>WOXC01008862.1:0-737676 GCA_011680675.1 Gymnobelideus leadbeateri | reverse complement strand
CTCATCCCAACCCCCACCTGGTCCATTCCCTACATGAGTCTGTCCCTCTTCTATAGTGGGTACTTCCAACCTCCCCTCACCCCAAGGATGCCCTCCCATCCATCATCCCTCCTCTCATCCCCCTTCCCCCTATCCTGCTGCAGGTTGAGATATCCCATTTACTATGTATGTCATTTTCTCCTGAACCAAATTCAATGTGAATGTGGTTTTGCCTTTTTAGCCTTCCTTATTCTCCCCCTCCTTTGCACCCACTTCCCCTACATGAGATAGTTTACCCTACCATATCTCTCCCCATCTCCTCTTGCCCCTTTCCTCTCTCACCTCATAATTTCATCCCTTGAGTACTCTCCCTTCCCAACAATATCAACCTATGCCCTCTATCCATATATATGAACCATATACACACACATTCACATATGTATTCATATGACCACACCCCCTTCTTCCATTATTTTCATAGTGGGAAAGATACTATCAGTTACAGATATTGTCTTTCATATAGGAATGTAAATAGTTCAACTTTGATAAGTTCCTTTTGATTTCTTTTCCCTAATCACCTTCTCAGGCATCTCTTAACTCTGCATCTGGATGTCAAATTTCTCATTCAACTCTGGTTTTTCCTCAAGAATGCTTGAAAGTCCTCTATTCTACTGAATGACTATATTTTCCTGAAAACAAAATACTCAGTTCTGCAGTGACCCTTGGGTTCATTCTCAGTCTTTTGCCCTCTGGAATATCATATTCCATGCCCTCTTCTTCCTCAGTGTAGAAGCTGCCAGGTCCTGGGCTATTCTGATTGTGTTTCCACAATATTGAAATTGTTTCTTCCTGGCTGCTTGAAGTATTTTCTCCTTGATCTGGGGATTCTGGAACCTGGCTATAATATTCCTGGGAGTTTTCTTTTGGGGTCTTTTTCAGGAGGTGATCGTGGATTCTTTCAACCTCTATTTTGCCCTCTGGATCTAAAACATCAGGGCAATTTTCCTTGAGAATTTCTTGAAGGGTGATTTCTAGGTTCTTTCTTTGATCATGGCTTTCAGGTAGTCCAATAATTTTTAAATTGTCTCTCCTGGATCTATTTTCCAGGTCAGTGGTTTTTCCCATGAGATATTTCACATTGCCTTCTAATCTTTCATTTGTTTGGATCTGCTTAACAGCATCTTGATTTCTCATAAAGTCATTAGCTTCCATTTGCTCCAGTCTAACTCTGAAGGAATGAATCTCCTCAGTGAACTTTTGAGATTCTTTTTCCATCTGGCAAATTCGACTTTTTAAGGCATTCTTCTCCTCATTGCCCTTTTGGGCCTCCTTTGCCATTTGAGCTAGTCTATTTTTTAAGGTGTTGTTTTCCTCAGTCAGGCTGTTGACCCTCATTTCATACTTTTCCTGCATCCTTCTCATTTCTCTTTCTAATTTTTCCTCCACTTCTCTTATTTGATTTTTAAAGTCCTTCTTAAGGTCCTCTATGGCCTGCAACCCGCTCATGTTTTCCCCTGGGGCTTTTGGAGCAGGACTTCTGACCTCACAGTCCTTTTCCCGCTCTATGCCCCCAAAATAGGAGTCTAGGGTTGCATTTTTCTGTTTCCTTTGCCTTGGCATGTTGCCACTTAATTACTTGACTTTTGGGCTTGTTGCCACACTATGGCTTTAAGGCCAGATAGAGGAATTTTCGTCCCGAACGTGTGGGGGGCAACTTCCGTTTCTGGCAAGCTATAAACCCACCCACAACTTCCACCCTAGATCACAATCCAGATCCAGGGAGGTTAAAGCAAGAGCGATTACCCCCCAAGACTGATCGCTGGATCTCCCCACGATTTGTAGGCTGGGAGCCGGAAATGCCTCTGAAAACTACACAGTGGCGTGTCTCCTCAGCAGCTTCTAGCCCCCAGGGGAGGGAGCTGACGCATTCCCCAAATACAGGTCCCAAAGTCCATAGGACACTAACCTCTTACTTTGTCCTAGGCAAGTCTATGTTGATAATTCTGGCGTCTCCACAGTTCCTGGTGTTCTGGGGTTCCTCCAGCCGGCTGCTGGCCCTGCCGCCCTGGGGCTAAAACCTCGGCTCACGTGGACCTGGGCTCAGCTCGGCTCCTGCGCTCTGCGCGCTGCCAGCTCCCAGACCACTGCGCTGGTCCTTCCTGCAGGGTGCTGGGCTGTCCTCAGCGGGAGGTTAGCTTCTCTGTGTCGTTCTGTGGGTGCTGGGGCTCCAGAAGATTTTCAGAATCCTTTTTCACATAGTTTGTGGAGAATCTGGGGGCAGAGAGGCTTGGACGAGCTGTTTCTACTCCGCCATCTTGGCTCCGCCCCCGCTTTCAATTTTATTAATCTTTAACTTTTAGATTTTCTACTTTGTTGCTTATTTGGGGATTTTAAATTTGTTCTTGTTTTCAAATTTGTATGGTGATTTATTTATTTATTCTTTTTTCTCTTTGGTTGATGAAAACATTGAGAAACGACAATTTTCCCTATGCACTGCTTAGCCGCTGCCCATAAATTTTGAAACGTTGTCTTCTTGTCACTTTTTTAAATGTAGTTTTCTGTTATTTCTAAAATTTTTGGGGGGGGGGGCCCAACAGTTTTTTAGAGGTGTTATTTAATTTCTAGTTACTTTTAAATTCTTCAGTGTCTCTACTGAATTTTTATTGCATTATAATGAGTAAATTAGTATTGTGATATTTATTCATTTATGTATTTTTGGTGAGGTCTTTATAGGATCTACAAATACCTTCACATCAAACATTAGTAACGTTGTAAAGAAGGAATATAACCAATGGAATGAACAATGGGAAAGAGGAAGCAAAACAAAACAAGAAAAAGAAAGAGAGGAAGTAGTTTGCTTCCATTTGCATTCAGACCCTATAGCTCTTCCGCTGGATGTGGATGTCTCTTTCCATCATGAGTCTTTTAGAGTCATCTTATAGCCTTACATTACTGAGAGGAGCCCAGTCTATCAGGGTTAGTCATCACATATACTTTGTGTCTGTAATTATATACAAATTTCTCCAGGTTCTTCTTTTCTCACTCAGCATCAGTTTATAAATCTCTCCAGGTTATTATGAATTTTGTCTGCTCCTCATTCTTATAGCACAATAGTATTCCATTACACTTGTATACCACTACTTGTTCAGCCATTCCCCAATCAATGGATATCCCCTTGATTTCCAATTCTTTGCTACCACAAAAAGAGCTGCTATAAATATTTTTGTACATATGGGTCCTCCTCCCACTTCTATGATCTCTTTGGGATATAACCCTAGAAGTCGTATTGCTGGGTCAAAGGGTATGAAATTATAGCCCTTTGGGCATAATTCCAGATTGCTCTCCAGAATGGTTGGATAAGTTCACAACTCCATTAGCAATGTATTAGTGTTCCAATTTGTCCACATCCTCTCCAGCATTTGTCATTTTACTGTTTTGTCATCTTAGCCAATCTGGCTGGTGAGATGTGGTACCTCAGAGTTGTTCTGATTTGCATTTCTCTAATCAATAGTGATTTAGAGCATTTTTTCATATGCTTGTAAATATCTTTAATTTTTTCCTCTGAAAACTGCCTGTTCATATCCTTTGACCATTTATTAATTGGGGAATGATTTGTATTCTTATAGATTTGACTCAATTCTTTGTACATTTTAGAAATGAGGCCTTTATCAGAGATACTGGGTGTAAAAATTCTTTCCCAATTTTCTACTTCCCTCTTGATCATGGTTATATTGGCTTTGTTTGTCTAGAAGCTTTTCAATTTAATGTAATCAAAATTATCCATTTTGCATTTGATAATGCTCTGCCTCTTGTTTTGTCATAAAATCTTCCCTTCTCCATAAATCTGACAGGTAAACTATTCGTTGCTCTCCCAGTTTGCTTACAGTATTAGCCTTTATACCTAGATCGTGCACCCATTTTGAGTTGATTTTGGTATATGGTGTTAGATACTGATCTATGCCCAATTTCTGCCATACTGTATTCCAGTTTTCCCAGCAGTTTTTGTCTTATCCCCAAAACTGGGGTCTTTGGGTTTATCAAACAGTAGATTTCTATGGTCATTGACTGCTGAGTCTCATGTATCCACATTATACTATCTTTGAAAAGGTTATTTTTGAGATCTCCCATTATTTAGGTCTATTATTATAAGTTTTCTATTTATATTTTCCTGTAATTTTATGTATTTTCCAGAAGTTATTAAATGCTATGCTGTTTGGTATATTCACGCACATGTGCGCGCGCGCGCGCACACACACACACACACACACACACACACACACTAGCTTTATTTGAAATCATGATTGCTTTCCCTACTTTTAAAAATTCAGGTGCTGCATAATAGATTTTATTCCAGTCTCCCATTTTAACTATATCTGAGTCTGTTTCTTGTAAACAACATGTTCTTAGATTCTGCTTTTGCAATTCTATTTAAGTTTGCTTTTATGGTTGTTAATTATGTATTTCCCTCCCTCCTGTATTTTTGTGCTTTTTCTTCCCTTTGCCCCCATCTTCCTCTTGACAAATGGAACTGATTTCATTTATATTAGGACTTAGTCTAACACTTTTGATTCATAAATAAAATGATGATATATTTCTCCTGTTCTCTTCCCCTTAAACTTGACACAAGGTTTTTTTTCTCTTTCTTAATTTACTTTTTTAAAAAATTGTATATTTTTTCAGTCACCAGTAATCTTTTCTTTCCCAACCACTCTAAGTACCCCTCCCCAACCCCAAACAGGAGTAAAGGAAAAAGAAAATCCTACATGTTGCAAACATATATCATCAAGCAAAAAAACATCCACACTGACCATGTTTGTTTGTTTTTTAAAGTTTCATTTTGTACTTTTGAGTTCTATACTTCTCTATTAGGATGGTCAGTAGCATCATTAGTCCTTTGGAATTATAATTGGTCATTATGCTGTTCAGTGTTTCAGAGCTATTGATTTACTATTTTGTTATCTCTGTGTAAATTATTCTGGTTCTGCTCACTTCTTTCTGCATCAATTCATATAGTCTTTCCAGGTTTCTCTGAAACCATCATGATAGCACAATCGTATTCTATACATTTATAAACCATACCTTGTTCTGCTGTTCTCCAGTTGGTGGATACCTCCTTGGATGCCCACTTTTTTTTCACCTCAAAGAAACCTAAATATTTTTGTACATCCTTAGGGTTTTTTTGTTTAGTACTAATCACTCCCTTTAACAATACTCCCTCTCATACTTCCTTCTTCCTCTCCTTTCCTTCCTACTTCCCTGTTGAACAAAATGTATTTTTATACATATGTATATGTATTTTCTCCTTGGAGGTTGAGGTGGATATGATATTCAGATGAGAGTGGGTTTCAAATGTTCTTGCTCATCTACTTTCTCTTCATTTGCATAAATGTCTACTTGCATAGATATGCTATATAATTTCCCCTAGACTTCTTTTTCATTTCCTCTGTAATATACCCTTTTCCTCTTTTTCCATTTTTCTTTCAAGAATACCTGTCTAAATAGACTCCCTCTATGACCTTTGATGATGACAGTATTTATAAGAGACACATGTGTCATCTCCCATTTTAAAATGTGAATAATTTTTCCTTGTATAGTCCCTTATGATTTTGTTCATTTCTCTTTTTCATTTTGTTTCTCCTAACTTCTTTGTACTTCAGAGTCTCTGTATACCTCTGATCTTTTCCTCAGGCATTCCTGGAAGTCCTCTATTTCCTTAAAAATCCATTTTTTTCCTCCATAGGATTATACTCAATATTACTGGGTAAATTATTCTTCAGTATAAACCAAGAATAAACAGTTAGTTGGAACAGTGGATAGAGTACTGGTCCTAGAATCAGGAAGACTCATCTTTATGAGTTCAAATAAAACCTCAGACACTTACTAATGGTGTGATCCTGGACAATTCACTTAACCCTTTTTGACTTAGTTCCTCATCAGTAAAATGATCTCGAGATGGCAGTGGCAAACAACTCCATTATCTTTGCCAAGCAAACCCCAAATGGAGTCACAGTGAGTTGAACACAACTGAAACAACTCAACAGCAAAAGCCAAAAATAACTTTTTCTTCTGGAATGTTGAATTCCAATTTCTCTATTCCTTCATAGTTGTGACTGCTGAACTATGTGTGATCTTGACTATGGCTCCTCAGTATTTGAATTGCTTATTTATTTGAATTATTTCTTTTGAGATGCTTGCAGTATTTTTCCTTTGACCTAAAAGCTTTGGGTAATAGTAGTGCTTGTTTGCACCTGTCCATCGTCTCTGTGTCCCCATATAGGTCTACCACCCCAGTCATTGTGGTATACAACCTTTTTCTTGGGTAGAGAAGTGCTCTGCCCTTGTCATGCTATGCTTCACTTTCCCTGTTAATACAGATCCCTATCTCTCTTTCACATGCTTACTGGAGCTGTTATGCACTGTGACTTTTTCTTAGATTTCCAAGGTGTAATTTCATCTGATAAATTTCTAGATCTCTTTGAAGATGTTTTGAGGGGTGAAGTTACTGTAGTTCTTCCTTCTACTTTGTTGTCTTGTCTCTTTCTCCTTACTTTCTTTTATTTTTCCTAAAACCCTCCCTGCCCCTCAAAGTTGCCTCTGGTATTGGAGTTCATCTTGTTTATCAGGATTTCCCTACCAATCTTTTCCTCCTTGTTATATCTCCTTCTCCTTCTCTCTGCTTGTTCCCTTGTTTTTTTTGCTTTTTAGTTTAATGTATTTATACTAGTATTTTTGCATTTTTCCCTGTGTAAAGGAGTGTGTATATATAAATGTGTAAGTGCAAATGTATTCTCCTTTTATCAGTTCAGATAAAATAAGGTTTATAAATACTTTTTCTCTATGTACCTCTGTTACATACAATAATAATTTCTCTACACATTCCCTCCACCCCTTCTATCCTGTTTAAATACTTGTTACCTTCTGTAGTTCTGTTATATGATATGATAATTTCCCTTCCCTTCTTTTCTTCCCCAATATAATCCCCTACTACTCCCATTTCTCTTTTCTCTTAAGACCATCATGATTGAGTAAGTCTACCACTAAGTCCTCCACATGCCTTATTTACCTTTCTTTTTTTTTTATTCCCAAATGCTTTATTATATTGTGGTTTACATCATTCATTTCTGCCAGATATTGAGTTGAACTTTTTCCCCCATTTTTTCCCCCAGAATAGCAGTCCCACAGGATATCCCCTCATTGAATCTGCTCTGTCCCATACCTTCTCCCATACCCCCTTCAACTCTCCCAGTAGGGCAAGGTGAATCTCCATGCTCCAATGCCTGTACAACTTATTTCCTAATTATATGCAAAATAATATTAATAATAGTATTTATACATTTTTACACGTTTGATTTAAAAACTTTGAATTCCAGATTCATTCCCTTCCTCTCTTGTCATGCACCCTTACTGGGAAGATAAGCAGTTCAGTATTGCTTGTGTAGCTATGCAAAACATTACTGTAGTAGATATATTGTAAAAGACTGACTATATTTCCCTCCCTCCTATCTCACCTCCCACTTGGTTTATTCCCTACTTTGTTCCTGTCCCTTTTCATAAGTGGGTGCTTCCAACTTCTCTTCCCCCCTTCCCTCCTGCCTTCCCTTCAATCATCTCCCCTTCCTCCCCTTCCCCTCCTACTCTCCTGTAGGGTGAGATATCCTATTTAGTATTATGTCATTCTCTCTCTGATCCAAATTCAATGGGAATAAGGTTTTGCCTTTTTGCCTTCCTGTTCTTTCCCTCCCTTGTAACCATTTTCCCTTGCCTCTTCTATATGAAATAGTTTACCGCATTCTGTCTCTCCCCATCTCCTCTCATTATATTCTCTCTCAACTCTTAATTTCACCTTTTAAGTATCTATCATCCCTTCCTATTACATTCGACCTGTGTCCTCTATGTATACCTGTAAACATATATACACCCATTCACATATGTATTCATGTGCCCATATACCCTTCTTCAACTATTTTCATACTGAGAAAAGTTTCATCAGTTACAGTTATTGTTTTTCCATGAAGGAATGTAAACAGTTCAACTTCGATAAGTTCACGATGATTTCTTTTCCCTGTTTACCTTCTCAAACATCTCTTGCTTATTTACCTTTCTTTTTGACCCTTATAGCTATTACGGTTTTGAGAAGATATCTTTATTATCCTTTTGTAAACAAACAGCTTGTGAACAGTTCATTTCCACATGTAGCCTTCCTATTTCAACAAGTATATTTCTTTTGACTAATGTTTATACATTTTAAAATGCCTAAGCAATTCTGACCTTTTTGTCAGGATTGCTTGGAAATTCTTTAGTTCATAAAAATTCATTTTCCCATCCTTAGGATTATACTTAGTTTAGCTAGATAGGTTATTGTTATGTTAAAACCTTTATATTTTGCCTTTTAGAACATTATATTCCGACCTTTTCTCTCTTTTGTTGTCGTAGCTGAGAAGTCTTATGTGATTTCTTATGGTATTCAAGCTTTATTTTTATCATTATTTTTTGGTCTTGATTTTCAGGGAGGCTAATTCTTATATGTTCTCTCCTTTATCTGTTTTTCAGGTCTTTTCAGGTCACTTCTTTTAGCTGTTATATTTCTTACATTTTCTTCTGTTTCTCTTCTAATCTTTTAATTTTATAATGTATCTTATTATTTTATTGAATCCTTGTTTTACATTTAGCCTGGTCTAATTTTCAAGGCATTCAGTTCTTGGGTAAGATTTACTACTGTCTATAATATAATATATAAATATATATTTGCTACTGTTTATAATATATAATACTTTTCTTTCCTCAACTATTTGATTTTGTATTTCTTTTTTCCATTTTTCCAGGTAGAATATGCTTATAGTCTATCTATCACTCATATTTGACACTTGACACACTTTGTAGTCATTAGTTGTCATATTTTTCCTTCCCTAAATCTCCTTGAAGGCAGATAACTTTTCTTAGATTTTTTTATAGTATCTTGCATGTTGTTGGCATATAGTAATTGTTGAATAAATCATTCTCTATGCTGATATTAAATTTTGACTCTATTTGCCACATTGTCTCTGAATAGAAAGAAAAATAATTATTTCAGATAACCTCTAAGAATATTATTTTATATATTGGTTTTCCTTTTGTTCAATACACAATTATTATTACTGAACTCAGTATTTTCTTGTCATCATAATGCCATTTCTATTAAAATGGTAATAAATTTTTACTTGTAACATAATGAATTGTATCTTTATTTTGGATTTTTATTTCATTCTGTACGTTGATTGATTAAAAAGAATAAAATTGGAACCCAAATGGTTAAAACTGTTGAATTAAAACCTTAAACTTTTAAATAAAATCAGAACAGATGATCTCTAATTTTTTTAATTTTTTTTTTGGAACTGGCAGGTTTCAGGCCCTCTAATTGGCTTCCCAGCTTTACAGAGTAATTACAGCTCGGAGCAAACTTTGTCATCTGTGGTTCAGAATGGTGTAAAGTAAACAACGTTTTGAAATACAGCTTGTAGTTTGAGTTGCTCAGGAGAGTTTAACTACCATAACTATCTAATTTAAGTATGAGCAGTAGCTCGCTTGAAATTTAATAAAAGTATCAAGCTATGTTATATGATAAATAATCCTAATTGCTTTATATTTTAACATAACTATTGCTTATTTAGGTATGTTGAATTATTTTTCCAAATACACATATTTTGTCCACATATTTGCAAAATTCTTTCCTGATTTTTTCTTGAGGTTTTAAAATTATATTTGACTGAAGGCTATTGTGACTTCAGTGAAAGAAAAAATGCAGTTAAAAATCAAGTAATATACTGGAATTGGCTTGATAAATTCCCTTTAAGCATTTGGATTAGAGTGGTCTGAAATAGTCTTAAAACTAATTGCTCCTTTTTATTTTCCTGTAGCTAGCATTTGGGAATGTTTGTGATTCCTAATTGTAGAGGGCTGACATAAAAGAACTCAGAGTTGTTGAGTTCTTCTCTTTCCTGGCTCATACAGTTTTTGAACAATAATTTAGAGTTCCAACTGTTTTTTGCTCTTTTGAATTTCAAACAACATTCTTCAAAATACTGTTTTAAAGTACTTCACTTTCAGTGATTCCTTTAGCCTGGGAATAGCAACTAAAGTGGTAGCCTTGGGCTGAACTCATAGCACTCTAATAAATTCCCCAATTAATGCCTCCTGAGAATTAAAAGTGCTGTATTTTAAATAGTTTTTAGGGTGGTGGCCTTTAGAAGTCACATGTGTAACATTAACCTTTGTTTAATTTTACTGCTTAAATTTTTTTCTGTTTGTTTTAATTTCTGATAAATGTTTCAGCAAAACAGGTTTTGTAAGTTTGGGCCTTTAAAAATTATGCACATTTTACAAGGATAAGAAATTTGTATAATCACATGCCAGTAAGCACACTTTAAGAATTCTTATTACTTAAAATAATTACTAAATAGGAAACATTTTGCTCTTGGGTTACATAAGATGGCATATAGAAGTCAGAAAATGTGGATGAGAATTCTGTAAATCAGATAGGCAACAAGAACAAAATCACCGGTTTGTATCTGGTATCAAAACTGAACCATGAAGCAGATATCAGCAATCTAAGGGCAACCGTCAAGATGATTCTTGGCATCAGGCTAATGGTAAAATTGAAAGTTAGAAAGCCATTGTTTTGTCACCTTTCAAATTCCCACTTCCCACCTCTTGTAGTCTCTTCTTGCATGCTCAGATTTGCCCAGTGCCTTTGCACTGCCCTCTGATTGGCCCGAATGCCACATTCCTAAGATAGGAATCATGTTCCAAAGGAGTGAACACTAGATTGGGAATTAAAGTAACTGGGTTCATAGTTTACCCATGTTACTATCTATGATTTTGGACAATACACCCAACCTTTTTGGAACTCAATTTTCTCATCGTTAAGATGTTGGATCATATGACTTCTAAGGGCCTTTTTAGCTCTAAATCTATTAACCTACTTGCTCTCAATGACAAAAACTATCCAAGGGTTCATTAATTAGATACTGCTGTCAATCACCAGTTCAACATTCAGAGATAGTTATTTGCAGATTTTTTTACTCTCAGAGCACAGGCTCATCTGTATGAAAAGTTAGAAAACTAAGAGCATCAGCTTCAGCAACCTTATATAGAATGTGAATAAGTAAGCAACATCAAAAAGTGGAATTTTACAGAAAGCAAGAGAGGAAGGGCCAGACATGTTTTGGAACAAGTAACAGAAGGGGAAAGATACTGACATCTGCCAGCTGGTCAAAGCAGGAGCTGTGGCTTCTTTCCCAGTCTTGATTCTGCAGGTATTATGACCTTTGAGTTTCTAGGAACAATGTCTGGACACTCAAAATAGAGGCAAGGATAGTGTCTTCTTTCTCACTGTGGTGACAAGGCATCTGAGGCAGAGTTTCTTTCCCATCACAATCCTTCTCTTATCACAGTGACACCAAGAAGCCTGCGCCAGAAATTGCCTGGCACCTCAAATGCTTTAAAACAACCATTCTTCCATTCTTTATTTATTTAAAGACAGAATGAAATAAAGTATTATTTAGCTGAAGGAAAGGATGCAGCAGGGCTCGATCTACAATTGGAAATAGTCAAGAAGTTTGACTGTAAAGAACGTATTGGGTTTATACAAGAGCTAGAAAATATAGGAAGGGTGAGAGAAAGAAATTAGGAAAGTGGACTAGATTTTCCTCTCATCAGTTCCTCACCCCAGATCATTTCAGTACTTATGTATCTGTTATTTAAAGAAATTATTTCCCTAATTAATAATAATAATAATCATTTATTTATGTGTATAGTACTTACCTTTTTAAAAAATCATTGCCACATCATTGTTATAAATATGTCAGTATTACTATTCCTATTATATTGGGTGGCTCCCTTCTGTTTGCTGTTTTTTCCTCACCTCTAAATTATAAGTACTGTATTATAAGTATATTATTTTTTTATTTTTGGTTTTTGGAGGGCAGTTGGGGTTAAGTAACTTGCCCAAAGCCACATGGCTAGGTTTTTATTTGTGTGTGCATTAAGTGTTTGAGGCCGGATCCGAACTCAGGTCCTTCTGACTCCAGGGCCGATGCTCTACTCACTGTGCCACCTAGCCGCCCCCTATAAGTATATTATTTGTACTATATTTGGAAGTATTGCCTAAACCTATGTCTACTAAAGCAAAAAAAAAAAAAAACAAAACCAACAAAACATGCAAATTCAAATACCTCTTCATTTATTTACTAGCCTAACTAATCAATTACTTTCATTCATTTGTTCATTTTAAAATCTTTCATTTTGTCATTTAACAAATATTTATTATGTGACTTCTAGATATGTTACTATTACCTAGGTGCTATATGAAGTACAAATAAATGTGTCATATGGCTTTTTTCCTCTAAGAGCTAGACTTTAAAGGACGTGGGGCTGTTAGACAGAAAGAGGACCAGGAAGAAAATTCCAGGCTTGGTGGAAAAAGACATAGAATTAGGAAGAGACATGGTATGTTTGTGACACAAGAAATAAACCAGTTTGACAGGAAAGAAGGGTTTTTATAGGGAATAACAGGAACTAAAAGCAGGCAAGAGCTGTGTTGTGGATAGAATGCCACAGATTAAAGTTTTTTGTGCAGGTGATTAAAATGACATTTTAACATTTATTTATAATTTAACATTCATTTCATGTTGGTATGCAAAATTGATAGGCAGAAGAGGTCAGATCTTACTCAGTTTCTTGTAAAATTTGAAGTAGAGAGATGCATTAGGAAATATTATTGCAGTATTCCAGGCATGAAATGATATTGGCTTGACCAAGAATCTATAATTTTCTTCTTTTTTGGAGGGATGGTGGTAGGGATCATGAAACTGTGAATTTCTATTATGTATATCTTACATTTCCTTTTAAGTAAATGATAAATTCCAACATGTAACTTTCAAAACTATCCTCTTTGTATTTCCTTCTGCCTTCCTTCTTTTGTACATTTTTAAAATAGTGTTTCAGAAAATCTCATTTCTTTTCTTCTTGGCAATGCTGACTTCTAAATCAAATTGAAAAAAGAAAGAAAGAAAAACAAAAAGTCTCAGCAAATGTTCAGTCAAAACCAATTCCTGTATTGGCTGTATCTGAAAATATATGTCTCGTTCAGTACCATGAGTCCTTCTCTGTGGGAGTATAGTTTTCCGTAATATGGTTTGCTGGAGCTAGCTCATATGCTTAAGAAATGATTTTTACATTTTGAATGTAAAATTCACACCTCAGAAATAATAAATTTCTACAGATAAGGGCTTGGTTTATTTATTGCTCTGGTGACTGAATAGATTTAAGAAAGTGGTAGAGAATAGTGGGTTGAGCATACAGTTCTCCTTTCCCCTCCTCCCCTTCCTACACAGAAAGTAAATTGTTAAAAATTTACCAGCATATCCTTGAATATATAAGGACCTAAAAATGAGAGGAGAGTTATAATAATGGAGGTTGACAAATACTTCAAATTATTTATAGCAACATTTCTATGATAACTAAATGGAAAGAAAAGTAGGTACCCATCAACTGGGGAATGTCTAAATAAATTGTGTTACCTGAATGTTATGGAATATAATTGTGCTATAAGAAGTGATGTGTGTGATAAATAAAGAGAAACATGGAAAGACCTATAGTGATTTATAGAGTTGAGTAAGCAGAGCCAAAACAACTCTATACAATGAGAAAACAGTAACAAATTGAAAGAATAACTACATGTCTGTAGCAGCAAGCACCCCAACACTGCTAGGGTGGCTGCCAACACAGGTTCTTAGATCTGATTTTTTTAAGGGAAAGCAACTCAAAATGGGTTAACAAGCTTACTTGAATCAATCAAACATATATCATTTATCTAGTTCAGGGAAAAAAAGGTCAGCACCCCGAACTTCAGAGTATACAGACAGAAGTTACAAGACAGAGAAACAGATCAAGCAGACTGGTTTCTAAACTGTCCAACCATTATATTTATACCAAGTCACAGTTACCGGAGAGGGAATTATCAACATCTGGGTTTTCAAAGCCTGGTGGCTCTCAATGGCTGCCCAGAGTCTCATCTGGTCAAATCACACAACACTTCTCAAAGTGAGCCCCAAAGCAAAGCCTCACATCAGGGATTATATAGCCTTCTCCTGGGTCAGAGAATGTAACAACCCTCTTAACCCACTGCCCAATCACACAGCATCAAGGTGTGGGCATTCTTGAAAACCAAGCCTCCTGCCACAGGCTCCATGTGACCATATTCAGCCTATTAGGGGGCAGAGTATATTTTCAAATCGAGGGAAGTTCTCAAGAGTCTCTTAAGCTTATCAAAGGGCCTAGGGGCTGGGAAGATCTTTAAATTTGCATTTTCATTACAATATCCCCAAATCAAAAATAAATGTAACCTCCTTGTCAAGATAAAGCTGGACTGAGATGGACAGATAAGATACTCCCTTGCCCTACCTACCCCTTTGTGGAGGGGAGAGCTCCACAGGTGTTACACATTGCACATGGTCTGGGACTTTTTCAGTGGATCAGTCATTGTGCTGAGTTCCTTTTTCCTTTCTAAAAGGATACTATTTATCACTTGGGATGGCTTTCTGGGAAGACTGGGAGGAGGGATACTTGTGAAAACAATGGTAATGTAAGAAATAGAAAATATCAAGAATTTATTAAAATGGAGATTGAATTTTAGCTGTAATTATTATGTTAAAATATAGTGTTTTTATTGCTGATATATTCATTCAACAAACATTTATTGAGTACTTATCATGTGCAAAATATTGTGTTACACATGTATAATAGAGTTGTTGCCCTGAAGAAAATGTTTAGTCAGGGAGATGTGAGATGTATTGGAATAAGTACAATATAAGGCAGTATGAGATAAGGACCACAAAATAGAATAAATCAACTCGGATTTGGGTGATCAAGGAAGGCTTCTTAGAGGAGTTGGTATTTTAGCTTGGCCATTTATGGTGAAAAAAAGTTTTGAAAGCCAAAGGTGAGGTGGGATAGGGATGAAAGGAGGACAGATCGGTGGGAAGGAATAGCATAAATAAAGTATGAATGTGTGTTCAGAGAATTTTGAATAGTAAAGTTTGACCAAAAAGAATATGACAAGGCCATAGTAGGAGATCCTGGTGGCATAGTATTTTAGGTTCAGATTGTAAGAGGTTTTTGAAATTGATGAGTTTGACTATATTTGGTAAGCAAAGAGGAAACTGGGCAGTAAAAGTTAAAATTTCCATAAGATTTTAGTAGCTTGATCTACAAAGGTATAAATATACATCTTCTCCCATATAATGTATGTAGATTTAATGTTAAAAAATTTGCTAAAATGTTTTTATTTAAGCAAAAATATTTATGGAAACATCTTTTATTTCTAGAATGCCAGCTCATGAAAACAGAACGACCAAAGCCAAATACATTTATTATCAGATGCCTCCAGTGGACCACTGTTATAGAAAGAACATTTCATGTGGATACTCCAGAGGAAAGGTTACTTGCTTTTTTTTTTTTTAAGTTTGTGGGGGAGGGGGGTTATCTTTCAGTCCACTGGTAGATAATTGGCTTCACACCTATAAATACACTTTTTGTATAGTTGTCATTTGCTTCTTTGTGTTATTTTTTAAAATTATTAATAAGTGTACCTGATAAGTTACAGAATAGGCCTTGAATAGGAAGCAGAAATGCTTTTAAAAAAATGAATAATTTACTCAAATGCATTATTCTCCTTTTCCTTAAAAGTATTTTTCAGACATGCGTTGTCAAATAACATAAATTTAATTGTGAATGTTCAATAAAATTAATTTTTTTATGCTCTTGCCAGTCATAGAATAATACTATTACAAGTAAGCTTGTAAGAATTTCTCCTTTAGCTTCCATAGGATAAAACATTTTTGAAATTTTTTTGGACAGTTTCATTGTAATAAATCAACTTTCATAAATCTATCAATAAAATGTATCTCATAAGAGAAATTAGAACATCTTAGAAACTCTTTCTCCCTGTTTCAAGTTTCTACATTTCAGTCTGTCCTCCATCTATCAAAGTGAGGCTCCCCATTATCTCCAGGATGAAATAAATATATTTTGATGTGGTTTTTATGCTGTTTCATAACCTGTCCCTAACCCTCCACATTTCTAGAATTTTTATACTTTCTTTCCTCCATATTCCAGTTTTACTGGCCTTCTTGCTGCTTCTTGCACCAAGCATTCTACCTTCCAGCCCTATTTTTTCCCTAGTTCTCTGCTGTGCCTCTAATGTTTCCCCTTCTTATCTCTATTTCCTGGATTCTCTGACTTCCTTCAGTTCACAGATAAATTATCACCTTCTGCCCCAAGGCTTTCCATGTCCTTTTTAGTGTCAAGATCTTTCCTCTGAAATTACCTCCAATTTACCCTATAGTTTTCATGTTGCCTTTGTCATCAGAATGTGATGTTCTTAAGAGCAGGAATTGCTTTATCCTTTCTCTGTATCCTCAGTACCGAGCATATAGTAAGCACTTAGTATATACTTCTTGATTGATTATTAATCAAACTACTTCACTTTGAAAACTTATTAGATTCTTATGTTATCTTATTTATGGAGGCTAGGTGATACAGTGAGTAGAATGCTTGGGCCTGAATTCAAGAATTTCAGAGTTCAAATCTGGCCTCAAACACTTGGCTAGCTCTGTGACTCTGGCAAAGTCATTTAACTTCTGCCTGCTTCTTTTCCTCATCTGTAAAATGGTTTTTAAAAAATTATTCTTCTATTATTACAGAACCTACCTCCCATGGGAATTAAATGAAATAATATTTATAAAAAGTGCTTAGCACATAGTAGACGCCTAATAAATGCTTCTTTCTTCTAAAACGTGTGTACACACACACGTACATGTTTCATGGTTTAAATCCTTAGGCGAAAATTATTTTGGCACTCACTGGTGATTTGAGCAATAATTTCTAGAGTCCAGAACACATTGTTCAATTACGCTAAACACCCAGTAAACAATACCACATTATGCTTTTTAAAAAACAAAAACAGTATTATTTTATTTCTTTTAATACCTGTCTTTATCTCCCCTTTATCTCTTCTTTGGACAGTTAACACTGAGTTATCTGTTTGGGATCAAGAAGAGAAAGTGACATGAGTAATTAAAACTTTGAATAATTTTCCAATTATTCTTGACATTTGAGTGTGTTTTTGCAGTTATATTTGGATATGAATATATCAAATATTTGGAAAATTCATTATACTTTTTCAAAACAGTGAAACCAGTATTGTAAAAACAGAACTAAATTAGAAAAATATTTATTCTCTCTATACTATGCCATCCCTTTCTAGTTCTTCCCACTATTCTGCCCTCCATGCTGGGAGTGAATGGGATTAATTACTACTCAGGCTGATCAAAAGCACCAATCCTAGAGCAAAGCTGTGGTGTTTGAAAATTATTACTGAAAAATCTTTGGTTCTTAGTAGAAATTCTTAGGAAGTACAGAGGCTTCTGAACATTGTATATGCATTTTTTGAAGGAAAGCAGTATTCCATTTTTTGTAGACTTCTCAGTTACCTAGACATGATTTAGAGGGACAGTGTTGCGCCTTGTTTCTTTGATGATTTTTTTTGGTGGTTGTTTTTTAATTGAATTTTTTTTTTTGCTTTTCTTTTTAAATATACTGGGCAGCTTCCACTGTATTTTTTCCTTTCTTTGGGCATGTGTTTCCTCCCCCAGCCCTGTCTTTTCCTTTAAGCCATTTTATGCAAAGACCATAGGATTTGACCATTTAAAATAGAACTTGAGATAAGATTGATGATTTTCCTGCCTGATCTGTTGTTTTAGAGATTTCTTAAAATGCCAGATCCTTTTAAGTTTAGTCCATATAGTTAATTTTTAAAAAACTCTTATATTTTGAGATTGATTTGGATTTTGGGTATGTTGTATTCTCCATCATTAAAGGCTAATTTAGTTACTGCTTTTTGTTTCTGTTATTTCATATACTCCAGCTTCATCTAGCATCTGAAAGTCTAGATGGCCTTCATAGTTTTGTTGAGCTAATAGAATCAATCAACCTTGGTTTGGAAATATTATAGAAGTGAGTTCATGTGATTTTGATTCTTAACTCTTAGCCCCCATCGAATTTTCATAGTACCACATAGAATTTCTAAAACTTTAAGCCTATTTTTAAAAAGTATTCTCTTATACTTCCAACTGGGCAATAACAAGTGAACATCCTGTGTTTTTTAAAAGGTCATAATTATATCAAAAGTTGAAAATTTAATGTAATGTCATAATGTAAATAAATTCATTATAGATAATTGATAATAAATGGGACCACTTTTTGCATTTAAAATTTAAAAATATTTTTCTCCCTAGTCCTGTTTTTTGGCCTCTTTTTACTACTTCTTTCCCTCCTGCCACCACCAGCATTTATCTTCTAATGCTAAACTCTTTTAGAATTAGTCTTCTCTTCAAAACAAAATATATGAGTCAGATTAGTTTTCTTAACCTGGTTCTGCAATTGGAAACTGTTTGTGCCCTTTTTTAAATCCTCTATTAACAGGTATTTTCATTTATAATTCTTAGGGAAGAATGGACAGAAGCTATCCAGGCTGTAGCAGACAGACTTCAGAGGCAAGAAGAGGAGAGAATGAACTGCAGTCCAACTTCACAAATTGACAATATAGGAGAGGAAGAAATGGATGCTTCTACAACTCATCATAAAAGAAAGGTAGGAAAACACAATGATGACTTGTTAGACTATTCAACACATCCCTAATTTGCCTAGAAGAAATATGCTAAAAAGTGCTATTTGTAAAAAGGTGTCAGTCAGTTACCATATGATATGCAAACATATGGGGTGGTTCTATTCAGGTGAGGCTAAACTCTCTTGTGTTGTTTAAAAACAAATTGACTGCAATATCACTTTGTTTCTATGGTTCAGTACTTTTAGCACTGAATGCTGATGTGATTTATTGTTAAGGAGTTGTGACTGATACACCAAGAAGCAAAAGGATACCATTAAGTACTGTACTACTTTATACATTTGAATTTTTCTCCTTGTTTTTAATACTGTTTTAGAAACTTGGAAATAAATGTCTTTCTCTAGTGACTTGGTTCTTTTCCATTTGGCATTCTATGTTTTTCAGAAAGCAGAAACAGAAATGGTTCTGGTTTACTTCCTTGTTGGTGCCCTAGCATCTCTGATGTCAGCAGGAAAGTGAGCAATCTGGAAAATAGAGCTTTTTTTTTTTCCTTGGAAAGCTGCTTCCCCTGAGCCAATGTGGGGGAAACAAAGGCTTTTTTTCCTTGTTGTTTCAGTCTACCAAATAATGGCTATCCGTTTACATATTTTTATAACAATCATACATGTTCCCCCCCCAATTATAGAAAATTAAGAAGCTAATTACTTTGAAAGGGAATATCATTTTAAGAGACATCTAAAGAAATGTGTTGTCATTTTTATAATGCATTTATTATCAGTTTAGGCTCTGAGAGTCCTTGGGATAAAATATTGCTTATTTTATGTCACCGATAGACTCAGCATCTTAGTTTTGGAAAGCCCCTCACAGGTCCCTTAAGAAGATCTTTTACCCATGTGGAAGCACTGAAAACTTGCAGAGCTCCAGAACTAGCTCAGAAAACAGCAACGTGAAAAAACATGAAACTTAGCACAGTGCCTCCCTACCCCCAAGGTGAACAGAGCCCAATTTTAACATAAAGATCAAAGTGAAGACATAGGTTGGGAAAGTGAGCAAACAGTAAAAGAGAACTTGACCATAAGAACCTCCTACAGTGGCAGGGGATACTAAGACATAAGCTTAGAAGACAACATTGTGGAAAAACCTACAAGCAAAGCCTCAAAGAAAAGTGATAATTGGTCCCAAAGCCAGCAAGAATTCTTGACAGAATTAAAGAAAGTGTTAAGAGTGATAGAGGAGAAATTGGAAAAAGAAATGAAAGTGAAAATTATGAAAAGAGAATTGACAGCTCAGTGAAAGAAGCAAAAAAAAATACTGAAGAAAATAAAACCTTAAAAATAGCATTGGCCTAATCATAAAGGAGGAACAAAAATTCACTGAAGAGAAGATCTCCTTTAAAAGCAGACTTGGCCCAATGGAAGAAGAGGTAGAAAGGCTCACTAAAGAAATTTCCTTCAATTTCAGTTTAGCACCTGAAAACTAATGACTCCATGAGACTTTAAAAATCAATCAAAGTTAAAAGAATTAAGAAATTGAAGAAAATATGAACTATCTTGTTGCAAAACAATTGCCTAGGAAAATAGATCAAGGAGAGAAAATTTAAAAATTCAGATCAAGGAGATAATATTGCATGCAGCTGGAAAGAAAGAGTTCATATAGTGTGGAGCTACAGTCAAGATTATACAAGATTTTGAAGCTTACATAATAAAGGAGTAGAGGGCTTTGGAAAATGTTATTCTCAAAGACAAAGGAGCCAAGAATCAAGATTAACATACCCATCAAAACTAAATATAATGGATAAAAATAAACGGATAATAAAATGGAAAAATAAATAAATGGAAAAATAAAATGGATATTTAATGATAGACAACTTCCAAGCTTTCCTGATGAAAAGACCAAAGCTGAATAGAAAATACTACATTTAAACATACGACTCAAGAGAAGCATGAAAAGGTAAACATGAAAGAGTAATTGTTTGGGACTTAATAAAGTTAAGCTGTTTACCTTTCTATTTGGGAAGATGATATATGCAACTCCTAAGAACTTTTATCGTTATTAGGGCAATTAGAAGGAGTCTGCATAGACAGAAAACATGAATGTGAGTTGATTATGTTGGGATGATCTCAGAAAAAAATGTAGAGGTGAGAAAGAGGGGTGCACTGGGAGAAGGGGAAGGGAGCATTAGAATGGGAAAAATTATCTCACACAAAAGAAACACACAAAACTTTTATAGTGGAGGGGAAAATGGGGGGTGGAATGGCAAGCAGTACTTGAACTTTACTCTCATTGGAATTGGTTCAAAAAGGGAAGAATACATATATAAACTATGTTGGCTATAGAAATCTGTCTCATACAGTAGGGAAATAGGAGAGGACGGGGATAAGAGATATGATGAAGGTAGGGCATGACAAAAGGGGAGGGCAGGCTAAGGGAGGCAGTCAGAAGCAAAACTGGCTTTTGAGGAGGGATAGAAGAAAAACAGAGAGAGAAGGATAAATAGATGAATATAGGATGGAGGGAAATTCTGTTAGTTAATTATGAATGTGAATGGCATGAGCTAATTCATGAAATGGAAGTGGATAGCAGAATGGATTAGAAACCAGAATTCAGCAATATGTTATCTACAAAAGACGCACTTAAAACAGAAAGATACACAGAGTTAAAATAAAAGGCTAGAATAGAATTTATGAAGCTTCAGCTGAAGTAGAAAAGGCAGAGGTAAGTAATCATGATCTCAAGACAAAGCAAAAGCAAAAATAGACCTAATTAAAAGAGACAATCAGAGAAACTCATTTTACTAAATGTACCGAGAATAATAAATTAATATAAAACATTTTTACAGAAAGTTTCTCTGAAAAAGGCCTCATTTCTCAAATATATTAGGAACTGAGTCAGATTTATAAAAATAAGCTATTTTCCCTAGTTGATAAATAATCAAAAGATAAGAACAGGAAGTTTTCAGAAGAATTCAAAGCCATTTATAACCATATGGAAAAATGTTCTAAATCAGTATGGATTAGAGAAATGCAAATTAAAACCACTCTGAGGTACCACCTCACACCTATCAGAAATGACAAGGTCTGGGGGCGGCTAGGTGGCGCAGTGAATAGAGCGCCGGCCCTGGAATCAGAAGGACCTGAGTTCGGAGCTGGCCTCCAACACTTAATCCGCAGAAACAAAAACCTAGCCGTGTAACCTTGGGCAAGTTACTTAACCCCAATTGCCCTAAAGGGGCGACTAGGTGGAGCAGTGAGTAAGAGTGCCGGCCTCGGAGTTTGGATGACCCGAGATCAGATCCGGCCTCAGAAAATGAGCACCCACGCATAAATAATGACTAGCCGTGTAACCTTGAGCAAGTTACTTAACCCCAATTGCTTTAAAAAAATAAAAAATAAAAAAAAAAAGAAATGACAAGGTCTGGAGGGGTTCTGGGAAATAATGAATTGTTGGAGATTGGTCTAACTATTCTGGAGACAAATCTGGAAATACACATAATGGTTACAAAATAGAGAAGCAGTAAGTCTATATACCAAAAGATCGAAGTAAAAGGAAAATGATTTATATGTACAAAAATATTTCTAGCAGCTTTTTTTGTGGTGGCAAAGAATTGGAAATTGAGGAGAGGCTCATCAATTTGGTCAGAGGTTCCCAAACTTATTTGGCCTACTCTACCTCCTTTAAAATAAAAGTTACTTAGCACCTCCCCTCAAAATCAACTCTTTTTTTTGGATGGGGGAATGCAGTACAATTGGGGTTAAGTGACTTGCCCAAAGTCACACAGCTAGAAAATATGTCAAGTGTCTGAGACTGGATTTAAACTCAGGTCCTTCTGATTCCAGGGCCAGCACTCTATTCACTGTGTCACCTAGCTGCCCAAGATCTACTTTCTTTAACCTGTTAGCAGTTTTAAAAATTTACATCATTTCAAAAAATAATTTTTTAAAAGAAGACTCATGTTAAATTTAATAATTTATTATAAATTTGTAGTTTTATTCCTGCACTGAAATTTTGATGACACAATATTGAGTCATGTAACCGTAAAGTATTATATTGTAAACAACTCATTACATGCACATATTACATTACGTGCTGGACTTCTAAACAATGTGCAACACTCTTGCCTGCCAACACTTGCTTGTTAAAACATGTTGGTGGACTTGACCACTGATCCTTTTTAAATAATATAATTACTACGACTTTAATTCTGTTACACAACAGATAAAACATGCATGAATGCTTTTTCAAAATTTTCTTATCTTTGCTTCTTTCCTTATGCTTCCACTGTCCCTTTAGTTGTATTCAATGCCCCCAGTTGCACCTGAGGCTACTACTGCCCCCCCCCGATCATTCCAGCAACCCACGGGGGGCAATACCACTTACTCTGGGAACCTATGAATTAGGGAATGGCTAAACAAATTGCAGCATATGAACGTGACAGAATACTATTGTGCTGTAAGAAATGACAAGGTGGGGGGCGGAGCCAAGATGGTGGAAAGGAAGCACTAACTTTTCTAAGCTCCTCCATGAATCCCATCACTAAACCTTAAAAAGTGAATCTGAAGGGATTCTGGAGTGATGGAATCCACTGGGAGACAGAGCATGGCAGAATACAGCCCAGAAAAGTACCCAGTGGGTCCAGACAGGGGGAGCATGGAGCACATGGGGTCTGTACAGCTCAGACTTGAGAGCAGAAAAGCAGAGTACACCAGAGAGAGAAGAAGCCCAGCCAGCTGACTTAGCCATCCCAAGGAGGAATCACAGCTGTCCAGCATCTCACCAGGGGACAGGAGGAATCATTGGAGCCAGATAAGGGAGGGCTTGGGGCCCCCAAAAGAGACAGTAGTTTCTCCTGGGACTATCAGCCCCCAGCCTGGAATTTTAGAAATCACCTGCTTGTTTCTCCAGTGGCTAGAATGGCAAAGTAAACTCTAGCAGCTCCTATCCCTCCTTCATGAAGTAGAAAATCCAAAGATAAATCTCCCACCCAGAGAGAAATCCTAAGATAGTAGAAATAGCGTCAAGCTTGGGAGTTATCGAGAAGGGGTGTAACTGAAGCAGCTAGGATTCTGAAGAGAAGAGGGGGAGGGGTCCTATCAAGCCCCACCTCACTTGACCAGCAAAAGTCTTCCTAAGCTGTAGCCCAGGAGTACAGAGGCAGAAATCTGAAGTGGCCAGATTACCCCGCCTCCACAGATTGCTCTGTGCGCATCAGCATACCTCCCTGAGATTCCTGCCTTAGCCTCAAACTAGCCACCCAGAGGCTACAGCATTCAAAGTCAACCACCAGACCCTTAGCTCACAGTCTGAGAAATTAGGAAATAGGAAATCACAATGGGAAGGAAGGAATCTGAGAAGGAGAAGGGGAAGGCAAGAAAATCAATCCGAGCTTACTATGTAGGTCAAGAACAACCAAATACAGAGGACAACATGGACTCTTTACTCACACCCGAGACCACAGAAGGAAATATGAACTGGTCTCAAGCCCAAATAACATTCATGGAGGAGCTTAAAAAAGATTTTAAAGACCAAATCAGGGAGGCAGTGACCAAAATGGAAAAAAAAGTTTCACTAAAGAAAACATATCCTTAAAAAGTAAAATTATTGAAGTAATTGGAGGAAATACCTCCCTAAAAAAGGACCTTCAAAAACTAACTGAAGACCATAATGTGCTAAAAATTAGATTCAGTCAAATTGAAACTCAGAACTCTATGATGCACCAAAAGTCAATCAAACAAAACATGAAGATTGAAAAATTGGAAGAAAGTGTAAAATATCTCACTGGAAAAACAACTGACCTAGAGAACAGATCCAGGAGAGATAACTTAAGAATTATTCATCTACTGGAAAGCTTGGACAACATCCTCTAAGAGATTGTCAAAGAAAACTGCCCTGAAGTCCTGGAATCAGAAGATAAAATAGTTATCGAAAGAATTCACTGGACTCCTCCTGAAAGAGATCCCAAATTGAAAACTCCCAAGAAATATAGTAGCCAAATTCCAGAATTACAAGATTAAGGATAAAATACTGCAAGCAGCCAAAAAGAAAAAATTCAGATATTGAGGAAATACAGTCAGGATCACACAGGATGTAGCAGCTTCTACGTTAAAAGATCGGAGGGATTAAAATTTGATATTTCATAGGGCAAGAGAGCTAGGACCTACAACCAAGGTTTAACTGCCTGGCAAAACTGAGCATTATCTTTTAGGCTAGGAGATGGTCATTTAATGAAATAAGGGACTTCCAGACTTTCCTGATGAAAAAGCTAGAGCTCAATGGAAAATTTGATCTCCAATTATAAGACTCAAGAAAGACACAAAAAGGTAAACAAGGAAAACACAGACTCACACATACATACATGCACACTCATGCACACATACACATAACTTGGGATACAAGAAGAGTAAAATGTTTACATCCCTGTATGAGGAGCTGGTAACTGTCAATGTTGAAATTTATATGATTATCACAACCTTTAAAAGGGTTACACATATGTAGAGGGTGTGGGTATGAATGAACTAACCTGAAGATAAAAAAAAAAAACCCTTATTAAGGGGATCAAAGGGATTGTAATGGGATAAAAAGAGAGGATGAGAGATAAAGGTAAAGTATGCCTTTCAAAGAGGCAGAAAAACACACTATCGCAGAGGGGAAAGAAAGAGGGAGAGGAACATCATTTTAACACCATTCTGACTGGTTCTGGTTTAAAGAGGGATCAACATAATCAGTTGAGTTTAAGATTTTAATGTGAATAGACACGTAAATTCATTAAATAGAGGAAAAGGAGGGAGGGAGAGGAACACTGTTTGAAATTTACTCTCATTGGTTTGGTGTCAAATGGGGAGTAATAGACTCTGATAAGTATAAAAACTTACTATGTCCTATAGGCACTAGGAGGATAAGGGAGTGGGGATAAAAAGGAGGAGAGTAAAGGGGGGGACTAGAGGGGAGGGAAATAGTAGTAAGGGGAGAGGTTAGGCAAAGAGGGGGGGTCACCGGGTGGGAACACTGAGGGAGGGGTCGGTCAAAAGGGAAAACATCAAGGAGGGGAAGGGAGAAGGAAGAAACAAAAACATAAGCAGAGGAGGGAATAGGATGGAGGGGAAGAGACAGTCCCATACCAATCAATTTACCAAAAAACTACTTTATAGAGTTAGACAAAATAGTAACAATTTATTTGGAAGAACAAACTGTCTAGAATATCAAGGGAATTAATGGAAAGAAATGCTAGGGAAGGTGGACTAGCTATCCCAGATTTTAATCTGTATTACACAGCAGCAGTCATCAAAACTGCTTGGTACTGGCTGAGGAATAGAGTAGTGGATTGATGGAATAGATTGGGCGCACAAGATCCAACAGTTATGAGTATAGTAATCTATTGTTTGATAAACCCAAAGACCCCAGTTTTGGGGATAAGAATGCACTATTTGACAAAAACTGCTGGGAAAACTGGAATATAGTATGGCAGAAACCGGGCATAGACCATTATCTAACACCATATACCAAAATCAAGTCTAAATGCATGCATGATCTAGCTGGGTATAAAGGATGATACTGTAAGCAATCTGGGAAAGCAAGGAATAGTTTACCTGACAGATTTGTGGAGAGGGGAAGACTTTAGGACCAAACAAGAATTAGAGAGCATTATAAAATGCAAAATGGATAATTTTGATTACATTAAATTGAAAAGCTTCTAGACAAACAAAGCCAATATAACCATGATCAAGAGGGAAGTTGGAAATTGGGAAAGAATTTTTACAACCTATGTCTCTGATAAAGGACTCATTTCTAAAATATACGGAGAATTGAGTCAAATCTATAAGAATACAAGTTATTCCCCAATTGATAAGTGGTCAAAGGATATGACCAGGCAGTTTTCAGAGAAAGAAATTAAAGATATCTATAAGGATATGAAGAAATGCTCTAAATCACTATGGATTAGAGAAATGCAAATCAAAACAACTCTGAGGTACCGCATCTCTCCAGTCAGATTGGCTAAGATGACAAAACAGGAAAATGACAAATGCTGGAGAGGATGTGGACAAATTAGAGCACTAATGCATTGCTGGTGGAATTGTGAACTGATCCAACCATTCTGGAGAGCAATCTGGAATTATGCCCAAAGGGCTATAAATAATTTAATACCCTTTGACCCAGTAATACCACTTCTAGGGTTATATCCCAAAGAGATATGTACAAAAATATTTATAGCAGCTCTTTTCATGGTTGCAAAGAATTGGAAATTAAAGGGGTGCCCATCAATTGGGGAATGGCTAAACAAGTTGTGGTATATGCATGTAATGGAATACTATTGTACTATAAGAAACAAGGAACAGATGGACTTCATATTTACCTGGAGAGGCTTATACAAACGTATGCTGAGTGAGAAGAGTAGAACTATGAGAAATTTGTATACAATCACAGACACAACATATGTGTGATGACCAACTATAACAAACTGGACTCTTCTCAGCAGTGCAGTGATATAAGTCAATTCCAAAAGATTCATGAAGGAAAGAGATGCCTACATCCAGAGAAATAATTAGAAAGAACTGATTTTGAATCCTGATGGAAACAAATCGCTTGATCTTTTTCTTTTCATTATTTGATTTTATTTCCTCTTTACTATTTTTCATTCCATCTAGTATAATATGCCTTTTTAACCTGACTAATGTCGAATGTGAAAGTATTTACAGGTCCTCTACTGGACTATATGCCATCGTGGGGGATGGGGGCAGGAAGGGAAGGGAAATTTGAAACTCAAGGAACTATGGAATTGAATCCTGTAAACTGAAAATAAACAAATTCAAAAAGCAAAAAAAAACCAAAACAAAAACCAAAACCCCAATAAAGTCAAACTGTTTATAAAAAAAGAGTTCAGAAATAAAGGTCTAATCCCAGCATTGCCAAAAAAAAAAAAAAAAAAAAAAAAGAAAGAAATGACAAGATAGATGTGATTTCAGGGGGAAAAAATCCATGGCAAGACATATGAAGTGAAGTGAGAAGAACCAGGAAATCATTATGTGGAGTAACAATGCTATAATCATGATCAACTGTGTGAAAGACTGGGGTTTTCTGATCAGTGGGGCAGTTAGGTGGTGCAGCGGATAAAATGCTGTATTTGAAATCAGGAAGACTCATCTTCCTGAGTTCAGATGTGGCCTCAGACTTTATAGATGGGCAAGTCATTTAACTCTGTTTGCCTCAGTTTCCTTATCTTTAAAATGAACAGAGAAGGAGATGGCTAACTACTTCAGTATCTTTGCCAAGAAAACCCCATATAGGGTCATGAAGAATTAGATATGACTGAAATGACTGAACAGCAGCTCTGATCAATATAATGATCCAAGATAATTTTGAAGAACTCATGATGAAAAAATGGTACCTCTAGAAAAAATTTTTTTGAATTCCAAACTGAAGTATAATTTTCTGCTTTATTTTTTGAGATATATCATACTGTTTGCCTTCTCAGTGGATTGGTGAGGTGGGAAACAGAAAGAGAGAATCAGAAACGCAAAATTTAAAAAAGAATGATTAAAATAATAAACAACATTAAAAAAAGTCATCAAAATTTACAAGCATTTCAATATACAAAGAACTATGAATTTCCATTATGTACAGTTTTTAAATAATGTACTTACATTAAATTTAAAAAGGCAGTTAAAAATATTACTCTCTTATCTAGTTCCCTCTTTCCCTTCTTCCCAGCATAAAGTGTTTCTTTACATCCCCATCAAGTGGTTATCCAATTTCTGCTTAACCACATTTGGTGACTTTGCTCTTTACAACCATTCAGTTTATGTAAGTCAGTTCTTCCTCATGTTGAGTTCATATCGTTCTTTCTTTTATTTCCATGGGTCAGCATTTTATTATTTTATTCTGTATAGCCAATGAAAATGCATTATAATTGCTCTTCCTCATGTATTTAAAGATAGCCATTAAATCCCTGTGATGTCTACTTTTCCTCATAGCTAAGTATCACCAATTTAAATTTAACTGATCCTCAAATGACTTTGTTTCAATCTCCTTGACATTATTTACTTCTTCCAGTTTTGCATATCTATGTTCATTCTAAAATATGATGACCGGATCTAAACAGAGCACTGCAGGTATTGTGTAAACAGTATGGAATTCAATAGGCTAATTATTTTCTGAACATTCTTTTTTTTTTTTTTGAAATGCTTTATTAACTTCTGGTTTACACCGTTCATTTGCACCAGATTTTGAGTTACAATTTTCTCCCTATTTTTCCCCTACCCACCACTCCAGAATAGCAGTCCCACAGGATATCCCGTCATCCAGTCTCCTCTCCCATATCTTCTCCCATACCCACTTTGACTTTTCCAGTAGGGCAAGGTGAATCTCTGTTCCCCCATGCCTGTATATCTTATTTCCCAATTATATGTAAAATAGTATTAATAGTATTTCTATGTTTTTAAAACATTTGATTTTAAAACTTCAATTTCCAGATTCATTCTCTTCCTCCCTTGTCACCCACCTTTAGTGGGAAGATAAGCAATTCAATATATGTTGTACACCTATAGCTATGCAAAACATCACCATAGTAGATATATTGTAAAAGACTGACTATATTTCTCTCCCTCCTATCCTACCTCCCACTTGGTCTATTCCCTACTTTGATCCTGTCCCTTTTCAAAATTGGGTGCTTCCAACCTCCCTCTCCCCCAACCTGTCCTCCTCTCCAACATTTCCCCTCTCATCCCCCTCCCCTCTACTCTCCTGTAGGTTAAGATGTCCTATTTAGTATGTATGTCATTCTCTCCCTGAGCTAAACTCAGTGAGAATAAGGTTTTGCATTTTTGTCTTCCTGTTCTTTCCCTCCCTTGTAACCAGTCTCCCTTGCCTCTTCTATATGAGATAGTCCACCCGACGCTGTCTCTCCCCATCTCCTCTTGCCACATTCTTCTCTCACCTCTTAATTTCACCTTTTAAGTATCATCCCTTCTTATTAAATTCGACCTGTGCCCTCTATCTATGAATACCTGTAAATATATATACACACATTCACACGTGCATTCATATGCGCACATACCCTTGTTCAACTATTTTCATACTGAGAAAGGTTTCATCAGTTACAGTTATTGTTTTTCTATGTAGGAATGTAAATAGTTTAGCTTTGATAAGATCCTTATGATTTCTTTTCCCTATTTACCTTCTCAGTCATCTCTTGCTTCTTGTGTATGAATGTCAGATTTTCTATTCAAATCTGATTTTTTCTTCCAGAATGCTTGAAAGTCCTGTATTCCACTGAATGACCACATTTGCCCCTGAAATAGGATACTCAGTTTTGCTGGGTAGGTGATTCTTGGTTTTAATCCCAGCTCCTTTGTCCTCTGGAATATGATATTCCAACCATTTCATCCCTCAGGGTAGAAGCTGCTAGATCCTGTGCTATCCTGATTTGGTTTCCTGAAATTGTTTCCTTCTGGCTGCTTGTAATATTTCCTCCTTGACCTGGGAATTAGGAGTTTGCTTTTTGTGATCTTTTTCAGGAGGTGATCTGTGGATTCTTTCAACCTCTATTTTGCCCTCTGGGTCTAAAACATCAGGGCAGTTTTCCTTGAGAATTTCTTGAAGGATCATTTCTTTTTTAATTTTTTTTTTTAAGCAATTGGGGTTAAGTAACTTGCTCAAGGTTACACGGCTAGTCATTTGATTTATGCGTGGGTGCTCATTTTCTGAGGCCGGATCTGATCTCGGGTCATCCAAACTCCGAGGCCGGCGCTCTTACTCACTGCGCCACCTAGCCGCCCCAGGATCATTTCTTGATTCTTTCTTTGATCATGGTTTTCAGGTAGTCCAATAATTTTTAAATTATCTCTTCTGGATCTATTTTCCAGGTCAGTGGTTTTTCCCATGAGATATTTCACATTGCCTTCTATTCTTTCATTTGTTTGGATCTGTTTAACAGCATCTTGATTTCTCATAAAATCACTAGCTTCTATTTGCTCCAGTCTAATTCTGAAGGAATGATTCTCCTCAGTGAGCTTTTGTGATTCTTTTTCCATCTGGTAAATTAGGCTTTTTAAGGCATTCTTCTCCTCATTGCCTTTTTGAGCCTTTTTCTAATTTGAGTTAGTCTATTTTTAAGGTGTTATTTTCCTCAGTCAGGCTGTTGACTCTCATTTCATACTTTTCTTGCATCTTTCTCGTTTCTCTTCCCAATTTTTCCTCCACTTCTCTTATCTGCTTCTTAAGGTCCTCTATGGCCTGTAACCAGCTTGTATTTTCCTTTGGGGCTTTTGGTGCAGGGGTTCTGACCTCATAGTCCTCCTCCTGTTCCATACTTCAATCCTCTTTGCCCCCCAAATAGGAGTCTAATGTTGCAGTTTTCTGTTTATTTTGTTTCCTTTGCCTAGGCATGTTGCCACTCAATTACTTGACTTTTGGTCTTGTTGCCACAGTGGGATTCTGCCACCAGTCAGGGGAGCTTCCGTCCCAAATGCTGGGGTTTTCTCAGCTGCTGGAGGTATTAGTTGGGTGCCCTCTCTGAAGCCTCCACACACTCTGGCAAGCTGGTCACACACCCCAAGACGTCCACCTTAGACCACAATCCAGATCCAAGAAGGTTAAAGCAAGAATCATTACCCCCCCCCCAAAGACTATTCACAGGTCCCCCTACATTTCTCAGGCCAAAAGCTAAAGCTGCAACATGGCGGCTGCTCTGGGGCTACTCAGTAGCTTTTTGCCCCCAGGGCAAGCAGCCAACATGTTCCCAAGTATTGGTCCCAAAGTCCATATTGCACTGATTCCTCACTTTGTCCATGGCATCTATGTGTTGATAAATCTGGAAACGCCACAGCTGCTGGTATTCTGGAGTCCCTCCAGCCATTTGCTGGTCTGGCCTCCCTGTGTCTAAAACCTCCCACTAACTTCGTCTTGGGCTCCTGGACTAGGCTCCCAGAGCTCTGCACTGTCTGCTCCCTGCTGGGTTGCTCGAATGTCCTCAGCGGGAGGTTCGCTTCTCTTTGTCATTTTGTGGGTTCTGTAGTTCCAGAGTTTGTTCAGAGTTCCCTTTTACATAGATTGGAAGTGGTATGGGCCAGAGTGCTGAGGAAGAGCTGTTTCTACTCTTCCATCTTGGTTCTGCCCCCATTTTCTGAACATTCTGCTTGTATTAGTGAAGTGGATTAAAACTTTTAGTGTTTTTTTTTAATAAAAAATTGTAGGCACATTATTCCTACCCATCTAATGCATTTGTTTATTTTTTAATTTTAGAACCAGTTTTCAAATTTATTCCTATTTAATTTTATCTTGGATTCCTATTAGATTTGTCCCATTGTTTCTGCTTATTATGATCCTTTGGGGTATTAATTCTTTTATCCAGAATATGATCTGTTTCCCCTGTCTCTGTCAGCAAATGTTATAAGCATGTCATCAGTGCCTCCATCGTAAGGTAACATGAAGGGGCTAAGGACGACCATGTCATTCCAGTAAATACTTTTTTCCAGGTTTGAATCTTTCTATTTATCAAAATTTTTGAATGGGGTTATTTAGGTAGCTAATAATACATCTGTATTTACGAACTCTTCTGTCTCATCTTATACCTCACCACTCTAATTGCTGGTAATCTTTAAAGCTCTGACCTGGGCCCTTTTCTCTCTTCTATCTATATTTTTTATGTAACATCATCACTTCCTATAAGTTTTATTGTTTCTTTGCACATGATTCATAGGGTCTGTAACTCTAGTCCTAGTCTGTTCCTTAAGCTTTAGTTCTATATTACCAGCTGTCTGGACATTTCAAACTGGATATTTTGGAGAAATCTTAAACTCACTCTGCCCAAGACAGAACTTGTTGCCTTTCCTGACAAAAGCATCTTTCTTCCAAATTTCCCAATTTTGCTGAAGGTGCCACCATTCTTCCAGTGTCTTAGATTTGCCCTTAGCATTATTCTAGACTACTCAATTCCTCTCACTCATATATTCCTAATTAATTGCCACATATTACCATTTCTACCTTCACAATATCTCTTGCAGCCCACCCATTCTCTCCATTCACACAGCTGTCATCCTAATTCAGACCCAAATCAGTCAATATTTTTAAGTGCCTACTGTGTGCCAGGTAGTGTGCTAAGTGCTGAGGGTACAGAAAGAATCAAAGACATTCCTTGCTCTCAAGGAACTTCTAATCTAATGGGGGAGACACAACATGTAAACAAATATATAAAAAACAAGCTATATATAGGATAAGTAGGAAATAACTTACAGAGAGAAGGTATTGGAATTGAGACTTCTACCTATAGAAGGTAGGATTTTAGTTGGGACTTAAAAGGAAGCTAGGAAATCCCCTAAGTGGAGATGAAGACGGAGAACATTCAAAATATGAGATAAAGCCAAAGAAAATGCTCAGAGCTGGGAGGTGGAGTATCTTCTTTGTGGAACAGGGTGGGGACAGGAGGGGGAGGCAGGTAATGAAGAAGGTAGACCCATCAGCAGGCTGTTGCAGTAATCTAGGTGATCAGAGCTTGCACTAGAATGGTGGCAGTCAGAGGTGAGAAGGGATTTTATTATAGATTTGCAGAGGTTAAATCAACAAGCCTTGGCAACAGCTTGGACATGGGAGGGCTAGAGGTAGTGAGGAATCTCATATATATTATTACAACAGCCTCCTAATTGCTCTTTGTGACTCAAGTCTGTCCTCCACTCCAATCTAGCTTAAATACCAATACCAACATAATTTTCATTAAGGATAGATTTGGCCATGTAGCCCTCCTACTGATCAACTCCTTTGGTTCCTGGTCTTACCTTTGTCTTCTGACTTCTCTATTCATCAGCATTTTCTCCTTGACACTCTTTTCTCTCTAAGTTTTCCTAACATTACTCTCTCCTAATTCTCTTTCTGCCTATCTTTTGCTGCTTTTTTAAAAATCTAATTTACATTTACTAACAGTGGGTGTCCCATAGGGCTTTGTCCTATGCTCTCTTATTATTTTCTCCTGTATTATTTCACTTGTTCTCAGTAGCTCCCATAGCTTCAGTTTTCATTTCTATGCTGATGATTCTTTAATCTTTTTGCAGTTCCAAGTTTTCTAACTTTGTTCATTCTCACATTTCCAGCCGCCTATTGAATATCTGAAACTGGGTTTTCTGTAGACATCTTAAATTCAATGTCCAAAGCAGAATTTGTTATTTCCCCCCGGACCATCGCTTCTTCCTAACTTTCTTATTACTGTTAAGGACACTGACCTCCTCATCACTCAGGCTTGCATCTAGGTGTTATGTTGAACTCCTCACTCTTACTTCCATATCCAGTCTGGTGCCAAGGGCTGTCAGTTTTACCTTCATAGCATCTCTATTCATATACCTTTCTTTCTTTTGATCACTGTCACCCTGGTGCTGCATCATCATCCTAAGTGATGACCTCATACCTGGATTACAGCAATAACAGGCTAGTTGGTTTTCTTGCTATAAGTCTCTCCCCACTCTAGTCTGCCTTCCCTTTGGCTGTCACAGTTTTATTTCCCCCCTAAAGTTTAGGTCAGACACTTTCATAACCTATTTCCTCCTCCCTGTCCATCTTTGCAGACTTTTTCCATTTTCTTCCCACCCTCAGTCCTCCCAGTATTCTGTGATCCACTGACAGTGGCCTCCTTATTGTTCCTTGAGCAAGACTCTCCACCTCACAACTCCAGGGCTTTTCAGTGACTTTTCCTGTGCCTGGAATGCTCTTCTCATCTCCAGCTCCTGTCTTTCCTAACTTTTTCAGCTTCAAGCTAAAATCCCACTTTCTATAGGAACTTCCTAATCACTCTTAATTCTGGTTTCTTCTCTCTGTTAATCATTTCTAAACAATTCCAAGCACATTTTCTCTATGAATATCTCTTTGGTTAATGCTGGTGTTTTTTTTTTTTTTTATGTGCCTTCCACTCAGAATCAAGCAAGCATCTATTTCTTGCATCATTCTACTATTTGTCAGGCATTATGCTAGGTTCCATTGTGTCATGGTTGTTTACTGGACTTGGAGTTAGGGAATTTGAATTCACATCCTGCTTTTATCATTTTTTATTTATGTGAAGTTGAGTATGTTATTTAACCACTCTGGACCTCATTTTCCTCATCTATTAAGTTTGGACTAGATGAGAAGAATTTTAATACTTAATATCATTATCAGAATAATTGCTTTAAGTAAGCATGCTCATAAAATGATCATTTTATACATATCAGTAATGATTTACATAATTACATATGTGACATCTAGATTTTAAAATTAGATTATTTTATGTCATAAACTCAGTATTTTTTAAACCAATAAGAATATTTATCCTGTCATTATTCTCTAGGTACTTTTGGTAGGAGGGAACAGGAAGCAGAAGGTCAAGAAGTGGAGAACTGACTCATAGTTCTTTGTACTAAGTAGATGCAAGAGTGTCTAATACCCAGATAGACAGATATTTATTACAAAGATGTTGCTGTGGTATATTTGCCTTCGTAATTACTGACGAGCGGTAGGCTTGTCTCAGGCTATTGCTTGACAGGACTGAATTATCATTGCAGGTCCCCTCTACCCTAGTCTGTTTTGAATGGGCCAAGAAAGGATCCCGGATTTTTCTACTATGACATATATCCCACTTATGATAAAATTATAAATTATAATGCTTGCAATATATAATTTTACTTTTTTAGATAACTTTGCTAAATCATATCTTTTGTATACTAAGTGGTATCTTATTTCTTTACCTAAAAATAAAAATATTTGCAATAGAGTTTGAGTTGTCATTTACTATGAAAATATATTTAATTTTAGTATCTAAATTGGAAAATTAGATTATAGACCTTATTCTTTTTCTCTTAATTATTGTGCCTTTTCTTTTTCTCTTTCTTTCATTATACTTTTTAAGGAAATTGTGCTTTTCTTGACTAGAAAAAGTCAAAAGAATATAAAGGATATATAACATTAGTGATACTAAATCTTCAACTTATCAAAATGTGTATCTTAAACTAGAATTTTAATCATGAATTCTTAAGGTTAGTGATTGGAAGACTGGTTTTAAGGGAAGTTTTTACTCTCTCAGATGTAAGTTTTTGCCTTGTCCTTTAACACCCTACACAAAGGAAAATCTTTTTGTTACCTAAGCAATGTGTCATGGTTAGAAAACTAAATCAAGTTACATTCAGATTGCAAAACCAAGACAAATACTTTGTAATTTTGAAAGAATTTGAGCATTTGGTAGCAGTGATGCTTTTTAAATATTCTGAAGAGTTTTGTCAAAATAGATCTGAAGTCTGTTTCTGACTTTGTCACTAGAATGTTTTTTTTACTAATATTTATTGCTATGCAGAATGCATATTATGAAGAAAAAAGGTTGACAGTCAAACTGACAGAAGCTGTGAAATGCAGAATTAGGCCTGTCATACTTTCCTTTTTACCTTATTATACCTAAGAATTAAAGTTCTTATGGAAAATTGTCGTATCTGAAAATCATTTCACCTTTCCTCTTAATTCCAAAGCATTATACATATACATATGTATATATATATATATATATATATATATATATATATATATATATATTCATACTTATTATATCTGTGAATTAGGTAAGAGTGTAGTGATTGTATCATTTATCTTTGATATCCAGGTATATTTAGAAGAGAAAGAATGTACATCATTTTTTGTAGTGCTTTCAGATAGCAAATGAAACAAATGGAATTGAAGCTCTAAATAATAGAATATTGTGGAGATTTAAACTGACATTGTATTGAGAATAATATCTATGTAGTTATATACTATTTCTTAATCTTTATCCACAAATGAAAATAAAAGTATGTTTTTATAATGGAGGTTGGATTGTTCCATTGAGGACACCTTAGGGAACATGAGCCTAGAATGCCCTGGTAACTTTTGTGGGGACATTCTAGACATGGTGACTTCATATTTCAGTGGCATTTGAGATGCTGAGACACCACATAGATGAAAGGAGCCAAGGAGTCCATCATATCTACTACTACACAGTTATTTTGTCATCATGTTCTTGGTGGTTCTACAAGTTTCCAGGTGAACTTCTGGCTCATGTTTCCTGGGCTGTCCCCTCCAGGCCAATTTGGCTTATACTAGAATCAAGGAGTTAGTGTTATTTATTAAGTGTTTACTATGAGCCAGGCATTGTGCCAAATGCAGGGGATATAAAAAAAAAGCAAAGATAGTTCCTGCCCTCAAGGAGCTCACATGGTGGCATGATGAAGTCATGTAGCTATAATGGGAAATAATCTGAGGAGGGTTGAGTTGCAAAGTTGAATTCATTTTGCAGAATGATGAGTTTCTGGAGATCATGAAATTCAGGAGATCAACCAGGTAGGAAATGATGAGGTCAGTTTTGTGGTGCCTTCCTCAAATGGAGGAGATGGGAGAAGCTCTAAGATGTCCACCCCCAAACCCCACTCTCTCCAGATGGAGGGACTGTAGATGCAGTGAGTGCTGAGGAAGTGTGTTTTAGACTTGATTTCTTCTTGCTAGAGGATAAGTTTCAGGACAACTCATATTCACACTAAAATGCCACATATTCAAATAATGTAATGGTCTTACAACTGTATTAAATATTTAGATAATCTATTTTTAATTTATTACCAATTAGAAATTGGGTATGGCCATTAAACAAATAGCCCTTTTTTGCAATATGAACTATATATTAATAATCAATGGGTAGAGCCAAGATACCAGAGTAGAAGCAGGAACGTCCATGAGCTCCCTACCAACCACCTCTAATACCTGTAAAATATGACTCTAAACAAATTTTAGAGCTACTGAACCTACAAAGTGACAGAGAAAAACAAATCTCCCACTGAAGGCAGCCTGGAAGGCAGAAAGGAAGCGTTTATTGTACTGAGCTGGGAGCAGAGCACAGTCCTGCATGAGCCCTCAGGCCAGACCCACTGCCTCAACCAGTGGCCCAGACTGGCCAAGGCAGACTTCAGGAGAGTGAATCATGAGCAGCTGTGGGGGTTTCTAGACTTCTCAACCCGTAAAAGCCAAAAAGAAAGTAAAAGGTCAGTGGGGAACTCAGAACTGGGTGAAGAAGGGTACAGTCCAGCCCCTGTCCCCAGGGTGAGAGGTGGAGGAGGCATGGCAGCTGCCTCCAGGACTAAGTGACCATTGAGAGGGTAATAATCACTCTTGATCTGACCTGCTTGGATCTGGGTTCCTGCTTGGGCGGTGCTTCTGGAGTGAGAAATGCCAGTGTGCCAGAGCTTATGGTGGTTGAAGAGAGGGTGCCTTCTTCAGACCTCTGACAATATTTTTGAAAACCCTAGTGATTTGGGACAAAGCTCTCCTTTGGTAGCAGAGTTCTACCATGGCAAAGAGCTCAAAAGTCAAGTAATTGGCTGGAAAGATAAGCAAGCAGGGGAAGCACAGTCAGAACATAGAATCCTTTTTAGGGAACAAAAAGGATTAAAACATGGAACCAGAAGAAGTCAACAAAATAAAAAATCCTGTATCAAAAGCTTCCAAGAAAAATATAAACTGGTTATAGGCTATGGAGGGACTTAAGTAGGATTTTGAAAATCAAGTAAGAGAAGTGGAGGGAAAAATTGGGAAGAGAATTAAGAATGATGCAAGAAAATTATGAAAAGCACGTCAGCAGCCTGCTAAAGGAGGCCCTGCAAAAATACTTAAGAAAATAATACCTTAAAAAATAGAGTAACTCAAATCGCAGAAGAGGCCCAAAAAGCCAATGAGGAGAAGGATGTCTTAAAAATGCCCAATTGGCCAGATGGAAAAGGAATCTCAAAAACTCACTGAAGAGAATAATTCCTTCAAAATTAGACTGGAGCAAATGGAAGGTAATGACTTTATTAGAAATCAATATACTATAAAACAGATCCAAACAAATAAAAAAAAATACAAGGCAATATTATATATCTCATTGGAAAAACCTGGAAAATAGATCTAGGAGAGATAATTTAAAAATTATTGGACTACCTGAAAGCCATGATCAAAAAAGAGCCTAGAAATCATCCTTCAAGAAATTCTCAAGGAAAATTGCCCTGATATTCTAGAACCAGAGGGCAAAATAGAAATTGAAAGAACTCACCAATTGCCTCTTGAAAAAGATCCTGAAAGGAAAACTCCTAGGAATATCATAATCAAATTCCAGAGTTCCCAGGTCAAGGAGAAAATATAACAAGCTATCAGGAAGAAACACTTTGAGTGTTGTGGTAACACAGTCAGGATAACACAAGATCTAGAAGCTTCTACACTAAGGGATCTAAGGGCTTGGAATTTGATATGCCAGAGGTGAAAGGAGCTAGGATTAAAACCAAGAATCACCTACCCAGAAAAACTGAGTATAATGCTTCAGAGGAAAATATGTTCATTCAGTGAAATAGAGGACTTTCAAGAATTCTTTTTTTTTTTTTAAAGCAATTGGGGTTAAGTAACTTGCTCAAGGTTACACGGCTAGTCATTATTTATGCGTGGGTGCTCATTTTTCTGAGGCCGGATCTGATCTCGGGTCATCCCAACTCCGAGGCCGGCACTCTTACTGCGCCACCTAGCCGCCCCTTGAGGGCAATTGGGGTTAAGTAACTTGCCCAAGGTTACATGGCTAGGTTTTTGTTTGTGTGGATTAAGTGTCTGAGGCCGGCTCTGAACTCAGGTCCTTCTGACTCCAGGGCTGGCACTCTATTCACTGCGCCACCTGACTTTCAAGAATTCTTGATTGGAAAAACCAGAGCTGAACAGGAAATTTGACTACCAAATATGAGAAGCATGAGAAGGTAAACAGGAAAAAAGAAATCATAAGGAACTTACTAAAGTTGAACTATTTACATTCCTATATGGAAAAATGATAATTGTTAATCATGACACACTTTTTTCAGTATGAGGATAGTTGAAGGGAATACATATATCTGTGTGTGTGTATATGTATATGTATATATGGGAGGGTGTATGTGTGTATAAATACATATATGAGTGTGTGTATAGGTGTGTACATGTATATTCAAGGGCACATGATCAGTTGAATAGGAAGAGATGATATCTAAAAATAAAATTAAGAGTTGAGAGAGAAATATAATGAGAAAAGGAGAGATTGAATAGAGTTAATTATATCATATAAAAGAGGCAAGATAAAACAGTTACAATGGAGGGGAAGAAGAGGAAGTTGAAAGGAATAAGTCAACCTTTCTCTCATTGAATTTGGCCTAAGGAGGGAATAACATACACACTCAATTGGGTATCTTACCTTATAGGAAAGTAGGGGGGAGGGGATAAGAGGGGGAATGATAGAAGGGAGGCCATGTTGATGGAGAGGGCAGTCTGAAGCACATACTTTTGAAAAGGGACAGGGTCAAAGTAGAAAATAGAATGAATGGGAGGTGGGATAGGATGAAGCGAATGGAAATGTTTTGTGTAACTACACATGTATATTGAATTGCTTGTCTTCCCAGTGGGGTTAGGTGAGGAGGGAAGAAGGGAAAGAATCTGGAAATCAAAAGTTTTCAAAGCAAATGTTTAAAAAATTATTTTTTTCATGCAACTGGGAAATAAGATATATAGGCACTGGGGTATAGAAATCTATCTTGCCCTACTAGAAAGTTAGAGGGGGTATGAGGGAGGATATAAGAGAGAAAATTGGGGGAAGGGATATCCAGTAGGCTTGCTATTTTGGGGTAGGGGTAGGGGCAAGGCGGGGAGAAAATTTGTAACTCAAAATCTTGTAGAAATGAATGTTGAATACTAAAAATAAACAAATAAAAGATTGGAAAAACCAAACAATAATCAGTGATGTTTAATTATTATCAATAAACATTTATTGACTACCATTGTATAAGACATTTTATGGGAATGCTGAGAATGTAGAAGATAGAAAATGCAATTTTTCAGTGTTATCCTTTTGACTAGTAATAAAAGGGAAAAGATAAAGAGTTAAAAGAGGTAAAATTGAAACAAAGTTATGATGACACCCTATTACCTATAGGATTAAGTCCAAGTACCTTATTTAGCCTTTCATTCAAAACCCTCCATAGTCCATCCTCTAATTTCCTTTTCAGACTTCTCTTATCACTGCTATAAATTAACCTTTCATGGGACCCAAAAAAGTATTCTCACTATTTATCTAATATGTCCTTGCATTTTCATCTTCATGTTTTTGCTCAACCAGAATTCTGTTAAATTACCTCTCTATCAAAATCCACTGTGTTTTTTCAATAGAAAAACTCAAATGCTAACTCTTTCAGAAAATCTTCCCCAGCTATCTTGGTCTGACTGTTATGGAACCATTCACTGGGTTTTTAACATATATAATCTATCTAGACACACACACACACATACACGACTGCAGACCATTCAGTTGTTTTTTACACTTTTTTGTATCCTCCCCCCATAGTAATGATGATGATTGATGATTCCTAACAATTATATAGCTCTTACTGCATGCCAGGCACTGTGTTAAGGGCTTTATTACTATCTCATTTGATCCTCCCAACCACCTTGGGAGTTAGTTTTTATTATTATCCCCATTTTACATATGGGGAACCTGAAACAAGGGACTTGCCCAGGATCACATAGCTAGTAAGTTTCTGAGGCCAGATTTGAACTCAAGTCCAGTGTACTGTTCATTGCACCACCTAGCTGCCCCCATAGAATGTAGCATGGTGTTTTGATTAGTAAATGTTTCTGTTGGTCGAAATGAGGGTTTTTTCCTCAAAAAAAAGCTTTATTCACTTATTTAAGGAACATTTATCAAGTACCTGGTGTATATTAGACACTTAACAGAAGATACAAAGACAAAAATGAAACAGACTCTGCCTCAAAGAACTTACTGGGAAAAAATGTCATATGCCCAGATAAATCATCCTAAAAGATAAAGTGAATACAAGGCAATAAATGGTAGAGCACTGTTTACTAGGGGGAATTAGGAATAGCTTCGTGTAAGAAATAACATTTGAGTGGAGCCTAAAAGAAAGCTAGAGTTCATAAGTAGAGAACAGGGAGTGTATTCCAATGATGGGAGCACCATAGCATTCGCATATTTGTCTGAGTGGGAGATAGAATGTTGTGTGTGGGTAAGTATACTTTTCACTAGAACCCAGTGTGCGTGAGGGAGAATTAAGGTAAAATTGACTGGAATCGTAGTTTGGAACCATATTTTAAAAATCTTTAGATAATTTGAGACTTAAGTCATATTTTGCTATCTCAGCTACAAGATATTAGATGGTCATTATTTCTGTAAGAATATCAGTACTCAGTTTGTATTGAGTTAATTTTATATCTAAGCATTTATGTTTATATAATTATGTACTATCATAATTGCTATGTTGTTGTTTTTTTTTGTGACGTTAAGAAAAATTTAATTTTCTTCAGACATGATATCTATAAAAAGAGAGAACTTTAAGATATACTTCTGTTCTATGATGATTCTATGAACCATTCATTACTTATTTTTCATTTGTCCTTTTCCAGACAATGAATGACTTTGACTATTTGAAACTATTGGGTAAAGGCACTTTTGGGAAAGTGATTTTGGTTCGAGAAAAGGCAAGTGGAAAATATTATGCCATGAAGATTTTGAAGAAAGAAGTAATTATTGCAAAGGTAACCTGTTTCCCCCTTCTGTCAGAAATTTTGTTTTCAGGAATCCTGTGATAGAAATTTTCGCTTTTCCTGTCATACAATGGATAGTTGTGCTTACATTAAAGTAAAAACTGATTTTTAATACTTGCTTTATAATTTGGAAAATACATAATAACTACTGATATTCTTACAGAAAAATAGTTTTGATTTTATATATGTTAAAATGCAGCATTATTTTCTGTGTAACTTATTCCATGATGAGCAGGACTAAAATATTTTGCATTAAAAAGCACTACCATTCTGAATTCAGTATTATTATTCAAATTCAACTTACTATGACTGGAATTTTTTGGCAGATATATGACCCTATAAGGTAGACAAAAAATGAACATTTTAAAGAAAATTAAGGGGGTAGATTCTTGGACTTATGAGGGAACATCACTAGCAGACTTTGATATTTTGTTGCATAGCCTTCTGAACTCCCCTGATGACTGTTAAATTTAAAATTTCTTAATAATGTATTTTGTTAATTATTCTGCTACCTTTCTTCTAGCACTGATTTATCTCTAGAATAAAATTTACCCTTGTAAACAGATATCCACATCTGTCTTTTCCTGTGTATCAAAAAATGATTTCCATTCTAATAAAAAATTCTGCTTTTGAGTCATTGTACATTACTTCTTGACCTGGAATATTTACTTCCATTCCTTGTGCCAAACTGTGTCCCTTCTTGATTCCTGTATCTGTTCCAGGCTTACCAAATTTTTATTGCTAATTATGTGTAAGGCACTGTACTTGGTGCTGGAAGAGATATAATCTGGAAAGATTTAAAATATGTCCATTTGTTCTAAGGAGCTTACAGTCTTCTTGGAAAATTAAATACATACATGTAATGCATATGTATTAGTAGGAGTTCAGCCAACTTCTCCTTTCTCCTTATCTCTCAGAAGGAAGCCTAAGTGTTCACCTCCCACCCCCACCCCTCAAAAAAGAGAATGTGTAGGAACTTCTGGGATAGTAGTCTTGAGTATGGAGGCAGTGTGGAAGAAGAACCAGGTTACCAGTGCAGACTGAGTAAGTTAAGGTCTAAAAGCTGGGGAGTGAGATTGGGCTAAACTAGACTAGGTTGAACTGAACTGAAGTGAAGGATTTATTCAGATTGCCAGAGCTGTGTTGAAACACTGAATTCTGGGGCAAAGGAATTTACTACTGTTTGAATCAAACTCACTACTGTTGCAATCAAGATTACCTATCAGAGTCTCAGGAATGGTACTCAGCCTGAATCTTTAGGAAAGATGCTAAACCTGTACTTTTAAATGAGATCGTGAAAATTTCATGTAACGCCGTGAGTTTGTGATATTTCTTCTAATTTCATAGGGGAGAGGATTTTCCAAGTGCTCTGCCTAGGACTTGGATATAACTTCTTGTCAGTGTTCTTTCTCAATTTAAATAAGCCTGTCCTATGTAAGCTTTTATTAACTTGAGTGCTTGAAGGGGAGTGGAAGACCATTGGGAGAAATAAGCCAGATTAAGTTTTAACTCTTTTAGCTAACTCAATGTATTAGTATTTAATATGTGGCTAACATTCTCTTCCTTTCCCCTTCATTTGCTTTCCTTTTCCTTTGTCCCAGCCCACCAATATCTATCTCCTTGTAATTATTTTTGCTTTCAGTTTCCATGAACTGAGTTTGGGAGAAGGAGCAGGCGAATGTGTTGAGGTGAATAAGAAATTTCAAAGGAGGAGATTTGCAGAATGACATGACTTATATTAAAAATTATATCACAAATATATTACAAGAGAAGCAGAATACCTACTTCTTTGTGCTATGTCTAGGTGGTGAATTTTTTTTTTTGGCTTTTTGGAGGGCAGTTGGGGTTAAGTGACTTACCCAAGGTCACACAGCTAGTTTTTGTTTTAAGTGTCAGAGGTCGGATCTGAACTCAGGTCCTTCTGACTCCAGGGCTGGTGCTCTACTCACTGTGCCACCTAGCCGCCCATAGGTGGTGAATTCTTTTTTTTTTCTTTTCTTTTTTATTATTAAACAAATGCTTTATTAACTTCTGGTTTACATCCATAGTGGGTACTTCCAACCTCCCCTCCCCCCAGAATGCCCTCCCCTCCATCATCCCCCCTCTCATCCCCCTTCCCCATACTTTCCTGCAGGGTGAGATATCCCATTTAGTATGTATGTCATTCTCTCCCTGAGCCAAATTCAATGAGAATGTGGTTTTGCCTTTTTGCCTTCCTGTTCTTCCCCTCCCCTGCAACTACTTCCCCTTGCTTCAGTTTACCCTACCCTGTCTCTCTCCATCTCCTCTTGCCACTTTCCTCTCTCACCTCATAACTTCACCGCTTAAGAATCATCCCTTCACACCAAATTCAACTTGCGCCCTCTATCCATGTATACCTGTAAACATGTATACACACATTCACTTATGTATTCATATGCCCATATACCCTTTATTTTCATAATGAGGAAGGTTTCATCAGTCATAGTTATTGTTTTTCCATATAGGAATGCAAATAGTTCAACTTTGATAAGTTCCTTTTGATTTCTTTTCCCTGATTACCTTCTCAGGCATCTTTTGCTAGGGGAAGCTAGGTGGCACAGTAGATAGAAGACTAGGACTAGAGTCAAGAAGACCCCTGTTCACAAGTTGAAATCTGGCTTCAAACACTTCAGTAGCAATGTCTCTGAACTCAGTTTGCCTCAGTTTCCTCATCTGTAAAATGAACTGGAGAAGGAGATAGCAAAGTACTCCAGTATCTTTGCCAAGAAAGTCCTATGGGGTCACAAACAGTCAGACACAACAGAAATGATTGGACAAGTAGAAGACACAAAGAGGTGAACAGGGCAGTTGAGAAGACAAATTAGTAAGTAAAGACAAAATGTTAGTAAGGCAATGGAATAGAATACGTGAGTGTTTTTCAAGATGTTAATAATGTTGACTTTTGATGTCCCTCACAGTTATGCCCTATGTTCTCTTCTTTTCTTCTAAACTGCTTCAGTCGCTGATTATATCAGCTCCTATGGATTTAATTACTACTTCTGTGTTGATGATTCTCCAATGTATTTATTTTGCTCCAGTCTTTCTGATGATCTCCAATCTTCAGCTGCCTTTTAGACATCTCAGACTAGATATTCAGTAGAAATCTTAAACTCAATATGTCCAAAACAAGTCGTTATCTTTCCCCCAAACCTTCCTCTCCTTCTACCTTCTCTGTTACTGTATGTCATTCTCTCCCTGAACCAAATTCAATGAGAATGTGGTTTTGCCTTTTTGCCTTCCTATTCTTCCCCCCCTTACAACCACTTCCCCTTGCTTCTTCTACATAAGATAGTTTACCCTACCCTGTCTCTCCCCATCTCCTCTTGCCACTTTCCTCTCTCACCTCATAATTCATCCCTTGAGTATTCTCCCTTCCCAACAAATTCAACCTATGCCCTCTATCCATATATAACTGTAACCATCTACACACACATTCACATATGTACTCATATGACCACACACCCTTCTTCCATTATTTTCATAGTGAGAAAGATATCATCAGTCACCATTATTGCTTTTCCATATAGGAATGTAAATAGTTCAACTTTGATAAGTTCCTTTTGATTTCTTTTCCCTGATTACCTTCTCAGGCATCTCTTCCTTCTTGTGTCTGGATGTCAAATTTTCTATTCAACTCTGGTTTTTTCCTCAAGAATGCTTGAAAGTCCTCTATTCCACTGAATGACCATATTTTCCCCTGAAACAAAATACTCAGTTTTGCTGGGTAGGTGACCCTTGGGTTCATTCCCAGCTCTTTTGCCCCCTAGAATATCGTATTCCATGCCCTGCAGTCCCTCAGTGTAGAAGCTGCCAGATCCTGTGCTATTCTGATTGTGTTTCCACAATATTGAAATTGTTTCTTCCTGGCTGTTTGGAGTATCCTCTCCTTGATCTGCGGATTCTGGAATCTGGCTATAACATTCCTAGGAGTTTTCTTTTTGGGATCTTTTTCAGGAGGTGATCTGTGGATTCTTTCAACCTCTATTTCCCCCTCTGGGTGTAAAACATCAGGGCAATTTTCCTTGAGAATTTCTTGAAGGATGATTTCTAGGTTCTTTCTTTGATCATGGCTTTCATGAAGGTAGTCCAATAATTTTTAAATTATCTCTCCTGGATCTATTTTCCAGGTTAGTGGTTTTTCCCATGATATATTTCACATTGCCTTCTATTCTTTCATTTGTTTGGATCTGCTTAACAGCATCTTGATTTCTCATAAAGTCATTAGCTTCCATTTGCTCCAGTCTCACTCTGAAGGAATGAATCTCCTCAGTGAGCTTTTGAGATTCTTTTTCCATCTGGTAAATTTGCCTTTTTAAGGCATTCTTCTCCTCATTGCCATTTTGAGCCTCCTTTGCCATTTGAGTTAATCTATTTTTTAGGGTCTTATTTTCCTCATTCAGGCTGTTGACTCTCATTTCATACTTTACCTACATCCTTCTCATTTCTCTTCCCAATTTTTCCTCCACTTCTCTTATTTGGTTTTTAAAATCCTTCTTAAGGTCCTCTATGGTCTGTAACCCACTCATATTTTCCTTTGGGGCTTTTGGTGCAGGATTTCTGACTTCATAATCCTCCTCCTGTTCTATGCTTCGATCCTCATTTCCCCCAAAATAGAATTCTAATGTTGCATTTTTTCTGTTTATTTTGTTTCCTTTGCCTAGGCATGTTGCCACTTAATTACTTGACTTTTGGGCTTGTTGCCACAGTAGGAGTCTGCTACCAGACAGGGGAGCTTCCTTCCCAAATGTTGGGGTCTTCACAACTTCCGGAGGTATTAGTTGGGTGTCCTCTGTGAAACCTCCACACGCTTCTGCAAGCTGGATACCCACCCCTAGACCTCCACCCCAGACCGCAATCCAGATCCAGGGAGGTTAAAGCAAGGGCAATTACCCCCCCAAGCCTGATTGCTGTGTCTTCCTACAGTCCGTAGACCAGGAGCTGAAGCTGCCACTGAAGGTGCAAAATGGCTTTGGTGCAGAGGCTCCTCATCTGCTTCTTGCCCCCAGTGGAGGAAGCCGACGCGTTCCCCAGATGCTGGTCCCAAAGTCCATAGGGCACTAACCTCTCATTTTGTCCTGGGCATGTCTGTGTTGATAATTCTGTTATTGCCATAGCTGCTGCTGTTCTGGGGGCCCTCCAGTCGGCTGATGGCCCAGTTGCCCTGTGGCTCACATGGACCTCGGCTCAGCTTCCCGAGCACTGTGCTGTCAGATCCCAGAGCGCTACACTGGCCGCTCCCTGCAGTGCTGCTGGGCTGTCCTCACAGGGAGGTTAGCTTCTCTGTGTTGTTCTGTGGGTGCTGGAGCTCCAGAAGTTGTTCTGAGTCCCCTTTTACATGGTTCGGAAGTGGTGTGGGGGAGAGCACCTTGGAAGTGCTGTTTCTCCTCCGCCATCTTGGCTCAGCCTTTCTTGCCTCTTTTAGGTGACATAATTATGTGACCCCATTCAACTCTCTCTCCCTCTCCCTTGCTCCTAGTGCATTTCTCTTTCTCACTCCTTATTTTTTTAAATATCATCCCATCATGTTCAACTCACACTTGTGCCTTCTGTCATATATATATATATATATATATATATATATATATATATATATATACGTATGTACGAATGTATGTATGTATGTATGTATGCATGTATGTGTGTATGTATGTGTACACTTCTTCCAACTTCCCTAATAATGAGAAAGTTCTTATGAGTTAAGGTATCATCTTCTCATATAGGAATGTAAACAATTTAACCTTATTAAGTCCCTTATGATTTCCCTTTCCTGTTTACCTTTTTATCCTTCTCTTGAGTCTTGCATTTGAAGTCATATTTTCTATTCAGCTATGGTATTTTCATCAGGAATGCTGGAAAGTCCTCTATTTCATTGAATATCTATTTTTTCCCTCAAGTTTTATACTCAGTTTTTCTGGGTAGGTGATTCTTGGCTGTATCTTAGCTCCTCTGACCTCCAGAATACGATATTCTGAACTCTTTGATCTTTTAAAATAAAAGCTGCTAAAATCTTGTGTTATCCTTACTGGCTGGACAGTACTTGAATTGTTTCTTTCTTGCTGCTTAAAATATTTTCTCCTTTACCTGGGAGCTCTGGAATTTAGCTAAAATATTCCTAGGAGTTTTCATTTTTGGATCTCTTTCAGGAAGTGATCAGGGGATTCTTTTAATTACTATTTTACCCTGGTTCCAGAATATCAGGACAGTTGAAAAAGAGATGTCTAAGATTTATAATTTTAAAATTACCTCTCCTGGATCTGTTTTCCAGCTCAGTTGTTTTTCTAACGAAATATTTCAAATGGTCTTCTATTTTTTTTCTTTTAGCTTTGTTTTATTGTTTCTTGATTTCTAATAGATTTCGTTAGTTTCCCCTTCTGATTTTTAAAGACTTATTTTCTTCTGTGAGGTTTTGTATTTCCTTTTCCATTTGGCCAATTCTGGTTTGTTTGTTTTTTTAATGAGTTATTTTTTAAGTGAATTTTTGCACCTCATATTGTGTTTGGCGAGTTCTGCTTTTTACATTCTTCTCTTCAGTGACATTTTGTATATGTTTTTCCATTTGACCAAATCTGATTCTCAAGACATTGTTTTCCTCATTGGATTTTTGTACCTCTTTTACCATTTGTATTAGTCAGTTTTTAAAAGCGTTATTTTCTTCAGTATTTTTTGTGCATCCTTTACCAAAGCCATTGACTCTTTCTTTCATCATTTTCTTACATCACTCTCATTTCTTTTTCCAGTTTTTCCTCTGCCTCTCTGAACTTGATTTTAAAAATTTTTTTTAGCCTTCCATAGCCTGGGACCAACTCATATTTTTCTTTGAGGCTTTGGATATAGGAGTTTTGACTTCTGACTGTCCATTATGTTTTTCCTTGTCAATATAGTAACTTTCTATAGTCAGATTTTTTTCTGTTGTTTGCTCATTTTTTCCATCTTATTTCTTGACTTTTACCTCTTTGCTAAAGTGGGGCTCTGCTTTCAGGGTAGAAGGTACAGTGTTCCAGAATTCAAAGGTTTTCTGCAGGTATTTTCAGAGATACTTCTAGGGACTTCTCAGTTTTTAGTTCTTCCACAATGATATGATCTAAGAAGAAGTGTGTTTACTACTCTTCTGGCATATGCTCCAGTCTGTGAGTGATTACAAACAGTCTTTTCTGCCCTGGAAGTATGATGGAGGTCCCCACTCTACTGTGGCTGCAATCTCTGGTGTGCTAATACTCTTTCTTGCCCTTGGATTGCCACTCAGGACTAAAACTGGTATGCAAGTATGGGCAAAGCAACAGAGTCTTGTTCCCAGTGCCAGCAAAGTGACTCCTGTAATCTCCTTCTGACCAGTTGTTCAACCCCCTTACTTTCTTTGGACTGTGAGCTTTGGAAGAAGCTGCTGCTGCTCCTAAATGAGTCACTCCCAAAGCCTCTTTCTGGTTTTCTGGGGTCTGGTCTTCATTGGCATGGCCTGTGCTGGACTGTGTTCCATTCTCACCCAGGTATGACAGATCTTTCCCACCAACCTTCTAAGCTCTTTTTGGCTAGAAAATTGTTTCATCTTGTTCTTTTGTGGATTCTGCCACTCCAGAACTTGTTTTAGGACATTATTTAAAGATCTTTGGCGGGGTTTGGGGGGGAGCTCAGTCAAGGTCCTGCCTTTTCTATGCCACCTTTTCTCTGTCCCTCCCCCTTTCCCACAATCCCTCCTCTTAAAGAGACTATGTACTATCAGAGGAAAACAACACATCCACAGATAAATACAAAGCATATGCAAAATTCATATAATTTTAGGAGTTGATAAACTAAGGTAATAATTAGAGATATCTTAATTGTGTTTGAAGTTAGTTAGAAATTCTAAAAGATTTTGAGACAAATAATATCCCAGATATAACAGACAGCCTATTAAAAGGTAGAGAGATAAGAAATGGAGGGTAGGAATTAGGAACAGCAGGGTGATTCATTTAGCTTTACCATAGAGTGTGTGCAGGAGGGTAATACATGGAAAAACCTAAAAAAGCAGGCTGAAGCCAGATTGTAAAATGCTTAATACCAAGCAGAAGAGTTTGATTTCATCCTACAAGGACAATGGAGCTCTTTTAGTAGAAGAGTAAGGTGGTAGGACCTGTAATTTAAGAAGACTATTTTAGTAGCTATATGGAGAATAGATCAGAAAGGAGAAACTTTGAGGTTGTAAAATTAGTTGTCAAATTATTGTACTATTGCTGTTTATTAAAGATATGAAGAGAGAAGCACATTTGGTAAGTGGAAAAACTTGTTACAGAAAATGTGGAAATAACAGATTCTTGACTAGAGTTCGATTGTACCTAATGAATGCTGATCAAAAATGTCTGGAGTCTTGGAAATAAATCCAAATGGAAAACAGAAAGGAAGGGGGGAGGAAAGTATTAATATATATTCACCAAACTAAATGCCATAGGCAGTCACTACAGTGTAGAAAAAAGAACAATAGAGATAAGTGGAAATTCACATGTTTAAGAAGGGTGCCAGCAATGAAATCCATGATATCAGAAGTCTTTTGTAATTAGTTTACCTTTTTTATTTTTTAGTTTACATCATTCATTTCCATAGATTTTGAGTTACAAATTTTCTCCCCATTTCCCCCTACCCACCACCCCAAAATAGCGATCCTACTGAGTATCCCCTCCCCCAATCTGCTCTCTCCCATATCTTCCCTCATCTCCCCTCCGACTTTCCAGTAGGGCATTGTGGATCTCTATGCCCCAATGTCAGTATATCTTATTTCCCAGTTTCATGTGAAATAATAATAATAGTAAAAAAATATATTTTAAACATTTGATTTTAAACCTTTGAATTCCAGATTCTTCCCCTACCTCCATTGTCACCCACCCTTACTGGGAAGATAAGCAATTAAATATAGGTTGTACATGTGTAGCTATGCAAAACATTTCCATAGTCGATATACTGTGAAAGACTGATTATATTTCCCTCCATCCCATCCCACCCCCCACTTGTTCTGTTCTCTACACTGATCCTGTGATCTTGTCCCTTGTCAAAAGTGTGTGCTTCCAACTTCCCTCCCCCTCAGCTTGCCCTTCTCTCCATCATCTCCCCTCTCATACCCTTCCCCCCTACTCTTCTGTGGGGTGAGATACTCTATTTAGTGTGTATGTCATTACCTCCGTAAGCCAAATTCAGTTAGAATAACGTTGACCCATTCCCTTTTGCCTTTCTCTTCTTTCCCTCCATTGTAACTATTTTCCCTTGCCTCTTCTATATGAGATAATTTACTGCATTTTGTCTCTCCCCATCTCTTCTCTTTATATTCCTCTCTCACCTTTTACTTTCACTTTTTAAGTATTATCCCTTCCTATTCAACTGGTCCTGTACACTGTATGTATACCTGTGCCCATATATATACACTCACATATGTATTCATATGCCCATATGCCCTCCAATATAGACATATATATATATATATATATATATATATATATATATATATGTATGTAATATCTATCTATCCACATTTCTATTCCCTTCAACTATTCTCATAATGAGAAAAGTTTCATAAGTTACAATTATCGTTTTTCCATGTAGGAATGTAAATAGGTCAAATTTGATAATTTCCTTTTGATTTCTTTTCCCTGTTTACTTTCTCATGCTTCTCTTGCTTCTTCTATCTGAATGTCAAATTTTCTATTCAACTCTGGTTTTTTCATCAAGAATGCTTGAAAGTCCTCTATACCATTGAGTGACAATATTTTCCCCTGAAACATTATACTCAGTTTTGCTGGGCAGGTTATTCTTGGTTTTAATTCCAGCTCCTTTGACCTCTGAAATATCATATTCCAAACCCTTTGATTCCTCAGTGTACAAGTTGCCAGATTCTGTGTTATCCTGATTGTATTTCCACAATATTGTTTCTTCTTGGCTGCTTGTAATATTTTCTAATTGATCTGGGAATTTTGGAACCTGGCTATAATATTCCTAGGAGTTTTCTTTTTGAGATCTTTTTCAGGAGGTGATCTGTGTGTTCTTTCAACCTCAATTTTGCCCTCTGGTTCTAAAACATTAGGGCAGTTTTACTTGAGAATTTCTTGAAGGATGATTTCTAGGTTCTTTCTTTGATCATGGCTTTCAGGTAATCCAATAATTTTAAAATTATCTCTCCTGCATCTATTTTCCAAATCAGTGGTTTTTCCAGTGAGATATTTCACATTGCCTTCTATTTTTTTCATTTGTTTGTATCTGTTTAATAGTATCTTGATTTCTCATAAAGTCACTAGCTTCCATTTTCTCCAGTCTAATTCTAAAGGAATGATTCTTTTCAATGATCTTTTCAGATTCTTTTTCCATCTGGCAAATTTGGCTTTTTAAGGCATTCTTTTCCTCATTAGCTTTTTGAGCCTCTTTTGCCATTTGAGTTAGTCTATTTTTTAAGGTGTTATTTTCTTCATTCAGGTTTCTGACTCTCATTTCATAATTTCCTGCATCGTTCTCATTTCTCTTCCCATTTTTTCCTTTATTTCTCTTATTTGGTTTTCAAAATCCTTCTTAATCTCCTCTATGGCTTGTAAGCAACTTATTCTTTTCTTGTAAGCTTCTGGTGCAGGAGTTCTGACTTCTCTCTCTTCTTCCTGTTCCATGGCCTGATCCTTTTTGTCCCCAAAAAAGGAGTCCAAAGTTGGATTAATATGCTTGCCTTGCTTCCCTCATTTGCTCATGTTGCCAATCAGTTACTTGACTTTTTTTGCCACTTTAGGATTCTGCTACCAGAGTGGGGAGCTTTTTCCCCATCGCTGGGGTTTTCTCAGCTGCTGAAACTATTAGTTGGGTGCCTTCTCTGAAGCCTCCCCACACTCTCTGGCAAACTGGTCATGCATCCTAGGACCTCCACCCTAGATAGCAATCCTGATCCAAGCAGGTTAAAGCAAGAGGGATTACCCATTTTGACTTCTTCTTACTCTTGGTAGAACCAGTTCTGCTCTACTATTTTGCAGTTTTCCCAGCAGTTTTTGTCAAGTAGTGAGTTCTTATCCCAGAAGCTTGAGTCTTTCCGTTTATCAAACAGTAGATTACTATAGTCATTGACTACTTTGTCTTGTGTACCTAACCTATTCCACTGATATCTTTCTGTATTCCGTTTCTTAGCTGGTAACAATTAGTTTTGATGATTGCTGCTTTGTAATAAAGTTTTAGATCCAGTATGGCTATGCTACCTCCCCTTGCATTTCTTTTCATTAATTCTATTGATATTCTTGATAATTTCTTTTTCCAGATGAATTTTTAAATTATTTTTTCTAGCTCTATAAAATAATTTTTTGGTAGTTTGATTGGTATGGCATACAAACCTCATTCTTCTGTATTTTTTCTTGCAAAATCTGGAAGTTGAAAAATGTAGCCTCTTTTTTCTTTTTTTTTTTGGAGGGTGAAGGCAGGGCAAACAATGTTAAGTGACTTGTCCAAGGTTGCAAGACTAGTAAGTGTGATAAAGTGTCTGAGGTCAGATTTGATCTCAGGTCCTCCTGACTCCAGGCCTGTGCTCTACTCACTGCGCCACCTAGCCACCCTAAAAATGTAGCCTTTTAATAGAGATACATTTTATATTTGTAGTTGAAATTCTTCAAAGATCCCAGGTATTCACATACATGATTTTAATGCCTACTCTAGGTTATAGCTCAATTTATTTATAGTCATTATAAGTGAATAACTAAAAAAGGATCAAAATGTTCTATTAAGTTTTGTCACTGTTATTTTTAACTTTATATTTTGACAAGTTACTTTAAAATGTAATTAAAAATTATTGGCATCTGTGTTTACTTTTTATCTTAAGCATACCTTATCTTCACAGCAGTGACTAAATAATATGTGAACTAGAATAATGTAAAATTTGCATTAAGGGAATGTTTATCTGATTGAATATAATATATGGTGGAAAAACTACTTTAAAATATATCAATACAGTATTACTTGTATCTTAATCTTATCAAGTGGATGTTGAACAAGTATATTATTGTTGAAGTTATTTAATATATAACAATATAGTAATCCTTTTGAAGAATTGAAAAGATTATGTTCTGTCATTGATAAGAGATAAAAATTGATTTTTAAAAGAATAATATGTGGGTCAATATATAGTAGATATTAAAATCTTTTAAAATTGATTTGATGTCAATAAGAAAAGTAAAGTTTATAATAAGCTTATTGGTTCCCTAAACATAAGAAACTCATCTCTATTTCCTCCTCTATATTTAGTTTTCTCAGTAGCTGGCAGTCAAATGATACAGCATTCTGAAAAATGTATGGGGAGTACTAGATATATTGAAATTTATTCTCTTCTACAAAGCTTTTACTGAGTAAATGGGAGTAACCAGTCATTTGTCTCTTTTCACTGTATTATTTTTCTTGGTATATTTTCCTCTTTTAATTCTACACATTAAAACTAGACATGAAAAATTTAGGCATAAATCCTTGCAAATAATGGTATTGTTTTCCATACATATGTAATATTTGTCTTGTGTTATTTCAATATGTCAAGAACTTGTGGTTTTGGCAGCATGGGAATTCCTTTATACAACATGAATTGAGCCCTTTCTATAAACTATGATGAGAAATTGTTATAGTCACTAAAATTTTTGCAAACAGTACCCTCTTTGTTGTTACAGCTGGTATTAGTTTCTGTCACCAATAATGTGGTTTGATTTAAAAAAAAAAGTTTTACTTCAGTTCAATTCATTAAGTATTTAATTCCCAATATTTGTGAGCACTTTGTAAAGATAAAACTAAAACTGTTTCTACAGTCAATGAGCTCACATTTTATAAGGGGAAAATAACATGTATATACATAAGTAATTAAAAGACTATGTGAAATAAATTCCAAGTAATTCCAGGGGATGGAAAGCTCTAGTTTTGGGGTATAGAAAGGCATCTAGAAAGGCCTTCCCTGTAGGTGGTAGTGCTTGATCTGAACCTTGAAGGAAACTTAGGATAATAGGAGAATAGAGTTGAGAAGAGAGACCATTTCATGTATGAAGACAGGAAACAGATTATCAGCTAATACGTCTCTGCTAAGTCTTTTGTTCTTCGAGCTAAAACATCAGTTTTCAGTCAAGCTCCAGGCCATTCACCATCTCAGTTGCCTTTCTCTGTATGTTCTGGTTAGCTTTTCGGTATTCTTCTGAAAACGTGGAACCGAGAGCTAGCCAGAGTATGCCAGATGGTTTGACTGGGAGTATGATGGATTGATCACCCTTTTTCTGGACAGTCTTCCTCTATTAATGCAGCATAAGTTTTTATTGGCTTTCTTAGCTGGCAGTCCAATAAAGCTCTCGATCTTTTTCAGTGAAGTTGTTAAAATTTGAGAAGTTTGGTAGCTTTTTGGTAAATAGTTTAAAATGCAGATACCTTAATTCTCTGATGTCTAAATTGAATGTTATAAGTATATTGAGGCCTTTAGGTTTGATTTCCCAATACTGCAGATGTATTAGCAAGTCCCTATCCCAGAATAAGGCTACATTTCTTTCTAAACATTCTAGGAACATGTTAAGGATATGGGGATGGATTTTTATAATAGTGCAGCTCTTGAGCCTACATTGTAATGTTTTTTCCCTAATTTTAACCAGTGATTAGCTTTTACAAAGGGATATTTCCTTTGAAAATATCACATGAACATAAGTTACAAAGCACTTCTTCCCTATACCTTGGTAAACATTCCACCTTAATTGGTAGAATGGGATTAGACTTAAAGCAGTTTCTGTGTAGCTTTTGCCACATCAAATTCACTTTTGAATTCAGCATAAGCAATGGGTGAATTGTTTTGGAGTCTTCTTGACTTGCCTTGAGTGGATCTATGTTGTATCAAGCAAATTAACAGTTAACCATTCATTTTTGCGACCTTTTGAATCTTTCACAAAGAAAGTCATAGCCCTTCCTAGTACTTCTTTACTTAAAACAGGGAGGAAAGCACAAAGAGGCAAAAATAGAGGCCAAATGCCAGCCCATATGGTGATGATCTGACGACCTTATCCTATCCAGAAGCTTCTAGCATGTCCTTCTCACCTAAACAGCAGCCTCTTAGGAAAGAATAAGAACAAGAGACGTGGTTTGGCTAGCCCTGCCTTTTGAATCCACTCCAATCTGGCTCAACAATCCTTCCCTTCACCCTGTGGTTAGCAGTCTAAAACCAGTTACAGAATATCCAAATTGAGGAGCCAGGGCCCCTCCATTACACACCATGATGCCTTTATGGAATCAAGCTCTCCAAACTTTTCCACGTGTGCTGTCAGCAGGCAGACCAAGCTGCACATCCTCCAAGGATGAAGCTCCATTGACTAGACCCCGGTTACATATGAATAATCACATGTAGTTGAATATAAGTACAATCGGCTTTATGTGAGTTTCAACCTAAATAATTTGGAGAAACATTACCAAGTTGGCTATTGTATATTGAAATTTTTTTCAGCCACCACAACTTACAGAGACCTACTAAGTTGCAGTGCAGTTTTTATGAATCAGTAAAAGGAATAGTTGCCTTGATTAAATCACATATTCTTAAAGTGTTTAGGTATATTTAATTTAAATAAAAGGTTTTTAAAAGTTTGTCAACAAATATTTTGTAATTAGTTCACATAAATGTGTCATTAACTAAAATTGTTTTTAAACATGTTTCAGAGCTTATAAGTTGAATAAATTTAGTATACTTTAGTATCTGAATTAAAAATTAAATAAATGGAGATTCATTCTTGCTAAAAGCACACTTCTATAGAGCTGAGGAGGGCTTTATTCTGGAGGAAGAGTTGTTTGGAAACATTGTCTCTGTTGGAGAAATATTTTAAAACTAAATAAAGGTTTGTTTTTCAGCTTAAAATGAATACACAGTCAACCCTCAATTATCTGCACTAGTGAAGTGTAAAATTATGGTTAATTGAAATCTGCAAATAATTCACTTAGCAGATTTAGAGATGGAATCCTGTTTTCCATGGCAAGAAAGCATGTCAAGAGGAATAAGTGTGTGTCCCTGAAACTTTTTTAGGGCTCAGTGGCTAGATCAAAGAATTTTGGATACATATTTTCCCTGCTCTTCATTCTTATGTCGAATTCATAATAAGACTTCACTAGGAATAAAAACAGGCCAGAGTTTATAGTCTCAGTCTCTACTATTTCTCTCCCTGATCCCACAAGACTTTTCATATGGTAGGTAGTACTTAATAAAATTTTTTGAATTTTATTGGATTTCTGGATTTCTCCATTATTATATCCCACCAGCACTTATAATGAACTCATCAGCTAATCTTACAAATCTGTCCCAATTTTTAATATGCATATTTTATTGATGGTGCCCCTGTCCTTTCAGCCACCTAAATGGGAGAGGCTTGTCTATTAAACATCTCAAACCAGACATCTCAAATACTCAATATGTCTACAACTGAACTCACTATTTTTCTCCCCAAACACTTCTCTCTTCCTAACTTCTTTATTATTTGGAGGGTAGCACCATGCTCCCAGTCACCAAGGATATCACACACTTATCCACTGTATCCAATCTGATGCTTTCTTGTCAATTGTATCTTTTCAGCTTCTTATATATTCCCTTCTTGCCTTTGATAATGCCACTATCCTGGTATAGATCTTTGATCCCTCTACCTCAAGGTTCTCTCCACTTTAGTCCATTCTCCACTCAGCTATCAAAGTGATCTTTCTAAAGTACAAGTCTGAGTATCAACCCGCACTTCCCCATATTCTGTAAACTCTAGTGTTTTCCTGTTGTCTCCACAATCAGATATAAAATCCTCCGTTTGAATTCTAAAGCCCTTCATAACCTGTCCTGTTCTTTTTGTTTTTTCTTTTTCTTTTTTTTTTAATTGCTTTCCTTTTTTTTTTTTTTTAACAAATGCTTTATTAATTTCTGGTTTACATCATTCATTTCCGCCAGATTTTGAGTTACAATTTTTCCCCTACCCACCACAACAGAATAGCAGTCCCACAAGTCCCCTTCATCCAATCTGCTCTCTCCCATATCTTCTCCCATACCCCCTTCGACTTTACCATTAGGGCGAGATGAATTTCTGTGCCCCAATGCCTGAACAATTTATCTCCCAATTACATGTAAAATAGTATTAATAATAATATTTATATATATTTGAGACATTTAATTTTAAAACCTCAAATTTCAGATCCATTCCCTTCCTCCCTTGTCACCCATTCCCTCTGGGAAGATAAGCAATTCAGTATGTGTTGTACATGTATAGCTATACAAAACATTACCATAGTAGATATATTGTAAAAGGCTGCTTATAATTCCCTCCCACCCATCCCACCCCCCACCTGGTCCATTCCCTACTTTGATCCTGACCCTCTTCAAAAGTGGGTACTTCCAACCTCCCCTCCTCCCAGGATGCCCTCCCCTCCATCATCCCCCCTCTCATCCCCCTCCCCCTACTCTCCTGCAGGTTGAGATATCCCATTTAGTATGTATGTCATTCTCTCCCTGAGCCAGATTCAATGAGAATATGGTTTTGCCTTTTTAGCCTTCCTTATTCTCCCCCTCCCCTGCAGCCACTTCCCCTTGCTTCTTCTGCATGAGATAGTTTGCCCTACCCTGTCTCTCCCCATCTCCTCTTGCCACTTTCCTCTCTCACCTCATAATTTCACCCCTTAAGTATCATCCCTTCCCAACAAATTCAACCTGTGCCCTCTTTCCATGTATAACTGTAAACACATATGTATTCATAATGCCTATATATGCTTCTCCTGTTATTTTCATACTGAGAAAGGTTTCATCAGTCACAGTTACTGTTTTTCCATGTAGAAATGTAAATAGTTCAACTTTAATAAGTTCCTTTTTATTTCTTTTCCCTGATTACCTTCTCAAGCATCTCTTGCTGCTTGTGTTTAGATGTCAAATTTGCTATTCAACTCTGTTTTTTTCCTCAAGAATGCTTGAAAGTCCTCTATTCCACTGAATGACCATATTTTTCCCTGAAACAAAATACTCAGTTTTGCTGGGTAGATGACCCTTGGCTTCAATCCCAGCTCTTTTGCCCTCTGGAATATCATATTCCATGTCCTTCGATCCCTCAGTGTAGAAGCTGCCAGGTCCTGGACTATTCTGATTGTGTTTCCACAATATTGAAATTGTTTCTTCCTGGATGCTTGTCGTATTTTCTCCTTGATCTGGGGATTCTGGAACCTGGCTATAATATTCCTAGAGTTTTCTTTTTGGGATCTTTTTCAGGAGGTGATCTGTGGATTCTTTCAACCTCTGTTTTGTCCTCTGGGTCTAAAACTTCAGGGTATTTTTCCTTGAGGATTTCTTGAAGTGTGATTTCTAGGTTCTTTCTTTGATCATGGCTTTCAGGTAGTCCAGTAATTTAAAAATTATCTCTCCTGGATCTATTTTCCAGATCAGTGGTTTTTCTCATGAGATATTTCACATTGCCTTCTATTCTTTCATTTGTTTGGATCTTCTTAACAGCATCTTGATTTCTCATAAAGTAACTAGCTTCCATTTGCTCCTGTCTAACTCTGAAGGAATGAATCTCCTCAGTGAGCTTTTGAGATTCTTTTTCCATCTGGCAAATTCGACTTTTTAAGGCATTCTTCTCCTCATTGCCCATTTGGGCCTCCTTTGCCATTTGAGTTAGTCTATTTTTTAGGGTGTTATTTTCCGCATTCAGGTTGTTGACTCTCATTTCATACTTTACCTGCATCCTTCTCATTTCTCTCCCCAATTTTTCCTCCACTTCTCTTATTTGGTTTTTAAAATTCTTCTTAAGGTCCTCTATGGCCTGTAACCCGCTCATATTTTCCTTTGGGGCTTTTGGTGCAGGAGTTCTGACCTCCCAGTCCTCTTCCTGTTCCCTGCTTTGATCCTCTTTTCCCCCAAAATAGGACTCTAATGTTGCATTTTTCTGTTTATTTTGTTTCCTTAGCCTAGGCATGTTGCCACTTAATTACTTGACTTTTGGGCTTGTTGCCACAGTAGGAGTTTGCCACCAGACAGGGGAGCTTCCGTCCCAAACGTTGGCATCTTCACAACTTCCAGTTCTGACATGTTGGATTCCCACCCCAGACCTCCCCCCAGATCACAGTCCAGATCCAAGCAGGTTAAAAGCAAGAGCAATTAACCTCTAAGACTGATTGCTGGATCTCCCTACAGTTCACAGGCCAGGAGCTGATGCTGCCACTGACACAGCAAAATGGCGAGTGTCTCCTCAGCGGCTTCTACCCCCTAGGAGAGGAAGCCAACACGTTCCCCAAATACTGGTCCTAAGTCCATAGGGCACTAACTTCTTACTTTGTCCTATGCATGTCTCTGTTGATAATTCTGCAGTCGCCATAGCTGCTGGTGTTCTGGGTCCTTCCAGCTGGCTGCCGGCCTGGCCGCCCTAAGGCTAAAACTGCGGCGCACACGGACCTGGGCTCAGCTTCCAGAGTGCTGTGCTGGCCCTCCCTGAAGGCCTGCTGGGCTGTCCTCAGTGGGCGGTCAGCTTCTCTGTGTCATTCTGTGGGTACTGGGACTCCAGAAGTTGTTCAGAGTCCCCTTTTATGTGGTTTGGAAGAGGTCTGGTGGGAGAGCACCTTGGAAATGCTGTTTCTACTCCGCCATCTTGTTTTTTCAAATTACATGTAAACATAGTTTTCAGCATTCACTTTTGTAAGATTTTTGAATTCCAAATTTTTTTCTCACTCCCGTGCTGCACTCCCTCCTCCCCAGGATGGCAAGCAGTCTGATATAGACTACACATGTACAATCATATTAAACATATTTCCTCATTAGTCATGTTGTGAAAGAAAAACCAGAACAAAAGGGGAAAACTGCAAGAAAGCAAACAAAAAATAAATAAATAAAAGAAGTATGCTTTAATCTGCATTCAGAGTTCTTCCTCTGGATGTAGGTAGCATTTTCCATCATTGGGTCTTTTGGAATTATCTCAGAACATTGTATTGCTGAAAAGAGCTAAGTCTATCAAATTGATCATCACAAAGTGTTGCTGTTACTATGTACAGTGTTCTTCTGTTTCTGCTCAGTTCACTCAGGATCAGTTCATTTAGGTCTTTCCAGGTTTTTCTGAAATCTGTATGCTTATCATTTCTTCTAGTACAATAGTATTCCATTATATTCATACACCAATACTTGTTCAGTCATTCTAAGTAATTCCCCAATTCATGAGTGTCCCCTCAATTTTGAATTCTTTGCAGCCACAAAAAGAGCTGCTGTAAATGTTTGTTTTTTTTAACATGTGGTTCCTTTTCCCATTTTTTAATGATCTTTTTGGGAATATAGATCTAACGGTAGTGTTGCTGGATCAAAGGATATGCACAGTTTTATAGCCCTTTGAGCATAGTTCCAGATTGTACTCCAGAATGGTTGGATCAGTTCACAGCTCCACAACAATGCATTAGTGTTCCAATTTTCCCATATCTTCTCCAACATTTATCATTTTCCTTTTTTTGTTATATTAGCCAATCTGATAGATGTAAGGTGGTACCTCAGAATTATTTTAAATGGCATTTCTCTAATCATTAGTGATTTAGGGCATTTTTTTCATATGACTAAATAATTTTAGTTTCTTCATCTGAAAACTTACCTGGCCTATTTTTACCTTCTTATACATTACTCCCATCCAGGTCCTCTGTGGTCCAGGTACATTAGCCCCCTTGCTTTCCAATTCAATGGCCCTCCATCTCTCCGCATTTTTTGCTGACTTTCTGTATACTCTGCCTACTGTAGTTCTCTTCCTTCTCACCTTCACCTCCTGGTTTCCTTCAAGAGTCAGCTAAAATCTCTCCTTATTTCCCTAACTCTCCCTTATTTCCCAAACATTAATGTTAATGCCTTTTCCATGTTATTATCTCCAAATTATCCCGTATGTATCTTGTTTGAACATAATTATTTGCGTTTTGTATCCCTCGTTAGATTATGAGGGCAATTAGGGAAGGCAGGAATTTATTTTACCTTTTCTTTGTATTCCCAGCACATAGCACAGTTCTTGTGCTTATTAAATACTCACTCAGTTGCCTTTACTTGTTTCTCTTCATCCCATGTATCCCTTTCACTTGTTCCTTTTTGCAATTCCTTTTTCATCCCTTATACTTTTCTTACTAGTTCTATCCTACAGATGGTTAAGATCTCATTGTCTCTTTCCTAATTCCTATACCTTATTCCAGTCTTTTCAGTTCATGCTCACATAGATACCAAAATAATCTTCCTTTAATTTCATGTCCCCCCATCTCCTGTTGTTGAGGGTAGAGGAGTGACACCCCCCATTTAGTTCTCACATCTAGTTATACCTTTCCCATTCCAACAAATGATTTCCTATAGGTCATCATCCAAACTCCATTCCATATCCCTTACTACTTGATTCTTCATTCCCATTCCCCTGCAGCCCTTCCATCCCAAAGTTTCATTCTATTTCTACCCTCCCCTTCCACTGTATATTCTGGAGTGCATGGTCCATATGCAAAAAACTTCCCCTGGTTCTCTGCTTGTCTACCTACCACTACCTACCTACCTACCACTACCTACCACTCAGTTTCTCAGATTTGAGCATTTTCTCTGCCTTTCTCCCATGCCTGGTATGCTTTCCCTCCTCTTCACTGAGTACTGACTTCCCTGGCTTCCTCTGAGTCCCAAATAAATTCCCATCTTCTACAGGAAGCCTTTTCCAACTTCTCAGAATATGTTACTGCCTTTTAAAAAACTTTTAATAACTTTCCATTACCTATATATGGTAAAGGGCAATCTTCTTAGCTTGGCATTCAAGGGCCACCACAATCTGAGCCTAGTCTTGATTTCTGGTCTTATTTTACTTATTGATATTTAAAAATTCTATACTTTAGCCTAACTGAACCACTGTGAATAGCTAATGATATTTTTCTGTCCCATCTTATTCTGTCTTTTCCTTTCTTTGTGCCCTCATTTATACCTATATCTATAAAGCACTACCTTATTATCTCAGTTTGTTATATTCCTTTTTTCTCCCAAGGGTCAGCTCAGTTCCCTTAATGAAAGATGTAAATAATAAAACATTCTCCGAACACTTTTTTTAGCCTGAAATTCCTATAACATTTTGTATAGGCTCTCCTTTGGAATTACATTCTGTGTTATGTCAGATTTAATTGTGTATATCTTCTCTCTTCTGTTATCTTTCTATCCCTATCATTCAGGACAGTATCTAGTGCATAGCAGGTACTTGCTAAATATTAGGAATTAGATTGAATCTCTATGCACATTGTAATTTGGGGACCAGAAGTCTAGTTTCTTTGCTATTATGTTGAGATCCTGGGTCCTCATCTGGATTTAGCCTTTGCACTTGAAATCCCCCCATGCCTAGGATGCACTCCCTCCTTTATTATACCCCATGGAATCCTTCTCTTCTTTGAGAAGTGGTTTAAGCAATAATTTTTATAGAAACCCTTTCTAAATGCCCTCAAATTTCCTCCTTCTCTAACTACTTTGTATTTAAACTACTTATTTATGTATTCTCTTATCTGTTTGTTTATATACATGTCTTCCCTGTTAGAATATAAGTATTGAGGGCATAATAATGATATTATTTCATTATCTTATCTTCGGTACCCAGCACAATTCCTGGCACATGATAGATGCTTAATAAATACTTGTTAATTGATTGATAGCTAGAAGATAACCACCTCACTATATTCAATTCAGTAAACATTTATTAAATGCCTAATATGTGCCAGGCACTATGCTAAGCTCTGGGGACACAAAAAGAGATAAAAGGCAGTCCATGCTCTAAAGGAGCTTACCATGTAGTAGATTAGTTTTAATATAATCTCTCTGATGATTATTGTGATTTGGCCCCACATATAAAACTATAAATTGAATAAAAGCATTTATTAAGCCCTTACTATTCAATTTATAGTTTTATATGTGGGGCCAAATCACAATAATCATCATTTGCATTTCATTTAAAGAAGATTTAGCATTTCTGAAGGATAAAACAATCTAATGCAACTAATCCTGATGAAACAGTTTATGATATCAGGTATTCGGTCCAAACTAGTCATGGTTCTTATAGCCATATCAAAAGCTGAACATTAAAGCCTCTCAGGAGGATTTCAGTTTTGTCTTAAGTTTGAGTCCTCACAGCTTGTCTGTTTTCCAAAGGATACACTGAGACTTAATCAGTTTCTTACATAATTTATTGCTTCCTGATGCCTGGGTGGCATTATTCATTTACAGATAAAGTGAATCTTTGGCTATAGTCAATTTTAAGTAAATGTACTAATAGATGCTTTTTCAGTTATCTAAATTAGGTTTTAGAATGCATTTATGTTTTTCCCTCTAGCAGATTTATTTTCATAGTTATGATTCCCTCAGGCTCATATGAAATTTAACTTGTGTTCTTATTTTCCACTTCATTTAGAATGTGGAGAACATGGCCCAGAAGTTGCTAAGCATTATGGGATTATCAACTCAGGATAAAAACGTTTATAATAGGACTCCTGGACAATGTGACCAACAAAATAGAAAAATTGGCACTTTTTTTCATCCCGAGGATCTTTTAAACAGATTCCAAAATAGGTATGATAAGAGGAGATAAAGCAATTTCTCCATAGTCTAAGATACCAAAAATTCTCACAAAGTAAAAGTCTGATGAAATGATAGCTGCGCAGACTGACCGACTAATAGATGAACATTTGTCCCCCATTTACTCCCTTTGCTGTGGAAAACCAAAAGTTAAAAGCTTCTTCTGGATATGATTGTGGTGTGGTATTGCTCTGTATTGTAGTAGTGCTTAGTCAGAGAACTGGGGAACAAAAGGAACTGAGACATGACCCCAAAGTATGTGGTTCCATCAGACCTCCCATACCCCCTTCGACTTTTCCAGTAGGGCGTGGTGGATCCCTGTGCCCTAATGCCTGTATATCTTATTTCCCAATTACATGTAAAATAGTATTAATTATAGTGTGTGTGTATACATATACATAGTATGTTTATATATATATTAAACATTTGATTTGAAAACTTTGAATTTCAGATTCATTTTCTTCCTCCCTTATCACCCACTCTTTTTTTTTCAAATGCTTTATTAATTTCTGGTTTACATCATTCATTTCCGCCAAATTTTGAGTTACAATTTTTTCCCCACTTTTCCCCTACCCACCACCCCAGAATAGCAGTTCCACAGGATATCCCCTCATCCAATCTGCTCTCTCCCATATCTTCTCCCATACCCCCTTCAACTTTTTCAGTAGGGCAAAGTGAATCTCTGTGCCCCAATGCCTGTATATCTTATTTACCAATTATATGTAAAATAGTATTAATAATAGTATTTATATATTTTTAAACATTTTATTTTAAGACTTTGAATTCCAGGTTCATTCCTAGTGGGAAGATAAGCAATTTAGTATATGTTATACATGTGTAGCTATGCAAAACATTACCATAGTAAATATATTGTAAAAGACTAATTAAATTTCCCTCCCTCCTATCACACCTCCCACTTGGCCTATTCCCTACCTTGATCCTGTCCCTTTTCAAAAATGGGTGCTTCCAACTTCCCTCCCCCCTTCCCTCTCACTGTCTCTTCCATTATCACCCCTCTCATCCTTTTCCCCCTACTCTCTTGTAGGGTGAGATATCCTATTTAGTATGTATGTCATTCTCTTCCTGAGCCAAATTCATTGAGAATAAGGTTTTGCCTTGTTGCCTTCCTGTTCTTTCCCTCCCTTGTAATGATTTTCCCTTGACTCTTCTGTATGAGATAATTTATCCCATTCTGTCTCTCCCCATCTCCTCTCGTAATATTCCTCTCTTACCTCTTAATTTCACCTTTTAAGCATCATCCCTTCCTATTAAATTTGACCTATGCCCTCTGTCTTTTTATACCTGTAAACATATAAACACACATTCACATATGTATTCATATGCACATATACCCTTCTTCAACTATTTTCATACTGAGAAAAGTTTCATAAGTTACAATTATCATTTTTCCATGTAGGAATGTAAATAGTTCAACTTTGATAAGTTCCTTTTGATTTCTTTTCCCTGATTACCTTCTCAGGCATCTCTTGTTTCTTGTGTCTGGATGTCAGATTTGCTATTCAACTCTGTTTTTTTCCTCAAGAATGCTTGAAAGTCCTTTATTCCACTGAATGTCCATATTTTTCCCTGAAACAAAATACTTAGTTTTGCTGGGTAGGTGACCCTTGGGTTCATTCCCAGCCCTTTTGCCCTCTGGAATATTGTATTCCATGCCCTTCAGTCCCTCAGTGTAGAAGCTGCCAGGTCCTGTGCTATTCTGATTGTGTTTCCACAATATAGAAATTGTTTCTTCCTGGCTGTTTGGAGTATCCTCTCCTTGATCTGCAGATTCTGGAACCTGGCTATAATATTCCTGGGAGGTTTCTTTTGGGGATCTTTTTCAGGAGGTGATCTGTGGATTCTTTCAACCTCTATTTTGCCCTCTGGATCTAAAACATCAGGGCAGTTTTCCTTGAGAATTTCTTGAAGGGTGATTTCTAGGTTCTTTCCTTGATCATGGCTTTCAGGTAGTCCAATAATTTTTAAATTGTCTCTCCTGGATCTATTTTCCAGGTCAGTGGTTTTTCCCATGAGATATTTCACATTGCCTTCTAATCTTTCATTTGTTTGGATCTGCTTAACAGCATCTTGATTTCTCATAAAGTCATTAGCTTCCATTTGCTCCAGTCTAACTCTGAAGGAATGAATCTCCTCAGTGAACTTTTGAGATTCTTTTTCCATCTGGCAAATTCGACTTTTTAAGGCATTCTTCTCCTCATTGCCCTTTTGGGCCTCCTTTGCCATTTGAGTTAGTCTATTTTTTAAGGTGTTGTTTTCCTCAGTCAGGCTGTTGACCCTCATTTCATACTTTTCCTGCATCCTTCTCATTTCTCTTTCCAATTTTTCCTCCACTTCTCTTATTTGATTTTTAAAGTCCTTCTTAAGGTCCTCTATGGCCTGCACCCCGCTCATGTTTTCCCCTGGGGCTTTTGGAGCAGGACTTCTGACCTCACAGTCCTTTTCCTGCTCTATGCCCCCAAAATAGGAGTCTAGGGTTGCATTTTTCTGTTTCCTTTGCCTTGGCATGTTGCCACTTAATTACTTGACTTTTGGGCTTGTTGCCACATTATGGCTTTAAGGCCAGCTAGAGGAATTTTCGTCCCGAACGTGTGGGGGGCAACTTCCGTTTCTGGCAAGCTGTAAACCCACCCACGACTTCCACCCTAGATCACAATCCAGATCCAGGGAGGTTAAAGCAAGAGCGATTACCACCCCCAAGACTGATCGCTGGATCTCCCTACGGTTCTGCAGGCCAGGAGCTGGAGCTGCGTCTGAAAACTACAAAATGGCGTGTCTCCTCAGAGGCTTCTAGCCCCCAGGGGAGGAAGCTGACGCATTCCCCAAATACAGGTCCCAAAGTCCATAGGATACTAACCTCTTACTTTGTCCTAGGCATGTCTATGTTGATAATTCTGGAGTCGCCACAGCTACTGGTGTTCTGGGGTTCCTCCAGCCGGCTGTTGGCCCTTGTGCCCTGGGGCTAAAACCTCGGCTCACGGGGACCTCAGCTCCGGCTCGGCTCGGCTTCCTGAGCTCTGCGCGCTGTGCACTGCTGGCTCCCAGACCACTGCGGTGGTCCTTCCTGAAGGGCTGCTGGGCTGTCCTCAGTGGGAGGTTAGCATTTCTGTGTCGTTCTGTGGGTGCCGGGGCTCCAGAAGTTGTTCAGAGTCCCCTTTTACATAGTATGGGGGGAATCTGGGGGCAGAGTGGCTTGGATGAGCTGTTTCTACTCCACCATCTTGGCTCCGCCCCCTAAAGTCCTTCTTAAGGTCCTCTATGGCCTGCAACCCGCTCATGTTTTCCCCTGGTGCTTTTGGAGCAGGACTTCTGACCTTACAGTCCTCTTCCCCTATGTTTCAACCCTTTTTGCCCCCAAAGTAGGAGTATAGGGTTGCATTTTTCTGTTTAATTTGTTTCCTTTGCCTTGGCATGTTGCCACTTAATTACTTGACTTTTGGGCTTGTTGCCACACTATGGCTTTGCGGCCAGATAGGGGAATTTTCGTCCCGAACGTGTGGGGGGACCACTTCCGTTTCTGGCAACCTGGAAACCCACCCACAACCTCCACCCCAGATCAAAATCCAGATCCAGGGAGGTTAAAGCAAGACCGATTACCCCCCAAGAATGATCGCTGGATCTCCCTACAGTTTGCAGGCCAGGAGCTGGAGCTGCCTCTGAAAACTACAGAGTGGTGTGTCTCCTCAGCAGCTTCTAGCCCCTAAGGGAGGAAGCCGAAGCCTTCCCCAAATACTGGTCCCAAAGTCCATAGGGCACTAACCTCTCACTTTGTCCTTGGCATGTCTATGTTGATAATTTTGGGATTGCCACAGCTGCTGGTGTTCTGGGGTCCCTCCAGCCAGCTGCTGGCCTTGCTGCCCTGGGGCTAAAACCGCAACTCAGGTGGTCGGCTGTGCTTGGCTCCTCGCGCTCTGCACGCTGCCGGCTCTCAGACTGCTGCACTCGTCCTTCCTGCAGGGCTGCTGGGCTGTGCTCAGCGGGAGGTTGACTTCTCTGTGTTGTTCTGTGGGTACTGGGGCTCCAGAAGTTGTTCAGAGTCCCCTTTTACATAGTTTGGAGGTAATCTGGGGGTAGAGTGGCTTGGACGCACTGTTTCTACTCCGCCATCTTGGCTCCTCCTCCTGGGTGATTCTTGATTTTAATCCCAGCTCCTTTGCCCTCTGGAATATCATATTCCAAGCCCTTCTATCCCTCAATGCAGAAGCTGCCAGTTCCTGTGTTGTCCTGATTGTGTTTCCACAATATTCAAATTGTTTCTTCCTTGCAGATTATAATATTCTCTCCTTGCTCTGGGAGTTTTGGAACGTGGCCATAATATTCCTAGGAGTTTTCTTTTTGGGATCTTTTTCAGGAGGTGATCTGTGGATTCTTTCAGCCTCTATTTTGCCCTCTGGTTCTAAGACATCAGGTAGTTTTCCTTGAGATTTTCTTGGAGGATGATTTCTAGGTTCTTTCTTTGACCATGGCTTTCAGGTAGTCCAATAATTTTTTTAAATCATCTCTCCTGGATCTATTTTCCAGGTCAGTGGTTTTTCTAGTGAGATATTTCACATTGCTTTCTATTCTTTCATTTGTTTGGATCTGTTTAACAGTATCTTAATTTCTCATAAAGTCACTAGCTTCCATTTGCTCCAATCTAATTCTGAAGGAATGATTCTTCTCAGTGAGCTTTTGAGATTCCTTTTCCATCAGGCAAATTCAGTTTTTAAAGCATTGTACTCCCCATTACCTTTTTGAGCCTCTTTTGCCATTTGAGTTAGTCTCTTTTTTTAAGGTGTTATTTTCCTCAGTCAGGCTGTTGACTCTCATTTCATAATTTTCTTGCATCGTTCTCATTTCTCTTCCTAATTTTTCCTCTACTTTTCTTATTTGCTCCTTAAGGTCCTCTGTGTCCTGTGACTAGCTTGTATTTTTCTTTGAAGCTTTTGGTGCAGAAGTTCTTACTTCACTGTCTTCCTCTTGTTCCATGCTTTGATCCTTTTTGTCACCAAAATAGGAATGTAAATTTGGGGTGCTCTCTTTATTTTGCTTCCTCTTCCTGCTCACGTTGCCAATCAAGTCACTTGACCCCTGGCTTTTTTTCCACCATAGTACTCTGCCACCAGACAGGTAGCTTCATCCCAAATGCTGGGATTATCTCAGCTGCTGGAGGTATTAGTTGGGAAGCCTTCACATGCTCTGGCAAACTTGTCACATACCCCAGGACCTCCACCCTTGACCACAATCCAGATCCAGGTAGGTTAAAGCAAGAGAAATTACCCTTCAGACTGGCTGCTTGTTCCCCCTATACTCTGCAGGCCCGGAGCTGAAGCTGCCATGTCAGGGAGGCTGTAGGGCTGCCTTCTCTCCCCGGGGGCAAAGGCCAACCACACTCCCAAGTACTGGATCCCAAAGTCCACACTATACTGACCTCTCACTTTGTCCTTGGCATCTTTGTGTTGATAATTTTGGAAACTGCCACAGCTGCTTGGGATCTGAAGTCCCTCCAGCAGGTCAGGCCCACCCTGGTGCTAAAGCCTCTGGCTCCCATGGGGCTGCGCTCAGCTCTATGTTGCCTGATTCCTGCTGGCCTGCCAGGTTTTCCTCAGTGGGAGGTTAGCTTCTCTGTGTCATTTTGTGTCTTCTGTAGCTCCAAAATTTGTTCAGAGTTGCCTTTTGCGTGAATTGGGGGAGGTGTAAGCCGGGGCCCTGTGGAAATCCTGTTTCTGCTCTGCCACTTTGACCTCGCCCCCCCATTCCATAACCTTGAGTAATTTATATTCCAACATGGAGATAGAATATATTGGTGCCTTTTCCTTTCTTCTAAATCTGTTCTGGGATGTATGGGGTATCCATAGCATCTCTGGTATAAAGGTTTGCCCAGCCCTTTTCAGGGCTTATCAGTCACCTTTGCTGTCTACTTTCATACAACTTTCACCTGTGGCTCTAAGAAGCTATAACGTTTGTAGTGGCCACACCGCAGTCAACCATGTTGACATACAGGCTAATCCAGATCGAGGGTAACCCATAGGCCTTAGCCCTTTGGTGAGCTGGGGGATGCCTAGCACGTGAAGGCTTCTCCCAGGAGAATAGGCAGATGAGAACAGTTTGTTCTCTTGGCCACGAAGGTGGCTGAAGCAGACATTGTGGAGTAGTTAGAACTTGGTCAGATGTGAAATACACCAGGGTCACCCACTGCTTCCCAGGCTATTGCCAGTCATCTTTACTTTTGTCATTGAATTGAACTTCGGTGACTGGAAAAAAAGAGCTGATGACTGTACAAGTGTGCCTCAGTTAAATCCAATTCAGGCATGAGTCAAGGTAACACCCAGTGATGTCATTGGTCCTGTTTGAAAAGGAGGACAAACAACTCTCCTTAAGTCTTTGCATCCTAGTTTCTGACCTCAAGTGAAATCACTCTCCAAAGTTAACCGTGATTACTCAGTGGTTAAACCTGACCATCACTCATTATTCCTTCTCCTTTTTCAGTAGTGTGACACTGTCGATCAATGTCTTCTTATTGACATTCTCTGTTCTCTAGGTTTTCTTTTCACATCTCTCAGAAGGTTTTTGTTTCATTTGTCTCACTGCTCCTTCTCAGTCTCCTTTGCAATAAATTATTTTATATTTAAGATGTCATTTTAAAAATTTATATTTTTGAAATGGTGCAAATTTTTTAAAAAAGAAAAAAAACATTAAAGGGTTAAAGAAAGATTTCTAGGGAAGCACTGAGTATTTTTATTTTAAGAGGGTATTGCAGGCCAAATAAGTTTGGGGATCTCTGCCTTAGAGGGACTTTGATCCATGTCCTTTATTTTACAGATGAAATAATTGAGACCCAGAGAAGTTAAATTATTGCTCAAGATAATTAAGTGGCAAGTGACAGATTAAGGATTTGAATCTAGATCTTATCCCAATCCAGTGCTTTTTATGTTCTATCACTTTGCATCACATTGTCTTAATGTTCATTAACAGGTATTTTGAGTCTTTGAGTATAAGCTTAATAAACTAGGTGAAATACATCCCGACTAATTACACTGTTTTGAATCAGTGACAATAAGGATTAGACTGTACCCTGTATTCCTTTTCTGACAAAATTTGCTACATCATCCTGGAGTAGCCCTACTCTAAGCTTTCAGAGCTGCTGAGGGCACCTAATTCCCTGGCATACCAAGAGTACTAATTAAAAAAATAATTTTGTAAAGTTGATATATGATATGTAAAGATTCCACTGTATCCTTTTGTTCCTCTGGTGTTGGCTATGAAACAAACATTGCCTATAATTTTTGTTGTGATTTATTGGCCAAAAAACTGGTCCATAAGAATTCTGCTTAGGATCTTGGCAGAAAGAGAATCTTAAGATGCCATTTTAGTTTCAGTAGTTGAGTTTGTTTGGTTTATTTTTTTTTTTGCTTTTATGCATAACATGGTGATGATACTGCTATTTTTGAAACCTTAAAATATGCCATAAGGGGAGGACAAATTCTTACAGTTTGTTATCATGGAGATATTAAGAATTTTTATAGATATTAAGAATTTTTATAGTAGAATATTCTTACTGTATGAAAGATAACTAAAGGATTGTGTTTGGCACTTGAAAACTGCATCTCATACTCAAAGTTAAGATTTATAATTAGTAATGGGAAAAAATGTGGTCCTTTTTTAAGCCTTTAAAATATACTTTCATCTACCCTTCATTTCTTTTTTTTTCTTTTTGGAGGGCAATTGGGGTTAAGTAACTTGCCCAAGGTCACATGGCTAGTATATACCCTTCATTTCTAAAGAGAAATTATTGAGTTTTTAAAAAGTACATTTATATCTAAGCTGTTGCCTAGATGCTTTCCTAGACATTTATTGACAAATCCCCTCATGGGATGTGCTGAAATATATAATCCTCATGGAAATACATAGGAATGAAACACAGGAACAGGACTTGATAGTAAATTCTGCATCTATGTTTCAGGATAGGATGACTGTTTCAGTCACCATGTAGCAACTGGAATTTCAACAGTAGTTTAACTATTTGACTTCTCCCTATTACCATCATATCAGGAAAGGAAGCATGACCTTTCTTTTAAAATCCTTTTTTCTACTCTGAATTTAACTTTACGATCTAGAGGCATGTTAACATTTCAGTCTTAATACTCATGTTAACTTGAAGATCTGCTCTTTTCTTTTGCAGGATGAAGTGGCACATACTCTAACAGAAAGCAGAGTATTAAAAAACACTAGGCACCCCTTTTTAACAGTAAGTTATCTTTAACAATAAGTATTTTCCTTTTTACCTTAAAACTTTGTTTTGTGAATTATTATATTCTATAAATTAAATCTTAAACAAAAATAATTAAGATATTTTTTGTTTACTTTGGTCATTTAATTTGCTTAAAGTGATTGGGAAGGAACTTAGATTTTTTTGAAGTTTTGGGAACATTTAGATTATTATGGAATCCCACATTTGAGAAGACTCTTAAGTGCTCTAAGCAGCTCTCTACGGCTATTGAGCTACAAACTTGTTGCCCGTCTACTTTGGAAGAGTTTGCCTTTTGGGGCTTCTCCACAATAGTGAATTCACATGACTTTACTAACACGTGTATATTTTGATTCGTGATCTTAATGTGCTACCAGAGTTTTTTTTAGCATATTGAGCTTCCTTTTGATCCCTATTTTTTTAAATGCCAAAGAGTAAGAAAATCATAGATCATAAGTCCAAGCTAAATTTGAAAGTAAGATTATAATATATAAATAATTGTTCAATTAATATTGCTTTAAAATAACCATTACCGGAATACATATGAAGCAACCTTATAGTAATTATGTCATAACTCAGGGGAATATCCTATAGATAAAAACTAGAAATGTGAAAAGGCATGATATAGAACTATCATAAGCAAAGTATAAAACTGTAAAGTGTGTGTGTGTGTATCTGTTCTTTCTCTATGTTACTTAGCTATCCCTTTGGACTAAATTAATGAGCCTTAACCTTAATCCTGAGCCTCCCGTGAAGTTACTGTGTCAGCCATGAAGTTCTGTCTATGCCATGAATACAAATAGGCACACTAATACTTAAAGAGCGTATTTCCAAAAAATGACATTTAGCATTCTTTAGTATATCTGAAGCACAGTCCAGAAAAGGGTTTTTACTACCTATTTTTCTAGAGCTATTTTGTTTATTACTTGAGCTCTATTAATGAAGATTGTGGCAAAATAAGACTTAAGTAGGGATATATTTTATCAACAAATCCTTTTGAGTGAAAATATTCATGTTGTCAGTGTGCCATACAGGACTCAATTAGTGAACTGAAAATGAAACAATTAGAGGGGAAAAGTGACATTGAAGACATATAAAAGATCACAATCAATATATTTCACCATCCCCTAAGAGAAGTTGTCTCTACTGGAAGAAAGTGAAAGTTGAACTTGTAGATAACATATATGAGAATTTGGGGGCCCCACAATTCAACATACAAAGACTCATAAGCCCTTTGTTGTTGTATTTATTGTACAGTAGATTCAGAAGTGCTCATAATTTTAAGATTTATTTTTAAATTTGAGATTATTATAAGTTCAGAAGCAAAGAATTTTTTTTCCTATAAATACCCATTCTTAATGTGAACAAAATTAATCTAGATTTCTTATAAGATCTCATCTGAGCACTTCAGATATATTAATGAAATAATTCTGTCCATTTCATCTGTCATAGCTCACTCTTGTTAAGTACTTCATAATTATAATGACATTATGAACATTTTTTTTCTTTTACTTTTCAAGTCTTTGAAATATTCCTTCCAGACAAAAGATCGTTTATGTTTTGTGATGGAGTATGTCAACGGAGGAGAGGTAAGTTAAAGAAACATACTTAACACTTATGCTTGTATGATAACATTGGCATATTTTATATCTAATTCATTAAAACAAAGGTATAGTGGTTCTTTACTATGTGGATGAAATGTAGATCTGTATTTCTTTCTATATGATAGTGACATAATGGTTTCATTGAATAGATTTTCCACATGATGGGAAGAGGGAAGATAGCAATCATTTTGTCTTAATGGTCATTCCTGGTATTTTTTTTAATTAATTTATTTATTTTTAGTTTTCAACATTCATTTCTACAAGATTTTGAGTTACAATTTTTCTCCATGTCTTTCCCCTACCCCAACCCCAAAATAAACATATTGAATACCCCCTCCCCCAATCTGTTCTCTCTTATATCCTCCCCCATCACCCCTCTAACTTTCAAGTAGGGCAAAATGGAGTTCTATATCCCAGTGCCTGTATGTCTTCTTATTTCCCAGTTGCATGGATAAATACTTTTTTTAACATTTGTTTTTAAAACTTTGATTTCCAGATTCTTTCCCTTCTTTCCTCCTCAACCCACCCCCACTGGGAAGATAAGAAATTCAATATAGGTTGTACATTTGTAGTTACACAAAACATTTCCATAGTAGTTATATTGTGAAAGACTAAATTCATTTCCCTCTATCCAATCCTGCCCACCACTTACTCTGTTTTCTACTTTGCTGTTATCCCTTCTCAAAAGTGTTTGCTTCTAACTACCTTCTCTCCCAATCTGCCCTCACTTGTGTCATCCCCCCTTATCATCTTTCCCCCTACTCTCCTGTAGGATAAGATACCCAATTGAGTGTGTATGCTATTCCCTCCTTAAAACAAATTCAGTAAGAGTAGGGTTGACCTTTCACCTTCTTGCTCTTCCCTTCCATTGTAACAGTTTTCTCTTGCCTCTTTTATATGAGATATTTTAACCTATTCTGTCTCTCCTTTTCTCCTCTCATTATGTTCCTTTCTCACTTCTTAATTTTTTTTAAAATATCATCCCTTCCTATTCAACTGATCCTGTGCCCTCTGTCTATGTATACATGTATACACATATACACACATTCACATATGTGTTTTTACACACATATACCCTCCTTTACATACATATATATATATATGATTATGATTTATGATTTCTTTTTCCTGTTTACCTTCTCATGCTTCTCTTGCTTCTTATATTTGAAAGTCAGATTTCCCATTCAGCCCTGGTCTCTTCATCAAGAATGCTTGTAAGTCCTCTGTTTCATTGAATGAACATATTTTGCCCTGAAGCATTATGCTCAGTTTTGCTGAGTAGGTGATTCTTGGTTTTAATCCTAGCTCCTTTGCCCTCTTGCATATTATATTCCAATCCCTTACATCCCTTATTGTAGAAGCTGCTAGATCTTGTGTTATCTGGGTTGTGATACCACAATACTCAAATTGTTTCTTCCTGACAGCTTGTAATATTTTCTCCTTGACCTGGGAGCTCTGGAGTTTGGCTATGATATTCCTAGGAGTTTTCTTTTTGGGATCTTTTTCAAAAGGCAATTGGTTAATTCTTTCAATTTCTATTTTTCCCTCTGGTTCTAGGATATTAGGGCAATTTTCCTTGAGAATTCATTGAAGGGTGATTTCTAGGCTCTATTTTTGATCATGGCTTTCAGGTAGTCTAATAATTTTTAAATTATCTCTCCTGGATCTATTTTCCAGGTTGGTGGTTTTTCCAGTGAGATATTTCACTTTGTCTTTTTTTTTTTTATTTGTTTGGATCTGTTTTATAGTATCTTGATTTCTCATAAAGTCCTTGCCTTCCATTTGGTCCAATCTAATTTTGAAGCAACTATTCTCTTCAGTGAGTTTTTTTTTCAAATGCTTTATTAACTTCTGTTTTACTTCATTCATTTCTGCCAGTTTTTGTGTTACAAATTTTCTCACCATTTTTCTCCCACCCACCTCCCCAAAATAGTAGTCCCCCAGATATCCCCTCTTCTTATTTCCCAGTCTTCAGTTAGTTTTTGAGATTCCTTTTCCATTTGGCCAAATGGGATTTTTAAGCCATCCTACTCCTCATTGGGTTTTTGGGCCTCTTTTGCTATTTGAATTAGTCTATTTTTTAAGATGTTATTTTGTTCAGAATTTTTTGGGCCTCCTTTATCAGGCTGTTGACACGCTTTTCATGATTTTCTTGTATCATTCCCATTTCTCTTCCCAATTTTTCCTCCACCTCTCTTGATTTTCAAAATCCTTCTGATTGCACTTCCTCTGTTTGCTCATCTTACCAGCCAATTACTTGACTTTTGAGCTCTTTGCTATGGTAGAACTCTGCTTCCTGATTAGAGAGACCTGTGTCCCAAATCGCTGGGGTTTTTGCATTTGTCAGAACTATGAGGAAGGTGCCCTCTCTACAGCCACCAGAAGCTCTGGTACACTCACCCCAGGAGTACCACCCAAGACTGTGACTCAGATTCAAGCAGGTCAAAGCAAGAACCATTAGTCTCTGAATGTTCATGTGGACCCCTTATGATCTGTAGGTCAGGAGCTCCAGACACAGTCATGGAGCAGCACCTGCAGAGACCATGCTGTCGCCACCTTTTACCCTGGGGTAGGGGCCAGACCGAGGTTTCCTGTCACCCAGTTCCAACAGAGTTCTCCACTGACCTTTTACTTTCTCTTTGGTGTTTATGGTTTGAAAAATCTGGAAACCTCCATGGCTGCCTGGTGATTCACTCTCCTGAGTTCTTCTCTGCCTGGTCTGTGCCATTAGTTGGGACCGACCTGGGTCTGGGCCCACATGGCTCCTTGCAGTACTGTGGTTGGCTTCTAGTCTGATGGGATAGACCCTTCCTCTTGGCCTGCCAGGCTGGCTTCAGCAGGAGATTTCTTTCCCTCTGTCAGTTTGTGGTTTCTGTAGCTCTAAAATTTGTTTAGAATCATATTTTACAGGTATTGTTGGTGGCTGGTGTGGGAACTCAGACAAGTTCCTGCTTTTACTCTTAGAAAACATGCCTCCAAAAACAGTGTTTTCAATAGATGCTGTCATACTGAATAAGATGTTAACTGCATGTGGTGAAAAGACCTTAACAGGAAAAAAATCAAAACCATTTGGTAATAGGATGAAGTCAGCCCCATCAGTCTATCTGGTTTTGTATTTCCTGAAGATGCTTTCCAGTGTGCCAGTGGAAGACAGATGATTTTGCATCTCAGTTCTTGGTTGTTCAACTACCTAAAGCAATGATTTTATTTAGCTACCTAATTGTCCACAGATCATGAAATATAAAAAAAAAATACTAAATGGGATGGCATCTTGTCCCATGACCATTCATTTCCCTAACTCTTATCAAATGTAAGGTAAGGAAAATGAGAATAATCATAATTATATAGGCCACTTACAGCTTTATATTTCCTATAAAGCATTCACATCTTGTGTCATCCCCCCCCCCAAAGAAAGTTGTACCAGCATAAGAAAACAACAACATAAGAAAACAAAATACGTGTGCTCCTATATCCCAAATGTGTAAAAAATAACTCACTGATTTGGTAATTATTGAAAAAGGCATTTTAAAACACTAACATTTATAAGATCTTAATTGTTGCAAAACTTTTGACTCAGTTCCATATTCTGGCTTATTTGTGTACTACAAATATGTCATATAGTACAGATTTATAAAATAGACCCAAACGCAGGGTGTCTTAAAAGTATTGGTGAAATTTTAAGCTTTCCATAGTTTGTTGTTAAGTTGTTCAGTCAGGTCTGAGTCTTCATGATCCCATGGACTATATTGTCCATGAGATTTTCTTTGCAGAGGTACTGGAGTGGTTTGCCGTTTACTTCTCTGGTGGGTTAAAGCAAATGGAAGTTAAATGACTTACCCAGGGTTTGAGGCTGGGTTTGAATTCAGGTCTTCCTAACTCCAGGTCCAGGGCTCTATTCACTGAACTACTTAGCTTTTCATATCAAGCTTTTCTTTCATAGTTTAAAACTGCACTAATGACACCCTATACAATGAGGATGTCTGAGTATTAAGTTTAATATTGATGATTATGTAGGCTAATAGTGGAAGATAGAAAGGACTGGTGTGCTGTGCTTTATGGGGTCACAAAGAGTCAGACACAACTGAACAATCAGTAAAATAACAAACGTGCATTTATAAAAACATTTACATCTTCCACTCTCCCCTGCTTCCTACAATTTACAAACATTTCAGTGGAAACAGTATATTAGAGCAAATAGTTTATGCCAAAAAGTCCATTTGGACTCTTAGTCAGCATTACTTTTTAACATGCAAGTCTTTGAGTTTGATTTTATAGGTTAATTAGAACCAGTGAATGAAGGTAATTCTGATCAATACTTTGACTTTTCTCCAGATAAGACACACTGTACATAAAACAAGAGGTTATGGATGGTGAGAAACATCCTAAAATCCTAAAGTCAAAGCTCAATGGGAGCAACATGTTAAACACATTTTAATTCTAGTTGTTATAGCCCTGGACTGAATGGGCCAAACTAGTAGCTTAGATCTGATACTGGGATGAGTTGAGACATATAGGTTATTTATCAGTATACTAGTTTACAAGACTTATTGACTAGAGCTATTGTTGGTTTATTTCTCGATAGATCCCATGAGATTGCTAAGATTTAAACATGCAACTGTAAGGTCGTCCATGGGTAACATATGCATAATATCAACCAATTTTATATTAACAATGTAGCATGAAAGAAATAGCTGAGATGTAAATATTTGCATATCATAATGGAAGATTTTTATCATAGTGATAAAAGACCAAATCGTTGTTACCAGTAATTATAGAAAAGTGACCCTTATGGATCCTAGACTTATTACTTCATGCAGATTTTGTAAGAAACTATGGAAATTGTGTAACATGTCACTGAGGATAGCAAAAATTTAGCACCTACCAGATAACTAAAAAAAAAAAAATAAGTGGCCAGAATCACACCAGAAACTCACTATCCTTCATAAGCCAAAAGGTAAGTGGAAACTTGGTGGTGCAGTGGTTAGAGCCCTGGCCATGGATTCAGGAGGACCTGAGTTCAAATATGGCTTCAGACACGTTACACTTTCTAGCTATGTGACCCTGGGCAAGTTACTTAACCCTGATTGCTTGGCCAAAAATAAATAAATGAATAATGAATGAATAAATGAGCAGGTACTGCTCAATATTGCAAAGTATAAACTCCAGAAAGACCTTGAGAATTCAACAAATAAACTGTACTGGCAGTGAAATAATATATTATAAACAAAATATGTCAGCGGTCAACCAGACATAACATTGACTCATAAGAATTTTTAAACTTTTTTTTTGCATTTTAAATTCTGATCTGTTTCTGTCTCTTTCTCCCCACCCTGCTCAAGAAAAGCCCACCATTTGACATATTTATAAATATATGTAAAAGCATACTATGCATACTTCCATTTATGAGTTTTTTTTCTCTGGAGGTGGATAGCATCTCCCTTCCTTTATAGTTCATTTGAATATGTATAGTATGCAGAATAACTTAGTCATTAACAATTGATTTTCAAACAATATTGCTGTTACTGTATACAACATCCTCTTGGTTTTGCTCATTTCACTTTTCATTATTTCATGCAAGTCTTTCCATGTTTTTCTAAAATCAACCAGTTCATCATTTCTTTTTTTTTTATTAAACAAATGCTTTAACTTCTGGTTTGCATCATTCATTTCTACCAGATTTTGAGTTACAATTTTCCCCCCATTTTTTCCCTACCCACCACCCCAGAATAGCAGTCCCACTAGATATCCCCTCATCCAATCTGCTCTCTCCCATATCTTCTCCCATACCCGCTTCGACTTTGCCATTAGGGCAAGGTGAATCTCTGAGCCCCAATGCCTGGACATCTTATGAAACATTTAATTTTAAAACTTCGATTTTCAGATCCATTCCCTTCCTCCCTTGTCACCCACTCCCTCTGAGAAGATAAGCAATTCAGTATGTGTTGTACATGTATATCTATGCAAAACATTACCATAGTAGATATATTGTAAAAGACTGCTTATATTTCCCTCCCACCCATCTCACCTCCCACCTGGTCCAGTCCCTACTTTGATCCTGTCCCTCTTTGATAGTGGGTACTTCAATCCTCCCCTCCCCCCAGAATGCCCTGCCCTCCCCTCCATCATCACCCCCTCTCATCCCCCTTTCCCCATCTCTCCTGCAGGGTGAGATATCCCATTAAGTATGTATGTCATTCTCTCCCTGAGCCAAATTCAGTGAGAATAAGGTTTTGCCTTTTTGCCTTCCTGTACTTCCCCTCCCCTGCAACTACTTCCCCTTGCCTCTTCTACATGAGATAGTTTACCCTACCCTGTCTCTCCCCATCTCCTCTTGCCACTTTCCTCTCTCACCTCTTAACTTCACCCCTTAAGAATCATCCCTTTCCATCAAATTCAACTGTGCCCTCTATCCATGTATACCTGTAAACATATGCCCATATAACCTTCTTCAATTATTTTCATAATGAGAAAGGTTTCATCAGTCACAGTTATTGTTTTTCCATGTAGGAATGTAAATAGTTCAACTTTGATAAGTTCCTTTTGATTTCTTTTCCTTGATTACCTTCTCAAGCATCTCTTGCTTCTTGTATCTGAATGTCAAATTTTCTATTCAACTCTGGATTTTTCATCAAGAATGCTTGAAAGTCCTCTATTGCACTGAATGACCATATTTTCCCCTGAAACAAGGTACTCAATTTTGCTGGGTAGGTGACCCTTGGCTTCAATCCCAGCTCTTTTGCCCTCTGGAATATCATATTCCATGCCCTTCAATCCCTCAGTGTAGAAGCTGCCAGGTCCTGCGCTATTCTGATTGTGTTTCCACAATATTGAAATTGTTTCTTCCTGGCTGCTTGGAGTATTTTCTCCTTGATCTGGGAGTTCTGGAGCCTGGCTATAATATTCGTAGAATTTTCTTTTTGGGATATTTTTCAGGAGGTGATTTGTGGATTCTTTTTTTTTTAAACAAATGCTTTCTTAACTTCTGTTTTACATCATTCATTTCCGCCAGATTTTGAGTTACAATCATTTCCCCCCCGTTATTCCCCTACCCAACCTCCCAGAATAGCAGTCCCACAAGATATTGCTTCCTCCAATCTGCTCTCTCCCATACCCCCATCGACTTTTCCATTAGAGGAAGGTGAATCTTTCTGTCCCAGTGCCTGCACATCTTATCTCCCAATTATAAGCAAAAGAGTATTAATAATAGTATTTATATATATTTGAAACATTTAATCTTAAGACCTCGAATTTCAGATCCATTTCCTTCCTCCCTTGTCACCCATTCCCTCTGGGGAGATAAGTAATTTAGTATATGTTGTACATGTCTAGCTATGTACAACATTATCATAGTAGATATATTGTACAAGGCTGCTTATAATTCCCTCCCACTCATCCCACCCCCCCCACCTGGTCCATTCCCTATATGATCCTGTCCCTCTTCTATAGTGGGTACTTCCAACCTCCCCTCCCCCCAAGGATGCCCGCCCATCCATCATCCCTCCTCTCATCCCCCTTCCCCCTATTCTGCTGCAGGTTGAGATATCCCATTTAGTATGTATGTCATTCTCTCCCTGAACCAAATTCAATGAGAATGTGGATTTGCCTTTTTTTTCCCCTTCCTATTCTCCCCCTGCCTTGCAACCACTTCCCCTTGCTTCTTCTACATGAGATAGTTTACCCTACCCTGTCTTTCCCCATCTCCTCTTGCCGCTTTCCTCTCTCACCTCATAATTTCATCCCTTGAGTATTCTCCCTTCCCAACAAATTCAACCTATGCCCACTATCCATATACACACACATTCACATATGTATTCATATGACCACACACCCTGCTTCCATTATTTTCATAGTGAGAAAGATATAATCACTCACAGTTATTGTTTTTCCATATAGGAATGTAAATAGTTCAACTTTGATAAGTTCCTTTTGATTTCTTTTCCCTAATTACCTTCTCAGGCATCTCTTGCTTCTTGTGTCTGGATGTCAAATTTTCTATTCAACTTTGGTTTTTTCCTCAAGAATGCTTGAAAGTCCTCTATTCCACTGAATGACCATATTTTCCCCTGAAACAAAATACTCAGTTTTGCTGGGTAGGTGACCCTTGGGTTCATTCTCAGTTCTTTTGCCCTCTGGAATATCATATTCCATGCCCTTCAATCCCTTAGTGTAGAAGCTGCCAGGTCCTGGGCTAGCCTGATTGTGTTTCCACAATATTGAAATTGTTTCTTCCTGGCTGCTTGGAGTATTTTCTCCTTGATCTGGGAATTCTGGAACCTGGCTATAATATTCCTAGGAGTTTTCTTTTGGGGATCTTTTTCAGGAGGTGATCTGTGGATTCTTTCAACCTCTATTTTGCCCTCTGGGTCTAAAACATCAGGGCATTTTTCCTTGAGGATTTCTTGAAGGGTCATTTCTAGGTTCTTTCTTTGATCATGGCTTCAGGTAGTCCAATAATTTAATTATCTCTCCTGGATCTATTTTCCAGGTCAGTGGTTTTTCCCATGAGATATTTCACATTGCCTTCTATTCTTTCATTTGTTTGGATCTGTTTAACAGCATCTTGATTTATCATAAAGTCACTAGCTTCCATTTGCTCCAATCTAACTCTGAAGGAATGAATCTCCTCAGTGAGCTTTTGAGATTCTTTTTCCATCTGGCAAATTTGGCTTTTTAAGGCATTCTTCTCCTCATTGCCTTTCTGAGCCTCTTTTCCGTTCATCATTTCTTACAGCACAGTAGCATTCCATCAAGATCATACATTACAACTTGTTTAGCTGTCCTCAATTGATGGGCATCCACTTAAGCCCCAGTTCTTTGCCACCACAAAGAGAGCTGCTATAAATATTTTAGAACATATTAGTTCTTTTCTTTTTTTTGCTCGATCATCTTGGGAAACAAACCAAATTGTAGTTTTTCTGGGTCAAAAAATACACAGAGTTTTATAACTCTTTGGGCCTAATTCCAGATTACTCTCTACAATGGTTGGATCATTTCATGGTTCTACCAAGAGTAAATCAGTATCCCAATTTTTCCGCATCTCCAACATCTGTCAAAATTTACCCTTCAGGTGTAAGATAGTATCTCAAAGTTGTTTTAATTTTCATTTATCTAATCAGTAGTGATTTAGAGCCTTTTTCATATGACTGTTATTTTGTTTTGATTTCTTCATCAAAAACCTGCCTCTTCATATTCTTTAGCATTTTATGAATTGTGGAATGATTCATATTCTTATATATTTGACAAAGTTTTCTATATATTTGAGATATGAGGCCTTTATCCAGAAACTGCTTGTAAAGTTTTCCCACAATTGTCTGCTTTCCTTTCAATCTTGGCTAAATTAGTTTTATTTATATAAACCCTTTTTAATTTAATGTAATCAAATTATCCATTTTAAATCTCACAATGCTCTCTCTTTTATTTATTAATAAATTCTTCTCCTTTTCCTAAACCTGATAGGTATTGTTTTCCATGTTCTTCTAGTTTTTTTTTATATTTCCTTTATATCTGAGTCATTTGTCCATTTTTACCTTATCTTGGTAAATGGTGCAAGATATTGATATATACTCAATTTCTACCAGACTGCTTTCTCGTTTTCCCATCAGTTTTTACCAAATAGTGTATTTGTATCCCAAAAGCTTAAATCTTTACATTTGTCCAACACAAAATTGACCCATATGAATTTTTAAATGTTTAATGGATTCTTCCGTATTGTATACCTAATAATCTCCCAGGTATGTGGAATGAAAAGTTTTCAAAATTGTATACTTATTCAACGTAATCAAAACCATCTAGCAATGGAATGACATACAAATGATGAGTTGTCCTGGAACATTTTCTAGCTGAACTTTATTAAATATATGATTAGAAGAATGAAAGTATTCACTCACTACTACCGATATATAACAAACACTCTAAGGTTTATGAAAAACTTTACATAGATGATGTTATTTGCTGAATTGATGGGAGAAATCTATGAATTAAGGAATAGAAACATGGTGGAGAACATTTGAGTGAAGAAACAGACATCATATAATAGGATCATAGATTTAAAATACCACAAGATAGTAGTCAACAGATCCTGAATTTGAATGTAGGCCTTCTAAGTCCAGTTTAAGTACCTCTACTATATATCTTACAAATAGCTTGGAAAGAAGGAGAAAAAAGATAAGGTGCTCAGGAAATAGATCACAAACTTTTCACTGAAAAATTATATAAGTAATGAGGGACTGCAGTTGTCTGTACATCTGCTAGACCTCCCTCTTTCACTTCCAGTGGCAGAGCGCCTGATTGATTCAGAAGATGAAGTGTGGGAAAATGTCTTGGAATTGGTTGTCTCCAAAAAAGATAGAATTGATAACTGAAGTAGAAATGGTGGGAAACCTTGTGTCCAGAGTACAGTTCCATCTTTGCCCTTTTGATAGAACAAAGAAAAATATACCTTCTATTTTAGGAGAGGTAATTTAAAAAAGACAAAGAAAGGATAAGTAAAGTATTTTAAAGTCTTGCTTTAAAATTGTATAGAATTAAGCCCCAAATGAGAAAATCCTATAAATAAAATTCTATGACAAAACAAACAATTTTCTTGAAGAAGACAATGGAATTTGTCTTTTATAAATTTTGAAATTTTTTCCCTCTTGATAGTATTTTATTTTTTCCAATTATATTATAAAATAAGTTTCCACCATTCATTTTTTTTTTATAAAAACAGATTATCTTTAATTATTTTGCAAACAGCTAATAAATAACACCTGAGGACCTAGAAGTTCAAGAATTACTAGGGGGAAACGTGAAAAATTTTACAGTTCTATCAATAAAGTACTATTCATGTGAACAGTAATTTTACATATTTATTTGATACTAAAAATAAAATTAAACAGCAAATACTAAAAAGTGCATGTTATCACTGAGAAATAAATCCCCATCAAATGTTATGAATGCAAGAAATGCAATTTGATTTTCCCGTAAAAATGTTCAAAAGCTAGAGACTAAATGTGTGCTAAAAGCTGAGATAGTTCTGTTTTTCAGAATTGGGGAAAATTAAGATTGCCACAGTGCATAGTACCTCTATCAAATAAATACAGATGCCTAAATTTAGTGTAAGTCAAATTATGTTGACATGGTTGGATAAAATGAGCTACATTAAATTTCACAGGTAATCTCATCATTCTCCCCTCCCCACATATTCAGGTTTTTATCAAATTAAAATACTTAAAAAGGAAGGTTTTATAAAGCTATAATCTGGTATTTGCCAACATTATTATTACCTCTCCAAAATATATCTGTGTTCAGTGAGTTACAATAGCTAGTTTATTAAGAAGTCAACTTACAATTAAACCCATGTCAGTTTTTTATTATAATTAAAGAAACTAGTTCTCTAACAATTTCTGTACACTACAGGGTATTCTCTTACACAATCTTTCTTTTTAATAAGATGGAAGATAGAAAACAAATAAGACAGTAAACAGATACTCTATACCCTGACTACAAAGAAATAAAACCCAACTTTAGAAAAATACAGGAAAAATTTCAAGTTAAAAATATATTCATTTGGTTAAAAGCCATCTCCTTCATAACATTCATTTATAGTCTAGTATCAAAGCATGCTTCGCCAATCCAATTTAATCTTCTAATATGCCAAACTTCTGGATTAAAAATTTTTGTCCAATATTTTATGGGGGAAAGGGAGGTGTCACTGGTTTTGTAACAATAAAATACTTTGATTTTCTAAAAGAATAGCCTTATTGCAGTAAATTTCTTTACTTTTATTCTAAAAATTATTCTTGCCATCATTACTTTAGAAACCTGTGATACATGTAGTTTTCTTCAGATACGGTATATCCAAACTTTTTGTAGAAACCAACATTTTGTGGAAGACATTCAAGGGTAATTTTGTAACAGTTCAGTTTTTTACTTAGCAGAGTAAGAGTTGACAATAACAATTTTCCCAGTTGTTTTCCTCTGCATTCATCACTCACAACAACATCTTCTACTCTTCCTCTCTTTGCACATGAATGGATGAATTTATGTTCTATTATCAGAGTAGCAGTAGCAACAATCTGCCCTAGAGTGACATCTTCTACAACTGTAACATAATAATCCCTGGATTTCCTCATGTGCTCAAATGATCTCATAAATTGCTCAGGGCTGACCATTCCCGTTTCTGTCAGTTGACCAAGTACCTTAAAAAATCCTCTGTTTAGATCTGCAGTGCAAAGGGGCCTCAGAACCAAACCATCTCCTGGGTAGGTTGGGGAAATGGCTGGAGAAAATGTTGCAGTATTCTGGCTCCAGTCCACCTCTTTCAATAGACTTGGGTCAAACATAGGTGTCTCATCAGGTTTCATGACTGCAGTGAGGACTGCCGGCGAGGCGTCAAACCCGCATCCAGCTTCCGCTTCCTCGCGCTTCTCCACCATTCATTTTTGTAAGATTTTGAGTTCTAAATTTTTTCTCCCTCCTTCCCTTTCCCCTCCCTAACCCCCAAGCAATCTAATAATAAGCTATACATTTACATTCACATTAAAAATATTTCTACATTAGTCATGTTGTGAAAGAAGAATTGGGAAAAAAGAGAAAAATACAAGAAAAAAAGAGAAAATAATTTCCTTCAATCTCCATTCACATGCCATAGTTCTTTCTCTGAATGTGGATAGCATTTACTGTCATGAGTCTTTTGTAACTCATCTTCTTCTCTAAGAATATGCATGAGTGGATGGAGCCAAGATGGCAGAGTAAAAGCAGGAACTTGAGGTGTCCCCAGTTACCTCAAATACCTGTGTAAAACAAATTTTAAAGTGACAGAACCCACAAAATGAAAGAGTGAAATACATCTCCAGCTGAGGAGAGGCTAATAAACCGACAACAAGGTTCTATCACACCAGACTGGGAGCAGAGTGCAGTCCTGCATGCTCAGTGCCAGAACAGACCAGCCATAGGAGACCTCAGGGGATTGAATAACTGGCAGCTGTGGCAGTTTCCAGAATTCTCAACCTATACATGTGAAAAAAAGTAAAAGGTCAGTGGGGAAACTGTTGGAACTGGGTGAGAGAAGAATGAGGTCTTGCCTCTGTTCCTGGGGTGGCAGAGGTGGCACGGCTGCAGTTGCTGCCATGGTGGCTGTTTCCAGAGCTCCAGGCCCAGAAGTAGGGGGATGAAGTGACTGACCAGAGAACAATTGCAAGAATCTCTTTGCTTATTCTGAGACAGGATTCTCTTGCTTTGCCTTGCTTGCATCTGGGTTGCAGTCTTGGGTGGCAGTCCTGGAGTGAAGAGCACTGGCATGGCAGAGCTTGTTGAAGCTGTGGAGAGGCAGTCTTACAGTTCTGAGGCAGGTTCCTAGAAGAGAGGCAGTCTTACAGTTCTGACAACAGCTACACAGAACCCCAGAAATTTGGGACACAGCACTATCCACTCTGAAAGTAGAGTTCTACTGTGGCAAAGAGCTCCAAAGTCAAGTATTTGGCTGCAAGATGAGCAAATAGAAGAAGAGAAATCAGACTACAGAATCTCTTTTTGGTGACAAAGAGGATCAGAACATAGAAGGAGAAGACAAAAAAGTCAAAACTCTAAAAAACATCCAAGAAAAATATGAATTAGTCAAAGGCCATGGAGGAGCTCATTTGGGAAGAGAAATCCAAGTGTTGCAAGAAAGTCATGACAAAGAAGTCAACAGCTTGCTAAAGGAGACCCACAAAAATACCGAAGAAAATAATACCTTACAAAATGGCAAAAGAGGTCCAAAAAGTCAATGAGGAGAAGAATGCCTTAAAAAGCAGAATTGGCCAGATGAGAAAGGAACTTCAAAAGCTCACTGAGCAAAATACTTCTTTCAAAATTAGATTGTAACAAATAGAAGCTAATGACTTTATGAGAAATCAAGATATTATAAAACAGATCCAAAAGAATGAAAAAAAATAGAAGGCAGTATAAAATATCTCATTGGAAAAGTCACTAACCTTGAAAATAGATCCAGGAGAGATAATTTAAAAGTTACTGGACTAACTGAAAGCCATAATCAAAAAAAAGAGCCTAGACATCATCTATCAAGACATTATCAAGGAAAACTGCCCTGATGTTATAGAATCAGAGGGCAAAATAGAAATTGAAGGAATGCACTGAACATCTCTTGAAAAAGATCCCCTCCAAAAACTCTTTGAAATAATATAGCCAAATTTCAGAGGTCCCAGATCAAGGAGAAAATATTATGAGCAGTCAGGCAGAAACAATTTCATTATTGTGAAAATACAGTCAGTATAACACAAGATCTATCAGCTTCTATATTAAGGGATCAAAGGGCTTGGAATATGATATTCTGGAGGTCAAAGGAACTAGGATTAAAACCAAGAATCACCTACCCAGCAAAACTAAGTATAATACTTCAGGGAAAAATATGGACATTCAATGAAATAGAGGACTTTAAAGCATTCTTGATGAAAAGACCAGAGCTGAACAGAAAATTTTGAATACAAGTTCAAAAGAAGCATGAAAAGGTAAACAGGAAAGAGAAATCATAAGGAACTTATTAAACTATTACATTCCTACATGGAAATGTAGGAATATATATATATATATATATATATATATATATACACACACACACACACATACATAAATATGTATAGGTAGGGGTATGTGTATGCACATGTATTTTTTTATATTTGTGTGTGTGTGGACATGTATACATAGAGGGTACAGGGTGAATTGAATATGAAGGAATGATATCTAAAAAATAAAATTAAGAGGTGAGAGAGGAATATATTGGGAGGAGAAAGGGAGAGCTAGAATAAGGTAAATTATCTCACATAAAAGAGGCAAGAGTAAGCTGTTACAATGGAGGGGAAGAGCAGGGAGGTGAAAGGGAATGAGTCAGCCTTAGTCTCATTAGATTTGGCTTAAGGAAGGAATTACATATATACTCAATTGGTTATCTTACCCTACAGTAAAGTAGGGGGGAAGAAGGATAAGAGGGGGGAATGATAGAAGGGAGGGAAGATTGGGAGAAGGGTTAATCAGAAGCAAACACTTTTGAAAAGGGGCATGGTTGGGGTGGCTAGGTGGCGCAATGAGTAAGAGTGTTGGCCTCGGAGTTGGGATGACCCGAGATCGAAACCGGCCTCAGAAAATGAGCACCCACACATAAATAATGACTAGCCATGTAACCTTGAGCAGTTAATCCCAGTTGCTTTAAAAAAAAAAAAAAAGGGCATGGTCGGCTCCAGAACCCACAGAACGACACATAGAAGCTAACCTCCTGCTGAGGACAGTCTGGCAGCCCTGCAAGGAGTGGCCAGTGCAGTGCTCTGGGAGCCAAGCCCAGGACCACATGAATTGGAGGCTTTAGCCCCAGGGAGGCTAGACCAGCAGCCAGCTGGAGGGTCCCCAGAATACCAGCAGCTGTGGCTCCAGAATTACCAACACATATATGCCTAGAACAAAGTGAGAGGTTAGTGCCATATGGACTTTGGGACCACTATTTGGGAGTGCATAACCTTCTTCGTCTGGGGGCTAGAAGCCACTGAGGAGCCATGGCAAAGCCGCCATTTTGCAGCTTCAGTTGCAGCTTCAGCTTCTGGTCTTCGGACTGTAGGGGGATTTGGCAATCAGTCTTGGGGGTAATTGCTCTTGCTTTAACCTTCTTGGATCTGAATTGTCGTCTGAGGTGAAGGTCTTGGGGTATGTGAGCAGCTTGCCAGAGTGTGTGGGGGCTTCAGGGAAGGTACCCAACTAATACCTCTGGCAGTTGAGAAGACCCCAATGTTTGGGACGGAAGCTCACCTCTCTAGTGGCAGAGTCCCACTGTGGCAACAAGCCCAAAAGTCAAGTAATTAAGTGGCAACGTGCCTAGGCTAAAGAAACAAAATAAACAGAAAAATTAAACATTAGACTCCTATTTTGGGGGCAAAGAGGATCGAAGCATGGAACAGGAAGAGGACTATGAGGTCAGAAATCCTGCACCAAAGCTCCAAATGAAAATACAAGTGGGTTACAGGCCCTAGAGGACCTTAAGAGGGATTTTAAAAACCAAATAAGATAAGTGGAGGAAAAATTGGGAAGAGAAATGAGAAGGATGCAGGAAAAGTATGAAATGAGAGTCAACAGCCTGACTGAAGAAAATAACACCCTAAAAATAGACTAACTCAAATGGCAAAGGAGGCCCAAAAGGGCAATGAGGAGAAGAATGCCTTAAAAAGCCAAATTTGCTAGATGGAAAAAGAATCTCAAAAGCTCACTGAAGAGATTCATTCCTTCAGAGTTAGCTTGGAGCAAATGGAAGCTAGTGACTTTATGAGAAATCAAGATGCTGTTAAACAGATCCAAACAAATGAAAGAATAGAAGGCCATGTGAAATATCTCATGGGAAAAACCACTGACCTGGAAAATAGATCCAGGAGAGATAATTTAAAAATTATTGGACTACCTGAAAGCCATGATCAAAGAAAGAACCTAGAAATGACCCTTCAAGAAATCCTCAAGGAAAAATGCCCTGATGTTTTAGACCCAGAGGGCAAAATAGAGGTTGAAAGAATCCACAGATCACCTCCTGAAAAAGATCCCCAAAAGAAAACTCCTAGGAATATTATACCAGGTTCCAGAATTCCCAGATCAAAGAGAAAATACTCCAAGCAGCCAGGAAGAAACAATTTCAATATTGTGGAAAACACAATCAGGATAGCGCAGGACCTGGCAGCTTCTACCTTCAATCTACAGATTGAAGGGCATGGAATATGATATTCCAGAGAGCAAAGGACCTGGGATTCAAACCAAGAATCACCTACCCAGCAAAACTGAGTATCTTGTTTCAGGGGAAAATATTGTCATTCAGTGGAATAGAGGACTTTCAAGAATTCTTGAGGAAAAAACAGAGTTGAATAGAAAATTTGACATTCAGACACAAAAAAACAAAAGATGCTTGACAAGGTAATCAGGGAAAAGAAATTAAAAGGAACTTATTAAAGTTGACCTATTTACATTCCTACATGGAAAAACAATAACTGTGACTGATGAAACCTTTCTCAGTATGAAAATAGTTGAAGAAGGGTATATGGGCATATGAATACATTTGTGAATGTGTGTATATATGTTTATAGGTATACATGGATAGAGGGCACAGGTTGAATTTGGTGGGAAGGTATGATTCTTAAGGGGTGAAGTTAAGAGGTGAGAGAGGAATGTGGTGAGAGGAGATGGGGAGACACAGGAGGAGGTAAACTATCTCATATAGAAGAGGCAAGGGGAAGTGGTTGCAGGGGAGGGGAAGAACAGGAAGGCAAAAAGGAAAAACATTATTCTCATTGAATTTGGCTCAGGGAGAGAATGACATACATACTAAATCGGATATCTCACCCTGCAGGAGAGTAGGAGGAAGGGGAAGGAGAAGGGGGGATGTTGGAGGGGAGGGAATGCTGGGTAGAGGGGAGGTTGGAGGTACCCACTTTTGAAGAGGGTCAGGATCAAAGTAGGGAATGGGGTGGGATGTGTGGGAGGGAAATATAAGCAGTCTTTTACAATATATCTACTATGGTAATGTTTTGCATAGCTATACATGCACAACCCATACTGAATTTCTTATCTTCCCAGAGGGAGTGGGTGACAAGGGAGGAAGGGAATGGATCTGGGTTTCAAAGTTTTAAAATCAAATGTTTCAAATATTAAAAAAATACTTATAATAATTCATGCATTGTCACTGATGAGAATTAGTCTGTGGGGAATTAAAAAAAAATGAAAGAACATTGATATTCTTGACTAAATAGTAAAATTTAATTATTTATGGTCTATTTCATATAAACTTAATTTAATTTAAAATGAGAGCTTAAGTTATGAAAATAAATGTCAAACTTTCAAGTGGAAAAAAAAGGGGGCATGGTCAAAGGATAAAATAGAATACATTATGGGGGGTTGGATAAAATGGAGGTAAATATAGTGTTTTACAATGTGACTACTACAATATGAGATATTTTGTGTAAGTAACTACACACGTATATCCTATATTGAATTGGTTGTCTTTCCAATGAGGGTGGGAGAGGAGGGAAGAAGAGAGATAATCTGGAACTCACAGTTTTCAAAACAATGTTAAAAAATTGTTGTTACATGCAACTAGTACATAAGATTATATATAGTCAGTGGGGTATAAAAATCTATCTTGCCCTAGAAGAAAGTAAGGGGAGGAATTTGGGGGGGGAGGGAATATATGAATGGGCAGACTGGAGGAAAGAGTAATCAGTACGCTTGCCATCTTGGGGAGGGGCTTGAGGGGAATGATGGGGAGAAAAATCGGAACTCAAAATCTTGTGGAAATGAATGTTGAAAGCTAAAAATAAATAAATTCTGCGGAAAAAATTCATGCTATTTGACTTGGTGAATATATGTTTAGTATTGATTTTACTTAGTTGTCTATGGTGACTTTTATCAAGATAAGATTTCCTTCCTTATCTTTTTTAATTAGGTCTAATTTTGCTTTGCTTTGTCTGTGATCAGGATTGCTACTTCTGCTTTTTTCTATTGCTGAAGTATAATGTATTATCTCTAGCCTTTTACCTTTCCTCTGTGTATATCCCTGTGTTTCAAATGTGTTTTTTACAGATAACATATTGTAGGATTCTGTTTTTTTAATCTACTCTGCTATCTGCTTCTATTTTACGTAAGAGTTCATTCTATTCACATTCAGTTATGATTGCTAACTGTGTCTTTCTCTCCATCATATTTCCCCCCTGTTTATACTTTTCTGTCTCCTTTTCCTCTCTCCCTCCTCACCAGTGTTTTTCTTCTGACCATCACCTCCATTAATTTCCTCTCCCTTCATGCAGTCCTCCTCCCTTCTTTCCCCATTCCCCTACTACTTCCTCCCTCCCTTTTGCCCTCCCATCTCCCTGCTCACTTCCCTTTTCTTTCCTTTTTCTTTTCCCTACTTCCCTCTAGGGTTAGATGTATTTCTATACCCAGTTGAGTGTGTATGTTATTCCCTCTCTGAGCCAAATCCAATAAGAGTAAGGTTCAGATAATGCTTGCTCTTTCTTTCTTTTCCTCTATGGTAACAGGTCTTTTTCACCTCTTCATGTGATGTAATTTACCCTATTCTACCTCTCCTTTTCCTCTTCTCCCAGTACAGTCTTTTGATTTCACACCTTAATTAATTTTATCATTACATTATAGTCAAGTTATGCCTGTATCCTCTGTCTATTTATACCCCTTCCGAGTGCCCTATGAAAGGTACAGTTCTCAAGACTTACAAGGTAATTATCTCCCCGTGTGGGGATATAAACAGTTTAACCTTGTTGAATAATGAGTTTTTTTTCTTTCCTGTTTATCTTTTTATGTTTCTTTTGAGTCTTATATTTGAAGATTGGATTTTATGTTTAGCTCTGAGTTTTTTAATAGGAATGATTGAAAGTTCCCTGTTTCATTGAATATACATATTTTCCCCTGAAGGATTATGCTCAATTTTTCTAGGCAGTTGATTCTTGGTTGTAATCCACGTTCCTTTGCCTTCTGGAATATCATATTCCAACCCATCCAATCTTTTAATATAGAAGCTCTTAAGTCCTGTGTAATACTGACTGTGGTTCAACATTATTTAAATTATTTTTTTTACTGGTTACAGTATTTTCTCCTTGACCTGATAATTCTGGAATTTGGCTACACTATTACTTGGAGTTTTTCATTTTGGATCTCTTTTAGGAGGCTATCAGTGGATTCTTTCAGTGGCTGTTTAACCCTCTCATTGTAGAATATCAGGGCAGTGTTCCTTGATAATTTCTTGAAAGATGTTGTCCAAGCTCTTTTTTTAAATCATAACTTTCAAGTCGTCCACTAATTCTTAAATTATCTCTCCTGGATCTGTTTTCTGGGTTGGTTGATTTTCTAATGAGGTATTTTTCATTTTCTTCTATTTTTTCATTCTTTTGATTTTATTGGATCAATTCTTGATGTTTCAGAAATTCATTAGTTTCCACTTGCGCAATTCAATTTTTTTTTTTTTTTGCTTTTTGGAGGGCAGTTGGGCTTAAGTGACTTGCCCAGGGTCACATGGCTAGTTTTTGTGTTAAGTGTCTGAGCCCGGATTTGAATTCAGGTCCCCCTGACTCCAGGGTCGGTGCTCTATTCACTGCACCACCTAGCCTCCCCCAATTCTAATTTTTAAGCAGTTATTTTCTTCTGTTAACTTTTGTACTTTGTAATGGTAATAGGAATTTGAAGATCTTCCCTTCCCCTTAATAGGCCTAGGTGAATTTGAGGACCTTTTCTGATTTGAAAATATACTCTGACCCAGGAGACAGATATATATATATATATATATATATATATATGTATATATATATATATATATAAATACCTCTGAGGTGAGGTTTTGCTTTGGGGCTCACTTTGGGAAGAGTTGTATAATTTGGCCTGGTGAGACTCTGGGCATCCATTGAGCCCCCTGGCTATGATAACCCAGATTTTGGTGCTTTTCTTTCTGGTGACTAATTGTATATATGTTATGGTCAGACATCTACAAGTCCTGTCTGTTGGTCTGTTTCTCTGTCTGTATTTTTGTCTGCTTGTTACTTCTATTTGTATTCTCCCGAAGTTCAGATTGCTGACTTTTCCCCCTGAACCAGGTAAATGAAACATGTTTGATTAAGGTAAGATTATTAACCCTGTTTTAGTTGCTTTCTTTTATAAAAGCAGATCAAAGAATCTGTGCTTAGCAGCCGTACTGGATATGCTCAGGTGCTTGCTGATGCATACTTCCTTTTCAATTTGGCCATTTCTGCTTTTAAAGGAGTTGTTTTCTTCAGTGGATTTTTTCTCCATTTGGCCAGTTGTATGTTTTAAGGAATTATTTCCTTCAGTCAATTTTTTGCCCTTCCTTTTCCAAGATATTGACACTCTTTCTTGCATACCTCTCATTTCTTTTCCCAGTTTTTCTTCTACTTCTCTTATTTGGCTTTTAACATTCTTAACATTTTTACAAAATTTTTTAATATTCTTCTTGAGCTTTTCCAAGAAGGCTTTTTGGGCTTGAGACCAATTCACATTCCCCTTTGACGTTTTGGATGTGGGTATATTGACAATGTTATCTTCTTCTGAATTTGTGTTTTGATCTTTCCTGTCACAATAATTCTCTATGGTCAGTGTTCATTTTTGCTTCTTGCACATTTTTTGCCCAGGTCAAGGAGAAAATATTACAAGCTGTCAGGAAGAAACAATTTGAGTATTGTGGAAACACAAGGTACATTGGGGAAATGATCTCTCGAAAAATCAATAGGTTCACTGTGTAAGGTGGATGGGATAATGATAATGACTTCTCTTTAACTTATATTTTATTTGTTTTAGCTCATTAATAGGCTTTGGACTGGAAATAGCAAAAGAGAAATGGCTAGTAGACAGTTAGTAGGCTGGAGGGAGTGGAGGTAGCACAGAGCAAAGGTAGTGGAGTAAAAGCAGGAACTTGGCTGTGCTCCTACACCAACCCTCTCCAAAACCTGTAAAATATGGCTCTAAACGAATTTTAGAGCTACAGAACACACAAAGTGAAAGAAAGAAACAAATCTCCCACTGAAGGCAACCTGGCAGGCCAATAGGAAAGATCTATTTCCCCAAGCTATGAGCCTAGCACAGTTCTGCGTGACACCTGTGGGCCCAGACCCGGGGGGCACTGACCAGCGGTATAGACTGGCCAGAGCAGACTTCAGGAGAGTGAATCACTGGCAGCTGTGGTGGTTTCCAGATTTCTCAACCCATAAACACCAAAGAGAAAGTAAAAGGTCTGTAGGGGACTCTTTTGGAACTGGGTGGTTGAAGAGCAGGGTCCAGCTCCTGCCCCTGGGGTGAAAGATGGCAGTGGTGTGGTGGCTGTCTCTGGAGCTCCTCGCCTGCAGATCATAGGGGGACCAAGCGACCATTCAGATGGTAATTGCTCTTGCTTTGACCTGCTTGGATCTGGGTTTCAGTCTTGAGTGGTGCTCTTGTGGTGAGGAACTCCAGTGTTCCAGAAGTTGTGATGGCTGTAGAGAGGGCACCCTCCCCAGACCTCTGACAACATTTGTGAAAACCCCAGCAATTTGGGACACAGCTCTCATCTTTGGAAGTAGAGTTTTACCATAGTAAAGAGCTCAAAAGTCAAGTAATTGGCTGGCAAGATGAGCAAGCGGAGGAAGCACAATCAGACCATAGAATCTTTTCTTGGGGACAAAACGGATCAAAACGTGGAACCAGAAGAAGACAACAAAGTCAAAACTCCTGCATTAAAAACTTTTAAGAAATATATGAATTGTTTACAGGCCATGGAGGAGCTCAAGAAGGATTTTGAAAATCAGGTAAGAGAAGTGAAGGAAAAATTGGGAAGAGAAATGAGAATGATGCAAGAAAATCATGAAAAGCATGTCAACAGCCTGCTAAAGGAGGCCGAAAGACATACTGAAGAAAATAACACCTTAAAAAACAGACTAACTCAAATGGCAAAAGATGCCCAAAAAGCCCAGTTGGCCAAATAGAAAGGGAATCTCAAAAATCCACTGAATATAATAATTCTTTCAAAATTAGACTGGAGCAAATGGAAGGTAAAAAATTTAAAAGAAATCAAGATACTATAAAACAGATCCAAACAAATGAAAAAATAGAAGGCAATTTGAAATATCTCATGAGAAAAATGACTGACCTGGAAAATAGATCCAGGAGAGATAATTTAAAAATTATTGGACTACCTGAAAGCCATGATCAAAAATAGAGCCTAGAAATCATCCTTCAAGAAATTCTCTTCCCTGATATTCTAGAACCAGAGGGCAAAATAGAATTTGAAAGAATTCACCAATTGCCTCTTGAAACAGATCCCAAAAAGAAAACTCCTAGAAATATCATAACCAAATTCCAGAGTTCCCAGGTCAAGCAGAAAACAAGCTGTCAGGAAGAAACAATTTGAGTGTTGTATAACTAAAGACCTAGTAGCTTCTATACTAAGGGGCCTAATGGCTTGGAATATGATATGCCAGAGGTCAAAGGAGCTAAGATTAAAACCAAGAATCACCTACCCAGCAACACTGAGTATAATGCTTCAAGGAAAAATATATTCATTCAAGTAAATACAGGACTTTCAAGTATTCTTGATGAAAAAAAACAGAGCTACACAGGAAATTTGAATTTCAAATACAAGAAGCAAGAGAAGCATAAGAAGGTAAACAGGAAAAAGAAATCATTAGGAACTTAGTAAGCTTGAACCATTTATATTCCTACATGGAAAAATGATCATTGTAACTCATGAGTCTTTTCTCAATATGAGGATAGTTGAAGGGGATATGTATATGTGTATGTATATACATATATATATATATATATATATACACATACACACACATATATACATATGTATAGGAGGGTGTATGTGTGTATAAATACATATGTAAGTGTGTGTATATGTATGTACATATCTACGTAGACAGGGCACAGGATCAGTTGAATAGGAAGGGATAATATCTAAAAAATAAAATTAAGAAGTGATAGAGGAATATAATGAGAAAGAAAAATGGAGAGACAGAATAGTGTAAATTATCTCATACAAAAGAGGGAAGAGAAGACTGTTACAATGGAAGGGAAGAGCAGGAAGGTGAAAGGGAATGGGTCAGCCTTACTCTGATTGAATTTGGTTTAAGGAGGGAATAATATACACACTGAATTGAGTATCTTACCCTGTAGGAAAGTAGGGGGAAGGGTATAAGAGGGGAGATCATAGAAGGGAGGGCAGATTGGGGGAGAGGGAGTTAGAAGAAAACACTTTTGAGAAGGATCAAAGTACAAAATAGAGTATGTGGTGGGCAGGATTGGGTGGAGGGGAATGAAATTAGTCTTTCACAATATAACTACTATGGAAACATTTTGTGTAACTATCCATGTACAACTCATATTGACTTGCCTGTCTTCCCAGTGGGGGTGGGTGAGAAGGGAATTAGGGAAAGAATCTGGAAATCAAAGTTTTAAAATCAAATGTTTAAAAAATTGTTTTTTTATATGAAAATGGGAAATAAGGTATATAGGCACTGGGATATAGAACTCCATCTTGTCCTACTAGAAAGTTAGAGGTGGAATGGGGGAGGATATAAGAGATAGAAGATTGGGTGAAGGGGTTTTCAGTAGGCTCAATATCTTGAGGTAAGTATCGGGGAAAAACAGTGAGAAAATGTGTAACTCAAAATCTTGTGGAAATAAATGTTATTTATAACTATAAATAAATAAAAGATGTTTTGAAAAGTTACTAGGCTGGTAGATTAGAGAGGTAAACCACATAAAGTTTATCTCAAATTTAGCACTAGAATTTATGTCAATTTGACATAACCTACCCATTATTTTTATGGGTCTTAACCCATAAAAGAAGAACTATCAGCTGGATTATACTACAGTTAGGTGGATTTGGAGCTGATTGAATGACAAGACCTAAAGAATAATCATTGTTGGTTTGATGTTATCTTAAAATGACATTTCTAACATGGTGCCCCAGGAATCTAGCACAGAAACTCAAAAGTTGGGGAAAAAATTGCGAAAGTTTCATTAAACCAGTACCAGAATTCCAGCTCCTTAGACAACATAATCAACAAGTCATTACATAGACTTTGTCCAATGACAAATTTAAAGAAACTTACCTCCTTTTACACCAGCCAATTCTACTTTTGATTAGCTTTAATAGTAAAGTTTTTCTTCATATCAAGTCTAAATTTGTATTATTACAATTTCTACCTATAGCTCCTAGTTTTGACCTTTTGTATTATCAGCCTAGTTACTCTGTATCTCAATACCACTGCTTTTTCTTCAAGTCCTTTCTGGTAAGGAACTGCCAAAATTATCCCAGAGCAAAGAAAACATACCAATTGAAGGGGGACCTAAAGTATTTCTGTAGGATATAAGGAGTATTCTGAGGGAGTAAGAACCTTAAGTCCAAGGCAGCTTTATGCTGGGGAAGGAGTTAGAAAAGGGCCGTAGTGGATCAGCTGATACTGTCTAAAACCAGTCTATTCTTATCAGGTAAGTCTTCCTCAGGAATGGATCCCAAAACCCACTGGATTTGAGAATACTTCCCTTTCCAGGGTGGCATTGCTTCTCTTCTAGAAAGTTGGAATCTTGATTTGACCAGTAAGATGCATAGTAATGCACCTGATGATTAGTAGTGGCAAACCTTTTACTTTAATATGGGAAAGTGCCATTATACCAGTTGGGGATAGTTTTAGGACCACCTGGATTAGGTGAGTGCTGAAGAGTGGCATAAGGAGCCCACTGGAGCAGGAAGAGCTTCCCTTTTCCTTAGCCAAAGGGATCATATGGTCCTATGCCCAGTTTAATGTGGCATCACCACCATGATACCCCACATGGTAACTTGGACCTATCTCCTAACTTCTGGTATTTTTATACTAGTTCCAGCCAGATTGTTTAGCATATGGTATCTCTGAAAGGTTGATGACATGCCCCACAAACAACTTTACGAGTTGGGAGAATCAGCAAAATTCCTTCATTGGTCCTAATCACTTTGATTGTCTGGTCCTGTTCTCTCTAAACCAAGGCCACTTGGCTAGACCTGTAGCTGTCATCTAAGAATTAGTGTGGATGAAGATCTTCTCTGTTTCATTTATCAGGGCTCTCTCATATATTAGCCATATTGCCTACAACTGAACCCATTTGGAAGGATTTTCCAGGACCAAGAAGTGATATCTTCTGATACTGTATCAATGTATGCTGAAGTCCAGTATTACATGCTTCTCTCATAGGGCGTGGAGCCATTTGTCAACCAGATAAAATGGTGTTTGTTAGGTCCATTGGGCTAGGCAGGATTCCAGGGGTGAGATGTTGGATTAATATCCAGTTTTTGCCAGGTGGCTTTCCAATTTTCCCAGTACTTTTCCAGTTTCCAGAATAGTGAGTTCCTACCATGAGAGCTGAGATATTTGTGTTCATCAAAAAATAGTCTCTTGTGCTCATTTGCTTCTGTTTATTGCATATTTAATTTGTTCCACTGATTGACTTAATTTCTTAATCAGTATGAAATTGTGTTACAAACTTTTCCTGTGATGGTTTGAATGGTATAGCACTGAATAAACATTAATTTACATAGTTTTGACATTTTTAACATATTGACTTGGCCTGCACATGAGGACTTAATATTTTTCTAATTATTTAGATGTCTAGTGTTTTGTAGTTGTATTCTTAAAGTGCCTTTGTATGCCTGGTCAGTAGACTCCTAAATATATTTTGCTTTCTGTAGGTATTTTAAAGACAGCTAGGTAGCACAGCAGATAAACTGCAGGGCATGGAGTCAGGATGACTTGCGTTTAAATTTGGCCTCATTTACTAGCTGTGTGACCCTGGGAAAGTCCCTTAACCCTGTTTGCCTCAGTTTCCTCATCTGTAAAATGAGCTAGGGAAGGAAATAGCAAACTGCTCCACTATCTTCGCCAAGAAAACCTATATTAGAGTTACAAAGAGTCAGATAGGGCTGAAATGACAGAACAATAGCAGTTATTTTAGTTTTCTGCTGGATTTATTTTTTATAATATGTAGAAATTCTAATATTTTTTAGTTTATTTTCAAGTTGAGGAAGTTGTTAACTATTTCAGTTAATTTTTAGTTGACTCTATGGTTTTCTAAGTAAAACTTCATTCAAAAAATGCTAATTTTCTCTCCTTTTTACCTATGTTTATTCCCTCTTGGACAGAGCTCAGTTAAGTTCTTGAACTAGGTATGCATCTGAGCAAGATATCTTGGTGTGCTCCTGGATGGAGTTGTAGCAGACTGTGGTACTCCAGCAGTGCATTGGCTGTTAGACCCAGTCATTTTTCAGCAGCTGGAAAACTCTGAGGGTTCAGAGTTATATAACTTTGGGCTTCTCTTTGGTCTGAGGTTCCTATCCTGCTTATTCCCCTTTCTACTTTAGACTGGACTAGAGACAAAAACTGATACCATTCCCCTCATCTCTCAAAGCTCCCCCATTCCTGGGTCCCAACCACACAGCTGCTACTTGCTTCTACATGCTCCCTATTCAATATATAATCTAGGGACTACTTCTAGCTCTGGAACAATCCCCAAAGCACTGTTTGTTACACAGTACTGGCTACAGAATGACAGAGCCACCAGCTGGTGTCTGATTCTGCTCTTTGTACCAAGTCAGACCATCTCTGTGTCTGGGACCACTTCTTGCTCAGATGTGGCTTTCTTAATGCTTGGCTCAACTTATCTAGCTAGATCTTGTTCCTAGTATCTTTAGGCCTGTTAGTCTCCCTATGCTGATCTGGGCTGGAAAAACATGACTAACTATTTTTTTTCTTAGATTTCCATATTCAGGGTATTTTTTCCTAGATCTTTGTGGAGGAGTTATGTGGGAGAACTCCACTGTACTTTTTTCCTGCTACTCCTTGGATGGTCTCTCCTAACTGTATTAAAATTTGTTGTTGAGTTCCATTTAGAAGACTTTAGAAAACTTACTCTTTAGAAAAGTTCCTCCCGGCGCTTCCCTCCTCACCCCTCCACCCCTGTGCCACTCACTTTTTTTTACTCCTTATTAGAATTTTTTCCTTATTGTTTCTTTAAATTTTTATTTAATATTTTATTCTCTCATCCTTTCTAAGCTTACTTTTTCCATAGTATTTTATCCCATATTCTTTAAATTGACTGTTCCAAAATCTAGAATGTTTGACCCTGGGCTCTTTACATATGAAAATTCTGTAATTGGATAAAGACATAGGTAGAATGCCTATCAAATTTTCAGTTTTCATAAAGCCAGGAGGAGTAATTAATTGGATGACAAAATCAGAATTCCAAAAAGCCTGGAATAGATAGAACATTTGGACATAACTATTAAGGTGAAATTTAAAAGAGGTAAATGTAAAGCCTTACAGTTAGGATTTTTAAGAAATCAAATAATAACAACAATGGCTAACATTTGTATAGCACTTTAAGAATTGCAAAACACTGCATTTCTTTTGAGTCTTACAACAATTTAACAACAATATACTCTTATCCCAATTTTACAGAGGAGGATTCCAAGGTTAAGAGATTAAGTGCTTTGCATGTGTTTACACAACTGGTATCTGAGGCAAGATTCTAATTCAGGTCTTACTTATTTCAGCAAGAGCAACTCCATATATACTGTGACACCTTCATAAAACAGTATACACAATGAGTACTGTAATGTCAATGAAAAGAATAACAATACAACATAATCAGAAATGAATGCTGTAAAATATTACGAAGCAAAATAAGCAAACTACAGAATGCAAATATAATGGGATATCATTGTGCTGTGAGAAATGATAAATATGATGCATACAGACCATAGAGAACATGGAAAGATCAACAGCTTGTGCAGAGAGAAGCAAGCCAAGCCCAGAAAATAACATACATGATGTCTACAACAATGTAAACAGAGCAACCACATCAAAAGTGAATGTTGCAAAATTACAAAGAGATAGGGTTTAAAAGAAGAGATATAAGTATGTATCCCCACCTTTTTGCAGAGGTAGGAGATTCACAAGTATTGTACATTTCACATATTTTTCATGCTTTTTCAGTGTATTGATCATTTATTCTGGATTTTTTCTTTCCTTTAAAAAGGTATTTGTTGGGGTGGCTAGGTGGCGCAGTGAATAGAGCACTGGCCCTGGAGTCAGGAGTTCAAATCTGGCGTCGGACACTTAACACTTACCAGCCATGTGTCCTTGGACAAGTCACTTAACCCCAATTGCACTGTCTTACCCCCTCCGAAAAGCAAAAAGAAAAAAGTATAGCATGGATGGAGGAAATGATGTTGATATTAAAAAAGACATCAATAAAATTTTATTTACCTACCTCCTTCCCCCCAAATAAGACAGTTGATAGTATTGGACTTGGAATCAGGAGGGCTTAAGTTCAAATCCTGCCTCAGTAAGTTATTAGTTGCATGACTGGGCAAACCACTTAACTCTCTGAGCTTCATTTTCCTCATCTGTTAAATGGAGATAATAGCAGTACCTACCTTGCAGAGTGGTGAGGATCAAGTGAGATAACATATGTAAAACACCTTGCAAACCTTAAGTTGTACATAAATGCTAGTTATTACTGTCATTACTATTTTCACTATCATTATTGAACTTGCCTCTGAAATGTGTGTGTGTCTGTCCCTTCCCTCATTTCAGTTAGAATACTGATGCTATGGTTGCAAAATACTCAATATCATGTTGAATTTGGTTAATGGTTAGTTTTAATGAACTATGTTTTCCTTTTTATATCCTTTTTTATAAGGGATAACTATCAGAAGGAGATGGGTAGATATATATTTAGATAATAGTAGTAAATAAAGGATTTTATCATATTTTTTAAAAGGCTGTTGAAATATTCTTGGCAAAACAAGTGATCAAAGTTGCTAATTAGGATGATGACTATGTGAATTAATAGAAGAATATGTTCATAAGATATGGTGTAGAAATGGAGTCAACAAGACTGGCAGTGGATTGTACTTAGAGGTTGAAGAAGTAAATCAGTCAAGAAGCATTTATTAAACACTTTGTGCCAGGCACTGTGTTTAGTGATGGGGTTACAGAGAAAGCCAAAAACACTACCTGCTTTCTGGAAGAGTCAGGTGTGACTTCAAAGTGAGCCTGGATGACTGGAAAGGTGGTAGCTTTGTTAACAGAACTAGGGAAGTGCAAGGTAGGTTCTGTGGAGAAATGTTAATTCCACTTGTTCCTATGGAACATGTTGGTGAAGATGTCTATTAGACAGGTGGTTAAGATGGAACTGGAGTCTGAGAGAGGCAGAAGCTGAATTTGTAGATTTGAGAGTCATCTATATAGAGATGACAAGTGAACTGAGGAGATTCCAAAAGGTATTCACTAAATACAGAAAGACAGGGGAGAAGCACGCTTAGTGCAGGCTGTTGCAGGATGACTTTTTAGTGATTACAAGTAAGATCATCTAGGAAAGGAGAGTAACAAGGAATGGCCAGAAAAGGAGGAAATAACAGTGTTGTAGAAAATGGGAAGAGAGATTGGTCAAGTGCTTGGGAGGGTTGATAATGTAAAAAACTGTCAAGAAGTCAAATAGAATGGAAAATGAAAATAGGCTTTTGGATTGAGCATTTCAGAGGTCAGCCTTGGAAAGAGCAGTTTTAGTTAAATACCTGTATGCAAAACTAGGAATTCAAAAATGAACAGAAAGTGAGGAAGTGAAGGCAAAAAGAAAAGATGACTCTTGGAGTTTGACTCTGAAAGAAGAGAAATAGTTTCATAGCTTGACTCTAAGACAGATCAAGTGAGGACCTTGAATGCCAGAGAAAGGAATTTGGATTTTACCAGATAGGTGGTGGAGGAATGAGAGTTTTTGAGGCTAAGACTGGCGTAATCAGGGCTGCGCTTTTAATCTGGCAGTATAGAATAGGATTAACTGAGTGGGGAGATACTAGAAGTCAAAAGACTACTCAGTTATGACTGTGTAGGAGAGTCATCCAGATGAGAGAAAATAAGGTCCTATATGGTTTAGATGATAGTGGGAATGGAAAGGAAGTGACAAATGCAAGAAGTATTTTGGAGGTACAGTTAATAGGACTTTGAAACTTGATAGATGTGGGGATAAGGGAAGAATTAAAGGTATCTATGAGATTATAAGAATGGGAGACAGAGGTTCCATTTTTACAAATAGATTCAGCAGAAAGGATGGGTTGTTGGCAAAAAGGTAAAGAAGTCAGCAATTCAAAACTATTTATCGCTTACTATTTATAAAGCATAGTGCTAGATGGAATATAAAGTATAGATCATACAGTCCCATGGAATTTGCAGTATTCTGGGGGTAATTAGTAACATACCCACTAATTTTTAACACAATATATTATGTTATGCATAAAAGAAGTGGGTAAATACTGTAAAAAGTGAGTTTAAATAAGGTAGAGCAGGTCATTACCAACTTATTTGGCTTCCTTCAGGAATTGACTTTTTAGTTGGGTTTTAAAGGATTTTGAAGAATTCAGTGGGGTGCTTAGGAAACATGATGGACATAACATTTCCAGCCATATGTAGGGGACAGTGAGCTGTCTATTTTAGCTAGAACATGGAGTAGGTTGAAGGGAGTAGTATCAGATAGGACTGAAAAGACAGAATGGTACAAAACATTAAAGGAATTTTGAAGTTTTGTTATATAATAGGGAAACTTTGAAAGGTTTTGAAAAGATTATGTGTTGGCTTCTAGCTTTATTTGCTTTTGGCTTCCACATGCAGTATCTAATATTAATGCAAGCTTCTGCTCTCATTCTGTGACTTATCTGGTCAAATCAGGACCATCTGTGCATAGGGGTTCATCTCTATCATAGTTTGAGAAATCCCAAATCCAAATTTTTGTCAGATGATACCAATAATTACTATGCAATTATCCCATAGTTTTAGGTTTTTTTTTAATTTAGAGTATCCCAGAAACAAACTTCAAAGTCTTTAAAAGAGGCATATGTGAATTAACTTCTGAGAAACAATACAATATAACCATCTTCCTCAGGGGTTGGTACATTTGACCCTGAGGCTATGCTTATATTCAATTACTCTTAGAACTGTTTGTCTATCTAGCATTTTAACCTGAGCAGTTTTATCCCCAGAACTGTCCATGTTTCTTTTCACACTATTTTCCTCTGTGTTTCTTAAACAAACATCGTTTTTTCTGCCCTTTATAGTAAATAAAACATCCACAATAGAAATAGGCAGTGCATGTTTTGTAACTAAGGCAGTATTTATATTATTAGGAAGAGTGATTCTAGGAAAACAACTACTAAAAGAAATGGGTTTAGGGTGTGTGGGGGAGTGAGAGTGGGTATGTGTATATAGTTAAAAAGCTTTCCTGAGAACTTGTTCATAGTAGCACATCTGCTTGCAGCTGTGATTTTAGCTCCTATAAATCTCTGATGAAGTTTATATCACCACAGAAAAAAAATATTTAGAAGAAAAAATAAAGTGATCCTGTGGAAAGGGTGAAGAGAAACAGATGGACAGCCAGAGTGCTCAACTGGCAACCTGCAGGGTCTAGAGAAAATAAGATAGGCCTTCAGTACACTGGGTGGAATTCTGGTGGTAAACTTTTGGAAGGAAGGACATGAACAAGGATCCCACATGACAGGCCTGCCCGGATGGGTTGTATAGATCCATTTGAATATTTGGGAGAGGATCATAGGGTCATAAATTTGGCACTTCAGAAATCAGAGTCCAACTCCCTTCACATCTTACATGAGGACAAACATAGGAAAAGGCAAACCTGGAATTCAAGTTCAGATCCAGTTTATTTCCAGCATGTCATGCTTACTTTCTTTTTTTCTTTTTTCTTTGTAAAGCAATTGGGGTTAAGCAACTTGCTCAAGGTTACACAGCCAGTCATTATTTATGTGTGCCTGCTCATTTTCTGAGGCCAGATCCGATCCCTGGTCCCCCTGACTCTGGGGCCAGTGCTCTTACTCACTGCGCCACCTAGCCACCCCACATGCTTACTTTTTACTTAGCAAATATTCTGTGGAAATGCTTTTACTATATCTTGGGTGAGGGGAACTATCTGCCTCTATACTGTCTCTCACTTTCATATCAAAAGTTGGTACATTTTTAACACAATATAATATTGTCACTCTACTCATATAGGCATAATAACACTTTAATTCAGGTACCTGTCATCTTTTATCTAGACTTTTGAAATTGCCTGTTACTTGATCTTCCTGCCCCTGGCCTTTCCCCTCAGTCCATACCTTATTCAGCTTCCAGATTGTTCTACCCATATCTTTTCCCTGTTCAGTAAGTTCCAGTAGCCACCTATTACCTTTCAGATCAAGTACAAACTCCTTTGTCTGACATTTAAAGTGTTTCACAATCTGGCTTGAGCCTACATTTCCAGGTTTATTGTCACTCACTACTCTGTTATCCATTATATTCCAGCCAAGTTGGCATACCTGCTGGTTCCTATCTGTGGTATTCTTTCTCCTACCTTTGTGTCTTTGAACAGACTCTCTCCATACTTAGAATATATTCACTCCTCACTTCATAGATTCCTTACTTTACCTAATGCCAAGGCTTAGCTCTGGTGACTCCTGCTATAAAAGGTCTTTTGTGATTTCCTTTTCCCATACCACCAAAATGCTTTGCATATTATTTATATGTATTTTGCATTGGCTTCTCTGTGTATGTGTTGTTTTACTCAAAAGAATGTAAGTTTTTTGAAGGAAGGGACCTTTTCAGTTTTGTGTTTGTATCCCTTCCACATGGAACAGTGCCTGGCATATAGTAAATGCTTAAAATGTTTATCAAATGAGTGAATGAATCTGATAAATTAGTCATATTGTTATTTCCATTTTATGTAGATATAATTTAAAATGCTTCTTGCAGATATTGATTCTTTTGTGTATATTTTATCTCTGTAGGTTCATTATTAACTCATGTAGGAAAAATTTCATCTTTTGACATGATTTTTAGTTTCATTTTCCTCTTAAGTTCCTCTCATATGCTAAACATTTTTCATTAGTTGGCTGGCATTTTGTCTTGAAAGAACTAAAATCATCTCACGTTAACTTCATATAAGACAGAGGTGCTGGCAGTCAGAACTCTAGTCCTACCTACCAATATATAAAGGTGTGATTTGAGTGATTTTAAAGTTAAAATCCATCATTTCCTGTCTGTAGTGATCATTTAAAACTTTCTATTAAATTCATAAATTATGATCTCCATAATCAAGAATTTTGTTTGACATGCTATGGCTACTGTAGTTATGAATCATGGTTAGAATTTTTATTGTTTTTGGCCAAAAGAATTTTGAAAACAAAGAATCAACTACAATATATTCTTAAGTCTGTCATTGAGTTAAAGAAAGAAGAGCCTTCTAGTATGTTTCTGAGTGTAACGATATATTACTATATGAAATATCATTAACTAATATTTCCTGAAGTTCAACTTGAATTAATATTAGATAGAATTACTGCCCAGAACCTTCTAGTGTAGTAATATCTACTTAGCAAAGTAAGAAGTAATATGATATGATACTTTAATTTAGGGTTTTCAGAAATGCAGTTTTGTTCTTTAGCATCTAATGATGTCTACAAATGGACGTGGTCTGGAAACGGACATCCATAGGCATTTGACTAACTTTGGAAAAGGTAAAGTTAAGCAAGTAAAATGATTTACTGTGATTATTTTTGTTAATGCTATACCACCTGGAAAAATATAATTAATACAATCAACCTATTGAATAAGACATTTTGATAAAAACCCAGTCATAAAGATTCATGTCTGCTTTGGAATGTACAGAAATAGAATAAATTTGAACTATTCCTTAGTAATTTTGGACTCATTGCTTATGATTCTGTACCTGAACATTGCACATATTTAGCAAATGGTTCCTAAGAAATTCTTTTAAAATTATTTTTTTAATTGAAAGTTCATTAGGGTTCATAAGTTCATTGGGAATGGGGAGGAGCTGGTATAACTCACTATCACTTAAAAAAAATTTTTTTGGAGGGGGGAAGATAAGGCAATTGGGGTTAAGTGACTTGCCCAAGGTCACTTGCCCAAGTAAATGTATCAAGTGTCTGAGGTCATATTTGAACCTGGGTCCTTCTGACTCCACAGCCAGTGCTCTACTCACTGTGCCACCTAATTGCCCCCTATCATTCATAAATTAATGTAATATGTATGTGGGCTCTAATTTAAAAAGCGTCTACTTTCTGCCCAGAAGAGAGCTGCTTGAATTAAAGGGGGTCAGAAACAGTTTAGGAAATCATCTTCTGCAGTCTCCAAATTTCTAATATTTGTATCATCCCAACCCCAAACCTAAGCTTAATAGACAGTTAGGGCCATTAATTTGTAGTAGAATGAATCTTATGGAAAACTTTGTTTCCTTTTATTAGATAAAATTTGCTATGGGGGCGGCCAGGGGGCGCAGTGAGTAGAGCGCCGGCCCTGGAATATGAAGGACCTGAGTTCGGATTCGGCCTCGGACACTTAACACACAGAAACAAAAACCTAGCCATGTGACCTTGTTACTTAATCCCAATTGCCCTCCGGAAAAAAAAAAAAAGCAAAATTTGCTATGGTTCCTGTAGTTTTGTTGACTGTATTTTATTGAACTCAGATAGCAATCAGATGTGCATTTTATATAAAAATCTGAGGTGATTTTAGTCTTTCCCCTTTTTCAGTTTACTCCTTTCAATTTATTACACTGATTTCTTTGTGTGCTCATTTTTAAAATGACATTTTAACCTTAGTTTTAAAATAGTATCAATTGTTGGGTTTGGCACTAAAAAGCCATATTTTTGTTTCTGGTTCTGTGATTTAAAAAAAATATATTAACCAGATCTTTGCTTCTCAGGGAGGAAGCTCCTTCATGGAGATCAGCACCTACTATACAACTTACAGTTGTCTGGAGGACCACTTGACTTATCCAAGGTCACACACACACACACATACCTACAAACAGATACATAGGTAGATAGATAAGTCTGTGTGTACAGTGTGTGTGTGTGTGTGTGTGAGAGAGAGAGAGAGAGAGAGAGAGAGAGAGAGAGAGAGAGAGAGAGAGAGAGAAAGAGAGAGAGAGAGAGAGAGGAAGAGAAAAGACTTTAATTTAGATCTTCTTCAGTTAATGACAAGCCCTCTATTCCTTGCCATGCTGCCTTTCTTTTCGGGGGGGGGGGAGAAACCCTGTGGCACTATGAACCAAGTGAACTGTAATTTTTCAGATCTGTTGGCAATGTCATTGGCATCCATATTGTAGCATTCTGATGACTATCCTAAATATTTACTCAGAAAACATAGTTTGAAAGAGCATTGGCCTAGTTTTATATATCTTGATAGAATTAAAAAGGAAAAGGGAATCAGAATGCTTATATATTATGTCATGTCTTAATAGTTTTAGTTATTAGATGATCATATTTTATATGTTAGGAGTCACCTTTTTGTTCCTTTGTGTACAAGGCAAAGTGGTAGAATTATCATGGACAAAATTCAGGTATATGATGATCAAAGTAAAATCTTCCTGGGTAGATTCTTGAAGATTTTTTCCAAATGCATATTAACATCCTTAGCATCAACTATTAGCCTGTGTTTTTGTCAGTTTAGATTTTAATTTTTATAAAGCTACCCCCTAATGTAATAAAAGGCATCTTGCTTTTCTGATGAGACTAATGAAAATTATTTACCTAGTTTTATTTACTGCACCAGAGACTACTGTGTTCATGCCTTGCTGCCACCTGTCAGTGCTGTTAGATGATTAGTATTAAAAAGATCAGTCCTTGTTGCCATGGGAAGCTTGGGTTCATTAATGACATTTTGCAGTTTCCTGAAGGCAGTCTAATTCTCTTCCTCCTATTCAGTGCTGGGCTCACTTTATCCATCTGTACTGTCTGTCCCAGATATACATATAAGTGCTATAGTGCTTGACATGACATATACATATAAGTGATATGTGTGTATGTATGTCTAAATTGTATAGCATAATCTAGGCAATAGGCATTATCCATCCACTTTGTATTCCCTATGTGGATAATTGGGCCAATACTCTTAAAAAGTTATGAATCTTATGAAACTCTTATATGTTCTGGGGCTATATGGAATTGCCAGAATATCATATGCCAACAGAAATATCAGGTATTTGCAGGTAGTCTTTCTTCAACTTATATATTGTGCTGGATATCCTCCATCAAAGTGGTAAACCTCTTTGCTGATCACAAATATTCTTGCTTTATGCCTTATTTGATTATAATGAATAGGTCTTTGAACAGAGTTATGTTTGTTACTGTGTCTTAATATTGGTGACATATGTATCTTGTTGGATAACAGCTTTTAAGGTAATGTTTTACTCTGTTGAATCAAATATTTTTTTCATAATAAACACAGCAATAAGCAATAAGCACAAAAGCAGTGTGACACTAGGCAGTGGAGAGGGGTACATTCAGTATGTGTGGAGGATAAAACATGTAACCAATGAAGAAGTTGAGTTAACAGGTATAAAAGATGTCTTTAAGGAAATGTGTGTCAGAAAAAGAATGTGATGTTGTCATATGATGAGGGTAGTAGATGACAGATGGACAATGAAAGTTTTCCTCTGGAATCCTTACGATGATAAAAAAGTGAAGAAGGCCTCCAGCACATTAGATGGACTACCTCTATCAAAATTATAGGAGAACATACTCATTCATAGGCAATTTGCAATTTGCATCATTGGAGGGGAGGCACATAAAGTAATATGGATTTGATGAGCACCTGCTATGTGCCAGGCACTGTACTAACCACTTTACAAATATCATCTCATTTGAACTTTGCAACAGCCTTGGGAGGTAGGTATTGTTAATATTCCCATTTTACAGATGAAGAACCTAAGGCAGACAGAACTTATGTCTGAGCTTTTCTTGTTTTTCAGGGTATCATCACATTTCCCTATTTTGTATTCTATTGATACATTGATTTACAGAGCGTCTTGTTTTTTGTTTTGCTTTGCTTTGTTTTTTGCTTTTTGGAGGGCAGTTGGAGTTAAGTGACTTGCCCAAGGTCACATGGCTAGTTTTTTTGTGTGTGTGAAGTGTCTGAGGCCAGATTTGAAGTCAGGTCCTCCTCACTCCTGGACTGGTGCTGTATTCACTGTGCCACCTAGCTGCCCCTAGAGCGTCTTGTTTTTGATAGACAAGCTGGACTATCTGTTAGGCACTGTGCCAAATATTGCAGTACACAGAAAGGCAAGACAGTCTCTGCTCTCAAGGAGCTCATAGTCCAGAATATTGTGTTGCTTATACTCTGGGATAGCTTTCTTAAATACCTAGAAAAAGAAAGAATGAAACTTATCTTAGTAGAAAATTCCAATTTCTCATTATTTTTGAAAATAAAAAGATCATCCTTAATGTTTATTCTCACTTCCTCCTAATTCTTGTTTTTAGAGAAAGAGGGTTTACTGTGCCTTATATAGCTAGAGCATGTATCAGTGATACTTTTTAATAGCAGTCTTAAATGAAGTTAGTATTTCTGAAACATTTGACTTTATTACTTGAGAGAAAATTGAAAGAGAAGCACATAGCCAAAAGCAGGAATGTAAAAACTTTTATCATGTTCTTTCTACCTACTTAAGGCTTTTATAGAAAGCTTAGGTGCAATAGAAGTAAGATAGGTCAGGGCCTCTTTAAAGTCTCTGCCTCAAGCTCCGTTTTTGGTGGGCATATAGAAGATGTCAAAAGGGAGCAGCACTACTAGGAATCTTCACAGTGAACCATAATTTCCCTTTGCATTTGCCTTTTCCCTAGAAGCAATGGATGCTAGGAATTTATTTTCTAAGTAATAATACAAGCTGACTAGAGATTCTTCAAGGTCAAAATGATTTAGAGTAAAAGGGTACAAAATAAGTTTCTGAATATGGTAGTCATAGAAGATAGTAACTAGAGTCCTGCGTTCAAATTATAATTAACCTACATTTGAATAGATGGGAAAATTCAGGGTAGTTCTAGGACTTTGCATTTGCCATACAAATGGGTACACAAGATAATGACTGGAGAAGTGTAATTTTTTAATACTAATATCAACTATTGAAGATGTCACAGGAATGATTTTCAACTTCTCTTTTTTGTTTTGGTAATTAAAACATTTATTAGAAATTTTGAAGATTTGTTAATAAAAATACAGGAAACAGTATGTTGTATTACTTATTTTCTTAATAAATTACATTTTTTTCTCTCTTCATATTTTCCCCTTTTGGTTGAGGAAGTAATCTTGCCTCTTACAATATTATATAGAGTAAATATTTATAAGCTATAAAGAGCCTGTTATAGCTGTTTTGCTAAGTATGTTTTTGTTGTTGTTGTTGTTTGTGTTTTTTTGTTTTTTGCTTTTTGGAGGACAATTGGGGTTAAGTAACTTGCCCAAGGTCACACTGCTAGGATTTTGTGTGTGTGTGTGTGTGTGTGTGTGTGTGTGTGTGTGTGTGTGTGTGTTAAGTGTTTGATGCCAGAACCAAACTCAGTCCTTCTGACTCCAGGGTCAGCGCTCTACTCACTGGGCCACCTAGCCGCCCCAGACATTTATTCTTTTTTATTTTTGCCTTTATTTTTTTGGAGTGGGGAAGGCAGGGTAATTGGGGTTAAGCAACCTGCCAAAGGTCACAGGGCTAGTAAGTGTTAAGTGTCTGAGGCTGGATTTGAACTCAGGTCCTCCTGACTCCAGAGCCAGTGCTCTATTCACTGCATCACCTAGCCACCCCAAAGTATGTTTTTAAATTCATGCAATTTTTTTAAAAATTATGAACTTTTTTCACAGTTTAAAGTGGTAGAACTTGTTTACAATCTAGAATATTGCATTTAATTTTTTAATACACTAATGTTAACCCTTTTCTGCCCTCCACCTTAAAAAAAAACTGTGACAGAGGTCATAAAATAAATATAGGTAATAGGATGGCCATTTTGGGGGGAGATTGTATTTCTTGTGACTTTTTGAACATTGCATGACTTGAAAAGGACAGCAGAGGTTGGGCCCAAGATAACCAACCCATTGTTTGAAACTGTTTCTACCAAACATCCATTTTAGCTCAGAAACCCAGATCTGATATAATGCTCCTGAAATTCCCTCATAGCTTCCCTAAGGGCCTAATTTAATTTCTAAAGCAGTGTGTGTGTGTGTGTGTGTGTGTGTGTGTGTGTGTGTGTGTATAATTTCCTTATAGGTCATTTCATGTAGTCCCTTCATTTTACATAAAATTGTGGCCAAGTAAAGTCAAGTTGAGTACAAAAATATTTATAGCAGCTCTTTTTGTGGTGGCAAAGAATTGGAAATCAAGAGGATGCCCATCAATTGGGGAATGGATAAACAAGGTGTGGTATATGAATGTAATGGAATACTGTTGTGCTATAAGAAATGAGCAGATGGACTTCGTATTTACCTGGAGAAATTTATACAAACTGATGTTGAGTGAGAAGAATAGAACCAGGAGAAATTTGTACACAATTACAGACTCAACATATGTATGACGACCAACTTTGATAGACTGGACTCATCTCAGCAATCCTGGGTTATAAGACAGCTCCAAAAGACTCATGGTGGAAGAGAGATGTCTCCTTTCAGAGAAGGAACTTCTAAAGAGTTTGATTGCAGATTGAAGCAAACTACTCTCTGTTTTCTTGTTTGTTTTTGTTTCCTCTTTCCCATTGTTCATTCTGTTGGTTACAATCCTTCTTTATGACTTGAATAATATCTAATGTGAAAGTATTTGCAGATCCTATACTTGATTGCATACCCAGTGGAGAGGGAGGGGGAGAAAATTTGAAATTCAAGGGATTGTGGAACTGAATCTTGTAAACTAAAAGTAAACAAATTAATAAAGAAAAAAAGGTCACGGTGAATATTAAGCAAGCTGAGATTTGAACTCCAAATACAGCATTCTTCCCTATCCTCTCCTCACTGAAGTTGTGCTTTAAAAAACAAAGTTTAAAGTTAGATGAGTCTACAAGCTGATTTTTGCTTTGCAAAATCTATGTCATAAAATGATAGATAATAAAAGCAATTTTCTGGAGTTATCTGGAGAATTATTGCAATAGGTTATTTTAAAACTGTAAGAATACTTTTGTTAGTCATAAAAATAATTTTAATTTTCACTCTGCTGAATGAGTAACACTGTTGAAACTATGTGGGATAGTCATGTTTAATTCATTTCACCTTAGGTTGAATTAGAGCTATTCCACTGTACCTTGGGTCCTTCTGTGAGCCCGAGGGGTGTGTTAATCAGCATTATTGCACAGACTGTCATGCCTTATTGCTTAATTAATTAGTTGTCTTTAGGATACTCAAGATCCTAGCTCAATCAATATTATGATAATGAATCTAATCATTGAAATTAATGAGACTTGTATTAAACATATTGTGCAATTCTCTGGGTAATGACTATTAAGCTATTACAAAAGATTTGCAAAAAGAAAATCAACTTAATGCTAGAACTTTCAGTAATTCTGAATTTGGGTAAATACAAATATGTATTTATTATAAAATGCATTATATTGTACCACACTTAAAAAGAACGAAGACTGCTATTCTAAATACAGCAGTTTATTGTCACAGTGAACATTCTGATTTATGATTAAATAAATAAATTGCAAAAACAGTGATTTGCTCACCATATATATGCACTAAGAGTTGGACATGACTAAAATAACTGAACAACAACAATGGTTTATTAATTTCACTTCAGAACAGAATAATTGAATGGAGAAGAAGGGAATGAGCATTTATTAAGAAGTACCTACTATTTGGTAGACACTGTGCTACATGCTTTTTATGAAAATCTCATTTGATCCTCACAGCAGCTCTGTGAGGTAGATGCTATTATTATGCCCATTTTATAGCTGAGGACACTAAGGCAAACATATGCTCCTTAAAATTCTGTTTAAAGAAACTTAAAAATTCTAAAGAGAAAATCTATTCACCCATCCCAGGTGAACTCATTTTTTCTTTTAAATGTAATATATTTTTGGATGTCAGGTCTGTGATGATTCCAAAAGAAATATTTTAAAATCAAACTTCTGTCCTAATTTTCATTATATAGAAACATTTGTGATTTCTTTTTAGCATGTAACATATGTATATCATATAGAATTTAGTATGCTTACAATAGTATTTGGATATATAGTTCATTTTTATTTGAATTCATATTATTCACTGTGTGTGTTTATTTGGTCTTGACCTTTTAGTATCTTGTATAGGAACTCTCTCTACCAATGTATATGATAATCTTTATTAGCAACCCTGCAACTTATATATTCTTAGAGAGTTACCTAGGCCATTGAAAAATTAAACTAATTGTTCGTGGCTATAGCTTTCTAGCCACTGCTAAGTATTGCTTCTTAACATAGTACGTGTTAAATATTTACCATGTAATTTCAGTCTTGCCTAATTACTTTCAAACTATCCAGTTTAAGTGAATTTTTCAAATTATTTTGCATGCTTTTAGTCACATATAGTTACATTCATGATTTTTATGCTGATAACATATTCTATGGAAAAAGAACCTTGTTCTGTCCTTGCCTATTTGTGTGAACACGAAAAGTCATTTGACATCAACGAGATGTGGTGGAGAATACTTACAGTCGGTACAACTGTGGAAGGTTATGGCTGGTGGGTTGCTTGAGTTTGAGATATCTCAAGATGCAATAGGACTGATTTATACTAAGATGTGGCACTGATATCGTGAGCTTCCAAGACTAGAGGGCCATTGGTCTGTCTAAGCAGGAGGAGAACCAGCCTCTGTAAGAAAAACAGAAGAGATTAAAGCTTCAATACAGGTCATCATTAGGATCCAACTTGTGAGAGGCTGCTTGGGCTTCCACTATTAGTAAGAAAGGGAGATAGAATTTTCACACTTAAATGTCCTTCCTCCTCCCCCAAAAAGGTTATTTGACCTTTCCACATCCAAGTTTCCTTGTCTGCAAAGTAATGGTCCCCTCTACCTAAGGCACTTATCCTATGCCCTATTTCAGTTTACTTTCAAAGTTAACTTTAACTTAGTGTCTTTAGGCTTTAAAAAAATTAAGAATATAACTTAACATAATTGAACACAAAAATTAGCCAGTTTTAGCACAAACATTTGAATAATATGCTGAAATTTTAAAAAGCTTTAAACAGTTTGTTTGTTTTTACAAAAGTCTACTTTCTCACCAATCATAAATTCCTAATTTATACCTAGTTTCCTACCTGGTATTAACAGAATGCTTTTTTGGGGCGGCTAGGTGGTGCAGTGAGTAAGAGGGCTGCCCTCGGAGTTGGGATGACCCGACGTCGGATCCGGCCTCAGAAAATGAGCAGGCACACATAAATAATGACTGGCTGTGTAACCTTAAGCAAGTTACTTAACCCCAATTGCTTAAAAAACAAACAAACAAACAAAAAACCAATGCTTTTTATTTGTTTGTTTGGTTGGTTATACTAAAACTCTTTAGTTGTGAATAAAAATTGTTGTGGAGTTTAGAAAGAGTTTCAAAATTCTTCAGTGGTTCAGCATCAGAAGTCCTTGCAGTTGACTTTTCTCGGTCACTGACTTCCTTCCTTCCTCACCTTTACTGTGTTGTGAGACTATTTAAAGAAGGGCATGGCTCGTTCATGTTCTAGCCTTTTCCTACCTTTCACAGGTAGAAGCAATAAAAAGAACTCTCAGAGTTATGTTCTTTTCTTCATTTAGAAGGTATCTTTCCACATGGAAACTACTTCTTTCCTTTTGTTTCCCCTCCCCCTCAGAGAAATTACTTTGAATTTCTTCCCAGCTTTCCTGATTGCCTTGTAAAGTTATCTTTATTTTTGTAGTAACTGTTGTACACAGGATCAGACATAGCTCCTCTTGAAAAGGAACTGCTTGCCTTTTTCAGATAGAAATTCATACTAACTATAATATAATTTTTCTATGATGCATTTATATAGTGCTCATCCTAGAAATGTTTATTGACTATTGCTTAATGATAATAGCTTACATTGTATATGGAGGTTTACATCCATTATCTTGCTTGATCCCAGCCCCATGCAGTCTCTTGTATGTTGTAATCAGTAACAGAATGTTTGTTGAATTAATCCCAGCACCACTGTGAGGTATATAAGGCAGATATCATTTCCACTTTATAGGTGAGGATACTGAGGCCTGTAAAGAGGAGGTGACCCTCAGGACAGTTAAGAAAAGGGACGTCTTTTCTTCTCTAATTTTTCCATGGCATTGTACACCATGGGGGTAGCTATCTCTTTGCCAGTAACATGTTTGCCAGTATTTCATGAAGCCTAAATTAATTAATTTATTAAATTAGTTAATTAGTTAAGAGAACCAAAACAGTCATCTGACTCCAGTCAGACTAAAGTGTTTAGGTTAAGTAAAACTTATACCATGTAAGTAAACTGTATACCATGAAGCATTGGTCAATTGGTGAGATGATTTCAAGGGCCAGATTTTAATGCCCAGTGTTGGTTATAGAAGCAATAAGAAAACAAAACATTACCTAATGGATTCAGGAAATTTGGGTACACAGTGTTAAAGAGCCAGAAGTGCTCTTAATACACAAAAAATCTTCCTGTGCTGATATTGCTCACAGTGTTTCCACTAAGGATCCTAAAGTTATTGATGAGAGATCATTTTAACTCAGCTAAGCCATCAAGACCACCAATTCACATGCTTGACCAAGGAATGAAAATTAGTAAAAAGCTTTGCACATTTTTATTAGTGCTAAATAAAACCTCAGATGTTCAAACCTAGTTCTTCTGATGGCAGGCCCAGTGCACTTTCCATTATAACCCACTTGTCTTATATATTTCCTGTGGGGTTTATTAAAAGTATAAGAAGTGATTTTTCTCCCTTCTGAGAACTTACGGGTAAAATGATGGATAAAAAGACCTAAGCATACAAAACCTTAGTTAACCCAAATAGTAAGTAGTAAATGTTGAATGAGTGGTATAGGCAAAGTATATAGGACCTTGAGGCCACAGGTTCCCTCCTCTCCCTTACCCCTGGTATAGACATTCACAGAAGAGAATGTGATGAGCAAGGATGTTAGTGGAGTCTTTCTGGAAGGAGGTGGTATTTGAACTGAGAATGGAAAGGTTCAGTGGACAGAGAGGAGGGTAGTTGGACATTTGATGTGGGGAGAAATAAAAAGCAACATCAGGGAGAAGGGAATATACAAGACATGTTCTATGGATAGTAAACAGACCAGTGTAATTGGAATCGGGATTTGGAATAGAGAAGAATAGAAAAATAAGCAAAGGAGACAGGCCATTTTTAAAAATTCTCAACTCCTGTCATATTACTTTGTACATAGTAGGCAATTAATAAATAGGTTGTTGAATGAATTGATGAAAGACAGATTCAGGACAGATTATCTGGGGCCATAAATACAAAGGTAAGCAATTTGAATGAGGTTTCAAAACAGATTGAAGTCAGTTCCTCTCAGGATTGTTTTCATCACTGTAAAGAATTCTTAAATATACCCTCCCACAAATGTTTCAAAACATAAAGGAATGAAATCTACTATAATGAATGAGGCAGCTTTTTTTTTAATAATTGATACTAGCCTGGTATCTCCTAAAATTATATCATGATGCTAACTCTCCCTACTTATAAATCCTGTGAATACAAAATGTAGAGATAGATGTTACCTATTCATGTGTCTATATAAAATCAAATGATCCAATGAAAAGAGAATAAAGAAAGTTTATAAGCTCTCTGAAGGCAAGGATTGTAGCTTATTTATCTTTGCATCTCCTTCCATGCCTCATAAATCAACAAGCAGTTAGTAAATCCTTTCTTAATTGAATTAAATCAGATTGAATCAGATTATCATAGCATTTTATCTGATATCAAATCTTCAAGTAATTGAGAACATCTGGATGATTAGCTGAATTTTTCATTTTTAGTATAGTTGTTTAATGTCATATATATATATATATATAGAGAGAGAGAGAGAGAGAGAGAGAGAGAGAGAGAGAGAGAGAGAGAGAGAGACAGAAGTAAATGGATGAACTCTGATACGTATCAGTGAATAGCTTGCTTATCTATAAAACAAGTGACTCAAAAATCTGCCACAGGTGTTATGTAGAAAAAATTTAAATCACATTTGACACTGAAAAATCTTTAATGTTTTTAGTTAATATGTTTTAGAGTGGTATAGTTTCAAAGTGTTAACTTTTATATTGCTTTATAATTACTTTAAAAACTATTATCCAATTATTATTTTTAAGGAATTAATGACTTGTTAAGTAGTAGATTTTCAAAATGGGGAGAATAAACATTAAATACCATCAGGAATACCAAAGAATTTGCTCTGCTTAGCTATGTTGTAGATCACTAAGAGGAAGTTAAGAAGTTATGACTTAGAGAGGTGTATTGTCTCTATCTATAACCCAGTGATCAGGTCATTGAAGGACTATTTACTAATGGCACTACAAACTCTTTAATTGTTCTAGTTCATTTGTTAAGCAGTGTCCAGATGAGTGCCAGTCCTTCCCCCCCTCTTTTGTACAAAAGTAAATTAAGTAATTAACTGAAAATCATACAACCATACTTGTGTTGTTATTTTAATAATATCACTCAATACTTCATCCTAAAAAGGAAATGGTGAGGGACAGAATAAGAAGGGATACAGGATGATGATATACACTTTTTTCCTCTGGTAACTGAAGGTTAAATGGGTAGCAAACAGAATGTCTTAAACAAGATTGGTATATTGATTAAAACGCTGATTTAACAGCTCGCAGTCTCCCCTTGGAAACCTGGAAAAGATAAGCCAGCTGCTGTCTAAGAGTGCTGAGTGTCCACTGAGAGTACACTATCTATCATCACAATATGGTGATGAGAGGTGTTTTATGTTTGTGTTAATTTCCCCCACTAAATCAGTAATTATTACAATCCTGTCCCTGCTGTTTACCCTGCAGCTGTTTTTCCATTTGTCGAGAGAGCGGGTGTTCTCTGAGGACCGCACACGCTTCTATGGTGCAGAAATTGTCTCCGCTTTGGACTATCTACATTCCGGAAAGATTGTGTACCGTGATCTCAAGGTAAAAAAAAAAAAGTAATCAAATTTTGTTTTTTCAGAGACTATGGGGACAAACACAAAGTAATTACAAAGTTACACAGTTTTGGAAAAGAAAACATTTGGCTATGAGAAAAAACTGCCTTGTTGTAGAATGTGCTCCACAACATAAAGCGTACTGTTTTATTCACTAGTTTGAAGACACCTTCTGTATTTCTGAGTATTTGATGTACAAATAAGTGTTTCTTAACTATATGATCTATAAAAAAGTTTATTTTTTTTCTATAAATGCTTGTAATTAAGAATAATATTAGGCTTGGCCTGAAAATTAAGTAAATTCATAGGTAGGTAAAACCCTTAAGATATTTAATTCCATTTCAGGATTTCATATGAAATCATATACTTATAAAGAAACATTTGTAGTATATCAGGATGTTTAACTGGGATACAATCTTGATTTTAGTTTCAGTTTACGGTTTTTGATGTTCTAAGACCTTTAAAGCTTTGAATATCTGATTTTTTAAAAAAAGTTTTAACATTTGAAAAACATCTGGTTACTAATAATATTGTATAGTATACTGCTATTGATTTGTTTCTTCATAAGCATTTGAAAACCTTTATTAAAGTACTTTAGAATGTGTTGTGAACATTATTCCCCCGACACCCTTATGAACAAGGCTCATTGATTTAAAAGTTTGTATGTATTATCCTGTAAACAAAAAAACATGTGAAAATCAACGTCTATAAAAATGGGTAAATGAGTTAGTGATGATTTATGCTAAATATTGTCATTTTTATATGCCAAAGAATTCTTTTCAATTAAAAAGTACCCTTATAATTGTGATTTATTTGCTTCAACCAAAGTATTGGTCACAGATAACTTCTCAGGAACTCTTATGTTATATTATCTAATATGCCTACATAGCTTCATGTAAAAACCTCCCATCGTTTCATTCTTTATCCAGTGTCAATATTTCTCAACTAATCTGATTATCTCAGCATTTTGGGGTGGTTTTCTTTTGGTTGTATTCATATCACACACCTTTAATTTCTGGATGACAACACTTGGGGGAGATAGTTAACAAGTATAAAGGTAGATTTGTTGTACAGACAACTATAGTGAGCTGCCAAAGTAAATAGAAGCAAACACAATGACGTTCCAAAACAATAACTATAGAATATTATTTTTAATAAACAATATTCCTCCTAATTAAAGAATGACTAGATGCATCAGAGCATTGTAGAAGATGGTGAAAAACTTAATGTAGAAATCTATGATATAGCTTACTTGATTTTGTCAAAACTTTTGTTAAAATATCTCATGATATTCTTAGTGAGAAAACAGAGAGATAAAGAGCAGAGAGTAATACAATAAGTTGGATTCAGCATTGGTCAAATGACCAGACTCATAGTGTATCATTAACAGTTTAAAGCCAATGTGGCAGAAAGTTTGCAGTGGAATATCTTTTCTTGACACTGACTTGGACAAGCGCAGAGATGGTATAATGTTCAGATTTGCATATGACACTAAGATAAGAGAAGTAACTAATTCTTTGGATGACAGAATCAAGAGGCAAAAAGGTCTTTATAAGCTAGATCATTGAGCTAAATTTGATAAGATGAAATTCAGTAGATAGAAATGCAATTTCTAAGTATAACCAAGTATAGGTTACAAGAAATAAACTTCAAAAGTATAAGATAGGGAACCAGACTTAGGTAAAAATTTATCTAAAAAGATCTGGGGGTTTCAGTGAGCTGCAAGCTCAATATGAGAAAGTAGGTTTTTGTGGCAACAAAAAAAGCTAATGCAGTCTTGAGAGGCATTAAGAGAGTTAGACCTTTCAGTAATAAGGAGGGTGACATTCCCAGTAAGACCTTACTTGAGTATTGCCTTTAGTTTTGTGCATCATGATTTAAAAAGGTGTTGCCATGCAGTGGATGGGGGGCCAGAGTGCTAGAAGGGAGGGAAGAAGAGAGAGAAGAAGAAAGTGTCTTTTAAAATGCATATGATATGTCATCCATTACATCACCAAGCAACCTTGTGTCTGTGTCTTAGGTTAATTGATTGAAGGAATTAGTGATCTTTAGCATGAAGAAGAGAAGAGTTAGGGGGATGTAGTAGCTCTGTCCAGGTATTTGAAAGGTTTTCATGTAGAATAGAGCTTAGATTTGTTCATTTTGGCCTTGGATATCAGAAACAAGAGCAATGGAAAGAAGTTGTAAAGAGGAAAATTTAGGCTTCAGTGTGAGAAAAAATTTCCTAGTAATTAGAGCTGACTAAAAATGGAGTGAGCTGCCTTTAGAAATGGTGAATTCCCCCTCAAAGGGGTAATTTCTAGGAAGAGATTGGATTTCTACTTATTGTGTATAGACTAGATAGATTTTGTGTAGAGACTAGACACAGCCACTGAATTCCCTTCCAACTCTTACATTCTGTGGTTTTATGATGTATTGGCTTTGGAATCATCTACATAGAGATGATCATTAGACCCAGTCAGATCACCAAGTGACATAAAGAAATAGGGCATTGGGGGACACCTAACTTGTGTCTATGTTCTTTTGATTGTATTGCTTTAGACTTTCTTTTGTTTAGTATGCAAGTCTACTTAAGAGACACAATATATGTGCGTATATATGAATGTGAGCATGAATGTGTATGTATACATGATGTGTATATAAACACATACACATCATGTATACATACATACACATATGTACACATACATATTTATACACATATAAACACCATTCAAAATTATTACATAGAAGCATAGATTTAGGATAAAAGGGACTCAGAGGTCATATAGTACAACTCCTTTTTGTAGCTAAGGAAACTGTGAACTTCCTAGTGGTGGGGCCAGAATTCAAACCTAGTTGTAGCCTAAGTATAGAGGATAGAGTGCTGTGGCCTAAAGTTAGGAAGACCTAAGTTCAAATCCAGCCTCAGATACTAACTAGCTGTGTGATCCCTAGCAAATCACTTAACCTTGTTTGCCTTAGTTTCCTCCTCTATAAAATGATCTAGAGAAGGAAATGGCAAACCATTCCCATCTCTTTGCCAAGAAAACCCCAAATGGGGTCATGAAGTGTCAGATACAACTGAACAACAAAACTCTGATTCCAAACTATCTCTTATCACTGTAGGATGTTCTCCATTTCCAATGAACATACAGAACTAAATGAAGTTCTGAATTTTCTAAAACATGGTGGAACCCACAGATCACATTTCTTAGCCACTAAGGGTTCACCTATACAGGAATTCATTTTTACAACAGCAAATGGGAATACTTTATACACAGATGACTAAATAGGGAATAAAAAAAGTTATACAATAGGCCACAAATTCTTTTAAGGGAAAATAGATGTAACTATCTTAGCATAACACATTAGTGTAACATCATCTTAAATGAGCCTGGTGAGTGGCCCAGCCTTAGAATTAGAGTGATTGGGGGGCGGAGTCAAGATGGTGGAGAAGAAACAGGATTTCTGAGGGGCTCCCACTTCCACCTCCTCCAATTCATGTAAAAGGTGACTCTGAATAAACTTTGGAGCTACAGAACCCACAAAATGACACAGAGAAGCTAACCTCCCACTGAGGGCAGCCCAGGGTAGCCTGACCAGCCACTGGCTGGAGGGACTTCAGATTACCCGAAGCTATGGTGGTTTGCAGAATTATCAACCCATAGATGCTAAGAACAAAGTGAGAGGTCAGTATAGTATGGACTTTGGGACCTGGGAATTCGGGAGTGCTGTCCGGCTTTTGCCCCTGGGGCGAGAAGCAGCAGAGGCCTGGTGGCCATACAGCCACCCACCACATGGCTGCTTCAGAGCTCCTGGCCTGCAGATGGTAGGGAGACCAAGCAATCAGTCTGAGGGGTAATCCCTCTTGCTTTAACCTGCTTGGATTTGGATTGCTGTCTAGGGTGGAGGTCCTGGGGTGCATGACCAGTTTGCCAGAGAGTGTGGGGAGGCTTCAGAGAAGGCACCCAACTAATAGTTCCAGCAGCTGAGAAAACCCCAGCAATTGGGACAAAGCTCTCCCCTTTGGTAGCAAGCAGAGTCCTACTGTGGCAAAAAGCTCAAAAGTCAAGTAATTGAGAGGCAATATGAGCAAACAAGGGAAGCAAGGCAAGCACATTAATCCGACTTTGGACTCCTTTTTGGGGGACAGAAAGGATCAGGGCATGGAACAGGAGGAGACAGCAAAGTCAGAACCCCTGCACCAGAAGCTTCCAAGAAAAGAATAAGCTTCTTACAAGCCATAGAGGAGCTTAAGAAGGATTTTGAAAACCAGATAAGAGAAGTGGAGGAAAAATTGGGAAGAGAAATGAGAACAATGCAATAATTCCTTCAGAATTAGACTGGAGCAAATGGAAGCTAGTGACTTTATGAGAAATTAAGATACTGTTAAACAGATCCAAACAAATGAAAAAATAGGAGGCAACGTGAAACATCTCATTGGAAAAACCACTGACCTGGAAAATAGATCCAGGAGAGATAATTTAAAAATTATTGGACTACCTGAAAGCCATGATCAAAGAAAGAACCTAGAAATCATTCTTCAAGAAATTCTCAAATAGGGGGGCGGAGCCAAGATGGCGGAGTAAAAACAGCTCATCCAAGCCACTCTGCCCCCAGATTCCCCCCAAACGATGTAAAAGGGGACTCTGAACAACTTCTGGAGCCCCAGCACCCACAAAACGACACAGAGACGCTAAACTCCCGCTGAGGACAGCCCAGCAGCCCTGCAGGAAGGACCAGAGCAGTGGTCAGGGACCTGGCAGCTTGCAGAGCGCAGGAGCCGAGCCGAGCCCAGGTCCACATGAGCCGAGGTTTTAGCCCCAGGGCGGCAGGGCCAGCAGCCAGCTGGAGGAACCCCAGAACACCAGGAGCTGTGGCGACTCCAGAATTATCAACATAGACTTGCCTAGGACAAAGTAAGAGGTTAGTGTCCTATGGACTTTGAGACTGGTATTAGGGAATGTGTCGGCTCCCTCCCCTGGGGGCTAGAAGCCGCTGAGGACAAACGCCATTTTGTAGTTTTCAGAGGCAGCTCCCGCTCCCAGCCTGCAAATTTGTAGGGAGATCCAGCGATCAGTCTTGGGGGGTAATCGCTCTTGCTTTAACCTCCCTGGATCTGGATTGTGATCTAGGGTGGAAGTCGTGGGTGGGTTTACAGCTTGCCAGAAACGGAAGTTGCCCCCCACACGTTTGGGATGAAAATTCCTCTATCTGGCCTTAAAGCCATAGTGTGGCAACAAGCCCAAAAAGTCAAGTAATTAAGTGGCAACATGCCAAGGCAAAGGAAACAGAAAAATGCAACCCTAGACTCCTATTTTGGGGGCATAGAGCAGGAAAAGGACTGTGAGGTCAGAAGTCCTGCTCCAAAAGCCCCAGGGGAAAACATGAGCGGGTTGCAGGCCATAGAGGACCTTAAGAAGGACTTTAAAAATCAAATAAGAGAAGTGGAGGAAAATTGGAAAGAGAAATGAGAAGGATGCAGGAAAAGTATGAAATGAGCGTCAACAGCCTGACTGAGGAAAACAACACCTTAAAAAATAGACTAACTCAAATGGCAAAGGAGGCCCAAAAGGGCAATGAGGAGAAGAATGCCTTAAAAAGTCGAATTTGCCAGATGGAAAAAGAATCTCAAAAGTTCACTGAGGAGATTCATTCCTTCAGAGTTAGACTGGAGCAAATGGAAGCTAGTGACTTTATGAGAAATCCAGATGCTGTTAAGCAGATCCAAACAAACGAAAGATTAGAAGGCAATGTGAAATATCTCATGGGAAAAACCACTGACCTGGAGAATAGATCCAGGAGAGACAATTTAAAAATTATTGGACTACCTGAAAGCCATGATCAAGGAAAGAACCTAGAAATCACCCTTCAAGAAATTCTCAAGGAAAACTGCCCTGATGTTTTAGATCCAGAGGGCAAAATAGAGGTTGAAAAAATCCACCGATCACCTCCTGAAAAAGATCCCAAAAAGAAAACTCCCATAAATATTATAGCCAGGTTCCAGAATCCCCAGATCAAGGAGAAAATACTACAAGCAGCCAGGAAGAAACAATTTCAATATTGTGGAAACACAATCAGAATAGCCCAGGACCTGGCAGCTTCTACACTGAGGGATCGAAGGGCATGGAATATGATATTCCAGAGGGCAAAAGAACTGGGAATGAACCCAAGGGTCACCTACCCAGCAAAACTGAGTATTTTGTTTCAGGGGAAAATATGGTCATTCAGTGGAATAGAGGACTTTCAAGCATTCTTGAGGAAAAAACCAGAGTTGAATAGAAAATTTGACATCCAGACACAAGAAGTAAGAGATGCCTGAGAAGGTAATCAGGGAAAAGAAATCAAAAGGAACTTATCAAAGTTGAACTATTTACATTCCTATATGGAAAAGCAATAACTGTGACTGATGATATCTTTCTCACTATGAAAATAATGGAAGAAGGGGGTGTGGTCATATGAATACATATGTGAATGTGTGTGTATATGGTTACAGTTATATATGGATAGAGGGCATAAGTTGAATTTGTTGGGAAGGGAGAATACTCAAGGGATGAAATTATGAGGTGAGAGAGGAAAGTGGCAAGAGGAGATGGGGAGAGACAGGGTAGGGTAAACTATCTCATGTAGAAGAAGCAAGGGGAAGTGGTTGCAAAGGAGGGGGAGAATAAGGAAGGCTAAAAAGGCAAAACCACATTCACATTGAATTTGGTTCAGGGAGAAAATGACATACATACTAAATGGGATATCTCAACCTGCAGCAGGATAGGGGGAAGGGGGATGAGAGGAGGGATGATGGATGGGAGGGCATCCTTGGGGTGAGGGGAGGTTGGAAGTACCCACTATAGAAGAGGGACAGGATCATGTAGGGAATCGACCAGGTGGGGGGTGGGATGAGTGGGAGGGAATTATAAGCAGCCTTGTACAATATATCTACTATGATAATGTTTTGCATAGCTAGACATGTACAACATATACTGAATTACTTATCTCCCCAGAGGGAATGGGTGACAAGGGAGGAAGGAAATGGATCTGAAATTCGAGGTCTTAACATTAAATGTTTCAAATATATATAAATACTATTATTAATACTCTTTTGCTTATAATTGGGAGATAAGATGTGCAGGCATTGGGACACAAAGATTCATCTTCTTCTAATGGAAAAGTCGATGGGGGTATGGGAGAAGGTATGGGAGAGAGCAGATTGGAGGAAGCGATATCTTATGGGACTGCTATTCTGGGAGGTTGGGTAGGGGAATAATGGGGGGGAAATGATTGTAACTCAAAATATGGCAGAAATGAATGATGTAAAACAGAAGTTAATAAAGCATTTGTTTAAAAAAAAAGAAATTCTCAAATAAAATTGCCCTGGTATTTTAGGTCCAGAGGGCAAAATAGAGGTTGAAAGAATCCACAAATCACCTCCTGAAAAAGATCCCCAAAAGAAAACTCCTAGGAATATTATAGCCAGGTTCTGGAGTTCCCAGATCAAAGAGAAAATATTACAAGCAGCCAGGAAGAAACAATTTCAATATTGTGGAAACACAATCAGGATAACTCAGGACCTGGGTGCTTCTACACTGAGGGAAGAAAGGGCTTGGAATATGATATTCCAGGAGGCAAAGGAGCTGGGATTAAAACCAAGAATCACCTACCCAGCAAAATATAGTCATTCAGTAGAATAGAGGACATTCAAGTATTCTTGATGAAAAAACCTGAATTGAACAGAAAATTTGACATTCAGATACAAGAAGCAAGAGAAGCATGAGAAGGGAAACAGGGAAAAGAAATCATAAGGAACGTATCAAAGTTGAACTATCTACATCCTTACGTGGAAAAGTGGTAATTGTAACTTATGAAACTTTTCTCAGTGTGAGAATAGTTGAAGGGAATAGAAATGTATATATGTGTGTATATGTACACATACATACATATATATGTCTATATAGGGGGGTATATGGGAGTATGAATACATATGTGAGTGTGTATATATGTCTACAGGTATACTTAGAGGGCACAGGACCAATTGGATAAGAAGGGATGATACTTAAAAGGTGAAATTAAGAGGTGAGAAAGGAATATAACAAGAGCAAATGGGGAGAGACAGAATGGGATAAATTATTTCATATAGAAGAGGGTGGAGGGGAAGAATAGAAAGGTAAAAGGGAATGGGTCAACTTTACTGTCATTGAATTTGGCTTAGAGAGGGAATGACATATACACTAAATAGGGTATCTCACCCTATAGGAAAGTAGAGGGGAAAGGGAACAGAGGGAGGATAATGGAAGGGAGGGCAATCTTCGGGGGAAGGGAAGTTGGAAGCACCCACTTTTGAAAAGGAACAGGATCAAAGTAGAGAATAAAACAAGTGGGGCGTGGAATAAGATGGAAGGAAATATAATCAGTGTTTTACAATATATCCACTATGGAAATGTTTTGCATTAGCTACACATGTACAACTTATATTGAATTGCTTATCTTCCCACTGAGGGTGGGTGACGAGGGAGTAAGGGAAAGAATCTGGAATTCAAAGTTTTAAAATAAAATGTTTAAAAAATATAACTGGGAAATAAGATATACTGGCACTGGGGCATAGAGATCCACCATGTCCTACTAGAAAGTTGGAGGGGGGATATGGGGGAATATATGAGAGAGAGTAGATTGGGGGAGGGCACATTCAATGGGAGTGCTGTTTTGGGGTGGTTGGTAGGGAAAAATGGGGATAAATTTTGTAAATCAAAATCTTGTAGAACTGAATGATGTAAACTAAAAAATAAAAAAGAGAGAGAAAAAAAGAATTAGAATGATCTAGGTTTAATTCTTGTCTTTGACACATGGCAGCTCTATACCATTAGTTAAGTATGCAAGTCACTTAGCCTTTCAATGAACATAGAGGGGGCTATACATCTGCATCAGTGGAAAGTGTTTCTACTCTTTAATTTTTCCACAACAAAATGTAATAACAAGTCTATAACTCACCACCCAAAATTATATTAAATAATATGTGGAAATTTATGTGAAAATTCACAAAATATATAACTAAATGTATACAAAATATCAGTGTTTGAAAAACATAGAAAATAAAAATAGAGGAAATAATTCAGTATTTAATAAATGCACTTGGGAAAGTTGGTTAGCAATTTGGCAGGAAATGGATTTAGACTTACAGCTTAAACTGTAGGTATACAGTAAGGTATTACTGAATTCCAGCCTCGTAATAGACTTTAAGTACTTTAAATGGATGTAAGAATGGAATAAGGGAGGGAAAATGACAGGGAAGGAATATGAAGAGGGCTTTTTGAGAGGAAGAACTATAAATGGTTAATAATCATTTGAAAAGATGTTCAACCTGACTAATAACTTAAGAGATATAAACCTTTGAGATACAATCTCATAGCTTTCAAATTGTCAAAAATATTATTTAAAATCAGTGAAACTAAATGTCAACAGGATTTGGTCAGATAGGTATACTCATTCACTTTCTTGTAGAATAGTGAACCGGCAGAATCATTCTGGAGAGCAGTCTGGTGATTGATAGCAATGAACAAGTAACCATACACTTTGATCCAATGATTCCATGTTGCAAATATATACCCTGAAAGTATCTTAGTGGCACGATGTGTATTTACCAAAAAAGAAATACCTTGAAGTATCCTAAATGTTCAGCAATAAGTAAATGATTAAATACTTTGTGGTACATTAATGCAACCAAATACAATAATGTGGTTAATACAAAAAGTTTGAGAAATGTATAGAAATCTGGAAACTCCTTTTTGAAATATTTCTGAAGAAAAAAAAACAGAACCAGCAGAAAAGAATCCATATTAGCTACAGTGATGTAAAAGTAAAATGAATGAAAATGGATAAAGAATCCTGATACAGACTTCAGTATACACTGATTTAAAAAATTAGTGTGCTAATTTATTCATTGGAATAATTTATATATAAATAGTTACAAAGCAAATTTAATCCATTACATTGTTTAGTATTTATAATAAATGATTTTTAAAAGTTAGCAAAGAGCCTAAGTATTTGCTTAAACCTTATTCTAACCACAAGTATTGATTCCACCATCAATAACTGTGAATAACCTATAGAAGAAAAGAAAATCTTAACAATAGCACTTTCCTAAATTAGATAGCTCCATCAGAAGAGTCACAAGATTTATTTTTATAAGAAGTTATAAAAAGTAACTTTGATCCAAAACTCACTGAAATTTATATTTGTGTTGAGCATCTAATCTTTGGGGCCATGGCCATTGCTTGTCTGAAGATAATTCTAAGTTCCTTTTTTAGCTCTAACATTATTTGACTATACGGTGTTTATGTTTAGAGCTAACACCTATACTTTCCACCTTTTTTTTTTTTTTAAAGCAATTGGGGTTAAGTAACTTGCTCAAGGTTACACGGCTAGTCATTTGATTTATGCATGGGTGCTCATTTTCTGAGGCCGGATCTGATCTCGGGTCATCCAAACTCCGAGGCCGGTGCTCTTACTCACTGCGCCACCTAGCCGCCCCTTTAGGGCAATTGGGGTTAAGTAACTTGCCCAAGGTTACACGGCTAGGTTTTTTGTTCATGCGGATTAAGTGTCGGAGGTCGGCTCCGAACTCAGGTCCTTCTGATTCCAGGGCCGGCGCTCTATTCACTGCGCCACCTACCCGCCCCTATACTTTCCACCTTTATTCATTGCAGAAAGGATTTTCAAGTCCTCAGACCATAAGTAGTGATGTCTGGGTTCCCAAAGCAGAGGCTCAGAGCATGGTTTCCTCTCTCTCCCCTCTTTCCTAATTGTAGCAGTCCTGGGACTCTTATCTTCTTTGTTGGAGTTTGCAGTATTTGTGGCTAAGAATTCAGACACTACAATTCTTTGCCTTTATATTTATTTTTAATTAATAATAAATTAATTCTTTGTATTTGTTTTCATAAATTTCCACCTTCTTACCAGATATTTTGCTGCTAAAATGAAGAGAGGGCTGAATGAGGAAAACCATTTCTTGATATTGCTTTAATAATGTTCTTCCCAAAATGTGTAGCTCTTAGGCTCAGGTGATAGCAGTTGAATGATTAATCAGAATTTCAATAGACATCTACAGTTTTTTTAATACAACAAGATTATGCCTAAAAATCCTTTGGGTTAGATGTACCAATTAACTCCCTAGGAGGGCGCTCAGATATATCATTGACATAATTTTTCTCTTTTATTTTCAGTTTCATTATTTGCAATTCAGGTAGCAGCAAAAGCACAAATGTACAGATAAATGGCCTCTTTGTCCATATGACAGTCAACAGAAAGAATGGAGGTAGGAGGAGCAGGCAAGAGAATATTTAAGAATTAACTACCTCATGACTTTGTATTTAAACTCAGTAATAAAATCCAATAGTACCCTACCCCAACTGATACCATCCATTATTATTGCTTGTAAAAGCTCTAAAAGGCAGATTCCCTCCCCATATCAAAGAATGCATAAAGAATAAATAATAAATCCCTAAATAAGGCTGATAGTTGAATATTATCCTTATTTATAATGTAAAATCTTACCTCTTACAATCATGATTCTGCCTTCTTTTAAGAATCTGTACAGTTACAGATTCACTTGAGATAGTGAGTTACACACAAATTGATAAGATTGAAAACATTCAAATTAATCTTAAAAAAACCCTTTATCTCACTTTTACATAATAGATATACTATTACACTCTTAGTTGTATTCAGTTGTGGACTAAGCTGAATAAAAAGGAAGTTAGTTGAGGCAGCAAGGTGACACAGAGGATAAAGTACAGGGCCTAGAGTTGGTAACACAACTTCAAATTAGCCTCCCACTTCTTAACTAGGCAGGTCCCATTACTTCTCTTTGCCTTAGTTTCCTCATCTATAAATGGGAATAGTAACAGCACCAATGTTGTGAAAAATCAAGTGAGATAATAATTATAAGGCTCTTAACAGTGATTTAAACATATTTAATACCACAAATTTTATTCATTTATTTATTGTGTGTGGTTTCTGGTAAATTTACTCTAATGTACTTAAAATATGCTTCATTTAAAAAAAAGCAAAAAACTCCAAGACTTGGTCTTAAAAGACTAGAATAATGATCTTAAGCTAAGAAAATTAATAGAAAGAAAAGCAAAGACCTATACTTAAGCTCCAAAGATCAACTATAGAGATGTAGGATGGGGAGATAGGATTAAAGAATAGTTCCTATGAAGACTCTGGGAGGTTTTGTAGACTACAAATTCAGCAACAGTTTAAGCAATCTTCAACATCATAAAAAGGAATAATGTTCCACATGATGCATGTATAGCTTCAATGTACTCTGCCCCTTCTGGTTAGACCCTGCATTTTAGGAAGGACATTGATAAACTGACATAGGTCCAGAGTAGTATATGGCCGGGATTGTGATGGAAGACACCATCACGTTGGTTGAATGAACTGGGGACATTGAGCCTGGAGAAGAGAAAACTTGGGGGGGAAAAACTTAGGAGAAAAACTCAAGTATTTGAAAGACTGTAGTATTTTAGAGGGATTCAAATTATATTAATCGCCTCTAGAAGTAGGAATGATGGGTGAGAGTTACAGACTAGCAAAGTTGTCTCAATGTAAGGGACAAATCCCACAGCAATTAGATCATAGTAAACTGATTTTTACTTGTTACTGTAGATTTTGCTCTGTATGTGTTTGTGTGTATACATGTATGTAAAATAAATGTGGTCTGTATAATATGTGTGTGTGTGCGTGTAATAAAAACCAAGCCAGAACTCTTCTTCTCTGTGTGTATATGCCTACACACATTTATTTATGAGTTTAAGCATGGGTACTATATCTCCATTTTTATATTTAATTAAGTGAAGAAAGTCATCAGAATTCTACTTTCCTTGCAGCATTAAGTTCAATTTGGATTTAAAGAAAAAACTGTTGGGGCGGCTAGGTGGCGCAGTGAATAGAGCGCCGGCCCTGGAATCAGAAGGACCTGAGTTCGGAGCCGGCCTCCGACACTTAATCCACACAAACAAACAAAAACCTAGCCGTGTAACCTTGGGCAAGTTACTTAACCCCAGTTGCCCTAAAGGGGCAGCTAGGTGGCACAGTGAGTAAGAGCGCCGGCCTCGGAGTTTGGATGATCAGATCCAGCCGCAGAAAATGAGCACCCACGCATAAACAATGACTAGCCGTGTAACCTTGAGCAAGTTACTTAACCCCAATTGCTTAAAAAAAAAAACAAAAAACTGTAAGGATCTTGATAAATAGTAGTGGATTCCTGTTTCCTATGGATATTTTTTTTAAAGAATTCTCATCTAACTGAGATGATTTAGGGAAAGTTGCTAAGTGTGAAATAGGAAAGTTTATTAGATGACAGTCTTCTGTTATGCCTCTTTTAAAAGTGGGACTTGGTGGAGGAAACTCTTAGCCTTCCTAAGTTTCATAGTCCTGAGTTTTCACTTACATAAAAATGACTTTTATAAAAATAAAAAAGTTACATAAAAATGACTTTTAAAGCCACTGAAGTTATTGCTTGTTTTAAAGGTCTGTGATCAATGTTCCGAAATATTTAATATACTTTTTTACCGTATACAAAAGTAGGCATTGAAAACTTTAGCAAACTTTGGATATATTTTTCCCCTCCCAGAAATATGTGTTGTTGAAAACCAGAGGGCAATTTTTAAACTTTCTTTCTTTCCTAATACACAGTTGGAAAATTTGATGTTGGATAAAGATGGCCACATAAAAATTACGGATTTTGGACTTTGCAAAGAAGGGATTACAGATGCAGCTACAATGAAGACATTTTGTGGGACACCTGAGTACCTTGCACCTGAGGTAGGTTGTAGGAATTTAAAGGGAAAATTCTTGTTATCACGATTATTTTATAACAAGAAATATTTAAACTTTTTTAAAAATTGTGCTACAAATTTTTGGCAGGAATTAAAACCAAATAAAATTGTATTTCATTTGTTTTAAGCATTATTTTGGCCTGAGCAATTCTTAAATGTTAATGTGTAACATCCTTTTAGCAGCATGAGACTGATAATAGGCAAGTACACTAACAATTTCATAATGAAAATAAAGGGTTTTTTTTCCCTTTTCATATTGTTTGTTGGATCTTTCCACCATATTTTGAATCATTGCTCAAATATATCATATTTATGACTGATAAATTTTGGTCATATCAAATTATATGACTTCTTCATTAACACTATTGTTTGTGGTTTCATAAACCTTATGATAAACTATACTTGAAAATGAAAAAATAATCATAAGCGACTCTACAACATAGGTGTTATAATAGTATTGTTAAAAACGATTTATGTTAACAAGGTATTTTCTTTGAATATATTAAAATCATATAAGATTCCCTAAAAGATGTAACAATAACTTTTTCTTTATTTACCTTCTAATTATTAATATTAATCAAGACATAAAATAGGGAGAGGTATGTTGGCCAAAGGTATTTGCCACTGTCGTGGAGAAGTTCCTGTTCAGAATTCAAGTGGAAAAGAAATTTCCTAAAGATGTTAAGGTCCTCCAGATGCTGTTGTCTATTGATGGCATAATGCTGATTATATCAAGCCTTAGAACACAAAGAACCATTTAAGTGAGATCCATAAACAGCTAAAAGAGTTTCTTCTACACTGGAAAAAAAAAGTAGATGAGGAATGCCTTTTTAAGACTAAAATATGCAGTTGGATGGAGTTGGTCCCATCAGTACATATATCTTGGACAGACATTGCACATAGACAGTGAGTTGGGCCCAGAACTGAACAGAAGGAGGAGAGCAGGCTGGATATCGCCTTTGAAAATTGTGTGGTATGTTTAATGACTTCAAGTTTCTTCTTGAAACAAAGGCTCATTTGGAAAAAATAAGAGTATTCTTCTTGTGATGCTGCATGACTAAGATGCATGGAATTACACATTCATTGAAAACATTGTTGAAGGTTACCCTAAGGGAAATGGAGAGGCATATTGTGAGGGTTAATAGGCTGCAACACATTGCCAACAAAAAATAGTACAAGAGAAGCAACATAAAGTATGTCTTAGTATAAATGACTAAGAATAAAAGATGAACTGGTTGTGTGTCAAAGGATAATCAATGAACAGCCCATATACTCCAATGGAATCCATGTAATGATAGAAGAACTAGAGGTTGCCTCTTAAGTTGAGGGGCAGTTATATTGAGATGCTAGAGAGAGTCCTACTTTGTCCTAATTAAGAACCAGCCTCTGTGGACATACATCTTTGGTGGGCTGTTGAGTTAAAAGCAATCCAAGGATACATATATGTATATGCTTTGCTTTATTTCCATGCTGAAAGGAAGCATGACATTTTTATTGAGATAAAAAAATTCAAAGGTTAGGAAGAGACTACACATCACCACTCATTTTTGCCAAGGTAGGGTATAGTTCGTGTTTGTACAGTGCAACTAAGAACGGGGCAGTTGTTTTTCTTAACCAATCTAGTACTAATCCCAGCATATTAGTTAAACTCCCCTTTGAAGATTTATGGGAGCATATAGATAATATCCTCACAAAAGAAGATAACATGGGTAGATTTCTATCTGTTTCAGAGGGTATACCTATGTTGAAACCCCAATCAATTGAAATATTCAGAATAAGAGAAAAAGTAAAAAAAAAGGTAAGAAGATAAATGAAGTATATTCAGTGCTAGCTATATTATCTTGTTTGATATTAAAGGAAATACCTATTTAAACATTTACATAGAGCAGAGTGTGGTGGTTATGACTGTAACAGCCAGCCTCTGTTGCCTTGGGGCTTGAGGGGAGTGGATTACTTGAATTTAGAGTTCCGAGCTTCTGTACACTAGGCTAATTGGGTGTCCCCACTAAGTCTGGGACTAATATGACAAACCCTCAGAAAAGGTGTTAATATTTGTAAAAGTGCTTAGCAGAATGTCTGTCACATCGTTTTCATTCAATTGTGTATAAATCTTCATGACCCTGTTAAACTGTATCATCTATGAGCTTTTCTCATCAACAATACTGGAGTATTTTGCCATTTCCCCTTCTCCAGTGGATTAAGGTAAGCAGAGGTTAAGTGAATTAGAGGTTAAGACACAGATAGTGTCTGGAGCCAGTCTTGAACTCGGATCTTCCTAACTTGAGACCCAGTGCTCTATCCACTGAGCCACCTACTTACCTCCCACCTGGCACATAGTAGGTGTTAAATAAATGCTTATTTCCCCCTCCTCTCATCCCTAGTCAGAAACAAAACAAGTCAAACCTTCCATGATGATTAACATAGGGATAGGCCAAGATAAGGAGACCCAGTCTCAAAAACTAAAATTAAATGAAAATTAGAAATTATAATTAAAATCTACATAGTAATAAGGATACCATTGGACTGATCTTCAGGAAAATGAGGTGCTGGTTTATAGTATGCCACTATTCAGCAAAAAAAGTTATAATTTAGAAATCGAGTCATATGTTTTGTCTATGAATGTTTTCTAAAGGCTAAAGAAAATGGTAATTGTTAAATATTGGGATTCAACTGTGGTTACAAAATTGGTATGACTTATTAGTACCATTAGAATTCATTATTATATTTCCACTGGAACATTCTTGTTAATTAGAGGTACAATTTGCATTGAGAAAATTTTGAGTTTCCTAAAGTCAAGTACAAAAAAATTCAAGTAGTCATTTTAAATATGGTTAATTTCCAGTAACATCATATGTGGAGACATCATAAACATTCCTCCCTGAAATATGAAATATACTAGAATTAGAACCTTAATTTCAGTTGATATATCACCTAAAATTTCAGAAAACACTATTCCCTGTTAAATCAGGTACAATATCATGTTTTTTAGGATACTGCTGTGTTAGGAAATGTAAGGGAAAAACAAGTTATTTGTTTCTCCAGAATTCATTTGTCTGTGCTATACATTTGCCATATTTAGCAAAACAGAATTAGTATGTCATAATTAGGGGAAAATATTTCTAAAAGAGATAATTAATCTCATTTCAGAAACAGATGATCTCCTAAGAAAACATGATATTGTTTCCTATGCAAATATACCCAAGAACAAAAACCAAGAATACCCAGTTAAGAAGATTTTTAATTGTTTTAAAATGGGCTTTCTGTTAAAAAGGAATTATGAATTGCTCTTTTATTAAGAACATTTTGATTCTTATTTAATATATATATATATATATATATATATATATATATATACTTTGTAAGATCATTTTACAGAATTAACATAATTAAAATGAGATCACCTCCTCAAGGATTAGAAATCAGGATGTACAACTTAGAGTGTTGATAGGTTATCTTTAGAGGAAAGTGATGAACACCATTACTTCAGTTCTTGTTTAAGGTTTCTGACTCTTGAAATAACTACCTTTTCATAAAATTTTAATATGGACAATGATAGTGAATAAAATGCTACTTTGATGCTTAAATCTTTTTTTTTTTTTGCTGCTTTTTGGAGGAGAGAAGGCAGGGCAATTAGGGTTAAATGGTTACACGGTCACATGCCTAGTTTTTTTGTGTTAAGTGTCTGAGGCTAGATTTGAACTCAGGTCCTCATGACTCCGGGGCCTGTGCCCTATTCACTGCACCTCCTGGCCACCACCTACTTTGCTACTTTTTAATGAGATATAGTAGTTGCCCTCGGTTCTTGAAGATTATGTATGCAGAGTACTAGCTTTCAGAAGTCCTTCCATACTGCTGAGGCAACAAGTATGTGTCCAGTGATGTTTTTATCCACAGCATTTCATGAAGATTGTTTGCCTCGTGGTTTATATGTTGAAGGAGAATATACTTTACCTTCAGTATTCCACAGATCTTTAAATTTTTGAAATATTTGTCATACACATCACTTATATAAATCTTATGGTAGCTTAGAACATAAACATTTTGCTTTTTTGAAAAAGAAATGAAAGTTTAAATCAAGAATCTGTTAAGATTATATCTATAACATCTACCCTTTATGTTTCCCCCAATGATATCTCCTATTCTCTCTAAATCTATATCTCTATTTAGGTCATTTCTTTCAGATTCATCTGGGCCCTGAAAATATAAAATATTTTATTTTCAGTGCTTAGTAGTCATAAGAATAGTAATCTTGTTTTAGACCAGAAATATTTTCACATGAGTACCATTAACTACATCAGAATGAACTTTTCTATTTCCCATTCCCATTCTTGTAGAACGGTATCATTTCATAAAATAAACTTCTTGTTGCAACCTACTTTTTGCCTACCTGTATGATACCTTGACCTTGTTATGTCATACCCAAATGCTGCAAATGCAAAATAATTAGTGGAAAGACAAGATTATTAGAAACTTTTGTGTATATTTTGTCTTTAAGGTAAAACATGCAGTACAAATTTCATATAGCCAAGAATGTTTAGTTGGGTTCGATTGAAAAAGAATCTTTAGAAGAATAATTTACTTTTTACTTAGATTCTTTCCATTAATTTTTAATTGATCTTACATTTGAAAGTAATTGCAGTTGGGTACAAAGATAAACATAGTTAGTTTGTATGTGCCATTCATTAAAGCTAAAATGTTAGAATGCCACTGTATCTTATTTTACTTGGATAGCATCATTTGATGAAGGCCAGGGTCTCTTCAGTTTGGAAAGTTGACCTTTTTCAAAATTATGTTTTTAAGGGATTGTAAAGATAGCCTTGACAAATACATAAATAAATATTATATTTAACCTACTAACATTTTCAAATGCATTAGTGGTAGAATTTGGAAAAGCTATTGTGTTCTAATTTCTCATATTTGCAAGGATTAAACTCGATCTGAAATAAAATTGACCCCACAAATATATTTTTTGCAATGAATATTGTATTTTCTCACCCAAAAAGTTATGGAATAAAGTAGAAATAACATATAAACTCTTGCTGTTAAATTTTACTATTTGATATGGCTCTCGTTGAATCTACACTGTTTTATGCGGTGCTAATTATTTAGAGTCTCAGCTTTGGTCTTGAGTTAGCAGTACCTGATCAACTTTCCAACTGTAAAACAGTTTGAAAATCAAATGTAGCTTACATGCAAGACCCAACAAAATTAAAAGTGTTAAGTACGTTTTGGCAGTTCACTTTTATTATGCCCAGTCCTCAAATGTACCAGCAGATAATCATCTGAATGTTAGTTATTTTTCACATGCTTATGTGATCACACAAAAAATACATGCTAAAAAGAAGCAGATGGTGACAGATGGGGAAGGTTGAATAAGGTGGTTTTGGAAACCTAGAGAAATGCACTTCTGTAATCGTGTCAAAATAAAAATTATTTGATAGTCAAGTTAGAACTAACAGAAAGGCATTACAAAAATGATTCAATTGTAAGGAAATGGATTTTAGCAAGGTTCAGCTGGTATTTAGAAAAATGTCTACGGTTGTTTTTCATCCAAGTATAAAATGATTTTTTTATTCTAGTAACGAAGGACATTATTTTGATGCATTTTTCTTACTTTTCTAAACACCTCTGGAAAGTACATTTACCTTTAATTTTACCCAGCCATTTTGGTGACCTACTTATATAATACCTTACTTTTGATGTACTTTATGCAAAAAAACCTGAACTTATGACATCAGATTGTTTTAATAACTTTTATTTCCAATTAGGTAGAAATATTTTCTCAAATATACTGTAATGATACATGGCAAACTACAAATAATGAAATAAAAAATTTGGAAATTAATAAACTTTTTAAATATTCAAATCCAGTGCTAGTCACTCAAATATTCATTATGATTAGGAAGAGGTAAAAGCAAATTAAGGGTAAGTAGGGGTTGTGTTGGGTTTTTTTTTTAAGTAAGTAATTTGGTATCACATGTAGCAAATGTGATTAATTGTTTTGTTTTTCCTCCCTTTGGAGGGTGCAATTATATTCTACTTACAGTAAATGACACAGTGTGTCTGTCATTCCAAAGTGTAAATAGCTCCTAATCAGCATTTTGTTTCTGAGCCTTTTTTAAGGCTTCTGAAACTGAAGCCAAAAAACAAATACATTGACACCCTTAACCCAGAGGAAGAAGTATCAGCAGATATAATTGTGTGGTGACAAGCATAACGTTTTTCACTGTCTTCCTTAAGAGTCCATAAGAGAGAATGAAACTGTTGTCTTAAGGTTATGGTTATATTCTTACAATTTCTAAGCTTTTTGTGAAAAGAAAAATCTCTAGCATGACTGGCATAAGTATACCTTAATAAATGCTTGTTGACTGACTTATTTGGTTATACCAAGTCAACAGGTCATCAAGCATTTATTAAGTTTTTCATATATGGCAAGCCCCATGCCAAGTCCTAGGCAACATTTACATACATACACACATAAACCTTTCTTCTATACTTATAAAAAGCTTTTTATACACACAGCCTCAAGAAAGTATCCAAATTTTTCCAAGAATTTTCATTGATTGGTACTGATTTAAGCAACATTTGTTTTCTTGAATGCACTTTTCAGATATTAATTTTCATAATGCTCCTATAACAGTCTTATCTCTTATTCTCTGGTTTGGGGAAAGTAAGAGAAAGGATCACAGCTACCTTTTTAGTAGAGATAAAGTTTCTGTTTTGATTTCATATTTAAGAATATTCACACCGCCATTATGAATGAAAATTCTTAGGTGAAAATATTTCATGCTCCGTTTTCTTTGCCAAACTACTGTGTAATATATCTGGGTCCTCCTAAACCACTGCCTTGTCTTTAGCTCAGGTTCAAATATGAGCTAAAATTACTTGTGTCCTTACTCCAGAAGCAGCTATAAGACATTGCTTCCTTGATTGATGTTCTTGCTCCCTTGGCTGTAGCAACATCTCAGTGTTCCTGCACCCTGCTCTTGCTCAGACAACTTTGTGATTCTGTAAATTCCATGTGAAGTTTAAATAAGGGCTTTCTGAAACCAGAAAACTCAAAGCCAAATCACCACTACTTCTTCTGATCATTTTGCAGTTATTGCTCACTGATTTCCATTAAGGCAGATCTCACAAAAGCCACTAAGAATTCCCTGTTTAAGATGTTTGCAAAGACTGAGCTAGTTGTGGCACCACAGTAGCCTGTGCACAATGGAATTGTAGGAAACAAGGGGGAACAAGCCTTTTAAAAGTCATTTCATTGATAAGACTGTATCTGCATCTATTTGAATATTTTCTCTTCAAATATTTATCCTGTTTGAGCTGCAGTTTGCTTTTTAAGTACAGTGTCCTTAAAGTATATGTATGTTTGTATGTATACGTATGTATGTGTTAAGGGTGAGTTCTACAACTTAGTACATTCTAATTCATAGCAAATGGAATTTTCATTTCCAGTCTCATAAGAATTTTTATAGCACTCGAGAACTGTACAGGAAAAAAATTACAATTAAAGTACAAAGAAGCCATGATGTTAAATGACATATTTTGAAGGGGAAAAAATAATTCTCTGTATTGTAAAAAAGTTCAACCTCATGTTACTAAATATTTTTTTTCAAGTTGAATCGGAAAATTCTTAATGGTCATAGTTTTTGTCAAACAAATACCTTTGATGATAAAAGTACATGATGTACTTATGTAGATAATATAAAAGGGTATGCTAGTCACCTGAAATATAAGGTTAATAGGCAACATTTTAAAAATGAATTAACAGTAATTTGGTGCTTCTAAGTTCGCAGTTTACTTTCACAACATAGGTGTGCAGACAGTTTGTTTAGATGTTTAATTTTTCCCCCCATCTGTTCTGTCAAAATTATTGATTGAGCAGTAAGCCACTCCAGGGCATGCATTACCTCCTTATAATTGCATGCCTTAGGTACAGTTGTGTGGCCCTGTAAGCCAGCTATGAGAGATGTTCCTTCAGCTACCCAGTAATTCCCAATTGGAATAAGAATGATTTATTCATTCATGATGTGAGGTAAAGATTTTTTAAAAGTTCCTTTAGTTAAATTCATGTACTAGAAATGTCAGTTCCCCATATCCTTTTGGAACATGGAGTCTCATGTCTCTAGGTCACAATTTAAAATATTAAAAATATTTTAAAAGTTCGAAGAAAAAGCAAAGGCTGTGCAATAGCGATTTAAAATAGAGTTTAAAAAAATCTATTTATCTACCCCCTTTAATAGTAGGAAGTCTCTGTATCAGATAGTTGTCTGTAATAGCTTACTATCTCTACCCTTGGCCTCTCTGAAACTTAAATCTCCATATGAATGAAATGGCAGAATGAAACAATTTCTGGCTCTTAGCAAAAGTTAAAAGGAGTAAAATCTTGCTCCTATTAATAAATCAATCATTAAACATTTATTAAGTACCTGTTAACATGCCCAGCATTGTGCTATATATTAGGGATACAGAGACAGAAATAAAACGTCTTGCTCTTGAAGAGCATATCAGAGAGAGAAAACATATATTTAAATAAGGGGATGCAGAATCTGTACCCAATAAGAGCAAGGTAAATTGGGCAGATCAGAAAAGGCTTCATGTAGAAGGTATATGTTAGGTAGTACTCTTGTGTTTTTATGTAACTTAACTGTATTATCAACAGAAAGTGTGTGTATTTCTTCATTTTCTTCAATGACTTTCTTTTTCTTTTCTCATTTATTCCTATCTTGGAATCTGGCTAACTATAGTTATTTGGTAAAGATATATGTGTATGTATATATATATATATATATATTTGGCTGTTGAGGACTTTTGTATGAGGGGGAATCAGTAAGCAAGATTACTTGTTTCATAGACATTACTTTTCTGTAATCAGAACTGAGACAAAGCCTTGGTTTGTCCTAGGTAAGTTTTGAAAATTGTATTACCCTGCATTTCAAACTTGTGCAGGTGACTATTGTCCACTAGATATTTTGAGCCTTTACTGTAACACATGCAATTTTATTTAACATAAAATATTAACATACCATTAAAGAAATATTTTTCTGGCCTTAATAATGGTTAATGTCACAGTTAATAGTACTTTGGCTTTGAACTCAGGAAGACCTGGGCTCATGCCCTGACTTTTCATTTACTAACCTTGTGACTGTGGTCATTTAACCTCTCATTTCCTGTAAACAATTCTTTTTTTTCCCCCAGGGGCAAGGCAGGCAATAGCGGTTAAGAAGCTAATATGTATTAAGTGTCTGAGGCCAAATTTGAATTCAGGTCCTCCTGATTCCAGGGCAGGTGCTCTATTCATTGCACCACCTAGCCGCCCCTAAATAATTCTTTAATCTTACAAATTGCACCTAGGTTGTGAATCTTTTTCTGTGTTAGTGTTCTCAACATCATTAAAATCACACATCTGGAAAAGAACGTATTTAGTGAAAATAACCACAAAAACTTAACATTTATATAGCACTTTAAAATGTGCAGTTGTTTTGCATGTGTTGTATCATTTAATCCTCAACAACCCTGTCAGGTAGATGCTATTGTTATTGCCAATTTACAGATGAGGAAACCGAGGCTGAGAGAGGTTAGGTGATTTGCTCAAGGTCAGGTCATACAACTACTGAGTATCTGAGGGAACATTTGACTCAGGTCTTCCCTTGGACTACTGTATTTGAAATATAAGGTGGAAAAGATACCTATAAAATGGAAAATACACATGGATTTAAAACTTAATTTAAAATTTTATGTTAAAGCTTTATAATAATGAGTTTTGGAGTCAGATTATTAGTATTAGGATTTTACCTGAATTTTTTGTGCTATGAGATCTTAAATTGATACCTAATCCTGTTATAGAAGTGATTAAAGGCTCTTGAAGAATGTGCCATGAAAGCACAAGATCCGGAAGATCCCACAAAGTTGTGAAGGCTGTAAATAGGCCCCTTGATGGATTGTATGCCTTTATCCTTTGACCAGCCTCAGACTAACTACATTTAGAGATTGGCCAGTAGGTGACCATTTTTTTTTCTAAGACAAAAAGCTCATAAAGATCATATACCAAATTAAAGGGCTTATGATTCACATTGGTGAAGGAAGTACCATTGCCAATAAAAGCACAAATCCTTTGAAGTTTTTAAGTAAGTTTTAAGAAGCATATTTTGACCCATAGAATTTTCATGTCAATACAGTAAATTTTATTTATTGGAATTCTACTGCATATTTTAATATTTTTCACTTTTGTGTTACATCATTTGTTGCCACTGAGTTTAAACAACTCCTCATAACATTCATGAAATAGTCACCATTGAGCCTTTTTGATGAGGAAAATCAACAAAGATCAGAAAGAAAGGAGTCAGATACTTAACATCATTCACAAGCAAAGTTTAGTGTAATTTTGAGAAAGGGGATACAATTAATGGAAGGAAGGAAAAGCTATCTTTAAAAGATATAGTCTTGAATGCGTGTGTTGTCTTATAATAGAGTATTAAGGAGGGAGAAGAAGAAAGTAAATTCGTTGGATGAGCAGTCAAAACTTATTCTCGAACATATTCCTGTGAATAGAAATTTGTTTTTATCATTTCTTTTTTGGGATCATCCAGGCTGTCATTTTTTTTAGATAAGTAAGGGATATGACTGTATGGGTGTGAGATTGAACAGAAAAATCTTTCTTATCTTAAAGACATGAATTGACAGTAAAGAATCCTTCGTTAGAGACTGCTCTATGCTCAGGTGTTGTTTTTTTCCCCTTAATAATTTGTATAACTTGAGTTGGCATATAAAGCCAACAAAGAGCGCATATTTTCCTCAGAATGAAGTAATATTTTAAGGGTTTATAAATGTAGTTATATATGTAATGAATGTATATGTATGTACATATATATAAATAATATTACACATCATTTAAAGATTGCATGTTTAGAAGGAAACATTTTTATTTTGGAAGTTGGTATTCATTTTACTAAGCTGTATAAAATCTATTTTACTTTAATTTGAAACAGATTTTTCTACAATACACTTTAATTTTTTGATTTGCTTATTTCTCTTCAAAAATAAAACCTTTTTATGCAGTCACTTTCTCTTCTGGCTGTAAACCAGGTATTTAAACAAAAATAAAGGGTTGCCAGTTTTGCCAGCTGGGGATGAGAACCCGGCTGGTGATATGCGGGTTCGGGAGGCAGTTAATCTAGCTTTTATGCTTTTTATGGTTTTATGAAAAAAGAGGTTAAAAACCACATTTGGCTCTTTTTTGGGGGGATCACTGTTTTGTTGCTATTGTGGGAATGCAGTAAAAGGTTTGCTGAGACCTAACATTTTTTTGTTGTTATTAGGTGAAATCCTGTATAAATTAGATAAATATCCCACATGCAATATGCCCTTCTTATTGGCCATAAGTTATGCCCTTATGTAGTAACCAAAAATCTGGGCCATTTAAAAGTTATACCTGGACAACTTATTCCAACTTAAATATATGGAAAAAACCTCTTAACTCCTTTAAATTATTTTTTCAACCTTTACCCATGAGTTTTATTTCATGAAAGTGAAAATAAATTCTTAGCATTTGAAATGTTTTTTTTTCCTCCAAAAGTAAAAAGTTTAATTTGGAGTGTCACACCTCCCATATAATTTCTTGCTTAGATTATAAACTACCAAAGACTTTACTATCAAAGAGGAGGTATTGCGTCCCTCTTTCATTAATATAATGATTAATGTTTCACCTAATTCTCTTTTTTTCCTCATCCACCAAAACAAAACAAAAGAATTGCTTTCAGAATTTCTTAGATTCTGCCTAATTGAAATCTTGACATTTTTCTTTTAAAAAGAATATATTTTTAGGCAGTAAGGTTTTTAGTATATGTATGTGTGTATAAAATGAATCTAATAATTAGCATAGCAACCAGTAAGTAAATACACATTTTATGAATTCATTTTAAATTCTTACCCTTGTCCTTAAAAGTCCTCAAGTATTAGATGGCTCTTTGGCCTCTGGATTTTTGGTATGAAGTAGATAATTACTTTGTAATTTCAGACTTATTTATCCTTTGACCCCAGATTTATTATTTGAATGGCATTCTAGCCCAGGGGTGGGGAACTGCACCCTTGAGGCCACATGTGGCCTTCTAGGTCCTTGGGTGTGGCCCTTTGACTGAGTCCAGGTTTTATACAACATATTATTTTATTAAAGGGATTTGTTCTGTGAAGTTTGGATTCAGTCAAAGACTCTCACTTGAGGACTGAGAGGGCCACATGTGACCTCAAGGCTACAGGTTCCCCACTCTTACTCTAGCCCCTATTCTTTTCTCCTAATGCCACAAGCCACCAGAAATTGGAAAGAACATTGGAATTGGAGTCAGAGGACCTGGGTTTGAAATCTGACTCTGCTACATATTATATGAGAATTTGGGCAAGTTATACTACCCCTTTGGGCTTCAGGTTTTCCTCATCTGTGAAATGAGTGGGTTGAAATAGATAACCTCTTAGTTGCCTTGGAGCTCTAGGTTTAGTCTATAACCATTTTAATATGTTAGCTGAGTCCTAAAATGATTAAAAAGAATAAAAGAAGAAAGTGAAAACACCTTAAAAAGTAAAATTTCTGTTGAGTTGGAAAGCATAAAAATTTGAACTATGAGCAGAGTGTATTAGTCCATCCTATAGATAACTGCTGACCACCTTCTTTGAAATCAGCTTAGGATTTCTTTTAAAAAATTAATTTGTTCCATATAATGTCTTAGATCTGGGTTTTCTTTTCCTTTCTTTTTCATGCAGTCCTTCTTTGCACTTTTTCCTTCACAATGTCTGTTGCTTATGAGAGCTTTCTCCTTCAGGAAAATCTCTGGAAATATCTCTGGAAATTTTATCTGGATATCTCTGGAATATTCCTCTGGAAATGTTATCTCTGGAATATCACTGAAATTTTTCTTTCCGAAAGAGACAGTATTTACATACAATAATAAGACCATGTCTGAAAATAAAGAAAAAAATAGCTCTGACTATTCCACCATTTCCTTCTTTATCAGATATTTACAGAAAGGGATTTCTGAATTGTATAGAAAATCTGGGTATCTGTTTTGTTTGGTTGCCCATGTCCATATCACATAAAACACTGAGATCCAAAAAGTTGTGTTACATTAAATTAATATCATTTTTCTTGACTTATTCAAAGTAGTAAAATTTCTTTTTAAACCAATTTTTCATGTACAGTTAGATACTTCACATGTCGTTTTCATATAAAAAGAATGAAGTTCAGTGGATAGTATATGCATTTAATATATCTTTGTCTTAATATAATGGAGCTCTGCAGCATTATCGTTTTCTTATAAGCCAAAAAATGAATTATCTGATTTCTATTATTTTCAAAGATTTTCCTTAAAACTTTAGCTATTTAGGACCTCAAAAAGTTTCAAAAATTCATACAAAGGCAGTGAGTATGTCTGTGTTCTTTCTTACACTTGTTTTCTAGGCCCTGCAAGTGAAATCAACTTATTTCAGTTTTCTTCATCTTTTAGCAGGCAGGAAGTTCTTGAATTTCAGTAGGGAATTAAGGCCTATTAGAAGTACTTAATCAGTATGCCCTCACACTTAATCTGTGATTTGAGATTTAGCAGAAAGGTAACCAGAAAGTACAAGTAGCTAGACCCATATTTCATATTGATTCATTGGTATTCTTATGTTTGATTTACTTGGCATACTATATTGTTATTTTTTGCCTTTTTGGGTGGGTGTCCATTAATAGTTTCTGGATGTAAAAACATGTCTTATAAAAGTCAAATATTTGATATAATAAAGAGCTACATATGATAGAATCTCCGAACTGCTTACCTCTTCATGAAAGTGGCAAAATATTTTAGAGTAAAAACACGTTTCACCCAAAGTACTTAAAATGCACTGTTTAATTCTTTCTGTCATTTCTCTTTTAGGTATTAGAAGATAATGATTATGGCCGTGCAGTGGACTGGTGGGGTTTGGGGGTTGTCATGTATGAAATGATGTGTGGGAGATTACCATTCTACAACCAGGATCATGAGAAACTTTTTGAGCTAATACTAATGGAGGATATTAAATTTCCTCGAACTCTTTCTTCTGATGCAAAATCCTTACTTTCAGGACTCTTAATAAAAGATCCAAATAAACGGTAAGGCTCAAATAATGCTGACTGAAAATATATTCTGGGGCGGCTAGGTGGCGCAGTGAGTAAGAGTGCCGGCCTCGGAGTTGGGATGACCTGGGATCGGATCCAGCCTCAGAAAATTAGCACCCACACATAAATAATGACTAGCCATGTAACCTTGAGCAAGTTACTTAACCCCAATTGCTTTAAAAAAAAAAAGCAAAGCAAAGAAAATATATTCTTAAAAAGCCTTTCCACTGGGGTACCTTTTGAAAAATCTGCCAGATAGTACTTTTTTCTTTGACATCTCAGTCTAGAACATTTTTTTACCAAAGTCTTAGATTTCCTTAGTCTCCCCCAACACAAAATAGAGCATACTGCGCATCAATATTCAAAAGAGCTATGTTACACCTATTCTGCTATCCATCTCACTTAATATCTCTTAATGGTCCTCATTATTTGATTTCATTTATGCCAGACTAGAATATAGATTTCCTGTATTCTTTCTACTTCTGTGCTTCCTTTTTTTTAGATCTATAAGAAGATAATTCATCAATAACTTTCTACTTCAGATGATCTATAGAACAGATAATTAGAATATTTGATAAACATTTTAATGTATATGCATAATTAAATCTATAGTTCATATATTTAATAAACAGTTACTAAGTGCCTACTGTGTGCTGGCCACTGTGCTCTACACACTGGAGCTAAAAAATAATAAATAAAATTTAAAAAATAAAATAAAAGCAAGATAGCCCCTCCCTCAAGAAGCCTGCATTATGTTGGAAGGAGGAAGGTTAACAGGTGCATGTGTATGTGCATGCACACATGTATATGTATATACACATACATAAATATACCCATATGCATATACACACACCCCACCTGGCAACTAGACCAACTCTTTTTTTCTGTGGTATTGGACCCTTTTGACAATCAGATTAAGCCAATAGATCCCTTCTCAGAATCATATTTTTTAATGTAAAAATAAAATATATATATAATTGTAAAGAAAGCCAAATATATATTGAAGTATTAGAAAAATTTTTTTTTGAAAATGAGTTCATGGAAACCAGGTTAAGACACTCTGAAACTAGAGGGAACATAGGCCTCTTGTAGTAGGTGGCTCTTGAGCTGACCCTGGATGGGATCTAGGAATTCTTCAAGATAAAGTGAAGAAAGAATGTAGTCCAGACATGATGGCCAGTCTGTGCAAAAGCAGGAGATGAAATGTATGCAGAGAAAAATATGTAATTTCAACTGACTTGTATATGAGACAAAAGCCTGATAAGCATAAATTGGAATCCAAATGTGAAAGACTTAAAAACTTTACCAGAAGAGTTTGTATTTTGTATTCCTAGAGGAAAAAGGAGCCACTGGAGCTCCTTGACTTGGTGGTTGATGTGGTCACCGTGCTTTCTAAATTTCATTTTGGCTGTTGTGTGGAGGATAGAGTGAAGAGGAGAAAGAACGTGGGGTGGTGGTGGTGAGGGATGGAACTAGACAAGTAAAGGTGGTGAGGAGACAGATGCAGGGTATGTTGGGGAGATGGAATGTGCAAAACTTTGCAACTGGTTATGGAAGATAAGAGAGAATGAGCAGACAAAGATGATTCTTGGGTTACATCCCTGGAGTTATCAGAAGAATACTGTGTGATGCCCTTAGTAGAATCATAGAAGTTAGGAAGAGGTAAGTGAAGTTTTGGGGAAAATAATAAAAATAGCTAGCATTTACATAGTGCATTAAGTGCAAACCACTTTACAAATATCTCATTTGATCTTTACAACCCTTGAAAGTAGGTACTATTATCCTCCCCCCCCCATTTTACAACTGATGTAAAGGTTAAGTTTCTTGCTCAGGGTCACATACCTAATAAGTCTCTTGAGTCAGGATTTGAACTGAGGCCTTCATGACTCTTCACTGTATCACCTACCTGCTTGTAAAGAGTTTATAGAGTTTAAAGTTTAGAGTTTAAATTGGGGGGGTGCAAATTATTTGTTCCCTTTATACTATTGAAATAATACTTTTATTTTTCTGACTTTCTGGTAAATTCTTTTATTTTCATCAGGTTTATAGAGCATCAGTATACTTTTAGTCTTTAAGAAAAGAACATGTATTTTATGAAAATGTGGAAATTTTATTTATTATTGTTTTTTATTCTAAACTGACTTTATCCTCAAAGTTATATTTTGATCAGAACATGTTTCACAGATTGTATTCCTTTGAATAAAAATGAAAAATATTTCAGGCATACCATAGATGTTAGAAAACACCTAAAAAGGGCTGCGTTGTTCTTTCAAATAAATGTCAGAAAAATGTACCCATGATTTTGACTTGACTTTCTATGTTTATTCTACCAATGCTTAGAGAGCATCTGTTAGTGTCATGAACTATGAGTATTGGACTTAAAATCAGAAACCTCCACACTTCCATTTATAAGCCTTATGATCTAGGGCCAGTCACGTTTGGAGCCTCAGTTCTTCATCTGTAAAATAAAGGTTTGTGCCCTAACAGTCTCACTGGGTTAATTTCATATGACATTGTATTCATTTATTTTGAAACCATAAATCTTAAGTAACTCTAAATGCACATTAGTAATCCTTTGAAAATCAGGGTCTGTTCTTGAAAGTTGAAAATAATGGAAAGGCCTCTTGAGAGGAATTTTATAGTTCAGTCTTCCTTGTACAGCTAACTTCTCTTTTCTAGATTTCAATACAAACTTAATCTAATATAAACTTAAAGTATTTTAAGCCTTCTGTCTAAACAATTCATTCATAGGTTGGCATAAGCTCATTAGTCTATAGCATCTGCCCTACATATTGATGGATATATATGTACACAGATATACACACATATACATATACAAGTATAATTTTAGGATATTTTATTTATAGTATTTTATGTGTGTCAAATCATTCTTAGTTTGGCCATTGGCCACCATGTACATATGTGCATATGTATTTCTATATGTTTTCTTTTAGGCACAACCTAACCCTGGATGTGTCTTTTTATCTTGCATATTTGCATTGTCTTACAGCACTGAAGATCTTTTAAATGGAGAGACATAGAATCTTAGATTTAAAGTAGGAAGGAACCTTAGAGGTCATCTGGTCATGGCAGTCTGCTTGTTTTGCAGATGAACATTCTGAAGCCCAGAGACATTAAATGTCTTACCAAAGGTCACATTGGTATTGAGCTAGGCTAAGGACCCTGGTACTCTCTTCCAAATCCAGTCAGCTTTTCACTATACTCCACTATCTCCTATCTGGAGGAAAGCGACACTGACACTTTGGTTGATTTTTGAAGCCAGTAACACAAAGGAATCACATTTACAATTTCTCTATAATCATAGATTTATTGGTGTTTTTTTTAATTGTAACTTTTTTTTACTGTGTCACAAAACCACAGAGATAGAATACTATAAAAATGATCGGTATGTGTGTTTTTTATATTGAAATAGAGACCTCTTAAAAAAAAGTCACAATTCCATGTAAATATAATATATACTGTAAAGAAGGGGGAAAATATGGCTTCTGAGATATTCCTAACTGTTTTGAATAGATAGTTGAGAATTTCGTTTGGAATATAGATCATGGGATCTGTAATTTATGGATACTAAAAAGAGATAGAATTTGTTAGAATTGAATACTATGGAGCAAAGTGGCCCTCTATTTTGAGGGGTCCACATCTGTGATTTGAATTGTCAGTGTTTGACATTCTCTGTGGGGGGAAATTGCTCCAGAAGTACTGTTAAGCAACTTCTCTGCATCATGATCCAGCAGGTTCTTTGGGTCCCTGAGAAGAGAAAAGGCTTGTCCGAGGTTATATAGCCAACATGGGTAGAACTTTAAACTCTAAACTTTAACTTGGGCTCTCCAGTTACAGTACTATACTGCTCTTCATTTTCAATGTCTAATCACAAGTTTGCAAAGCACTTTACATATGTTATCTCATGGGATCTCATTACAATATTATGAGATAGATACAGTTATGCCCATTTTACAGATGAAGAAACTGAGGCCCAGAGAGGTTAAGTGGTTTGCCCAGGGTCAGAAAAGTAGTAAGTATCTGAAGTATAATTCAAAGTCATGCCTTTCTGATTCCAAGTCCAAATTTATGTACTATGCCACCTAATTGATCACTATTAATTATTTATATTAATTGAATTTCAGGTCTGATATAACACTTGTGAGTCATTTGGTGACTAGAATGAAGGCAATTATCAATACACAAATTTGGTGTGGTTTCATACTATGAGGACATTTGATATTAAAGATTTTTACTTCCCTACTTATCAAGTAGGGTATATTCTTAGATGGTACATAGATGTGGTTGACCTGATGTTAAAGAATGGAAAATTCATTGACACAGGACATTTTATAAGGTGATTTAAGAAAATTTGTAGTTTTTTATGTATTGATTACATAGATTTAAAACATCCACACTGCAAAACTAGTAGAAAACTATTAACTTGTGAAAGGAGATGGAAGACATTCTGAGAAAACTGTCTTGAGTATTTCTCAAAATGTATTTCTAATTTCTTTTCAAGAATTCAGGATCCCTATGCCTCTTTTTAAAAATGTGTTTTGCTAAGAGTCGCTTCAGGCTGTAAAGAGAGCCTGCCCACCTTCTCTTGGCCTGACTTTGAGCCTTCAGGATATTCAAATAGAAATTAATTCCTATATTTCCCTCATGCAGAATTGGTGTGCTCATAATACTAGGTCTTCCCTGAATCTTGAAGAGACAGAATGGCCTATTTTTTAGTCCCTCAATTCCTTTCCCTTTATGTTCTCCCCATATTCCTTCCATTTTTGAGAATAGTGTGAGTTCTACTTTTTTACTCTCTCCTCACAAGTTCAAATAAGACATTTAATGGTAGCAACAAAATTATTCTGCATGTAATTGTAAAGTAATGATACTGGTTTTCAGTAGTGATATAGGAAATCAGTCTTGAGTGCCTTATGACCATACCTTCTTTTGCCCAGACTAGTAGTACTCATAGCAGATTTCATTCAATCATAACTTGGTCTGCATTTAAACTATATTTTTCAAAGAATATATTTTTGTCATAATACAGCTATGAATAAGCAAAACTTGGTGTTAGCAACAAGCATTTATTAAGTGTCTTCTGTGTGTAAAGCGTTTTGTACCTTTATAGAATAAATAGTCTACTAAAAATCAGTTTCTTGACTGACAATGAATCTTCCAAATAACTACCATTTTTGTTACTGTTATTAAAATGTTTTTATTTATTCATACTCTTCAACAGACTAATAGTATGTATGAATTAAACTAGATACTGTTCTTTGAAAAGTAACTTGAAATCCTATTGTGAAAATTTCATAAATTATATTTTTTGTGGTAGTCTTTATTTTTTCCTACCCAGATTTTCAGCTATCAATGACTTATATCTCAAGTCAAACCAATCTACATTTTGACTAGAAAATTGATGGGGGGAGAGAAAGAAACGTCTATGTTTTCATTTATGATACTCAATGTATTCTCTCTGGGAAGTTGCTTACTAATAGTTTGTTCAAGAGTAGGCTATTACAGTCTCAGTAAAACTTTCCTTCCTTATATGGTTAATATTTACTTAACTTTCTTTCTCCCCGATAGCCTTGGCGGAGGTCCAGATGATGCAAAAGAAATTATGAGGCATAGTTTCTTTGTTGGAGTAAATTGGCAAGATGTATATGATAAAAAGGTAAGAAATTCTTTATGGCAGAATGTTCAATTTTTGGCTAATAGGTTGAAATGAATGTATTGCTAATTTATGAAAGAATGCTTGTATTTTATTAGCTTGAAAAATAATGGTATTGATCATTTTGAAGCTCAGATTGACTTACGACTTAATTTCTTACTGATTCATGTTGCAGTTCGTGATTTGGATGAGTCCCTAAACTACATTTTTCTTCCATGGTAAATATGGTCAAATAGTTAGTTTTTTTCTTGCTGGTATGAAGAGGAATTTGTTCATTAGCTTCCCTTTTGTTTGTGACTTTGGAGACAATTTTAAACAGATTTAAACTTGCTTTTATTGCCATCTATTTGTTGTTCCTTATTTTTAAAGAACATCTTGGCTTAAACTTCAGCAGCAGAAATAGAGTGTGATTGCTTTCAGCTGATTTACATGCACCATTCTTGAGTCTTCTTTGGGTTGTTTACAAGCGCAGATAAATATATGTTAATATAGAGTCGCATTTTTTTCTCACTTAAACAGATATATCACCTTTGCTGTCAGTATTTTTTTTTCTGTGTCTGGAAGAGGAAATTGGCCCTGTTATAACTCTTTTGTGTAGAATCTTACCTCTAGGACATGGAGGTTGAATTCAGAAAAATATTTCACCATTTCCAGTGGAAGTATTCCTGTTGATTTTGACATTTTGATTTACAGAAGTCTCCTTTTTCTTAAGCTTAAAATGGAACCTTTACAGGATTTAATAGGCCTTTTGGAGTTCTGATTTAATTATTTTATTACATTTATTTCAAACTGCTGCCAATTTTTCATCTTTTTAAAACATCAACAAGTTATTTATTAATATTTAAATAAGAGTCATGTGTCGAGCATTCTCATTTATTTGTGCTTACAATAAAGCTAGAGAGATGTCATCTATATTGATCGCCTGAATTTCCACAATAAAGTCTCTTTACTGTATGTTAGTTTGTGTTATTGTAGGCAGTAAAAGATGCTGTGCTATCTAGATTGTTCCCCATCATTGGTGAAGCGAAGCAAAGCTGTAAAATAGGTCCATCATAAAGCTGTGCTCAAAGATAATTTGAGATCAATACAAGACTCTTCCAACTGATGAGGCTACATATCTTTTTAACACCCTTCCAGTTACCTCTGTAAAGGAATGTGTTATCTTTATGTAGTACATATAGGGACAGATGGAAGAAATTATGGAGTATTTTAACTAATATAACTCTAAAGAAACTGAAGACAGAGGCTAGTTCTGTGCCCCAGAAACTTTATTTGTAGTCAGAGATTTTCATAAATACACAAAGTTGGAAGTTTCCACTGAATTCTATCACATTGGCAGATGTTGTCCAAATGATAAAAACTTAATCAAATGATTTCCTTAGGGTGTACAATGTTTGGTAACACTAATATGGTGTCAGGTTTCAAAGCAAGGGAAAAATAGCAATGGCGTCAACTATATGTGACTCTGAATCTTGGGTCTGCCACAAATGCAGGTCCTTGGGCATTTTCATCATCACTGACTGCTTACATTACAGGCAAGTCGAGATAAGCACCAAGGTCTAGGAACAGAGCCAGAATACTACCATTGAAGTGAGGCACAGTATCATTGGTCTATACTTGTTCAGAGTCAAGGTGACAGCAGGCTACATAGGGAGCTGGTGAATGTTGAATGCAAATAAAGGGATTGTGTACAAGGACTGGTAGAAGAAATTCTATAAGGACATAGAGTTTAATAATGAGGCATAGTTCTAAATGATTGATAGGCATAGGGTCCCTTATTTGATCAAAGGTATTAGATATTTGTAAGACAAAGAGAAATGGGCCCTGCATTTTAGTAACTTTGTCTAATAGACAAATAGATTAAATGTAGACCTAGCCTCTTGGTCAGGGTTTTCTGTAGTCAGCCTAATGTCTATGAAGGACAGCGACATTAGAATATTGTCTTCTAAAGTGGAGAATGGAGTAATTGATGATGGAAAGTGTGAGTGAAGGTTCTGGGATAGTGTTTTATTTTTCTATAGTCAACAAGAAACTAGACCATGAAAAACCATTATAGTTTAAATAACATACTGGCTTGATTTTGCTGATAAGAGAGCTGTTCCCTAGGTGAAAATTGGACCCTTCATTATGTAATTAACTGTCAGATCACTAGGATGCTTAGAGGTCCCATTTATAAAATCAATAGGTTAATTGATTTTATTCAAACAAATAAATGTTTGTGAGCTTTACCTCTCCCTAGATATTTACTTTAATAAATAGGAACTTGTTCATCTGTAAATTAGACCATATACTTACTTATCTCTCATTAAGGTGGCACCATATTAAGGTAATTAACTGGTTTTGTAGGTTTGTTATGTTGTTTGAGGGACATATTTATAGACGTTGCAAATAAATCTTGAAATCAGGACCTCTTGATATTCATAGTAGTTTTGACACCTTCATATCATATGGGGGGAGGAGACAATTTTAAACAGATTTAAATAGTTTACCTGAGAAAATACAAACATGTCCAAATAGATACCGAAAGATCTGAAAAACATATGCTTTAACGTGATTTTAACCCTATAATGTACAGGAGTCTTTCCATGAAGAGGAATATGAGAAAGAGTAGCTCAGCGACTTAACAAGGTTAAAAAGACTTAACAAGACCCCTTTTGTTCTAGTCTTGGAAATATATCTTGATTTTGAATACATGGAGTATAAAGAGTACCCTCATCTTTGGTGCTTATTAGCATATGTCATGATTAAGATTTGGTTTATTTGGTCTAATAGTAGAATCACAGCATTGGACATGGTCCTTAGAAGAGAGTAGGTAGGCCTGGAAAATAGCCAGCACTGAAAAGAACCATACACAGAAAGTTTAGAACTCTAGGTTAAGGAGTCATGCCTCCACCCAACCCCTAGTGAATCTCTTGGCGCCATAGGTAGCAGCCAAAGAAAGGCAGCAACAGGGGCAAGAGCCAGTTCAGTGTTGGTGGGCTTCTACGAGTCACAGTTTTGTCTCACACACTACCTAGCATTTTTCTGGGAACCTCAGAACTTGAATCATGTTAGGTACTTACAGAAAAGGTAATAGGGCCCTTAACTCTCTACCAATCACGTTGGCTAACAATTTTAGTGTATATAGGAGAGCCTTTATTCCTCCACCTTACAGAAAACGCAACATGTAAAGGACTTGCACTTGAGCTAATAAAGAGTCAAATTAATTCTTCTTTCTTCTTCTAATACTTCAGAAATAATGGAAATTGTGGAAAGGTTAACTTTTACTTCCAACATGGTTGCTATATAAAAATTAATAAGAATGGCAATACACTGGACCCCCATCCTGCATCCTTTGGTGATCCTCCAATTCTGAAGTCATGTAATTGTTCCTCTTTTCTCCAAGAATCTTGATTTAGGAACTCCTCTGCTACATGGTTCTTCCTTTAGCAGCTCTTTTTGCCATTCTGTCATTACCTCTTCACAGCTTCTACCTCTAAGGTTAGGAGGTTCCATCATTATTTGTCCACGGCTGCCATTCTGTGACTGAGAGTTTCTGTAGTGACTCTGTAGATAGGGTCTTCAACCCCACCATGGATCTTTGAACTCTTTGTGTGTATTCCCTCTTTTGCCTTGGGATCTCTGTCTGTGCTTAGTTTATTTGAGAGGCTTGACAGATTTGGTTGTCCCCTTTAAAAAAGCTTCCTCTAAAGGTGCTAATCTTCCTTATTGGACCAGCAAGGCTTTGGACAAGGGTATTCTTTATACCCCACCAAGTGGTTGTAATAAAATCCTTAAAAGAGATTTTACATGTAGATGCAGAGACGTTCACTTGTAGTATAGAAAGGTTCACATGTAGACGCAGAGATGTTCATGAGCAGTGTAGAAAGGTTCGCATGTAGATGCAGAGATATTTACATGTAGCATAGAAAGGTTCACATGTAGATGCAGAGATGTTCACGTGCAGCTTAGAAAGGTTCACATGTAGATGCAGAGACATTCACAAGGTTCATATGTAGACACAGAGATAATCACATGCAGTGTAGAAAGGTTCACATGTAGATGCAGAAACACTCACATGTAGCATAGAAAGGTTCACATGTAGCTGTAGATATATTTACATGTAGTGTACAAAGGTTCGCATGTAGATGCAGAGACATTCACAAGGTTCACATGTAGACGCAGAGATGTTCACATGTGAGATTGTTGAAGTTGGAAAGGATCTTTTTTTTTGGCTTTTTGTGGGGCAGTTGGGGTTAAGTGAGGAAAGGATCTTAAAGATCTTCTAGGCTCATCCTGTCATTTTAGAATCAGGAGATCAGGGCTGGAGGAGTGACTCAGTGAACTATCCGAATGTCTCCAGCCAAGTAGTAGAGAAGGTACTCACACCCCAGATTGTCTGACTCCAGATACAGTTGCTATCTTTTTGAGTGTGTGCTTGGTACTTCCTACTCTTTTTCCCTAGGGATTTGCTAAAAGTTGCCAAATGGGCTCTTTTAAATATTTGACTATTTGACTAGTTCTAGTCTCTTGGGAGTATTCTCTTCTACATGTTGCAGCTCTTCTGCATCTTCTTATTCTGTGTGCTTCTTTCTCCAACATGGAGACCTTTCTCTGGGCCTTTGGACAATTATATAAGTGCCATTGTAGCCCCTGGACTGTCCATCAGTTATCTTGTGCTCTCCCTACCTAACCAGTCCACCTTCCTTTCTTTTTATACATTTCCTAGAATGTGTTTCTCTTTTATGCCACTTTTCACGTGACAATATTAATTAATATTCACATAATTTTAGATATAAATCTGGATTTTAACAGACACTTAAATATTCTCATTTTCTGATTTCCCTGAAAAATTTAATACACACACCTATATACTATATCTTCTTTTAGTAGAGCTAATTGCTCAACATTTTTATAACGATGTTTAATTTCAAAGAGTAATTGTATTAAATTTTAATGGATTAATTAAATAGAAGGACTAGGTACATTAATTAATACAGAACTTTTTACTATAATTCTACTCTGAAATGAAATTTTTCTTTCTATATCTTTTTTCTTAACCTTGTGGATAAAATATATATATACTGCATCAATTGACAGCTGTTTGGTCCTTCAGGGTATTCTTTTTTTTTTTTTTGTTTTTTGGAGGGCAATTGGGGTTAAGTAACTTGCCCAAGGTCACACAGCTAGGTTTTTATTTGTGTGTGCGTTTAGTGTCTGAGGCCAGATCCGAACTCAGGTCCTTCTGACTCCAGGGCCGACACTCTGCTCATTGTGCCACCTAGCCGCCCCTACCTTCAGGGTATTCTTAAATTCTGATCTTTCTAGTGTTAAAACACAAGTTTCAAACTTTCATTCTTACTTTCTTAGTTTTATAAAATCTTGAACCACATAGTTAAGAAAACTCACTAACCTTTTACATTTTTCCTTTTTTTATGTCAGAATTCTTTTTCAACTAAATTCAGGAAAGATTAAGGTTTGGAGTTAATTGATGTGAATAGTTGACATGCTACTACATTATTTATTCACCTCATGTCTGAACAATTATTCCAAAAGACTATATGAAACAGCATCACATTAGCAGTGACTGTTTGAGCACAGTAAGTGAATAATATTGAGGAAGGAGTATTATTGGGGTGGGTTTTTTTCTTTTTAGTTTTTTTCAAACAGGCCTTTATTATTATAATTTAATTTATATATTCTTTTCTAATACAGATTTTTAAGTAGTATGCTGGAACCTTGCAACAGCCCTGTTAGCTGTGGAGCTCATTATAAGATGGCCCAAGTACTACCACTCAGTATAAGGTGTATTTATCTTGAGACCCTCCTCCAGGAGGAATTAGTTATTAATTATCCCATATAACTTAGTGAGAGATAATGCTCTAGCATTGGTTCTTTCCTGAAGTCCATATAATATGATAAACTATAATGTGAATTTTCCTTGTGTATTTTTTTTTTCTTTTTGGAGGGCAATTGGGGTTAAGTAACTTGCCCAAGGTCACACGGCTAGGTTTTTGTTTGTGTGTGCGTTAAGTGTCTGAGACCGGATCCATACTCAGGTCCTTCTGACTCCAGGGCCGACACTCTACTCACTGTGCCACCTAGCCGCCCCTCCTTGTGTATTTTTAAAATGTAAAAAAGGATGGAAGCTCCCTACCCCTTTATTTAAGCATTTAGATTTGAATGTTTCACCTGTGGGGGCAAAATAAACCATTCTTAGATATCTTCTTTGTTCTTCTCTATTTGGGGGCTATGATGTTACTTTAAAGTCAGTTGTTATGAAATCAATGCCATCACTATGCCTGTTTCATAGTAATCTATTCTATGGTATAATATTGTAAGGAAAGCCATTATGCTTATATGGATGATAAATTGTGTAATAACATTCCAAACCTTTTAGTGGAAGGACTTAGGCCACATATATAGGCAGTTCAACATCTTTGGCCAAATACTGAGAAACATAAGTTGACAATTCAAGAAACCATTTTTGTAGCTAATTTATTTGGAGCCATGCAGCATTTTAATCAGTTTAATGGTGATTTACAAATAGATGGGGAAAATGTGTCTTTACTGGATAATTGCATACTAAATTTCAGCCTAATGTCACTACAAAATAGATGTGCTATTCTAATAGTCATGGTTCATACCTATATCATCCTTTTTGTTTTTTAATAGATGGTAGCGTTCTCTATTCAAATAGAAATGGGGTTTTGCATTACTATCATCCAATGCCTGCCATCTGAATTGATAAAACAGAATGGAGATCCAATCTAGTCTACTTTCCATTTGGAAGATAACAGTATGGTTAATTATAAATTCAGTTTTATCTATTTTCTTTAGTCTAGAATAATTCAGTTTTGTAGTAAGAGTAACTTTTATATGTAATAATTTGAAAGTTTAGAATTCTTTCACATGGCTCAATGAAAATTTTGCTTCTACATTGAAATCTTCCTGTAATCCTAGGGAATTCTTCCTGTCTTGGATTCACCTTTAAGAAAACTAATTCTTGAAGTGTTTATAGAATCTCATTATAAGAAGGCCTCACTACTTGAGGAATCCAATGACAATATTGTAACAGGACTCCATTATATTATTATTCTTAATAATATATTATTTTAAGGAGTATGTTCATTGAATAAAACTTTGTTCATGATCAACCTTTGAGCAAGCTATAGCATATCATGTTTCCTCTTATTTGCAACAGTATACTCTTAGAAAAATTACTGATAGATGGGCCCTTTAATTTTTATTAATGTCTTCAGAACAGATGCATATTTTTGAGGTATGTGGTAACTGACTATATCAGAGAATAAGAGCCACTATTCTAGGCATTGTCTGCAGAAAATAATGAAACCAGTGGTTCTTTATTTTGTCAATACATTGAGAAGATAATCAATAATGATCATATTTAAATTGTTCTTGTCATCTTAAACTATATAAGTAATAGGTGATTATAGAACTCATAGAATCATCTCTGTAACAACTGAAGGAGAGATTAGTTGGAAACAAGGTTGCACAAAATAATTTTTGGCACAAGAAAATCTGTTACTGATACCATAAAGTCACTGTCATAGCTGAATGAATAGTGTTTATAAGTAAGCACAGATAGAGAGGTTTATTCTTATTTTAGCTAGGTGATTTTGAATATTAAATTACAAAGTATTTAGAGCTATTGCTCTTTATCCCTGGATTGTAAACATTATGGTTATATTTAATTTGAAGCTATCATTTCACATTTCTTATTTACTAAATTTTAAAGTGGGAGTGGTTTCTTTTTTGTTTTTCATAAAATCCTATTTTCTTCTTACTTTAGAGGGCTACATAAACACATTTAAACATCAGCTCAGAACGAAGCGATCTACCACAGCGGCTTATTTGATCCAGAGTTCATCTCTTGTATTTCCACTGGAATACAGCCCATCTGTTTTACAATTCCCCTAGCCAGTAAGTTCTATAGGTCAGGAGTTTATAGTTTAGAAGAAAGTACATTTTCTTAGCCTTGTTTTTTCTAATGTAACATATTTTTAAAAACTATGAAAAATCTCAAGTGAAAGTAAATCATCCTGAAAATCATGATGTTAATAGCAACAGAAAGCCTTGTCTGTTAAGACTAAGAACATTGGTTTACATGCTGTTTGCATTTGCTTTTGTTTCCAACTGATAATATATTTTTTCTCATCTCTTTCAAAATCATTTGCAAGTGGACACACATGCTATCTGTCTCATAAGTAAGTATTCTGAACTCACTTTTTATATACAGAGAACTTCTGTGCTTCTGTCATGTCAGCTTTCATTTTCTTATGGAGATGGTGCCAAAGTTCTGTGTGCCAGTTCCTCATTTCTTGACAAAATTTCTTCAAAAGCCAATAATATATTTAATTTTAAAAGGGTCTTCCTCTAAAATTGAGTAATTTCTTTGGAAAATGTCCTCAAAGTTGGCATATGGTGATCAGAGGGAGGCATTCTGTAGAGTACTGTCTTTGTCCTCTGGCAACAGACCAGGTCTTTGGATTTAGGGCTTTAGGAAATCATTTAGTCACAGTTAGTTGTGAATAAGTGTGAGGGAGCTGGGTCAAAAAAAATGGCTCATCATTTTTGGAAGGCACCAGCTAGAGTCACAGGGTTTATGAGGGCTTGAAGGATATTGGTCCTACTACACACAAATTGTATAAAAAGAGCTATTTCCTTTTTTTTTTTACTCTTTTTAGTTTTATTAACACAGAGTTTTTAATTTAATTATTCTTACCTCATTTTGTACAGTGTTCTGTTTTTATGGAATCTGTGTGACAGTTATATCTTATTGATTAAAAGAGAATTTATGATTTTCAAATCAACAAATATTTGTTAGGTGTCTCTAATGTAATGGATATTATGTAAGGTTCTCTACATGATATTAAATAAATAGATTTTAAATCCTAGAATTTTAGAGTTGCAAGCTACCTCAGAGTTTATCTGGTTTGGCCAACTCCATCAATTTATAGATGGCCTCAACCCTGAGAAGCTTATAGTCTGATTATTGAAGAGAACTGAAAAAAAAAATGATCTGATTGCTGTTCTCCATGCATGACATTCATTTTCTTTCTGTCTTTATAACTGAAATACAGTCTTACAAAACTCCTAGAAACTCTAGCTTCTCTCAAAGTTTATTTTAAACTCCTATTAGAACCCTATCCTGATCCCTTTTATTTTTCTCCTAGAAATTAACTTAAATATATTTTATATTTAATTTTCTATGTTCATATTTCTTCTACTAAACAAGATATAATCTCCTTGATGCCAGAGACGATTTATTTCATAACAGCACTTGGAAAAGTACTTGGCACAGATTAGACACTTAATAAATTCTGGATGAAGAAATAAATAAAAGGTAGCTAGTAAAAGGTCAAGGCAACATATAATCTAGTGTCAATTCTGAGGTCCAAGAATGAACATGGCAGGTGAGGAGAATAGTACAAAGAACATGACTGGAGAGAGGATTCGTGGTGGACAGTAAAGGATGGTAAGAGTTGAATAGGTGGGGCAGAGCCAAGATGGCGGAGGAGAAACAGCACTTCCAAGGTGCTTCCCCCGACACCACTTCCAAACAATGTAAAAGGTGGACACTGAATAACTTCTGGAGCTCCAGCACCCAAAAAACCACACAGAGAAGCTAACCTCCTGCTGAGGACAGCCCAGCAGCCCTGCAGGGAGTGGCCAGCACAGCACAGTGCAATGCTCTGGGAGCCAAGCCCAGGCCCGAGTGAGCTGTGGTTTTAGCCCCAGGGTGGCTGGGCCAGCAGCCTGCTGGAGGGACCCCAGAACACCAGAAGCTATGGCGATTCTAGAATTATCAACACAGATATGCTTAGGACAGAATGAGAAGTTAGTGCCCTATGGACTTTGGGACCAGTATTTGGGGAACGCGACGGCTTCCTCCCCTGGGGGCAAGAAGCAGCTGAGGAGCCTCTGCACAGAAGCCATTTTGCAGCTTCAGTGGCAGCTTCAGCTTCTGGTCTGTGAACTGTAGGGAGATCCAGCAATCAGTCTGGGGGTTAATCGCTCTTGCTTTAACCTGCTTGGATCTGGATTGTGGTCTGGGGCGGAGGTCTGGGGTGGGTATCCAGCTTTCCAGAGTGTATAGAGGCTTTACAGAGGCCACCCAACTAATACCTTCTGAAGTTGTGAAGACCCCAACGTTCAGGACGGAAGCTCCCCTGTCTGGTGGCAGAGTCCTACTGTGGCAACAAGCCCCAAAATGAAGTATGTAAGTGGCAACTTGCCTAGGCAAAGGAAACAAAATAAATAGAAAAATGCAACATGAGATTCCTATTTTGGGGGCAAAGAGGATCAAAGCATGGAACATGAGGAGGACTGTGAGGTCAGAACTCCTGCACCAAAAGCCCCAAATGAAAATACAAGCTGGCTACAGGACATAGACGACCCTAAGAAGAAGATAAGAGAAGTGGGGGAAAAATTGGGAAGAGAAATGAGAAAGATGCAAGAAAAGTATGAAAGGAGAATCAACAGCCTGACTGAGGAAAATAAGACCTTAAAAAATAGACTAACTCAAATGGCAAAAGAGGCTCAGAAAGGCAATGAGGAGAAGAATGCCTTAAAAAGCCAAATCTGCCAGATGGAAAAAGAATCTCAAAAGCTCACTGAGGAGATTCATTCCTTCAGAGTTAGACTGGAGCAAATGGAAGCTAGTGACTTTATGAGAAATTAAGATGCTGTTAAACAGATCCAAACAAATGAAAGAATAGAAGGCAATGTGAAATATCTCATGGGAAAAACCACTGACCTGGAAAAGAGATCCAGGAGAGATAATTTAAAAATTATTGGACTACCTGAAAGCCATGATCAAAGAAAGAACCTAGAAATCATCCTTCAAGAAATTCTCAAGGAAAATTGCCCTGATGTTTTAGACCCAGAGGGGGAAATAGAGGTTGAAAGAATTCACCAATCACCTCCTAAAAAAGATCCCAAAAAGAAAACTCTGAGGAATATTATAGCCAGGTTCCAGAATTCCCAGATCAAGGAGAAAATACTACAAGCATCCAGGAAGAAACAATTTCAATATTGTGGAAACACAATCAGAATAGCACAGGACCTGGCAGCTTCTACATTAAGGCATTGAATGGCATGGAATATGATATTCCAGAGGACAAAAGAGCTGGGATTAACACCAAGAATCACCTACCCAGCAAAACTGAGTATCTTGTTTCTGGGGAAAATATTGTCATTCAGTGGAATAGAGGATTTTCAAGCATTCTTGAGGAAAAAACCAGAGTTGAATAGAAAATCTGACACTCAGACACAAGAAGCAAGAGATGCTTGAGAAGGTAATCATGGAAAAGAAATCAAAAGGAATTTATCAAAGTTGAACTATTCACATTCCTACATGGAAAAACAATAACTGTGACTGATGAAACCTTCCTCATTATGAAAATAATTGAAGATGGGTATATGGGGATATGAATACATATGTGAATGTGTATATATGTTTACAGGTATACATGGATGGAGGGCACAGGTTGAATTTGGTGGGAAGGGATGATGCTTAAGGGGTGAAGTTAAGAGGTGAGAGAGGAAAGTGGCGAGAGGAGATGGGGAGAGAGAGGGTAGGGTAAACTATCTCATGTAGAAGAGGCAAGGGGAAGTAGTTGCAGGGGAGGGGAAGAACAAGAAGGCAAAAAGGCAAAACCATATTCTCATTGAATTTGGCTCAGTGAGAGAATGACATACATACTAAATTGGATATCTCACCCTGCAGGAGAGTAGGGGGAAGGGGAAGGAGAGGGGGGATGATGGAGGGGAGGGCATTCTGGGGGGAGGGGAGGTTGGAAATACCCACTTTTGAAGAAGGACAGGATCAAAGTAGGGATTGGACCAGGTGGGGGGTGGGAATGGGTGGGAGGGAAATATAAGCAGTCTTTTACAATATAACTACTATGGTAATGTTTTACATAGCTATACATGTACAACACATACTGAATTGCTTATCTTCTCAGAGGGAGTGTATGACAAGGAAGGAAGGGAATGGATCTGAAATTTGAGGTTTTAAAATTAAATGTTTCAAATGTATATAAATACTATTATTAATACTATTTTACATGCAATTAGGAGATAAGATGTGCAGGCATTGGGACACAGATTCACCTTGCCCTAATGGCAAAGTTGAAGGGGGTGTGGGAGAAGATATGGGAGAGAGCAGATTGGATGAGGGGATATCTTGTAGGACTGCTGTTCTGGGGTGGTGGGTAGGGAAAAAATGGGGGAAAATCGTAACTCAAAATCTGCTGTAAATGAACAATGTAAACCAGAAGTTAATAAAGCATTTGTTATAAAAAAAAAAGAGTTGAATAGGTAAGGTGAGCCAGTTGACAGAGAGCCTTGAAAATAAGGCTATGGATCTTAAACTTGTTAGAGTAAGCATTAAAGAAACACTGGAGATTCTACAGCAATGGGGTGATATCATTAAAATATAATTTTATGAGATAACTTGCTGGATGGATGCAGAAGAAATTACCTTGGGGTCCCTAAAGTCTGGACACATAGGAAATCTCAATAACTATGCATATTTTTCAAGAAATGAAATGAATGAAATTTTTAGCAACATTTTATTTCATAAGTATAAATGAGATTTCATAGAAAGATATAGGAGACACGTAGGAAATCTCATTAAATAGTTAAATTAATATGGAAAATTGTCCCTAATAGCTAATGAAAGCTTTTATTCCATATGAAATTGTCATGGCTAAAATTTGTGCTAATTAAATAAAATGTTGTTGAAAATTTCATTTCTTAAAAATATGCACAGTTGATGAGATTTCCGATGTGTCCAGACTTTAGGGACACCCTGTACATATAAGGTAGTAATGATCTAGATAAGAATGGTATCAGTAGGAGAAACCCATCAGTTGGGGAATGGCTAAACAAGTTATGGTATATGAATGTAATGGAATACTACTGTGCTGTAAGAAAATGAGGAGCAGACAGACTTCTTAATAACCTGGAGAGACATATATAAACTGATTCTGAGTGAGAAGAGCAGAACCAGGAGAACTTTGTACACAGTTACAGACACATCATATGTGTGATGACTAACTTTGACAGACTGGGCTCCTCTCAGCAATGCAAGGCTGTAAGACAACTCCAGGACTCATGATGGAAAGGGATATACACATCCAGAGAAAGAACTATAGTCTGAATGCAGATTGAATTAAACTACTTGCTCTTTTTTTGTTTCGCTTTATATCTTATTTCTTATTGTTCACTCCATTGATTATAATCCTTCTCTACAACTTGACTAATGTATAATGTGAAGATATTTGTAGATCTTATATTTGATTGCATGCTGCCATGGGGGAGGATGGGGAGAAAATTAGAAACTCAAAGAATTGTGGAACTTAATGTTGTAAACTAAAAGTCAATAAAAAAAAAAGAATGATATCAGTGGTGTTTGGATCCAGCAAGCATTTGTTAAGCAAGTAGCTATGTACAATGTACTGGGTATACAAAGACAAAAATGAAACAGGTCTTACTATAGGGAGCTGATATTCTACTACGGAAATATACGTACTTACATACATACATACATAGCCACTAGATATTTATTATGTGCCATCTGTGTATCAGGCATTGTTTACTATCGTGTAGTAATACTGTGTACTAATGTGTCAGGCATTATATACTAGAGGATAGAGATTTAAAGACCAAGTGGGAAGGCATTGTGTACTAAGAAGTAATGAGGATCTGAATTAGAATGGTGGTTGTGTGAATGGAAAAAAGAGGATAGAATGGGAGAGATTCTAGAGGGAATCCCAAGATCTACTAGTTGATTAAATGTGGGTTATATGGAGAGAATTTTATTTAGGTTGACTCTGAGGTTTCCAACTTGAACAACTGAGAGCATGGTTTTTTCTCTCAACAGAAATAAGAAAGTGTGGAGTGATAGGCTTAGAGAAAAGAATGAATTTTATTTTGACAGTATTAAGTTTGAAAGACTACTGGACAATCAGGAGGAGATATCCAGTAGGCAATATAGCAAGCATTCTAGGTAAAAGAATGTTTTGTTTGGTGGAAAACAAGCAGGGTAGTACCTAAAAACTATAATTGATGTAATTACACATGAATATGTTTTCAGCCTGGAAAGAAAGGCTGGAGCCAGGTTGTGAAGAGCTGTAAATACCAAATATAGAATTTCATATTTTATTCTAGAGGCAGTGGGGAGCCACTGGCATTTCTTTCTTTTTTTTTTTTTTTAAGCAATTGGGGTTAAGTAACTTGCTCAAGGTTACACGGCTAGTCATTGTTTATGCGTGGGTGCTCATTTTCTGAGGCCGGATCTGATCTCGGGTCATCCAAACTCCGAGGCCAGCACTCTTACTCACTGCGCCACCTAGCCGCCCCTTTAGGGCAATTGGGGTTAAGTAACTTGCCCAAGGTTACAAGGCTAGGTTTTTGTTTGTGTGGATTAAGTGTCGGAGGCCGGCTCCGAACTCAGGTCCTTCTGACTCCAGGGCCGGCACTCTATTCACTGCGCCACCTAGCCGCCCCTGGCATTTCTTAAAATGGAAAGGAACAAGGTCAGATTTGTATTTTGGGACTATTAATTTGTCAGCTGTGTAGAGGTCAGGTTGGAGAGGGGAGAAAATGAGGCAGAAAGACCACTTAAATGGCAGTTATAATAGTTTAGGCTAACAGTGATAAAGGTCCTGAACTAAGGAGGTAACTGTAAGGAGGAAGGAAGAGATTTGAGAGATGTTGGCATGATTGGGTGTGGGAACAAAAGAGGGCGAGTGGAGAATGAAAAATAACTCCTAGGCTGTGAACCTGAGTGACTAAGATGGTGGTACCCTCCACAGAAATAGGGAAGTTAGGAACGGTAGATGTAAGTCACAGTGGCAAAGTGTAAATTCTCTTTGAATGTGTTTTTGAAATGTCCAACAGAGATCCAGGGTAAATGTCCAGCAGGCATTTGGAAATAAAGGACTGGACTTGAGGAGAGAGAGAGGACAATTGGGTATATAGATAAAGTAGTCATTTTCATAGAGATGAGTATTGAACCCATTGGAGCTAATGAGATCACTAAGAAAGGATAGAGAGAGAAGAGGGTTTAGAAGAGAGTCCTGGGGTACCCCATGGAAAGGGGGAGGGACATAGATGATGTTAGTACAGAGGAGTCTGGTTCAGTTATATTGGCTGGCAGAAATCCCTAACAGAGGTCTCATGAAAAACCTTGGGGAAAGAAATCTCCAGAAAAAGGGGGTGTAATATTAAACACAGAAATTAAGAAGAATGAAGACTGAAGAAAAGTCATTGGATATCACAGTAAAAAGATCTTTATAGACTAGTTTTAGTAGGCAACAGATACTTATTTAATAGGTTATGTGTGCAAGGTACTAGGGTTATAAAGACAGAATCATCACTGCCTTTAAGGACCTTACATTTCAGGAGAGACAGAGAGAGACCTAGAGAATCAATAGGAGGGAGTAGACTCTGAGGGTCTGTGGCCCTGGAAACTGAAAGACCTTGTTAAGAGCTGTCAGTGTAATAGAAGTAGGAAGTAAAAAGAAGAGAGCCAAGCCCTTGGCTTTACATACACTTCTTAGAGATGATAGAGGGAGGAAGTCAGCACTAAAGTAGGAGAGTTCAGGGTCCATAGGAACAGGTTTGAGTGATCTCAGGGTGAGCCTTTATCTGTTGAATTAAAAAAAAAAAGTTTGGATCCATTTTGGAATTTGGATGTGTGTGGCTGGGGAGGGAGTCTTTTAAGATGAATTCAAGGGAGTAGCAACAGGACTTCCGAGGGGCTCCAGCTCCAGCTTTCACCAATCCATGTAAAAGGGGACTCTGAACAAACTTGGGAGCTACAGAACCCACAAATTGACACAGTGAAGCTAACCTCCCACTGAAGACAGCCTGGCAGCCTGGCAGGGTGCGGCCAGCACAGCACTAAAGCCAAGCCCAGTCCCACGTGAGCCAGAGGTTTTAGCTCCAGAGTGGCCTTGCCAGCGGCCAGGTGGAGGGACCCCAGAACACCAACAGCTGGGGTGTTTCCAGAATTATCAATACATAGTGGACTGTGGACTTTGAGACTAGTGGGGATAGCGTCCAGCTTTTTCCCCTAGGACGAAAAGCCACTGAGATGCTTAGGCACAGCCGGCGCCATGTTGTAGCTTCAGCTCCTGGCCTGTGGACTGTAGGGGGATCTGGCGACCAGTCTAGGGGGTAATTGCTCTTGCTTTAACCTTCTTGGATCTGGATTGTGGTCTGGAGTGGAGGTCCTGGGGTATTGCCAGAATGTGTGGAGGCTTCAGAAAGGGCACCCAACTAATACCTACAGCAGCTGAGAAAACCCCAGCGTTTGGGATGGAAGCTACCCTGGCTGGTGGCAGAGTCCTGCTGTGGCAACATGTCTAGGCAAAGGAAACAAAATAAACAGAAAAATTCAACATTAGACTCCTATTTTGGGGGAAAAAAGGATCAAAGCATGGAACAGGAGGAGGACTGGGAGGTCAGAACTCCTGCACCAAAAGCTTCAAATGAAAATACAAGCTGGTTACAGACCATATTGGACCTTAAGAGTCAGAGAAGAGAAGTGGAGGAAAAACTGGGAAGAGAAATGAAAATGATGCAAGAAAATTATGAAAGGAGAGTCAACAGCCTGACTGAGGAAAATAACGCCCTAAAAATAGACTAAATCAAATGGCAAAAAAGGCTCAAAAAGGCAATGAGGAGAGGAATGCCTTAAAAATCCAAATTTGCCAGATGGAAAAAAGAATCTCAAAAGCTCACTGAAGAGAATCTTTCCTTCAGATTTAGAATAGACCAAAGGGAAGCTAGTGACTTTGTGAGAAATCAAGATGCTGTTAAACAGATCCAAACAAATGAAAGAATAGAAGGCGATGTGAAATGTCTCATGGGAAAAACCACTGACCTGGAAAATAGATCCAGGATAGATAATTTAAAAATTATTGGACTACCTGAAAGCCATGATCAAAGAAAGAACCTAGAAATCATCCTCCAAGAAATTCTCAAGGAAAACTGCCCTGATGTTTTAGAACCAGAAGGCAAAATAGAGGTTGAAAGAATCCCAAAAAGAAAACTCCTAGGAATATTTTAGCCAGGTTCCAGAATTCCCAGATCAAGGAGAGAATACTACAAGCAGCCAGGAAGAAACAATTTGAATATTGTGGAAACACAATCAGGATAACATAGGATCTGACAGCTTCTACACTGAGGGATCAAAGGGCCTGGAACATGATATTCCGTAGGTCAAAGGACCTGGGATTCAAACCATGAATCACCAACCAGAAAAACTGAGTATCATGCTTCAAGGGAAAATATGGTTATTCAGTGGTTTAGAGGACTTTCAGGCATTCTTGAAGAAAAAAACAGACTTGAGTAGAAAATTTGACATTCAGACACAAGAAACAAGAGAAGCATGAGAAGGTAAACAGGGAAAAGAAATCATAAGGAACTTATCAAAGTTGAACTATCTACATCCCTACATGGAAAACAATCATTGTAACTGATGAAACTTTTTCTCAGTATGAAAATAGTTGAAGGGAATAGAAATATATATGTATATTCATATATATATATATATATATATATATATATATATATTTGTGTGTATAGTCTTTATTGGAGGGTATATAGGTTAAGAATACATATGTGAATGTGTGTGTATAATATATATATATATATATATATATATATATATATATATATATATATATATATATATATATATATATATATATATATATATATGTTTACAGGTATACATAGATAGAGGGCACAGGACCAATTTAATAGGAAGGGATGATACTTAAAAGGTGAAATCAAGAGGTGAGAGAGGAATATAATGAGAGGAGATGGGGAGAAACAGAATGGGGCAAACTATCTCATATAGAGGAGGCAAGGGGAAATGGATACAATGGAGGGGAAGAACAGGAAGGCATAAGGGAATGGGTCAACCTTATAATCATTGAATTTGGCTCAGGGAGGGAATGACATAGGGTATCTCACCCTACAGGAGAGTAGGGGGGAAGGGGATGAGAGGGGGGGATGATGGAAGGGAGGGCAGGCTGGGTGGGAGGGAAGTAGGAAGCACACACTTTTGAAAAGGGGCAGGACCAAAGTAGAGAATAGAACAAGTGGGAGGTGGGATAGGAGGGAGGGAAATATAATCAGTCTATCTACTATGGTAATGTTTTGCATTAACTGCACATGTATAACCTATATTGAATTGCTTATCTTCCCAGTAAGGGTGGGTGACAAGGGAGGAAGGGAATGGATTTGGAATTCAAAGTTTTAAAACCAAATGTTTACATACACACACACACTATTATTAATAGTATTTTATATGTAATTGGGAAAAGAGGAGGGGATATCCTGGGGCACTGCTCTTTGGGGAGGTGGGTAGGGGAAAAATGGGGAGAAAATTTGTAACACAAAAAGTGGTGGAAATGAATGAAGTAAAACAGAAGTTAATAAAGCATTTAAAAATAAATAAATAATCTAATCCTAAAGAATCAGTGGGTCAAACAGCAAATCATAGAAACAATAACTTCACCCAAGAGAATGACAATAGTAAGACAGCATACCAAAACTAATGGGATGCAAGCCAAAGCAGTTTTTATTGGAGATTTTATATCTCTAAATGCTTACATTAATAAAATAGAGAAAGAAGAGATTAATTGGGCATGTGACTAAAAATGCTGAAAAAGAATAAATTAAAAATCCCCAGTTAAATACCAGATTAGAAATTCTGAACATCAAAGGAGAGATTAATGAAACTTAAATTAAGAAAACTATTGAGAGGAGGAGGGCGGAGCCAAGATGGCAGAGTAGAAACAGCTCATCCAAGCCACTCTGCCCCCACATTCCCCCCAAACGATGTAAAAGGGGACTCTGAACAACTTCTGGAGCCCCAGCACCCACAGAACGACACAGAGAAGCTAAACTCCCGCTGAGAACAGCCCAGCAGCCCTGCAGGAAGGACCAGCGCAGTGGTCTGGGACCTGGCAGCTTGCAGAGTGCAGGAGCCGAGCCAAGCCCAGGTCCGCATGAGCCGAGGTTTTAGCCCCAGGGCGGCAGGGCCAGCAGCCGGCTGGAGGAACCCCAGAACACCAGGAGCTGTGGCGACTCCAGAATTATCAACATAGACTTGCCTGGGACAAAGTAAGAGGTTAGTGTCCTATGGACTTTGAGACTGGTATTAGGGAATGCGTCGGCTCCCTCCCCTGGGGGCTAGAAGCCGCTGAGGACAAACGCCATTTTGTAGTTTTCAGAGGCAGCTCCCACTCCCAGCCTGCAAATTTGTAGGGAGATCCAGCGATCAGTCTTGGGGGGTAATCGCTCTTGCTTTAACCTCCCTGGATCTGGATTGTGATCTAGGGTGGAAGTTGTGGGTGGGTTTACAGCTTGCCAGAAACGGAAGTTGCCCCCCACACGTTCGGGACGAAAATTCCTCTATCTGGCCTTAAAGCCATAGTGTGGCAACAAGCCCAAAAGTCAAGTAATTAAGTGGCAACATGCCAAGGCAAAGGAAACAGAAAAATGCAACCCTAGACTCCTATTTTGGGGGCATAGAGCAGGAAAAGGACTGTGAGGTCAGAAGTCCTGCTCCAAAAGCCCCAGGGGAAAACATGAGCGGGTTGCAGGCCATAGAGGACCTTAAGAAGGACTTTAAAAATCAAATAAGAGAAGTGGAGGAAAAATTGGAAGAGAAATGAGAAGGATGCAGGAAAAGTATGAAATGAGGGTCAACAGCCTGACTGAGGAAAACAACACCTTAAAAAATAGACTAACTCAAATGGCAAAGGAGGCCCAAAAGGGCAATGAGGAGAAGAATGCCTTAAAAAGTCGAATTTGCCAGATGGAAAAAGAATCTCAAAAGTTCACTGAGGAGATTCATTCCTTCAGAGTTAGACTGGAGCAAATGGAAGCTAATGACTTTATGAGAAATCAAGATGCTGTTAAGCAGATATAAACAAATGAAAGATTAGAAGGCAATGTGAAATATCTCATGGGAAAAACCACTGACCTGGAGAATAGATCCAGGAGAGACAATTTAAAAATTATTGGACTACCTGAAAGCCATGATCAAGGAAAGAACCTAGAAATCACCCTTCAAGAAATTCTCAAGGAAAACTGCCCTGATGTTTTAGATCCAGAGGGCAAATAGAGGTTGAAAGAATCCACCGATCACCTCCTGAAAAAGATCCCAAAAAGAAAACTCCCAGGAATATCATAGCCAGGTTCCAGAATCCCCAGATCAAGGAGAAAATACTACAAGCAGCCAGGAAGAAACAATTTGAATATTGTGGAAACACAATCAGAATAGCCCAGGACCTGGCAGCTTCTACACTGAGGGATCGAAGGGCATGGAATATGATATTCCAGAGGGCAAAAGAACTGGGAATGAACCCACGGGTCACCTACCCAGCAAAACTGAGTATTTTGTTTCAGGGGAAAATATGGTCATTCAGTGGAATAGAGGACTTTCAAGCATTCTTGAGGAAAAAACCAGAATTGAATAGAAAATTTGACACCCAGACATAAGAAGGAAGAGATGCCTGAGAAGGTAATCAGGGAAAAGAAATCAAAAGGAACTTATCAAAGTTGAACTATTTACATTCCTATATGGAAAAGCAATAACTGTGACTGATGATATCTTTCTCACTATGAAAATAATGGAAGAAGGGTGTGTGGTCATATGAATACATATGTGAATGCGTGTGTATATGGTTACAGTTATATATGGATAGAGGGCATAGGTTGAATTTGTTGGGAAGGGAGAATACTCAAGGGATGAAATTATGAGGTGAGAGAGGAAAGTGGCAAGAGGAGATGGGGAGAGACAGGGTAGTGTAAACTATCCCATGCAGAAGAAGCAAGGGAAGTGGTTGCAAAAGAGGGGGAGAATAAGGAAGGCTAAAAAGGCAAAACCACATTCACATTGAATTTGGTTCAGGAAGAAAATGACATACATACTAAATGGGATATCTCAACCTGCAGCAGGATAGGGGGAAGGGGGATGGGAGGAGGGATGATGGATGGGAGGGCATCCTTGGGGGAGGGGAGGTTGGAAGTACCCACTATAGAAGAGGGACAGGATCATGTAGGGAATGGACCAGGTGGGGGTGGGATGAGTGGGAGGGAATTATAAGCAGCCTTGTACAATATATCTACTATGATAATGTTTTGCATAGCTAGACATGTACAACATACACTGAATTACTTATCTCCCAAGAGGGAATGGGTGACAAGGGAGGAAGGAAATGGATCTGAAATTTGAGGTCGTAACATTAAATGTTTCAAATATATATAAATACTATTATTAATACTCTTTTGCTTGTAATAGGGAGATAAGATGTGCAGGCATTAAAGACTCACCTTCCTCTAATGGAAAAGTCGATGGGGGTGTGGGAGAAGGTATGGGAGAGAGCAGATTGGAGGAAGCGATATCTTGTGGGATTACTGTTCTGGGAGGTTGGATAGGGGAATAATGGGGGGAAATGATTGTAACTCAAAACATGGCGGAAATGAATGATGTAAAACAGAAGTTGATAAAGCATTTGTTTAAAAAAAAAAAACTATTGAACTAATAAGTAAAACGAAGAGCTGGTTTTATGGGGAAACTGCCCCCCTCAGTAAAACAGATGTTTAATTTGATTAAAGAAGAAAACCAAATTACCAGTATCAAAAATGAGAAGGGTGAATTTACCACCAGTGAAGAGTAAGGTATGCCAATAATTCTGACAATCTAAGTGAAGTGGATGAATATTTACAAAAATATAAATTGTCCAGATTAAGAAGAAATAAAACACGTAAATAACCCTATTTCAGAAAAACAAATTGAATAAGCCATCAATGAACTCCCTAGTAAAAAAAATTTCCAGGGTCAGATGGATTTACAATCAGATTTTATCAAACATTTATAGAATAATTCCAGTGCTATATAAACTATTTGGAAAATAGGCAAAGAAGTCCTATCAAATTCTTTTTGTGATACAAATGTGATATTCATACCTAAAGGGTAAAAAGCTAAAACAGAGAAAGAAAATCATAGACCAATGTGCCTAATGAATATTGATACAAAAATTTTAAAGAAAATACTATCCAAAAGATTACAGCAACTTATCATGACGATAATAAGCTTTGACCAGGTGGGATTCATACCAATAATGTAAGGCTGGTTCAATATTAGGAAAATTATCAGCATAATTGACCATATCAATAACAAAATTAACAGAAATCTTATGATAATATCTCAATAGATGGAGAAAATGTTTTTGACAAAATATAACACCCATTGTTATTAAAAACACTGGAAAGCGTATGTAGCAATGGTGTTTTCTTTACAATGATAAGTAGCATCTATAGAAAACCATCAGCAAGCATTTCATGTAATGGGGCTTGTAAGCTAGAAGTATTTCCAATAAGTTCGGGGTGAAACAAGGACGTCCATTATCACCATTGTTATTCAATATTGTACTAGAAATGTTAGCTTCATCTGTAAGAGAAGAAAAAGAAATTGAAGGAATTGGAATAGGCAGTGAGGAAACAACGCTATCACTCTTTGCAGATGATATGATGGTATTCTTAGAGAATCCTATCAAATCAACTAAAAAACTACTTGAAATAATTAACACCTTTAGCAAAGTTGTAAGACTTGAAATAGACCCATATAAACAAATCATTGGCATTTCTATATGTTACTAATAAAGTTCAGGAGCAAGAGAAAGAAAGAGAAAATCCATTTAAAATAACTGTAGACAATAGAAAATATTTGGGAGTCTACCCACCAAGACAAACCCAGGAACTATATGAACATAATTACAAAATACTTTTTACATTAATAAAGTCAGATCTAAATAATTGGAAAAATATCAGTTGCTCATGAGTAGGCCAACCTAATATAATTAAAATGACAATTCTACATAAATTAATTTACTTATTCAGTGCCATACCAATCAAACTACCAAAAATTATTTGATAGAGCTAAAAAAATAATAAAATTCATCTGGAAAAACAAAAGGTCAAGAACATCAAGGGCATTAATGAAAAGAGATGCAAGGGAAGGTGGCCTAGCTGTATTAGATCTAAAACTTCAATTATAAAGTTGCAATCATCAAAACTACTTGGTGGTGATTAAGAAATAAGAGTGGTAGATCAGTGGAATAAGTTAGGTACACAAGACATAGGAGTAAATGACTATAGTAATCTACTGTTTGATAAACCCAAAGATTCTAGCTTCTAGAATAAGAACTCACTATTTGACAAAAACTGCTGGGAAAACTGGAAAACAGCAGGGCAGTAACTAGGCATAGACCAATATCTTACACCATATACCAAGAATAGGTCAAAACAGGTACATGATGTAGACATAAAAAGTGAAACTATAAGCAAATTAGGAGAGCAAGAAATGATTTACCTGTCAGATCTGTGGAAAATGGAATGATTTGTTAGCAAACAAAAGATCAAGAACATTATGAAATGCCAAGTGGATAATTTTGATTATGAAAAGTTTTTGCAGAAACAAAACTAATGCACCTAAGCTTAGAAGGGAAGCAGAAAGCTGGGAAACAGTTTTTACAGCCAGTATCTCTGATAAAGGCCTCGTTTCTAAAATATATAGAGAACTGAGTCAAATATGTAAAAATACAAATCATTTCCCAAATGATAAAAGGTCAAAGGATATGAATAGTAAACTGCCTCTCTATAGTCATATGGAAAAATATTCTAAATCATTACTGATTAGAGAAATGCAAATTAAAACAACTCTGAGGTAACATATCACACCTATCAGAGTGCCTAACATGACAAAACAAGAAAATAATAAATGTTGGAGAAGATGTGGGAAAATTGGAACACTAAGTCATGTTGGTGGAGTTGTGAACTGATACAACTACTCTGGAGAGCAAATTAGAACTTTGTCCAAAGGGCTATAAAAATATGCAGACCCTTTGACCCAGCAATACCACTTCTAGGGTTGTATACTAAAGAGATCATAAAAAGGAAAAGGACCTACATGTACAAAAAATGTTTATAGCAGCTCTTTTTGTGGTGGCAAAGAATTGGAAATTGAGGGGATGCCCATCAATTGGAAAATGACTTAAGAGGTTGCAGTGTGTGAATGTAATGGAATACTCTGTTCCATATGAAATGGTAGCAGGTGGACTTTAGAAAAACCTAGTAAGACTTATATAACTTGATGCTGAGTAAAGTGAGCAGAACCAGGAATATATTGTACTCAGTGATACATTGTGTGATGACTGACTCTGTTAGACTTAGCTCTTCCGAGCAATGCAATGATCTAAGACAATTCCAAAAGACTCATGAGAGAAAATGCTATCCATATCCAGAGAAAGAATTATTAAGTCTGAACGCAGATCAAAGCATATTTTTTTCTCTTTTATTGTTTTATGTTTTTTCCTTCTTGTGGTTTTTCCTTTTGTTCTGATTCTTCTTCCACAACATGAGTAATGTGGAAATATGTTTAATATGATTGTACATGTATAGCCTACCTCAGTTTGCATGCTCTCTTGTAGAGGGTGTGCGAAAATTTAGAACTCAAAATCTTATAAAAGTGAATGTTGAAAACTAAAAATAATTTAAAACTTCCTCTAAAAAAAGAAGAAAGAAAATTAAGTTGCATGAACAATAAGCAGGATACAAAGTAGAATGTGATCAGGACAAATGAAAGATGCAGAGGACTAAAAAAAGAAAATTTGAAGATAAAGAGTTCATTTTCTTTCTTTCTTTTGCTTTTTGGAGGGCAATTGGGGTTAAGTGACTTGCCCAAGGTCACACAGCTAGTTTTTGTGTTAAGTGTCTGAGGCCAGATTTGAACTCAGGTCCTTCTGACTCCAGAGCCCGTGTTCTTCTTCACTTTCCACACCCAGTCACCAAATCCTGTAGGATTTACATCAATATGGCTTGCATGCACCTTTTCCTCTTAAAATGTTCTTGCCCTTGCTTTGTCCCTCCTTATCTCTTTCTCTGAGTATTTTATAGCCTCCTAAATGATTTGCCTATTTCCTGCCTTCATCCCCTCTGATCTTATCCTCCCAAAGCTGCTAAAATAACCTTTTGGATGTACTATGTACCATGTCACTGCCCTGCTCAAAATTTTTTAATTACTCCCTATTTACTGTAGGACTAAATGCAAATTCCCTAGACTGGCATTATAGAGTCTGGTTCCATCTGACTTCCAGCCTTATTTCATATGACCACCTTTCACATACTTTGTCTTCTGGCCCAAGAGGACTTTTAGCTGTTCCCTGATGACCCCTTGTACTCTCCTACCCTGATGTGGAAAGACTTCACAGAGTTATAAAATATATGAGTTGGCAGGGATTTCAGAGACCTCCAAACTCCACTGCCCCCTCCTTGTTTCTTGACTCAAGGACCTTCTAAAGTGCCACTCTTTGGTGCTTTTTCTGACCCTCCCTGCCAAGAGCTGAAAATAAACTCTTTGGGAGCAGTTAGGTGGTGCAGTGAAAAGAGCTCTAAGGTTTCAAGAGTGAGTGATTCAGAAGAGTAATTAAAAAAAAAAAAAAGCAAGAAAACTAGAAAAAAGGTACAAAGTGGGGGAAACGGTATGGGGGGGAAGGAAGGGAGAAATGTATAGTGGGCAATTAGAAAGGTGAGACTAAAGGTCACAGGAAAAAAACAGTGATGTTTAGGGAGTGACTCAGGTGAATTTACATATATATGCATATGCATATGTATATGTATTTGTATATGGCATATGAGAGGGAGATGGTATAGAGACAAAAGAGAAGAGGGCTGAGGGCAGAGCTTTAATGGTCACCCATGCTGAAGAGGGAGAAGAGAAGCCAGCAGAGCATGGCATCAGAGATTTAGAGTAATTTTAAAAATAAGACACTAAGGGCCTAGTAAGGTGCAGTATTTTTCAGTGCCAGGATTCAAACTTAGTTCTTCCAGCTCCAAATCAAGTATTCTTTCTACTATACAATACAGTTAGGAAAAAAAGCTAAAGGCAAAGATCATATCAAGAAGGTAGTAGATGATCAACAGTATCAAATTCTTCTGAAATGTCAAGATGAATGAGGACTAAGAGCTGTTCATAAAACGTGGTGGTCAGGAAGCCACTGGTTACTTCAAGAACAATTTAGAACCAAATCCTTCTCCCGAAAAGTATATGAGGAGTCAGAATAGTTTTAAAAGGTTTGCATTCATGTTTGGCCTATGCGGTTTGTTTTTGTTTTTTTGCTTTCATTTCCCCAAGCAAGTATGAAGTCAAAGACAGTTTAAAGCCAAGGACCCCTAATCAGACCAAGGACCTGCTCTACAAATCAGTGGGACTAGAAATAGTTGCAGGTTTATCAATATCTCTAAAAGAAAAGCTAATGTTCTGAGGCCTGAGTTTTGTTAGTGGAAGTATTACATGAGTAAAAGTACAAAATTAATTTTTCAAATTTGGGTTTTACATGTATCATCTCTTAAAAAGGCTAATAACTGTATATCCTAACCCCACCCCCAAAAAAACCCCTGACAATTCTGAATTTTAGACAGCAAAAAGAAAGTCTACAAGTTAACTGTTACAGATTGGTTTCACATTCTCAAATAACTGTTTGACATTTTATAGTAGGTAGCCACTCAGCATTCCCTTTCACAATATGAAACTCCAGTTTAAAACCAACCTTGTATTCAAGTAGTCAAATGATAAGCAAAATACTGAATCACCTGAAAGTATGTCTATGACTGCAAAGCAAATATAGTTGGTTAAAAAATACATTAAGCTGGGGGTGGAAATCTTTCTTTCAAGAGAGACTAATTTTTTAGAAACTGCAGCCCTCCATGTTCAAGGTGCTAAACTCAACAAATATATTTCAGTTTGCTGGACAAATAATTTTTAGAGTCTTCTTTTCTTGTGTAATCTCCATTTTATATAAAGACAACCATGTTGATGGGCTACTAAATCCTCATGTTAATTAAACACCACCACTCACACTAGTATTTGCTGACCTTTGTAGAGGCACATTTCCACATATTCTTTTTCATAATGGGAGTGGGGCAAGGAGTGAATTTAATTAGGAATAATGGCCTTTCCATATTTTCTGAGAAGTCATTTGTCACAGAGATGAAAAGGTGGGTATATACTATCCCTGACTGGGCCATGTATGCTGATGCTCTGGCTATTAACCATTGTCATGCTTGGCCCTTTGATTTTCTGTTCCATGGGTTCTTGAACTAGAGGTCAAGGCTCAATGTTAGCCCTGAAATGTGGCAAGGATAATTGTATCTGTCACTGGAAGACTTTCTGCCATCTCCACTATTACCAGTTTGACTGAATGGGACAGAAAATCAACCAGTCAGTTAACATTTATTAAGTGTCAACTATCTGCCTTGATCTATGCTAGGCACTTGGGATATAAAGGAAGAAACAAATAAACAGCCCCTGCCCTCAGCTTACATTCTACAAAATTAGAGGAACCCATATAAATGAATGAAGATATATACAAAGCAAACAAATGTAAAGAGAATTAATGTGGTGATACTGGTAGTGAAGGTGGCCATTGCTTCTAGATGCCTAAGATTTGTAAAGGTCAGACAAGTCACCAGGCTGATCCTTTAATATGGACCTGTACAGATAAATATCAAATAGATGGCAACTTTATAGAATTGCTCTATTTAAATTAACTGCATGAGACTTGTGTGATTCTTTGGGAGAGTGAGGAAATGAAGTATCTTTCATTGCTACTAATAAAACAATGAGATAAACGAATTTCATCATACTCTCTGTCTTCCACTAACATTCTCCTCTGTCTCATTATGGTTTTGAAGATGAGCTTGGGTTCTCAAATATTATTCAACAGAGCACAAGTTCTAGAAGTGCCTGCAACTGGAAAAGCTGAAAATGGATGTGGTGACAGATACTTTGTCTACAGTACATAGAATAGCCTGGCTCATTTCAGAGGCTGGCCATGAGGCAATTAATTATTTACTTTCCCCATAGTAATTCGTTTTTCTGTCTAGTACAGAACAGAAGGCTGACCACTGTCACATTGATGAAACTATGGATTTTTAAGTATTGAAGCCTATTATCAGTCAAGCAACTTCATAATGTTTTGGTGGCTTTTAAAAATACTTCCTGAAAAAGACTGTATATTTTCTTTATACTGGATCCAAATTACCAGAAACCTCAAGGAATTGTTTTTTTCCCTAGTATTATAAAAGCATAAATATTACACACAATGATGACTGGGGTATGACAAAATTTTGAAATTATTTCAAATTTAAAGTTTCAGTTACATTCAATCACCTTCATGTTAAGCATATTTTGTTTCAGTCATAGGATTTGAGATTCTGTAACCTACAAATGATATTCAAGTACTCCTTGATTTTTTGTCACAGTCTATTTTGGAAACATTAGCAAAGCAAGTAATATTTCTCATAGAACTCTATTATATACTCCTTTTCTTCTCACTGGGAGGGAATATTTTTGATGTCCAATGTGTCAGATGCTGATATAAGTGGTTACTGTATTGGTTGATCTTCCTCGACTATTTTTCTCTAATATGAGAAAAAAATCACAGTAGGGACTCGAAGAAAGACATATACTAGATAATTAGGCATTTACTGTCAGATATGGTTGGTGAGTTTATTTTGCTTTAACTGTATTGCTTTGAAATGTTTCTAGGTAGCGGGCGGTGGGAAGACTACTGGAACGTGACAGTAATAACTTCTTAAAAGTTTCTTCTTTTAGAAATACTAAGAAAATATTATCTCAGTACTTTCATCAAATTCTCTGGGCTAATAAATCTCTACTAGAAACCTTACAATTCTCTTATTAGCTATCAATTCTGATATAATGACCAAGCTTAAATCTTTTTTATATAATTTTAATCAAAAGCCTAACTAGTTTCTAAGCCATCCCCAGATCTCTCTAGAGTCTGAGTCTGTCCAGGAAGTACTCCCCCCTGAAGTGATCAGATTATCAGAACGACTCCTCGCTGAAGTGATCAAACTAAGAGAAGGAGGAAATTTTGGATTACTTTAATTCACTTCTATAAAGGGGGAAAAGAGAATTCTTAGAGGTCAGAGGATTAAATGGTTCTATGAACATAATTCTCTAGATTACACCAACATTTTAAAAATTGCCATCATTCCTAGGCTATTACCTAAACTCTGAATTCTTACTCAGTCCTGACTATAGTTTGGCTCTTATTTGAGAATGTTATAAGATGTAACTCCAAAATGGATTGTGTCAGAGATCTTTAAACACAGGATGCATTTCTGCCTTTCAGTTCTTCCTAAACAAATGATTAGAATTAGTTCAATTAAAATGAATAAAAATTGTACTAGAATGCTTGTGTCTAAAACACAAAATAGAGAATTATTTTTCTACATATTATATCACTTAGAAGAGTCTGGATAAAATAAATCACAGATGTGACCAACAATATGTTATCAAATCAGATACAACAATATTTTTCAAATGATAAACTCTGCTTTAAATCCTATAAAATAGGCAAACATATATACTGATATGTTACCTTAATGCATTTTACATACATAGTCAACATCCATTTATTAAGCACCTTCTATGACACTATTCTAAGTGCTAGAGAAACAAAGGACAAAATATGCTCCCTTCCCTGAAGGAGCTCACATTCTAAAGGGAAAGAAAATATACAAATAACTGTGTGCCTGTGTATAGTAAATGGTAGGTAATCTCAGCTAGAAAGCATTAACAAGACTGGGGAGATTAAACAGACACTGGAACTATAGGAATATAAATACAGAATACCTTTTATACAAAGTTAGATCTAAATAACTGAAGTAATTTATTGTACATGGGTAGAAAAACCTAAAATAATTTTTAAATGATAATTTTGGCTAAGATGCTATCCATTTTCAGAGAAACAGATGACAAGTGGAAATAAGCATGATATAGTCATATATATATATGAGTTTGAGTGTATATTTATAGATGTATATTTGTGTGTGAATATATATGTGTATGTATATATGTATATGTATAGAAGATGAAGGTATAGATATCTAACCTTAATTGTAATTGGTAGGGGGGAGAAGGAAAAAAAATTAAGTAAAAAGTACATAGCAGAAGACAAAAGAAAACATAAAAGGAAGCAAAGAAAAGATGGATAGCTTTGAAAATAATGTATATTCATTATGCAGATTTTCTTGAAATGGAAATTTATTGCCTTGTACTGAATTCTTATGTCCTACTATGTACATGACAGTGTTTTTCTTTTCTTGTTTTGTATTTAAGTTTAAATAAGTTTAAAATATTTTTAAAATACCGTTAAATGTGGTAACTAAGAGATCATTGGTGACTTTGGATATAATGGTCTCAGTTGAATGATGAAATTGGAAGCTAGATTAATAAGATTGTTAATAAGACTTTATCATAAATCAGGCATAAAACTAACACCAGCTATAATAAACACTGATGATTTAATTAATAATCACATTTCTCTATAAGACTATAAACTCCACAGGGGCAGGACTAAGTAATCTAGACTCTGTATCTTCCTCATCACCTAGTATCATCTACAAATAGCAGGTACTTAATAAATGTTTGTGGTATTTTCTTTATTTTTCCCCCTTAAAATTTGGAAGGAAGATGGAATATGACTTTATTTAGCAAAGAGTGTTTAAAAAAAGCTGTTGAGAAAAGTCTGATCTGATAGCTGTGTTAAAGGGATAAAGGGGTGATAAAAGAGGGTTTGGTGGAAGTCACATGGAGGATATTGACATGACAGTCAGGACACTTTAAAGTCTGCCCAATATTTTCACCAACTTTTAAATAGGTTATGTTGCAAAAATATTTATGAGTTAATTATTTAAAATTTGGAACAGATTTTTTCATAGAAAGAGTGTCTGTCATCAGTTTTCTCAAGCCTATATAGCCAATGATATAGCTGAACAATGGTCTCTTGGTACTACAGAATCTAAAGGTATTTCTATGGAAAAATGCCTTTTTGTTTCAATTGTGAGTGGCTGGAACACATCTTTCCCACCACAATCACAGCAATGAGAAGGCTCACCCTCCCCTTCAAACCACTCTCTTTTGGTGGGAGCAGGGCTGTAGAAAACAGAGCACAGGCTCCAGCAGGAGAGTTTAAAAGATAATGGCCCAGAGGCACCTTGGAAGCAGGAACCTTCCCTGGCCAAAGAGTTTCAGTTTCCAACTGGAATGGGATGAAATATAGGGATGCGGGACACAGCATTAGAAGGAAAAGCAAAAAGTTGTTTTGTGCATGTAAAGGACAGTCTTCAATCAAGTATCGCTAAGACAGAAACTGGGTATTTATTAAACTGCACTAAATGATCAAGATGACAGCAAAATGCAAAGCAGTGAAGTAAGGGTTGTATATACACAGGATCATGCCTTAAAGCACCATATATTTAGAGTTGGAAGGGATCTCAAAAGTCATCTAGTCCAGTGTCCTAATTTTACAATGAGGCAACTGAGGCTCAGAGAGTTGAGTTGACTTGTCCAAGGGAACATAAGCAGCAGAGCCAAAATTTTAACTCAGCTTCTGTCTCTAAATCCAAGAATCTATTACTGGACATACTAGGTAACAATTAATCAGCATCTTACATTATAACAGCAAGCCAAATGCCTGGAGAAGGAAATGGTAAACCACTCTAGTATCTTTGCCAAGAAAATACCAGATGGGGTCATGAAAAGTCATATACAAATGAAAAGCGACTTAACAACAATAAAAAATCAAAATGCTTATTCCCTAAATATTATGAGCAAACAGGAATTTACTATATATATCCCTTTTCTTCAGTGTAATTTCATATGATGCAAATCTTACCGAGGCATCGTGCAAGTAGCCAAATTCATAAAAAAAATCAACATTTATAGAACTGTACAATCGTCACAGACTAAACAACTTTAAGGGCAAAGCAAAACACAACCGTATTTTCTTTTGTGGTAGTTGTCTTTAGACAACTGATGCTCACTTCTTGGATAGTTGCACCACTGCTGTGACATTAAACTTCATGAAAAACTTTGCCAGCTGGTTGCTTTGGGGAATGTGATTATTCTATCTTTTCTAAAATAGCTAGGGCCCAAGAGGGGTTGGACAGACCAATAAAAATGAAAGAGAGTCTAGGGGTATAAAAGAGTACTACTATATATTGTTCTGTTGGTAAGGGAGTGCTAGATTGACCAAAATATCCACTACTATCTTAAATTGTTAAGGTTTAAGTTTCTGCTTTTAAAAATATTGCTGCAGGAAGATTGTAATTTTAACCAAAACAAATGTTAATTTGAGAACTGCTTCTCTGCATGAAGAGAGATTACTATACCATGAGAGGAAAAGGTTTTTAATTGGTATGCCAAAATATATAATTAAGAATATATAATAAGTACTGAATAAAAATCTAGATTAGATTCTGAGATGGACACACAGCTCAGTCTCTAAATATGAACACAGACACATATAATTTAAAGCCTGAAGAACTAGAATTCTAATTAGTATGCATATATACCTCTTCATTTTTTTTACCATTATACTTGGTCCCAGCTCTGATCACTACTCCAAAAGGAATTTGACAAAAAAATAAAAGTTATTTTCAACTGGGAATAAATTTCTCTCTGGGAATCAATGAGATCCTATAAAAGGTCCCTACTTTCATTTACACCATACTAATACTCTAGCAAATACATTTATGATTGCTAGTGTGGCAGGGGTGGATTGGAGCACTTCCCATGTGACTAATCATGTTCAATGCAGCATAGGTTTTTTTTAACATGTGAAATCATGTTATACATATTTCTACATTAGTCATGTTGTGACAGAAGAATCAGAACAAAAGGGAAAAACCATGAGAAACAAAAAGAAAAAAAACAACAAAAAAAGTGAAAATATTATACTTCAATCTGCATTCAAACTCCATAATCCTTCCTCTGGATGTGGTGAGCACGTCCTTCCCTCCCTCTCTCTCACTCCCTCCCTCCTTCCTTCCTTCCTTCTTTCTTTCCTTCCTTTTCAACATTCACTTCCACAAGATTTTGAGTTCTAAATTTTCTCCCCATCTCTCCCTTCCTGCTACCCCAAGACAGCATGCATTCTGATTCCCCCTTTCCCCAATCTGCCCTCCTTTCTATCAACCCCCACCCCAACTCTGATTCCCATCCCCTACTTAGCCCCTTTCTTTCTATTTTCCTGTAGGGCAAGAAACATTTCTATACCCCATTGCTTGGGTATCTTATTTCCCAGTTGCCTGTAAAAACAATTTTTAACATTAATTTTTAAAGTTTTTGAGTTCTAAATTCTTTCCTTTCCTCCCTCCCCACCAATCCTCATTGAGAAGGCAAACAATTGGATATAGCTTATCCATGTGTAGTCAGGCAGAACACTTCCATAGACTAACTGTATTTCTTTCTATCCTATCCTGCCCCCCATTCATTCTATTCTCTCCTTTGCCCCTGTCTTTCTTCAAAAATGTTTGCTTCTGATTACCCCTCCCCCAATTTGCCCTCCCTTCTATCATACCCCTCTCCTTTATCCCCTTCCTCCCTACTTTTCTGTAGGGTAAGATAGATTTCCATACCCAATTGAGTGTGTGTATATTATTCCCTCCTTAAGTCAAATCTGATGACAGTAAGATTCACTCATTCCCTCTCACCTCCCCCCTCTTCCCCTCAACTGTAAAAGCTTTTTCTTGCCTCTTTAATGTGAGATGATTTACCCCATTCTACCTCCCCCTTTCTCCTTCTCCCAATATATTCCTCTCTCACTTCTTAATTTTATTTTTTAGATATCCCTTCATATTCGACTCACCTTATGCCCCTCCCCCCTCTCTATGTATTCTCTCTCTCTCTCTCTCTCTCTCTCTCTCTCTCTCTCTCTCTCTCTCTCTCCCTCCATCCCTCCCCCCCCCTCCAACTACCCTAATATGAGAAAGGTCTCATGAGCTACAAATATTATCTTTCCATGTAGGAATGTAAACAGTTCAACTTGAATAAGTCACTTATGATTTCTTTCCTGTTTACCTTTCCTTGCTTCTCTAGTCTTGTATTTGAAAGTCAAATTTTCTATTTAGTGCTGATCTTTACAACAAGAATGCTTGAAAGTCCTCTATTTCATTAAATATCCATTTTACCCCCTGAAGGATTATACTGTTTTGCTGGGTAGGTGATTCTTGGTTTTAATCCTAGCTACTCTGACTTCTGGAATATCATATTCCAAGTTCTTTAATCCCTTAATGTGGAAGCTGCTAAATCCTATATTATCCTGATTGCGTTTCCAAAATACTTGAATTGTTTCTTTCTGGCGGCTTGCAATATTTTCTCATTGACCTGGGAAGTCTGGAATTTGGCTACAACATTCCTAGAAGTTTTCCTTTTGGGATCTCTCAGGAGATGATTGGTGGATTCTTTGAATTTCTATTTTACCCTCTGGTTCTAGAACTCTGTCAGAGCAGGTTTCCTTGATAACTTCTTGAAAGATAATGTCTAAGTTCTTTCTTTGATCATGGCTTTCAGGTAGTCCAATAAGTTTTAAATTATCTCTCCTGGATTTATTTTTCAGGTCATTGGTTTTTCCAATGAGGTATTTCAGTGTCTTCTATTTTTTCATTCTTTTGATTTTGACTGATTCATAATTTCTTACAGAGTCATTAGCTTCCACTTGCTCCATTCTAATTTTTAAGAAATTATTTTCTTCAGTGAGCTTTTGGACCTCCTTTTCCATTTGGCAAATTCTACTTTTTAAGGCATTCTTCTCCTCCTTGGCTTTTTGGACCTCTTTCCCCATTTGAGTTAGTCTATTTTTAAGGTGTTATTTTCTTCTATATTTTTGGGTCTCCTTTAGCAAGCTATTGACTCATTTGTCATGATTTCCTTGTATTATTCTCATTTCTCTTCCCAATTTTTCCTTTGCTTCTCTTACTTGATTTTGAGAATCTTTCTTCTTTTTTAAGCTCTTTCATGACCTGCAACCAATTCATATTTTTCTTGTAGGGTTTAGATGTAGGAATTTTGACTTCTCTTCTTTTAGTTCTGTTTTAATCTTCTTTGTCACCAAAGTAAAATTCTGGAGTCTGAGTTTTTTGCTGCTGTTTGCTCATTTTTCCAGTTACTTGACTTTTTAACTTGGTTAAAGACTCTGGAAGCAGCCACTGCTGCTGCTGCCACTGCCCAGGGACTGAGACTAGATTGTGCTCTTCTCTCACCCAGGTCCAACAGAGTTTTCCCACTGACCTTCTAAATTATTTTTGGTATTTCTGGGTTGAGAGGTGTGGAAACTGCCATAGCTGCCAGTTATTCAGTCCCCTGATGCCTGCTCCAGGTTTGCTGGGGTCAGTCTATGCTGGTGCATTTTGGGCTGCACTGTACTCCTCTCTCACACTGGTGCGACAGACTTTTCCTGTTTACTTTCTAGGTTGTCTCGGGCTGGGAATTTGTATCACTCTGCCACTTTGTGGGTTCTGCTGCTGTAGAATTTATTTAAATTTTTCACAGATATTTGGAGGGGCTTGGGGGAGAGTTCAAGCAAGTCCCTGCTTTGACTCTGCCACTTTGGTTCTGCCCCCTCTTTTTAGTTTTTGACATTCACACTTTCATAAGATTTTGAGTTCCAAATTCTTCCCCCTCTCTTTTCCCTAAAATGGCATGCAATTTGATACAGGTCATCCATGTATAACCATATTAAACATATTTCCACATGTCATGTTGTGAAAGAATCAGAACAGAAGGGAAAAACTACAAGAAAGAAAAAAAGAAAATAGTATGCTTTGGTCTTAATTATTTCTTTGGATATGGATAGCATTTCCATCATGAGTCTTTTGGAATTGTCTTAGACTTAGCTCTTCTAAGCAATACAATGACCTATCAAAGATGGTCATCATACAATATTGCTGTTACTATGTACAATGTTCTCCTGGTTCTGTTCACTTCACCCAGCATCAGTTCCTGTAAGTCCTTCCAGGTTTTTTCTGAAGTCTGCCTGCTTGTCATTTCTTATAGCACAGCCATATTCCTCTATATTCATATATAACAATTTGTTCAGCCATTCTCCAATTTTGGGCTTCCCCTCAATTTCCAATTCTTTGCCACCACAAAAGGAGTTGCTATAAATATTTTATGTATGTGGATCCTTTTCCTTTTAATGAACTTTTTGGGATACAGGGCTAGAAGTAGTATTGCCCTTTGGGCACAGTTCCAAATTGCTCTCCAGAATGATTGGATCAGTTCACAACTCTACCAACATTGCATTAGCATCCCAATTTTCCCACATCTTCTCCAACATTGATCATTTTCTTTTTCTGTCATTTTAGCCAATCTGATAGGTGTGAGGTGATACCTCCCCTTTGAGGCTTCACATGTAGGCTTGACATTGTTGTCCTCTTCTGAGTTTTTCTTTTGACCTTCCCTATTGCTATAGTAGCTTTCTATGGTCAGTGCTCTTGTCTGTTTCTTATTAATTTTCTTTTCTTTTCTTTTTTTTTTACTTTTTTTTGTCTTCATTAATTTTGTCTTCATTTACTTTGAGGTTACAAGATTCAGTTTCCCAGTTCTTTGAGTTTCAAAATTTCTCCCCCACCCTCCCCTTTCCCCTCCCCCCACCCTTGGTGGCATACAATCAGGTATAAGATCTACAGATACTTTCACATTAGACATTGGTCAGCAGGTTATAAAGAAGGACTGTATGGGATGGAATGAACTATGGGAAAAAGGAAACAAAACCAAACAAGAAAAAGAAAGAGAGCAGGTAATTTGCTTCAATCTGCATTTAAACTCTGTTCTTTCTCTGAATGTAGACATCTCTCTCCATCATGAGTCTTTTGGAGTTTACTTTCTTATTCATTTTCTAGCCTATTTCATGACTTTTAAAGTTGAGCTTATCTCCTGGGAAACAGGGGGCATTGTCCCAAGCTTACGTTGGAGGCCAGTGGCTTGGTAACTGGCTTTCCACACTGGGGCCTCAAGTATTTGCAACTTGCCCACTTTGCTGGGGTTGACCTGGCTTAGGTGCACTCATGGTTTGGAGTCTGGAGCTCACAGTTTACCTTTTGCAATGGGGCTAGAGTTTTCACACCTGACCTGCTGTGCTACTACGCTACTTAGCCAGGACCTAGGGGCCTCAGTTGCTGATCTGTGCTGTGGCTAAGAGCCTCCTGCTGGCTTGCCCAGATACCACCTGTCCTGGGCTGTGCTCCCCTTTCACCCAAGTGAGATGGACCTTTCCTAAAGTCCTTCTAAGTTATCTTAAGCTAGGAAATTGGTTCACTCTGTCTTTTTGTGCGTTCTGTCACTCCAGAATCCATTTAGAAGCTTGATTTAACATTGTTTCTGAGGGAAACTGGAGAGAACTCAGGCAACTTTCTGGCTTCTCTCCACCATCTTGGCTCTGCGGGTACAAATATGTTTACCCCTTGTTGATGTAACACATGATCTAGCAACTTGTGATCGGTACTTTAGTCCCTAAAGCTGAAGGAATTGTGTCAAATATGGCTGGCAGGGAGAGCCACCGCTGCTTCTGGGTAAGAAGAGGACAGATCAGAAATACCACTATCCCATCTGGAAGTCCAAGGTGAGTACAGGAAGTCCAAAATCAATGTATGCAAGAGAGAAAGTGAAGTCTTTCTAAGGTTCTTATAGATTATTGAGATGGTTCTTCCTGGCCCAGGGAGCAGTCTTCTTCAACACAACCCCTCAAATCACAAGGTCCAATAGACCAGCCAAGAGCAAGTCTTTTAATAAGGGCCCAGAACACATGCTTACCTCTATGGAAAGTTCTCCAGTCCAAGCTTTGTTGTACTAGAATACAATAAATGTCATTGGAAGCTTTAACAAATTATGCCTCCAGTGAAATGAGTGATGGGCCATCGGACTACAATAATCACTACTTTCTAGTACTTGAAACCAAAAAAGTAACATTCCTCTGGGATATCTAGTATGATGATGGAATCTTTAAAATAATCAAAATATAAACAAATAACCAATAACCCAGTCAAAGAATTTAAAATTGTCTTAACATTAGAGATGATTCAATTAAAAAGAAAACTGGAGAATCAGAGCCTATGTCTCTCACTTGTGTCTCCTACAAGTAGGGAGTGTATAATTAACCAAACAAGGATTAAAAGAAACCACAGAACATAATTTAAGTAATTTTGATTAAAACAAATATGAAAGAATGTTCCAAATCACTACTAAAAGAAATGCCAATTAAAATGAGGTAAGCAGAAAGAAAACAATATTTGAAATGATCACAACAATGCAAACATACAACCACAAAATAATGGAAAGTAAATGCTATAAAATTATAAAGAACAAACATGGCCATGAGGAAGTGACATGAAAAGACACCTGCCACACCTCTACAGAGCGGGGTTGGTTTACAAGTATGAAACATCACATCTATTTTCATATTTTTCCAATGTATTGCTTGATTTTTATTGACTGACTGCTTTTACTCTTCTTCCTTTTAAAAATATTGTTATATGGAATGACCCCCTAGAGGAGCAGGAAAGATACAGGGAAAAGTTAGGCAATACAAAAACCAAAAGATTATTAATAAAATCCATTGTTAAAATAAAATTATTTTCCCAAATATCTTTTTGAGCCTTTGTTATTCTCAAATTAGAGCTTGTCATTTCAAAGAAAAGATTTCTGGTAAATATAATATTTTTCACCTCATATATAAACATAAAATACTTATTACAAACATTTCTTATTGGAAGACCTTTGACCAGACATCTCTTGCATTTATCCCATTTGCTTTCATTTTCTTTTTAAAAAGTAAATGTTATTTTTTAAAAAAACAAAACAAAGCAGTAGTTTACATTTCTACTTCTAGGAAACTTGAAACCAAGTCTCAAACTAGTCTACTGGTCAAGCTAGAAAGTAAGGCATTGTGTTAAGCACTGTAGTAAGTCAGTCAGTCAGTCATCAATCCTCTATTAAAAATTTACCACTGGCTAGGGGCTGAGGTAAGAAAGAAAGGTAAAAAAAAGTCCCTGTCCTCATGGAGCTTACATTTTAATGAGAGATACTAACATGAAAATAACTGGGTATGTATGAGCTATATTCATATATATATACAGAGTAGGTAAAAGGTAATCTTGGAGCAGTACACATTCAGAAGTCTTTTGATCACAATAAAATACCTATTATCTTTGCAGATCCATCATGGGCATAAAGGGTAAGTTGAACTGAAGTTCACCCAGACTTTTACACTTCCATGGATACAGTGATCTCATCAGTGTTTGCACTTCCTCCCAGTATAGCAAAACAAAAACATACTCAGAAATAAAAGGAATGGAAATTTGTTGGTTATAATGATTTAAATGCTTCCAGAAAAGAATATTTAGTTTGGATATTTGAATTCATCTTTTTTTCCCCAAATGCTTTATTAACTTCTGTTTTACTTCATTTCCACCAGTTTTTGTGTTACAAATTTGCTCCTCATTTTTCCCCTACTCAAAATAGCAGCCCCCCAGGATATCCCCTCCTCTTATTTCCCAATTACATGTAAAATAGTATTAATAATAGTACATATATATATATATATATATATGTTTAAAACTTTGGTTTTAAAACTTTGAATTCCAAATCCATTCCCTTCCTCCCTTGTCACCCACCCTTACTGGGAAGATAAGCAATTCAATATAGGTTGTATATGTGTAGCTAATGTAAAACATTACCATAGTAGATATATTGTAGAAGACTGATTATATTTCCCTCCCTCCTATCCCACCTCCCACTTGTTCTATTCTCTACTTTGGTCCTGCCCCTTTTCAAAAGTGTGTGCTTCTAGGGGGCGGCTAGGTGGCGCAGTGAGTAGAGCATTGGCCCTGGAGTCAGAAGGAGCTGAGTTCGGATCCAACCTCAGACACTTAATGCACACACAAACAAAAACCTAGCCATGTGACCTTGGGCAAGTTACTTAACCCCAATTGCCCTCCAAAAAGCAAAAAAAAAAAAAAAAAGTGTGTGCGTCCTACTTCCCTCCCACCCAGCCTGCCCTCCTTTCCATCATTACCCCCCTCTCATCCCCTTCTCCCCTACTCTCCTGTAGGGTGAGATACCCTATTTCATGTGCATGTCATTCCCTCCCTGAGCCAAATTCAATGATTATAAGGTTGACCCATTCCCTTATGCCTTCCTGTTCTTCCCCTCCATTGTATCCATTTTCCCTTGCCTCTTCTATATGAGATAGTTTGCACCATTCTGTCTCTCCCCATCTCCTCTCATTATATTCTCTCTCACCTCTTGATTTCACCTTTTAAGTATCATCCCTTCCTATTAAATTGGTCCTGTGCCCTCTATGTATACCTGTAAACATTTTATTTATATATACACACACACACACACACACACACACACACACACACATTCACATATGTATTCTTACATCTATATACCCTCCAATAAAGACTACACACACACACACACATATTTCTAGTCCCTTCAACTATTTTTATACTGAGAAAAGTTTCATCAGTTACAATTATTGTTTTTCTATGTAGGGATGTAGATAGTTCAACTTTGATAAGTTCCTTATGATTTCTTTTCCCTGTTTACCTTCTCATGCTTCTCTTGCTTCTTGTGTCTGAATATCAAATTTTCTACTCAAGTCTGTTTTTTTCTTCAAGAATGTCTGAAAGTCCACTGAATAACCATATTTTCCCCTGAAGCATGATACTCAGTTTTGCTGGTTGGTTATTCATGGTTTGAATCCCAGGTCCTTTGACCTACGGAATATCATGTTCCAGGCCCTTTGATCCCTCAGTGTAGAAACTGCCAGATCCTGTGCTATTCTGATTGTGTTTCCACAATATTGAAATTGTTTCTTCCTGGCTGCTTGTAATACTTTCTCCTTGATCTTGGGAATTCTGGAACCTGGCTATAATATTCCTAGGAGTTTTCTTTTTGAATCTTTTTCAGAGGTGATAGGTGGATTCTTTCAACCTCTATTTTGCCTTCTGGTTCTAAAACATCAGGGCAGTTTTCCTTAAGAATTTCTTGGAGGATTATTTCTAGGTTCTTTCTTTGATCATGGCTTTCAGGTAGTCCAATAATTTTTAAATTATCTCTCCTGGATCTATTTTCCAGGTCAGTGGTTTTTCCCATGAGACATTTCACATCTCCTTCTATTCTTTCATTTGTTTGGATCTATTTAACAGCATCTTGATTTCTCACAAAGTCACTAGCTTCCATTTGGTCCATTCTAAATCTGAAGGAAAGATTCTCCTCAGTGAGCTTTTGAGATTCTTTTTCCATCTGGCAAATTTGGATTTTTAAGGCATTCCTCTCCTCATTGCCTTTTTGAGCCTCTTTTGCCATTTGAGTTAGTCTATTTTTTAGGGCATTATTTTCCTCGGTCAGGCTGTTGACTCTCCTTTCATAATTTTCTTGCATCATTTTCATTTCTCTTCCTAATTTTTCCTCCACTTCTTTTATCTGCTTCTTAAGGTCCTCTGTGGCCTGTAACCAGCTTGTATTTTCATTTGAAGCTTTTGGTGCAGGAGTTCTGACTTCACTGTCTTCCTCCTGTTCCATGCTTTGATCCTTTTTGCCCCCAAAATAGGAGTCTGATGTTGAATTTTTCTGTTTATTTTGTTTCCTTTGCCTGGGCATGTTGCCACTCAATTACTTAACTTTTGGTCTAGTTGCCACAGTAGGACTCTGCCACCAGCCAGGGTTCCATCCCAAGCACTGGGCTTTTCTCAGCTGCTGTAGGTATTGGTTGGGTGCCCTCTCTGAAGCCTCCACTCATTCTGGCAAACTGGTTACACAATCCAAGACCTCCACCTTAGACCGAAATCCAGGTCCAAAAAGTTTAAAGCAAGAGCAATTACCCCCTAAACTTGTTCCCTGTTCCCCCTACAGTCTGCAGGCCAGGAGCTGAAGCTGCAATGGTCTCAGCTCCCAGAGTGCTATGCTGGCCTCTCCCTGCTGGGCTGCCAGGCTGTCCTCAGCAAAAGGTTAGCCTCTCTGTGTCATTTTGTGGGTTCTGTAGCTCCAAAGTTTCTTCAGAGTCCCCTTTTACATGGATTGGTGAAGGTGGGAGCTGGAGCCACTCAGAAGTCCTGTTTCTACTGCACCATCTAGACTCTGCTCCCCCCACCCCAATTAGATTATTTAGCTTCCAATTAATTTTTAGTCTATCTTCCCATGGCCCTTTATTACATGTGATTTTTTTATTATATCATCATGTAAAGATGATATATTTAATATTCTTGACTTTCTTCATTGGATCATGAGATATTTATGTCCTAGTACATGGTCATTCTTTGTGTAGTTGCTATGTACCGCTAAGAAAAAGGTATATTCTTTTCTATCCCCATTCAGTTTTTTTTTTATGTATTTATTTATTTATTATTAGTTTTCAGCATTCACTTCCATAAGTTTTTGAATTTTTAATTTTCTCCACCTTCCTACCTTCTCCTTTCCCCCACATGGTGTGCAATCTGATATAGGCTATATGTATACATTCATAAACATATTTTCATATTAGTCATATTGTAAGAAAGAGTTAGGACCAATGGTAGGAACCACGAGAAAGAAGAAACAAAACAACAACAGAAAAGAGAACAATAGTATGCTTCAGTCTGCATTCAGATTCCATTGTTCTTCCTCTAGATGTGGACAGCTTTTTCCATCGTGACTCTTTTGGAGTTGTCTCAGATCCTGGCATTGTTGAGAAGAGCCAAGTCTGTGAAAGTTAATCATAACACAATGTAGCTGTTAGTGTGTACAGTGTTCTCCTGGTTCTGCTCACTTCACTTAGCATCAGTTCATAAAAGTCTTTCCAGGTTTTTCTGAAGTCTGCCTGTTCATCATTTCTTATGGTACAATAGTATTCCATTATATTCATATACCACAACTTGTTTAGCCATGTTGGATATCTGCTCAGTTTCCAATTCTTTGCCACCACAAAAAGAACTGCTATGAATATTTTTGTATATGTGAGTATTTTTCCCTTTTTGATGACCTCTTTGGTTTACAGACCTAGAAGTAGTATTCCTGGGTATAGTTCTTTAGACATAGTTTCAAGTTGATCTCCAGAATGGTTGTGTCAGCTCACAACTCCACCAACAATGACTTAGTGTTCCAATTTTCCCACATCTTCTCCAACATTTATCATTTTCCTGTTTTGTCATGTTAGGCAATCTGATAGGTGTAATGTTGTACCTCAGAGTTGTTTTGATTTGCATTTCTGTAATCAATCCCAATTCAGTTTTCTCCTGAGTTCTACCATATCTAACTTTTCTAAAATTCTGTTCACCTTCTTAACTTCTTTCTTGTTTATTTTGTGTTTAGATTTATCTAGTTCTGAGAGGAGGAGGTTGAGGGCCCCACTAATATAGTTTTTCTGTCTACTTCATCCTTTAACTCATTTAACATCTCTAAGAATTTGGATGCTATACCACTTGTTGCATATATGTTTAGTATTGATATTACTTCATTGTCTCTGGTACCTTTTAGTAGGATGTAGTTTCCTTATTTCTGTTATTTAGATCTATTTTTGCTTTTGCTTTGTCTGAGATCAGGGTTGCAAGCCCTGCTTTTTTTTTTTTTTTATTTCAGCTGACGTACTCTGTGTATCTCACCATTTCAGATGTGTTTCTTATAAACAACACATTGAAGGATTCTGATTTTTAATCTACTCTCCTTTCTGCTTCCATTTTTATGGGAGAGTTCATCCCATTCACATTCACAGTTATGATTACTGACCTTATCTTTCTTTCCATCTTATTCCTCCCCCCATTTATACTTTTCTCTTCCCTTTTTCTCCTCACCAGTGTTTCTTTCTGACCACTGCCTCCCTTAATCTCTCCTCCCATCTGTCAGTCCTCCTCCCTTTTCTTTCCCCACTCCCCTACTACTTTTTCCCTCCTTTCTCACCCCTTCTCCTGCTTCCTTTTTCTTTTGCCTTTCTCCTCCAGCTTCCCTATAGGGTAAAATAGATTAGTATACCCAACTGAGTGAGTATGTTATTCCCTCCTGGATCCATATCCAGTAAGAGTAAGGTTCAACTAATGCTTGCCCCGCTTCTGTCCCTCTATTGTAATAGATGTTTTCTACATCTTCATGTGATGTAATTTACCCTATTCTGCCCTTCCCTTTCCTCTTTTCCCATTATAATTTTTCCACTCATTTATTATTTTTATCATCACATCAAATTCAACTTATTCCTACACCCTCTGTCTATATATACCCCTTCTAAATGTTATAATAAACTACAGTTCTAAAAAGTTACAAGAATCATCTTCCCATGGAGGGATATAAACAGTTTAACCATATTGGATAAGATCTTTTTTTTCTGTTTACCTTTTTATGCTTCTCTTGAGTCTTGTATTTGAAGATCAAATTTTCTGTTCAGTTCTGTTTTTTTTTAATTATGAATGATTGAAAATCATTGAATTTCCATCTTTTCCCCTGAAAGATTATGCTCAGTTTTGCTTGGTATTGGTTCTTAGTTGTAATCCAAGTTCCTTTGCCTTCTGGAATGTCATATTCCAGGTGCTGTGATCCTTTAATGTAGAAGTTGATAAATCCTGTGTAATCCTGACTGTGGGTTCCACAATATTTAATTTTTTTTTCTTTATGGCTACTTGAAGTATTTTCTCCTTGACCTGATAATTCTCGAATTTTGCTATGATATACTTTGGAGTCTTCCTTTTGGGGTGTCTTATAAGAGGTGATAGGTGTATTCCTTTGATGACTATTTTATCCTCTAGTTCTAGTATATCAGGGCAGTTTTCCTTGATAATCATTTCTTGAAAGATTCTGTACAGGACTTTTTTTGATCCAGGCTTTCAGGTAGACCAATAATTCTTAAATTATCTTTCCTGGATCTGTTTTCTAGATAAGTCATTTTTTCCAATGAGGTATTTTACATTTTCTTCTATTTTTTTCATTCTTTTGATTTTTTTGACTGATTTTTGATGTTTCACTGGCCTAATTCTCATTTTTAATGAATTGTTTTCTTCTGTTAGATTTTGTATCTCCTTTTCCATTTATCCAATTCTACATTTTAAGGAATTGTTTTCTTCAGTGGATTTTTTTTTTCAATTTGTTCAATTGTATTTTTTAAGGAATTGTTTTCTACAGTCAATTTTTTTCTTTTCTTTTCCAAGCTGTTGACTCTCTTTTGCATACCTCTTCTTTCTTTTCCCAATTTTTCTTCTACCTCTCTTATTTAACTTTTAAAATCCTCCTAGAGCTCTTCTAAGAAGGCTCTTTGGACTTGAGACAAGTTCATATTCCGCTTTGAGGTTTCGGTTCTGGGTATATTGACAATGTTGTCCTCTTTTGAGTTTGGTGTTGATCTTCCCTGCCTGTCATCATAATAAACCTCTATGGTCAGTGTTCTATTTTGCTTTTTACTCATTCCATTTGCCTATTTTGTGACTTTTAAAGTTAAATCTCCTGCTAGAACACAGGGGACACTGTCCCAAGTTTCTTTTGCTAGAGTTCACAGGGCCTGGACATTAGCTTTGTGTGCTAGCGACTCAGGTGCTGGAAGCTGGAAGCTTACATGGTGCTGTGGTGGTGTCTGGTGTATACTGAGGCCAAGTCGGGTTTTTCTAGATTTCCTTGGGTTTGTGCTGAAGCATGTGGAATTCTTTTGCTGGAGAACACCTGCCCACCCAGGGCTTCTCTGAAACATGGGCAGGTTTGACTCCTGAAGGACACCTGCTCACCTAGGACTGTTTTGAAGCATGGGGAGGTCTACTGCTGGAAGGTGCCTGCCCATCTGGGCTTATGTGGTTTTCCAAGCTAGAGTCTGCCAGTTTTGCTGGCTCTGCTAAGGCACCTGGTGGGGTCCTGGGGCTGGTGTTGGCTTGCCCCACCACTCTGTGGCCCAAGTATCTCCTGCTCTTTTGATGAGTTAGAGCCTGCCATCTGCTTATTGGGATGCTTTCTGTCCTGGACTGCACTCCCCTTTTACTTGGGTGATACAGATCTTATTTTCTGATCCTCTTAGTCTCGTAGATCAAAAGACTGGTCCACTCCATCTTTCCACTGGCTCCACTGTTCCAGGATCTGTTTTGGGGAACTGTTTTATGATTGTTCAGGGACGAGAATGGGAGAGGTATAGTGATCTATTGCTTACTCCACCATCTTGGCTCCTGGAAGTCTCTCTGTGAAACTTAATTTTCTTTGTAATTTTTCCTAGGGCACTGACAATTTCTCCTTTTGTACCTACCAACTTGCACATAATAGTTTAAATTATTTTAAATTTACTTAATAATAATGATAGCTAACATTATATATTGCTTCATGGTTTGCAAAGCACTTTCGATTATAACGTCCTTTTATCCTCAGAATGACTCTGTAGCAGATAGGTGCTATTAATATCCCCATTTTATAGATGAAACAACTGAGCCTGAGAGAAGATAAATGCTTTTCCCACATCACATAGTATGTTTCTAAGGCAAGATTTGTATTCAGGTCCTTATAATTCCCAAATTCAGAGTTCTATCAAGTGTCCCACTTAATTGCCTCCTTTTAATTTAAGGGGATGAAAGTTACAATATAACAATTTCCCCTTAGATTAAAAATATACTTAATTTTTTAAATACATCCAATATCTTGACAGAGATGGTATTAAGTGTGCTGCCAAGGGTGAGGATGGGGGAAACAGTGGGAGAAACCTATCCCAAATACCCATCAAAGGTATGGGATGAAATGATAAGATGACCCATTTGTGATGGAAAGGACAAAGCTTAAAATACAAATAATACTGGGGGAGGCTAGGTGGCGCAGTGAATAGAGTGTCAGCCCTGGAGTCAGAAGGACCTGAGTTCGGATCCAGCTTCAGACACTTAACACACACAAACAAAAACCTAGCCGTGTGATCTTGGGCAAGTTACTTAACCCCAGTTGCCCCTCCAAAAAAGAAAAAAAAATACAAATAATACATTTGTGTAGGGCTTTGTGGTTTCAAAGTGTTTTTCATGCACTTTCAGTCTGTTGCCTCATTGAGGTGGGCAGTGGAAATATTGAACTTACATTTTGAAGACTTGAAAAGATTAAGTGGATTCCCTGTGGTTTCTAGACTTCATTAATGGTAGGACCAGAACTCAAACTCAGATCTTGAGACTTTGTATCCAATCCTCTTTCCATACATGGCACACTTTGATTTGGAATCAAGAGCCTTACATTCTGATCTTTAAATTGAGGCAGCTAGATGGCACAGAGGTGAGAGCACTGGGCCCAGAGTCAGGCATATCTGAGTTCAAATCCTGCCTTAAACATTGTCCATATGGCCCTGGGCATGTTATTTAGCCAGCCTCTCTCCAAGATCCTGACCTTAAGCTTCAGTTTTTTAATCTGTAAAATGGATCTAGTTAATACCTACACTTTACTGACTTCACTCACCAGTCTATAATAAAGATACTTTGCAAACTTTAAATCACTATATTACATACGAGTTGTTATCAATCTATTAACAAGTGTTTTTCAGGTGCCTGATATATACCAGGCAGTGTGCCAGGTGCTGGGTATGGAGACAAAAATGAAAGTTTCTGCCATCAAGGAATAACAACATTCCATGGGACTATTCATTTAAAAAGTTATTATCACAGCAGAGACTAGAAGGGGTCCTGTCACCTCCCTGCCAGGGTGAAGAGACGTTAATGTTGAAGGCAGTCATTAATGTTAAATAGCCACAAACAGACTGCTTTAGGCACATCCTGCTAGGCTTTGTGCATATGTATGCAGTTCTCATGTCAGGGATGAACTTGTTCCCAAGTCGAGGAAGACACACTTTTCTTCTGTCTAGTGGGGCTCTTGCTTGTGTCAAATCATCCTGATTTGACAACAGCTAGAGAAAAATCTGTCCTGGCAGCCACTGCACATTTGTATTGGTCCCTGGCAGAGGGCCCTATTCCAGGTGGGGGGATTAAAGGGTGCTGAGAGGGCAGCCCCATTGTTCTGTAGTATCTATTACCTGCTGATAAATAGAACCAGGATTAGATTCAGGCCCCAAAAGAGTACTTAGATGAATCCATGAGCCTCAAATGACGATTTGTGTATTTGGGACTGGGGGGAAAAAGGATGAGGGAGAAAGGAAATGAAAATTGCTTAGTTACATGCTTGCCAAGAACTGAAATGTAGTAATTTACTTTTAAAATGTGTTTTGAAATACCACCAAAACCTCTTATTATATTGGCTATCTGTTGGAGTGGTTTAAGTAGTTTTACATTGTTGTTTCATGTAAAATTTGATATCTTAGCAGTGACAATTTTTATCAGATGGATTTGCACATTGATTTGATTGCATAATGTGGAATTTTGCTTTGGAGAAATTCTACCAAATGCACAATTTTGACTCTGCTTTTTACACCTTTTCCTCTTATATGAAAATGTGTACAGCATTTCCTTTATTTCTTGCTCAAGACATCATATTTTCTTTTTTTAAAAAAAGATGTTTAAACAAGTTTCATCTGGGTACCATGACAAGGTTCACAAAGGAAAAACTGGTGGTTATCCCAGTGGTCATTTTTCAGTAGTCAGGAGGGAGCTGGGGGAAAGATCAAATGACTCCAGCTTCTTTACCCAAGACTCTTGCCCTGTTCTCCTACCCAAATTTCTCTCACCTGTACTGGTCACAGACAAGTTGCAGGACAGAAATGTTTATGTTTCTGTAACAGCAATGCTACTTGCAGCTGCTGTCGGGGTGTGAGACCAATAATACCAGCACACAGGAGGGCTGCTAACACAGGTTCTTCGATCTGCTTTTCTAAAGGAAAGCAACTCAAAAGGGGTCAGCAATCTTACTTTAATCAAACAAATACATAATTTATTTAGTTCAGGGGGGAAAGTCAACCCCTATATATATATATATATATATACAAACAATTTATAAGCAGAAAAAATAACAAAAATAACATAAAGGCCAACAGACAGGGCTTCTGTTTGACCAAATAATATATACATCACAGATAAGCAGACAGATCCAACTGTCTAACCATTACATACTTCCATAATTAACAGAGAGAGAAGCACCAACATCTGGGTTTTCAAAGCTGGGGGGCTCCTTAATGGCTACCCAGAGTCTCATCTGAGTATATCCCCTGAACATTCTTCCCGTGAGTAAGTCCCAAAGCAAAATGCTAACCTCAGAGTACATATACACTTCTTCAGTGTCAGAGGGCATCATAACCCTTGTGACCCAGGCTCATGTGATTCAAACTCATGTGACTTTGGCTTCCATGTGACTTAAGCAGGTCACATGAACCTATTAATGGATGGTAAAGATCTTCCCATTAAGCAAAAAAATACATTAGCAATACAGTGTCTCATCAGGATCAAAGACAATTTATTTTCCTTTGTGAAATGCAAAGACACTACCAGTTGATTAAAGAGGGATTAGATTATGAAAATATGCCTTTGTTGCTAAGAAATACAATCAGATAACATAAAGATCATAGGTTCATAGATTTCAAGCTAAAAAGGACCTTATAGTCTATCTAGTCCAACCCCTCATTTTATAGATGAAGAACTGAGGCCAAGAGAGGTGGCTTGCCTGGGGTCAACATCTGAGGCAGGATTTGAATACAGGTGTTACTTGAATATTTCCATACATTTTCAGGATCTTTTTGAGGTCCTAGGGAAAAAAAATCAGTATTGATCTCTCTCCTCCATCAAAAAAAGATTTGAAGCCCTTTTGATTAACTAGGGAAAAGGGAAGGAACCAACTCCCCAAATTCATTTCATATCACAACAGCCTAAAATACCCACTCTTTTGCAGCTTCTTCCAGGTTTGAAAAAACTCACAAAATTCAGGCCATTGAGGCACAAGGAGGCCAAAGTAGCCTTATGCACATGTAGTGAGTTGTCCAAGAAGCCCTCTGCCATGCATACCTAACTTATCATTTGGTCAGTGACTTTATCTGCATTAAATTTGTCCTTTGTTATATTTAGCTTCATTTGATAACACTTTGATTCTCTGCTCCTTCAGCTGGTACCTCCTTTTAAACCTCAAGTAACGTCTGAGACAGACACCAGATATTTTGATGAAGAATTTACAGCTCAAACAATTACAATAACACCGCCTGAAAAATGTAAGTAAATAGTAAGTGATCCAGAAGGACCCAGGATGGGGAAATAGAGCATGTTTTACAGTATAAAGATATTGAAGTTTTAATTCATTAGCAGGGTGAGTCTATTCATCTTAAGAGTAGTCTTCCAATGAAAGTGATGAATAAAATGAGACAAATTTTAAAAATTTAATTTTGAGAGAGAATGAAAGAAAGAAAAGGTCTAGCTGGGTGTAAGACTTCTAGTATGAAAGATTACAGCCTAAAATGTATCTGTCATGGATAACCTCTGTACTTACTGACCCTTCCTGACTTGCTGCTACTACACACTGCAGACCTATAATCAGCAACATGACAGTATTGTAAGCTGTTGTGGTACTTCAGGTATCTTATATAAGATTCACTTGAAGTCTTCTCTGATGAATCTGGAAGAGAAGCACGCCCTAAATAAGTATACTCTAGTGGAAGAAAAGGTAATCAGACCCATTTGATCCATGTTCTCATCTGCGACCAGTGGTTGTTTCTCATTGGTATGTGTATATCACCATTAGTCCAAAAGTGAAGATCAAATTGTGAGGAAACTTTAAGGAAGGTGAAAGATTTCTCTGAGAGTAAAACAATTCTTAGACACATATTAGCCATGTCACACTATTTTTTTTTTAAAAAATAGCTTTCCCCAGATTGTTGCTATGTGCTGAGCATCTATATATATATATATATATATATATATGGGAAACCTACAAGTAGAATACCAGCTCCCCCATTTAGAGAATTTCAGAATTCCAGAGATGGAAAGCACCCCCAGAAAATCAAGTTATTCAAGCTCCCTTTTGTAGAGAAGGAAACTGGATCTCCAAGAGACACCATGATTTTGCCCAAAGTCACACCACTTTGTGCTGTGTCAGTCAGTGACTGTCAGTCAGGTGCTCATTCAGTAGCTGAGCTAGATCCTCACTTTCCAGATTCACAAGACCAGTGAACTTTCCACTATGCCACAGCTGCCTCTTCTACAATGAGGAAATATGACTAGGGAGTAACCAGGGGATGAAGGATGTCATCTGAGGGGACAGGTAGAGCAGTGAGGTGTGTCCTGCTATTGTCTTATAGGTATGTCTGAGGTATTGGAAAGGAACGAAGAGTTCTGGGAAGGGGCTAGAGGCCGCTGTGCTTGGCTGAGACAAGCATTGGAGAGCTGGGCATAGGAGCTGATAGTACCCAGGGCAGTTCAGACCCACATAGGAGTCCCACAGCCCTGCTTCTTATGACCTAAGCTGCTGCAGTTCTCCAATCATAACAACAGTAACAACAGGTAGCATTTACACAGTACTGAAAGGTTTTCAATGTGCTGTACATTTGTTATTTTTATAGTAGCTCTGGGATGTAGGTACTCCTATTATTTCCTTGTATTGATGAGGACACTAAGGCTGAGTGGTTAAGGGATTTAGCCAGGGTCACACAATGTCTGAGACAGAATTTGAAGCCAGGTCTTCCTGACTCCAAATCCCGTACTCTCATCCACTATGCGGCCTAGGTCACATAGGGTTTAGAGTTAGAACCTAAGAGATTTTCCAGTTTCTGCTCATTTTAGAGATGATGAAACTAGGTACCAAAGAGGTTAAGTTATTTGCCATGTTTACACTGGTACTAAATAGGAGAGCCAAAATTCTCTCTCACTTCCTCTAACTTCAGATTCAGTGTTCTGGTGTGAGAAGGCTTTTTTCAGTCATCTCTAGAACACAGTTTGAATTTTATACATTTGTATTTCAGAAGTCTTGATTACTAATATGAATTATAAGCTCAGGTATTTCAGAATCTTTAAAGAATATTGCTTAGGATCTCAGAGAGATAGGTTATAGGTTAGAATAGAGAGATATATGAAGCCCCATATTATAATTCCTAGATAGAACTCGCAGCATCTGTCCAAAACTGTAAGCCTGTCAAAGGCTGACCCTGGCCAGATATGGGCATCACGACATGCTCCAGATTTATGATGTAGCATCATTATTGTCACATGAAACTCAGGAACAGTCCTAAGAGACCACACAAAAACACCTTAGATGGGAATTGGCCCCTCGTCATCTAATTGACAAACTACAACGGGCAATTGACTTGATGGGGTGATTTTCCTACCAAAGGAGATCCATGGAGGAGATCAAATTGATTAGGTTCAGCAAAGTGTTGTATTAGTTTGAGTTAAGGAAGAGGTGATTGTCTTTCTGGTTGTGTCTTTTGTTTAGCAAAGGAGATGTTGAGTTCTGCCCAGGTAGTGCTCCTGCTGGCCATCTGGCTCAGATATCAGTGCTGCTCTTGGCATCAGCTGTCTGATTATTTCTTGGTTCTCTGTTGTAAGGTAATAGACTCATTGCAGCCCCTACATTGTGAATTACCTTTCCATTGCCTTCCGTGCATGTGCTGTGGTCGATGGGCATGTGCACTAAATGATGTTGTGTCTCTAATTATTGACTCTATCTTAGGCTCTCTCAAAGGACAACTCAAGGAGATTCAGAAAAACATTGAACTGTGATTACATGTAACATAATTTTTACTCCATGCAGTTTTAAATAACTGAACTGGTTAGAAAGCCAGGGCAATTCTACTGACTGTGCAGAGACCAGCACAGAAGCTTTGTTCATAAAAGTCCACAACAGTTTCACTAGCTAGTGATTGTCTTCCCACTTACCACCTCACCCTGAAAAAGCAGAATGTAGTTATTTTTTAGTACAGACCAGCCAGCAGTTGGAGAGGCAGAAACGTTCCAGCTACGACAAACAGCTGCAACTGCACGCCAGATTGTCCTTACTGGTGTTAATTAATTGAACAGATTTTGGAAGGCATAGTCTTATGTTGTTGGAGCCATTGATGGACTGCCACCTTTACTATACAGAGAGGAGATTTCTTTGAGATCTAGTGGCTTTTATTGTCATATAATTCAGTTTGTTAAATTCATCAAGAAAATCAGGTAGAGAATTTTACATGTGGCCAGAGACTGAAGGGGTGCAGTTAATATTTTTACATTTCTCCAATTCAGGTGTTTTCCCTAAAGGTCATCATTGGCATTATCTTTATCTATTTTTCTTTTTATCTACCAAGCCCATACAACTGAATCCCTGTGAATTTTAAGAACAAACATACGTAGCTCTTCATGATGCCACATATATCATCGCAACATTCCAGACTTGGAGATAAAGCTACAGTTGTTATTTTGAATTCCATATAGTCTCCAGTTTATCATTAGTGCAGTAGGGCAGAAGGACCTTTTCCTACCTACAGCTCCCCTGGAGGGCTCTGGGGGTTCCTCTGATTTTTTTTTTTTGTTGTTCTTGCAGTGTCCCTCACTGCAAGGGTGCCTAATGGAAGGTGAGCATAGGGAATCACAGCCATGTGACTGGAGACCCTATGGAATTCAAAATGACAATTATAGCTTTTATCTCCAAGTCTGGAATGTTGCAGTAGTATATGTGGCATCATGAAGAGCTATGTATATTTGTTCTTAAAAGCCTGGTGTCCCAGTGGGTAAAGATGCCACAGATTATGTAGCATGTGTATTTCCTTAATCACAAAGATATTTATATGATGACAGAATAGTTATTTTCTCTGATCTCATGAGTAAAGTAGAGTCCTGTTGGCAGTAATTTTAATTTTGCTTGGCAGTAGCAGCCAAAGAAGCAATAATGAATCTTACATACGAAACCCAGGACACCCCCTGTCCCCTCATTGGAGTGACTGTCCATGGTTAGCCTAAGGTCGGTTGCTTTGGAGCCCTAGTGAGATGATGTCTTGTTTGTGCTCAAACTGCACCAGGCTTTCTACATGTTATATGTGCTTGAAATTTCTCAGCAAACGCTGTTCATGTTGGAAAACTGTTTTAAAAAATTATTGGCTTGGGGCAGCTAGGTGGTACAGTGAGTAAGAGCGCCAGCCCCAAAGTTGGTATAACCCGGGATTGGTCCCAGCCTCAGAAAATGAGCACCCACACATACATAATGACTGGCAGGGTAACCTTGAGCAAGTTACTTAACCCCAATTGCTTTTTAAAAAAGTGATTGGCTCATATCATAAAGGGAACATGGGGATGTCAGCCTCTGTGTCTGTAAAATTTTATACAGTGTGTCTCAACAGATATTACTCTCTACCTCTTATGAGAAAAGCAAGGAGAGTTCTGTGAAATCCAACAACTAAAACGATATGTTTAAGGTATATAGTTTTCTTGGTAGTGAACCATCTGATAAGAGAGTAAGAGTTCTCCAACTAAAGTAAGCCACAAAAAAATGCCAATTAAAAAAAGGTGGATTATTTCCAGAAAGCAGATAGATGCTAATGACATAGCCATTAGGTACAGGGAAATTGAGACCTGGCTGGGTTGTGCTAAGAAATGTAACCAAGCCTTGCAGTATTCTTGAGCAAAGTCGTGTTTTATTAGCCTCTCAGGCTTACTACATGCTTACAAGGACCTGGTGTCCCAGCCTGGTCAGGAATAGATTCTCATTCTTCATGAGTTCTCACCTGCCACCATTACTGCCCACACTGTATCTATTTGACCTATGACTTATTGTTGTGTGAACTCAGTTCTGAATGTTTCATTATCTTCCCTCCTTGGCTTTGACATTTGCTGTTAGATTATACCCATGATAAGAGAGTCAGTCCAAGCTTGTACAGAGCTTCTCTGATGAGAAACTCATTACCTCTAAGAGAGAAACTGAAACAGAGAGGGACAGAAAGAATAAGTAAATGTTCCTGCATGGTAGGAAGAGATGGGCATCAATAGGCATCCTGCATATGTTTGTTAATTTTTTTACTACAACTTGATAGCTGTTCTTTGGGGTACATTATAGACACCCAGCTACACATAGTGTCATAGCTCTTAGGATCTTTTGGATTGAGAATAAAAAAGAGGAAAGAGAAAAATTGAGACTATAAAAACAGATTGTTTTTATTTCCTATGTCCTAAGGGAATATGAAGTATTCTTTTTTGTATAACAAAGCTATTAAATGTCATGCTTGTAGAACATGGTTCAAGAATATTATAACTAAGTACCATAATGGCCTAAAATGTGGCTTTTATTCTGTTTTTCCTGATATTTGTTAGAAAGGCAATAAAATAGCCAGGACAGGAGAGGGTGGAGGAATGAAAAATCCCTTATATTTAAAGATGTAGGATCATTTCACTTGATTAAAAGGATAAGTATATGCAAGGCTATTAAATAGACAGTTATGGCTAATTCTGCCTCTTATACAATAGAAAGAATAAGATGAAATGTGATTTAAGAATAGAGGTAAGATTTAAGTTAGATCTATAAACGTTTTTGTTAGAAGAGGCATGAATCACCATACAGTTAGATAGGAAGGTAGTGAAATAGCATTCCAGGAATATTTTTTAAAATAATAATAAGAATTAATTATAATATTATTAATCAATAAAGTTATTAGTAGAAACAACAGAAATACTAAATATAAAGAAAGGACATTTTAAATGGAAACACTACCTTTTAGTCATTTTGCAGATTATCAATATATTTTTCCCTTCCTACTGCAGTTTACTTTACTTACTTTATCTATCCTTACCTCATGAATGATATTTGATCTTTCATCTTTACTGTGTGTTATGTAGAATGCCATGTTAAGATGTTATTTGGTTAAAGGCTCCAAGTTTGTGAAATAAAGGTAATCCCTAAAATAAATAAAATTATAATTTAATAATGAACACAAGTGTATGTAAGCCGTGTTGGTTGAAACTTTTATGGGAATCTGGAAAAATATAATCCTTGAGGTAAAGAGAGTTTTGTTGAAAAATTAATGTGAAGTTCAAAGTGTTGTTTCATCCCCACAGATGATGAGGATGGTATGGACTGCATGGACAATGAGAGACGGCCACATTTCCCACAGTTTTCCTACTCTGCAAGTGGACGAGAATAATCCTCTTGAGTTCTGCTGCATCACTGTCATCCTAGGTTCATTATCAAACATGATTCCTGGGCATCACCACCAGTACTAGCTATTCGCTAAGATAGCAGGAGCACTTTCAGATGTCGTCCCAAATCGAACGAGATCCTTCATCCCTCTGCCCCCTTTTCTCTTCACCCCTGCCCCTACCCCTCTGCAACCCCTCCATCCCTCTCTTACAAACATTCTCACAGGCACGCACACACACAAAGAGACATAAACACACTTGCCTTTTTGTTTTTGCATGAAATTTTATCTCAGTCTAAGGTCTCATGCTATTGCTGCTACCGTCTCACTATTATAGCAACTTTAAGAAGTAATTTTACAATCTTTGGAAGTCATGAGTCCTCCGTTGTACATTTGTGCACCAATTGTCATCTTTTGTTTTTCCCTCACCTCAGAGGTTAAAAAAGAGATAAATTGGTTATAGATGCATTTCTTAACTTTCTAGAAGGTGAATCAGAATATTAATTAGACTAAGAAGACTTAGTTCCTAACGTTTTCTTGCATCTGTTTGTGCTGGTCCAAATAAGCAATTTGGAGAGGGTGGTGATGTGCTTATGCAAAGCTTCGGTTAGGGCATGTAAGTACTTGAAGCAGGTATGTGTCATTAACATCTGGCTGGAATTCATTTGGAAAGCATTTGAGCACAGAACTTAACTGTTGATATATGTATATATACACACATATATGCACATATATGTGTGTATATATACACATACATGTTTATATAAATTCCTTTTGGCTACTACCGAAGAAGTAGAGGGGCTCGAGTTGCCCAGTGTCACACTTAGACTTCCAGATTTCACGTGCAATCATGGACAAGTGAGCATCACACATCCAGGAAATGAAGGCGGCATAAACTCAGCGTTGTTCAAGCCGCTTGAAAGGTCTAATGAAATGATTTGCACCAGAGAGCATTTTTCCATGTGCTTGGCATTTAAGTTTTTTTTCCTTCTTGATGTACATCACTCCTGATGGCTAAAGAATGTAGACAGGTGTAGGGATCCTGCTTTTCACCAAAACTTGTGCACCAAGAGAAACAGGTGTTTGCCTTCCATGTTCTTACTTTTACTTTGTTTTATGTGAATTATCTTTTCACAAATGTTAAGATCTTTGAATGTCCTTTGGGGTTGGTTTTGTTTATATTGCAGTAGTATTTATTTTCTAGTGATGAAGATTGCGTGTGTCCTTCTAGCAGATACAGCTACAGCTTACATAGACTAGGCTTACAGCAGTTTAGTTTGTCCTACATGCAAAGGAATGTACAAGCTGATGAGAATCATGCACTTTTTTCTCCTATGTGGACATTTTGACAAGGCTCTGAAATTGTATACGCTGCATAGAAATTGGCTTCAGGGGAAGAGATACTGTCATTTAACCCCCTTGGTGCTGTAAATGGAGAGACCCCAAATACCAGTACCAGGGAGTTAACAAAACAAACGAATGTTTTTGCTCCTTTGAAAATTAATGTATTATGAAAAGCCAGGCAGCAGAATAGAAATAATGGTCTCTTTGGGGTGAAGGAAATACTTTCAACTGGTTTGACACCAGAATGAGGATGAGAAAAGCACTTTACTTGGCACACTGAACATGAAGAGGACTGATTGAAGAAACCACCGCTAGCATGTACCAAGTAGGAAAGAAAGTGTAAGAAAACCCAGCATGTCTGGGCAGATCATGGTACATTAATCACTGAATTGTCATCAGGGAAAAAAAGAACACCTCCAAGTTTTCTTTTTCTGTATATACTCATGTCCCCAAACCCCAACATTTCTTACTGAATGGGGCATGTATGCAAACCTCATCTTTCTCCTTTATTAATGATCTTCAGATTTAAACCCTCTGGTGCTAGGAGCTGAAGTTTTCCATAGCAGCCTGCAAGGCCTACAGGGCCAAAAGGCTGCTCTTACTACTAGTAGAAGGAAATCCTTGCTCCATAGGATTATCATTGAAGTATTTTGATTTCACTATCTTAGCAGCTCCCACAGTGACAAATGGCAGCATTATGTAGTATTATGATTGTGTTGTATGAAAGAGCAAGTGACTTTTAGATAGGAAAAATAATATTCATATGCAGATGTCTTAGCTGCTTGATGCTGAAAGTATGGATTTAATGTTAGACCACTGCTGGCAGTGGCTACACTGGGGCTGACAAGGGGGATAAAGGGCATTTTATTAAGGCAGCTAAGACACATTCAGACATAGACTTTATTCTAATTTTTCATATTTCTGAGTGAAGTTCATATTTAATATTAAGTGGGAAATTAAAGCAAGGGATATCTCACTTTTGCTCATACTTAAGGATTTCATCTTTTTACTTGGTAATGTATTGAGTTTTCATCTTTGGAAAAGAAAGTAGGAATAGTGAGCACATCCCATAAGTTGTTTTGCACTTATTACATAAGAAAGCATCAGATGAGCCAAGGACATGAGAGCTGGGGACTGGCTGACTGACCATTCTGAGCATTTGCTCCTTTGAAATTCCCTCTGTGGACCAACAGAAAGCCTATCACCCATATGCAAGGCACATCCACTAATTTTTATTTTTTGTTTTTTTGTTTTTAAATCTTGAGATAAGTGTTCTTTGTGACCTTGGCACTGGACACTTCCTAAAGATTAATGACTGGCTCTGACTGAGCCCCAGGCCATCAGCTTCTCCCAGCTGGCTCCTTCTTAGTCTCTAGCAAATGGCCTGTGGTTCTCTCCTGTGCTTAGCCATTCTGCTTTTGTAATAGCACAGTAAAGTTTGCATTTGAGTTTGGTGAAATATTGGAAAGCTATTTCAGGCTGAATATGAAAAACTGTCTCCCACATTACTTTCAAGAAAACTGGTGACTTATTCAGGACAAACAGAACATCACTCGATTCAGAGTTTGGGGGTCTCTGATTCTGTGCCCCAGATCTTCACTCAGCTGGGAAAGGGATGAAAATTAAAAAAAAATCACAACATTGACAAAAGAGGTTGGGGGAACTTGTATTTGCTCTTAGCCATAGTTTTAGAATTCTGGCAGGTGAAAAGGCCTTGTGACCTGGAACCCTTCAGTCAGTCATTGGATATTTCAGATGTGGTTGACTCCAGCTTGTACTGACTGTCACTAAGTGTGCCCTCTTGTGCCACAGCCATCTTGGAGGATGTCGGCTCTTTCTGTTTGGACTGGAGGCAGATTTGCACACAGCTTTGCGTTCTACACTAACTGCATCTTCCAACACATTCCTGTTGCTTAAAGAACATTATTCCAGTATTGTTTTCCATTTCCCACCCCGATTTCTAGCTTCTTGAAGCTGACTCTTCTTGCAGGGGCCATTGTGCTTCTCCTAGAGTACACAAGTAAGGTCCTTCCTTACTAACTGCAGGGTCTATCTATTACACCTCAATGTACACACTTTGCTGCTACTGTTTGTACTGTCTACAGTAGAATTTCCTTATCTTGCTCCTGGTAGTGCATTACAGGCAAGCATGAACTGTAAAGTATTTATTTAAATAAATAAATAAACAACCATAAATGACACCTCTAAATTGGTAATTGAATTACCTCCCTGTAGCTTTAGAGTTTGTGACATTTCTTGACCTTGCTAGTTCTTTCATTAGATCCGTGCAAGATCTAGTCATCTGGTTAAGGATTTTAAGCAGACGTGACTATGAACCCAAGGAACTGTATTACTCTTACTGTTGGTCATACTTAAACTGTTTATTTCCTTAAGTATATGACCTACAAGGATGTGAAATAACTACAAGAAACTGTTTTTGTACACTGTACATCCTTAGTATTTTTACACGTATATGATAGGGATGCACATTATTTTCCTTCGTACAGACAGCTTAAATAAAGCACTATGTCAATCTGCTACTTCTTCGTTTATTATTGTTGGCTGTGGTCCTCTCATTTCTGAAAGGTAAAGGTGAATATTTTTCTTAAAAAGAACATTTTTTACAGTTATAGTATTGACCACTGAAGATTAGGCTTCTCTGTAATAGAAATGTGATGGGAAGACAGAAATCCACATGTAAATGAAAACAAACAACATTGAAGCAAGTGCATTCTTTTACTTTGCATTTTAGTGTGGGTTGGGCACAGAAAAAATAACTCTAGAAGGGACACTATTCTTTCTATAGTGATGACCATGCTCTGTCTAGGTCTGAGGGGCAAAGATGTTCTCATTCAGGAGCCCATCTAGTTTCATGATTTCCAAAATTTTAGTCTCAAAATTCCTATGTAGTTTATCATGTCAGCTTTGTATCTTTGTAAGAGTTCTTAGTTTTTGTTCTTTATTGGATATTTAAAGGCTTTCATAGTACATGACAGATTTGTATGTAGGTCAGCAAGAGTACACTCCAATTCACATGTAGAATCCTTCTGGAAGGGGACTCTAGGGAATCTATAATCTTCCACTTGGATGTTTCTAGTTCTATCTCATATGCTGAACCGTGTAAACTGGCATAGTTCCTGTGACTGGGCCACATAAAAGCATAGCCTTTGGGACCAGTTACATTCAAGAGTACTTAAGGATTGCATATTATCGCATCAGATCCAAAGACATTCTCACACCTGCTTTCTTGGAACCTCTGGAGTTGATAGTTTCAGCAGACCAAAATAAAAATGTCGTAAAAAATTCTGTTAAAAGAAGATGTTTAAAGTGACTCTTTTTAAACTGTTGTGAGAGCAAAATTAGGGACAATTGAACTATTCCACAGGACTATCTATCTCAAAGGAGTTCCTCAGGATGGAGCCTGAAATTTTTCTGAACCTGAATAGAACAACCACTGTTCTAAGTTTTGACATTATAGACACACAGAGAGTCAAATATTCTCTGGACACATGCTGAAGTCACTGCCTCTAAACCTGACCCGGACTGATTTTTGAATAAGCATAGCCTTACTGCATTATGACCAAAGTTTAAATAAAATAATCACTGACCAAGGATTAGAGGCATCAGAACAGCCTCAAAGTGAATGAATGATAGTTTCCAGCTCCAACTCTGGATTCTGGTGTCTTAAGAAGTGCCATCTCCAAAGAAGAAAAAGTGCTGGATTTGGATTCAGAGGATCCATGTTTAAATCCTGGCTCTGTCATTTACCTGCCTGTATCACCTCAGGTAAGTCATTTCCCATTACTGGGCTTTAGTTCCTCATCTGTAAAATGAGAAAATTTGGACTAGTAACCTGCAAGGGCTTTCCAGATCTAAATCTGTATTCCTACAAAATGTTCAAATACCACAATCTGACACTTTTTTCATTTTAAAACATGGAGCATTGAGTCTCCAGTAGCATACATTTCTTTTACTTAATACCTGTCTAATGTTGAACTGAGTCACTTAATCTCTTTGGTCTAAATTGCCATATGTGTAAAACAGGTGGTTGGGTTAGGTCCTTTCAGCACTTAATTCTGTGAAGTCTTCTAAACAGTCTTCTAAACTTGATATCCTGTCACTAAGAGACCACAGTGTACTTCTGTCCAAATTTCTCTCTAAGGTCTCACAGTAATGCACTAATCAACAGAATTATTACTGGATTCAGAGTCTGCCAAAGTTGCAAGTGTGAAACCTAGGCTACACCACAAAGAAGGAAAAAGAATGAGGTGCGGTGGTATGGGAAGTGGGTCTGTTCTGTTACAGTATCACTTCATTGAAATGTGCTTTTTTTGGTATCTCTTAATCACCATAAAGTAAAAAGGTAACATTAGAACTAGAGGCTAAAAAAATGGTCAATTTTATTGAATTTCACACACCAAACAAGAGTAAACAAGTGATCATTATAAAAGTATTTACATTACTTCAAACCAAAGCTCAAAGCTGATAGGCACACAGAGAGCACACTGTCAAACCTTCACTCCTGCCCATCCACATTGTAAGAAGTACTCTAGGAAGCTGACATGACCCCAGTTCCATTGGAGCCTGGCAAGAGGCATTGCACTGAAAGTTTCATGATGCATTGTGGCATAATAAGACACAAAACAGATGAATGTAAACTTCTCTTTGCAAACGCTCTATTTCTGTGTTTCATCCAGGTCTGCAATTAGATTGTGGCGCACTGAGCAACTGGAAGACAAACAATAATAACCAAAGTTAGTTTAAATGGCTCATGTTCCGTTAATTGCCTTGTGACTCTAACTTCCTGGTGTAATCACCTCTTCCTGTGGCTAAATTATCAGAAAGTAAGTTTCAGAGGTTAAAAGTGTGGGAATTATATATAAACAAATGCTGTCTGAAAGATTTGTACTTCCTCTTGACCTTGGCTCTGTCTACAGATCAAAGACTTCACTCCATCTAAGTACAAACTAAACTCCTTTCAATGCTCCAAACCTGGGGGGGAAAAAAAACTTGGGTTCTGGAAGTGTTTGTTTGTGCACCAAATAAATCAGCATGGTCTGGCACTGAGACCAGGCCAGACCTCGGCTGCTTCCCCTTTCCAGGAATGAAGACTTGTTGGTTTGTGTGAGACCCTGTTTACTGAAAACTGTTCAGGCAGTACAGAGGGTAGTTAATTGGAGAAAAACAGGACGTGGGACGTGTGTAGCTACCACTGGCTGAGTGATAGAGCCTCCTGGAACTTTCAAGCTGGGTCCCTTGCCATTTGCATTGACTCTGATAAAAGTAATTCACATAGAAACCTTTCCTGTGTTCTGGAAGAGAGGGTTTTGTGCATGTTGTACCTTTTTCATCAAACAGCACTGGGCAATTCCCTTATATAGGCTTGAATTAGCAAGATCCATTTCAAAAGATTTTTTTAAATCCCACTGAAAACAAGCTTGAACGTTCCACTGAAAGGGTTTAATGTTTGTTTTGACTTCCTTTGCTGGTATGGATGACTCTGAATACATGTAAAATACTCCCAAATGTGCAGTGTCCCAGGGTTAGGACTGTAGAGGACTACTGACAAATACTATACTAAACCTGTTCATCAATTCATTCAAAAAACATTCACTGAACGTTTATTAGGTGAAAAACACCTTGGGGAAAATAAGAGATAAATAAAACAGCCCCAACCCTCAAAATCCTTAATAGTGTTTCCTAAAAAGGATGTACTACACAAGGGAAAAAGGTAAAGAAGTCAGTGCTAAAGCATGGCAATGCAGCTGGGTGGGATTGGCGGTGCTCCACAATTAAATTGGGAATAAATCATTTGCAGTGAAAGACAGGCTGCATCTCCCTGCATGAGCAGGATTTTATATACTGGATCAAGTCAACACCCCAGGCAACATCACAGATGTAGAATCAATGCCATTTTATTTATTAAGCAATGCTCACTTATTGGGAGTTTCCAAAAATGAGCAGTTAAGGATTCAGAATTTAGATCTTGATGTTTATGAACCAAAGATTATAACAACCAACTTACTAGAGATATCCCTAAATGTTTTTTTTTTTTTAAAAGAGCTGCTGGTTTTCCTTTGTAGGGAAAAGGACAAATTCTACAGCCTGAGCACATATTTATTGTGTTATTTATTATTATTTTTTTGTGCTGAAGTTTTAAGACAATGCATTAGGGACCTACTAAATGAGAGGAACTCTTCTAGGTAATGGGGATACAGAGGCAGGGAAAATAATAATTTATTCTGCTCTCAAGGAGCTTAAAATCTTATAGAAGAAAGGATATGTAGACAAGTAACTGAGATATAAGAGAATGAGATAAGGGCAAAGGAGAGGTCCAGACAACACACCGAGAAACTTAAGGGAAAAAAAGATCACTTTCAGCTAAAGGATGTGTAAGCATGGGCTACAGTCACATCCATCTGCTAGATGACTAAAGGAAAAGATATGTCTGTCTCTATTCTCTTCTCATGGTGGACAAGACTGACTGCCTCTGACTGGGCTCTGGGCCTCCATCCCTCCTAGCCACGCTTGATGCCTTGGACCTGCTCTGACCTAAAGCTGAGCCTAGAAGCAAGCAAAGGCCTGTCCATGCAGCCTTTTCTTCATCTTTTCTCTGTTAGGAAAATTCACAAGAATGCATATCCAGGTAAGCTCAGCTAGGCCCAGGAGATATAAACTAGTGCAGTGTTCTTTCCAAGAATAATTATGTTTCTTATATTTCTAGAATTATTGTCCAGAGCTTTATTTTTATTGTTATTGTTCAGGAGAAGTCATCATTGATAGAGTTGTATACTTTTGACCTAATGATTCCCCTAATGCTTTGTGTGCTTGGTAACTCAAGTTAGACCAGATTAGTCTGCTTGATACTCATGAGTTTTTAAAAAATACCTCTATAGTAATGTGATTTTAAGCCCATTAAATATCTTTTTGGAGCAAAAAGGAAAGAAAAAAGATGTCCCCATTAATGAAAGCCAGAAGAGGATTCCCTCACTCAGTGTAGTTTCTTGGTTTTCTCTTTTCTCCAGCAAAGAAAAGGTCTGTGTGACTCAACAAAGCCCTCATTATTTCCAACCCCCTATTTGCATCCCTACAGCCATTTCTTGGTTCTGTTGTATGTGGAGTGTATGGTAGAATTGGAGTAATTTACTTGTACTTAAGCTGTCCCACTCAATCCATAAGTATTTTACCATACCTCAAAGTGCAGAAATTAAAAGTTTCCTTCCTTTCTTATGGCAAACACAAATTACATGGGCTGAAGCCAGGTTGGTTGTAACATACATACACACCTCACACCCTCTGTCTTTCCATGGAGCTCCCTGGCATGAAAGCTTTAAGTGAAGTGATCCCTTGGTTTAGTCTTAGACTATGTATTTTTTTCCTGGTAAATTGACAATGTTGGTTGACAGTGAGGTAATTGTTGGACCAAGAAAACAAGACCTGAATGAATTTCCACTATGACAGTTCTTAAGAGACAAACAGAAAATAAGGAAGATGTTTCACCAGGAAACAGTGATAATCTGACTAACACAAGACATAGCATATCAAATAGCATGGTTTTTATTTTGTTTTAAGTAAAAAGAATTAAAAGAACCTAAAGTAAAAAGAAATAAACATTCTCCAGAATAAGTCTTCCTATTACCTGCCTCCAAAAGGGCTCTAGTAATTTATCATAATCTGTCCCATTCCCTGCCAGCATTCACACTACTCCACTGTAACTGATGACCTGTGTAGGCAGAACCACACTAAAGCCCCACAGATGTGAGGTTCTCAGCAGGAACAAATGGAATTAAGTTCACCCAAGTCATTCTGGTGAGGACAGGGAGGGGTCTTTGGCAATTTTCTACTTTTTTTTTTTTAACGTGGATCCTGTTTTATTTGGTATGATCTCATTTGCATGGTAATGGTAATTCCATATTTAAAGATTCACCCTGTCTGAAGGACAGAGTAATGATCCCTGTTCTCCTATGCATGGTGGGTCGTTTGAAGAGATAGATCATGGATCTCACCTTACTCCATGGATCCAGAAAGCTCTGGCTGACAAAAACCAATGGTATTTTGGACTTGGAATCCATTAGACCTAGGTTTAGTAGTTATGAATTTACTATCTCTGTAGCCCTAGGCAAATATCAGTTTCCTCATCATAAAATGGGACTCATAAAAGTATCACAAAAGGATGCTAAGGGGATCAAATTTTTTTTAAAAAAGTTATAAAAGTACTTTGCAGAGCACTGAAGTATCTTCTTATGTAAGCTATCATCACGTTGGAGAATTATGCTTAAGATACTTATTTACATATACCTAGTTCTGTTTATTGCACTAGCTAATTCTTGGTCTTCCCATTACAGAGAAAGGTAGATAGAGTTTGGAGAATAGGTGTTAGGCATATTTGGAAATTTGTCCTTTTTCCTTTAAAGTACTGTTACTGAAAATGCTAAGAACAAAAAACCCCAAATAAAATAAATCCTTTTCTCTACTCTTGGCAGGTTGCTACCACCTTTTAGAGTAAGGTTGCCATAGTAGTCAATCTCTATAGTCCTAATGCTGCAATGGTAGTAAATTCACCCTCAAAACAGACTGAGCATCCCATCATCTCTGCCAGTGTTCAGTCTATACTAGTGAAGTTGTGTGTGTATATGTGTGTGTGTGTATTTCCATATATATATATATATATTGTGCTTTCCTGATCTCCAGCTTCTGGTACAAAGAGGAGAGGTTAGGAAGGACCTTCCATCTCCTGCTGAAACATCACCTGAGGGAAAACAAGAGGAAAGTCACAGGGGAGCAAACTATCCACATCCTGCTGCACAACTTCCATCACCTGCTGCATTATCTCCTGTTGTCCTGACTTCAGAAGGAAAAGGAGAGGAGCGGCTTTCCATTTTACCATGTGCCTGCGTGTCTCAGTCCCCTGCCTTATCTCCAGCCTTTTCTGGGAAGAGAATATGAATATACCCATACCTGGACATAGTCTACACATCCCAGTGATTCTGAATGCCTGTTGGTTCTCATATAAACCCCATTCTCCATCTTTAAAAGTTAGATTCTTTATTCCCATCCCCCTCAACCTTCTCACCCCAAAGTCCCCTTTCCACTGTGCCCTCTGGAATTCCTGGTTCAAATTTAACAAATATGCCTTCATCTTAAATCTTCCCTCTTGTATTCTTTCCCGTCTTCTGGTGATCCCCAAGACCTGCCTTCCTGCTGATAATACAGCCTCCCTGGCCACCCTTTCAAGTACTGGTTGCACTTTAACTCATTCCTCTTGGCTTACTGGTTGAGGCAGGACCAACTCCCTGGTCTCTTCCTACCTCTATCTCTCAGTAACCTCTCCTTTGAGATCCATACAGTTCATATCTTTTGCCCAATGAAAATCCTAGTAGCTGTTGTCTGCAGATCTCCAGAACTTCCACATTCAGCTATTTCAGCATCTGACTCACAAACTTTCCTTCCCAATTCTTGCCCTCAAATTTGGGGACTCCAGCATACATAATGATTCTCCCTCTAACACCCTGACTACTCAGCTCCTCAACCTACTCACTTTGCATGATCTACTCCACCCCATTTCACCCACACAGAAAGTCATACATTTAATCTTACCATCACGTCAGAATACACCACATGTCCGTGTTCAAGAATTCTGAAATCATCTTATTTGACCATAATATATTGGTTTCTTACCTATTCCCCTGCTTTCCCATAACCAGCCCTAGTCGTTAACCTCCAATTATGACCTCCAATTCCTCAGTCCCTCAGTTCTCTTCCAGGTCATCACCCCTGCACTTCCTTCTCTTCTTCCCATCTTGACCTCTTTGTGAACCAGTTCAGTTCTACACTGTCCCCTTCTCTTGAGCCTCTGGCTCCCCTCTCATGTTGCTGATTGTCCCCTGCGAATCCTCAGCCTTGGATCACTTGTATTGTTCACCACCTTCATTCCTGCACACGTGCTGTTGGATGAAAGTGAGGAAAATTACGAACTGTTTTTAATGGGGCCACTGCAAATTCATGCTACACATCCTCAATTGGGCCTTCACAGTTGCTAGGCAATCCTTTTATCAACTCACTACCATGTTCCCTACAGCAGCTTTTCCAAACTTTATTTTCTCTCCCTCCTCAAATATCCCATGACTCCCATTCCCCATCTCTCTCATCTGAGAACCTTGTCTCATATTTTATCGGAAAAAAAAAAATGAAGCCATTCATGGTGAGTTTCTTTGCCCTACCTTTTCATCTCATATCTCTCAGATGCTTTCTCCCACTATTTCTTCCTTCACTATTGTCTCACACAAAGAGGTGGCCATAAATACTTATTGCCAAAGCAAATCTCTCTACTTGGATAAATGATCCCATTCCATCCCATGTCATCTAATAAGATTCTCCCTCCATCTTCTCACATATCTTTAAAAAAAAAACTTCCTGCATTTTTATTTTCAGTTCTATATTCACTCCCTCTCTCCACCCCTCCAGTGTCCCTTACATATATATATATATATATAGATATAGATATAGATACATATATATATGTACATATATGAAGTCATGCAAAACATTTCCACAATAGCCATGTCACAAAAATCAAGAAAAAAAGTGATAAAACATATACTTCAATCTGCCCCCAAGAGTTTAATCAATTCTCACTTACCTTCAGTCACTCCCTGTCTATTAGCTCTTTCTCTGTTGCCTACAAATGTTCCTTTCTCTCCCCATTATTAAAAAAGACAAAACAAAACACCTCACTTGATCCTTCCATACCCACGATTACCTATACCTCTTCTGCCTTTTGTGACCAAACTCCTTGAAAAGGACATCTACCATCCGTGCCTCTGCTTTCTCTCATTTTTCAGCCCTTCTAATATGACTTCGGATCTTATCATTCCATGGAAACTGCTCTTTTCAGAGATACCAATGATACTTTTTACTTTGAGGTTTTTTCTCTGTTTTCTTTCACAATATGATTATTATTGATATGTGTTACATGACTACACATGTATAACCTATATCGAATTGCTTGGCTTCCCAAATGGGGGGGGGTGGGGAGGGATAGAAGGGAGGAAGGAAGAGAATTTGGAACTCGGGGTTTTAAAAACAAATATTAGAACTTTTTTTTTTTTACATGTAACTTGGAAAAAATAAAATACTAAATAAAAAAAAGTTCCCAGTCATTTCTTAGCTGCCAAATCCAATGGATATTTCTCATTCCTCATCCTTCATGACCTCCCACTCTCTTCTCCTTGATAACCTCTTTTTTTATAGGCTTTTAGAATACTACTTTCTCTTGGCTCTCCTATGTGTCAGTCTGCTCCTCAGTCTCCTTTTCTCGGTTCTTATCCAGGTCATGTCCACTAACTATCAGTGTCCCACAAGGCTCTTGGCTTGGCCCTCTTCTTTTCTCCTTCTAGACTAATTCACTTGGTAATCTCATCAGCTCCCATGGATTTAACTGTCATCTCTATGCTACTGATTCTCAAATCTACCTATCCTATCCATTAACTTTTCTGCTCACCTCCAGTTTTTCATTTCTAAGTGCGTTCCAGACAGCTCACACAGTCTGGATGTCCAAAACTCAGCATATCCAAAACTGAATTCATCTTCTCCTCATCATCCTCCCACCTTCCAGACTATCCTGATACTGTTGAGGGCATCACCGTTCTCCTAATCCCCTGGACATTCAACCTGGGTGATGTCCTTAACTCACTCTCCCACCTTCCATATCCAATCTATTGATTTCATCTTTGCAACATCTCTCAAAAATGCCTCCTTTTCTCTTTTGATACTGCTACCACCCTGCTACAAGGTCCTCATCACCTCCCATCTAGACTGTTACAACAGCCTGATGATTGGTCTGCCTGCGACAAGCCTCTCCCCATTCCAGTTCATCTGCCATTCAGCTGCTAAAGTGATTTTCTTAAAGCATAGGTCCAACCAGGTCACACCCTCTTTCTGACTCAGTAAGCTTCCTATCATCTCCAGAATCAAATAGAGAATCTTCTATATTTGGGACCCTTCGTAAGCAATATCCTGCCCAACCTTTCCATTACCACCACCCCCCCAAGATTCTTTGATCAGTGATACTGGCCTCCTTGCTGTTTCACAAACCAGACATTCTCTCCTCTGGCTGGCCTCCCTGCCTAGAATGCTTTCTCCTCTCCTCATCTCTACCTCTTAGCTTCCCAGGCTGTCTTCAAATCCCATCTAAAATCCTTTCTACAGGAAGCTTTTCCCAACCCTTTTTAATTCTTCTCCCCTTTGAAGCTAAACTTAATACAATTAACTTAATTTCCTCTGGTAGTTATTTCCTATTTGTTCTGTATATAGCTTGCTTGTACAGTTTTGTCTCCCCCATTAGACTGTGAGCTCACTGAGGGCAGGAACTATCTTTCAGAGCTTAACAGTACCTAGCACACGGTCTTTGATAAATACTTATTGGCCGACTGGATAGTCAACTCACGATTACAATGGGGGACTACTGGTTACTTCCATAGCTTATCACCTTCCTCATCATGCCGTCAACAAATTAAAACCTGAATCCAGGTCATCAGGGTTTAGCCCTCCTAACCTGTGTCTGTTTTAATGCTAGAATCAGCAACAATATGTTGGAACTTTAACATTTTCCTTCATCCCCCTTCTGCTCATTTGTGGTCCTTGAAATGAATATGAGCATGAACTTCCCTTCTGTTTTGTTTTCCATCCCACTAGTAATCTTAGAAGTTTCATAATTCCAATTATACTTTATAAGTAGTTGGTAAAGAAAACCCAGTGGGCCATGGTTAAAGTAGACCTACGTAATCCTTCAAACCTTGGCTAAAATGTGTCCTGTCCTCCTCCATTTCAAAAGCATAAAAATCTAGGTGCTTTCATGTAACTCCCTCACTCTTAGCCCAGGTTGCAGAGAATCACTGTGTTCTTCTCCCCTGACTCCAGAAGTAGAGAAGGTAGAGGGCCTAGAAGAGCATCCTTGGAGTTTTTCTTCTGCCAGTTGTACCCAAAGGGCAGCACTGGATGGTGAAAGGTTACAGAGACTTCTGTAACTGATCTTGGCCTTGCTTAGCAGAGTATCTGAGCATCACATGACACTTTCCTGCTACAATGAACACTTCTTCTTGAGACAGGGGAAAGTTGGAAGAAGACATCAGATGTTCCATGTCTTCAAGACCTGAGATTTGGTCATGCAGCTTTAGGTCCCAAGGGATTCCAAAACTGTACAAGGCAGAGAAACACAATTATCAGGGAATGAAAATATTTTCTTGCACATAAACAGAAAATTGGTCTTTTTTGGCTCTTTATAATAGAGCATCTTGACCTAGGACTTTGTGCTTTCCAGTCACAGAATGTTTAAGCCAAAGAAGTCATCTAGTCTAATCCTCTTGGTTCATATGCCGAGGGAAAGGAAGCCCAGGCAGCACATATTAGAAGAGGTAGATCATGCTTCTTGAAGGATGTTCTGCTACCTTTCCTTCTCATAGTACACGACAGCACGAGAGGGCTCCTTCAGCAGCTGGCGGCATCCCGAGTCTGGAATATCACAGGCTTCCTCGAATCACACAAGTCACAAGAACTTTCTCGGCCCATGGGCAGGTGTCTGTGTTGTTATATGAACCGCGTTTCCATGGTAAATAGATTTTCAAAGCTCCCCAGGGCTAGACAGTGTCTCTGACAGCAGAGAGCGGTGCCTCTGGCTGCCTCATGTTTGAAAGCGTTAAAAATAAAGGCAACGTTGACATTTGGGGTTGTGATGTGATGGAATTGCAGTCTTTTAAAGGCAAGAACCACTTATCTCGCTACATGTAATATTCAGTGTTTTGTTCACTTGTCTAATTGGATTAAAATATTTAGCTCCCTTTAAAATCTTGATTGTGAATTTATATCGCAAAATGTAATGTCTGACTTGGGAAGCAATAGATGGAACAAATGTATCTGAAGCAATATAAAATTCAATTTATTTTCCTTGCATGATGCTTGGTTTGAAATTACTCACTCTTGGGCAAAATGAACTGTCAAAGGAAGAGCAGGTTTGGCTTAAATGGAATCCTCTGTGCATTTCAATATTAATTATGCATAAAGCCCTAGTTTTTAAAAGTTGCTAAAATGTACAGTATTTGAGATATGTGTGGCAACTTATCAGCAGGTCAGAGGATCTTGAAATTTGAAATGTGGTGCAGGGGTCTTATTTCTGCCTTCAAAAGCACCCTGGCAGCAGGGAGTTAATGACATTTTAGCTGCATATGTTCAAGTTTATTTTAAAAAATATGCAACAGTCACTTTGGTTGACAGTGTCTTGTACACAGTTTTGAAAGAATCAGGGCAAACTTTAACAGAGTCAGTTTTTATTTGAAAAATATTTTCTGGGAATGTATCAGTGTTTATTTTTGAGACTGACAATTCGGGTGAAAATCAGGATAAAAACAAAAAAACAACAATTTGGTTGAAATCAAATTGTTTGTTTTCATCTATTTGGAATTCTTTCCAAAAAATCTTGATTCAGGAGGAGGCTTTTTTTTTAGTTTATTCAGCGTATTTGCTGTTATATTCAAGCACCATCTGTCCTGCAGGTAGCTAACTTTGTGAAAGATTCTAAGGCAACTGGGTGTAGAGTAGAGGGCTCTCAGAAGGCAAGCCAGCATAGGTGTGGTATGGAGTAAGGGCAACTAAAAGATGATCACCTGGGTGTCTGTCTTCATAATGCTTGTGATAACTTACTCTGGTAAGGGCCTCTTCAGCTGAGCATCCTCATCCACAGCTTCTTAACTGTGGCATCATCTAATCCTATGCTCTATTTCAATTTTTAACATTCCCAATAATCCTCTCTCTTTTCTCCCACTGGTTAATTTTTGGATCATTCACTGATTGATTTGGAAGCATGAGACAAGATGGATGATTTTTGAAAACAGCCATAGACTACCACTGGTGCTATGTACATATTTAATTTAAAAAATGATTAACTCTCAGGGCTACTAAAAACCATAAACTTTGGTGACTAACTACATGTAAGCCAGTTTCAGAATCCTTTCAATGACAACTTGTAAAAATGACTAAAAACTGAAGAGACTTAAAGGGAATGACTTCCCAGAATTAACACTTTAGATGGGATCAAATATACTGTCTGAGATATTGGTTTTCAGAAAATGCAAAAAGCAAAATAAGTAAAGCCATATTCAATTTTTTTAAAAAAGCAAACTATGCATTTAAGAAAATCCTATAAATGTGTATATCACTTCTGTGCTTTTCCCACTTCCAGATGTCAAAATCCCCATGAAAAGACCCTTAACTCCCCACCAGCTGGCTCCCTACTTCCTGGCCAGCTGTTAAAGCCTCCAGGCTTTGAGTCACAAACCCCTGACCCTGCTCTCAGCTGTCAAGCTCTCCAGATGACTCTCCCTCCTTCAGCTGCCAAAGTCTTCTTCAGCCTCCAGGACCAAGGACCTTAGTATAGAAATACTGTCCATTTTAGAAAGACATTCCTTCCTTAAGAGGTCATAAGAGACTGTGACCATTCATATTTTATTCAGAGGAAAAAGGGGTAAAAATACAGTGGTAAGAAACACAATTTTAGGCTTGTGTTGGTATAAGGAGTAGAAGTGGAGAAACTGATTTCTATAGAGTTTGTTGGAATGTTTCTGGAGATTCATTTTTGCTGAAGTAACTCCTACAAGGACCAGTGCAGTCCTTTTTATTAGATGTAAAAGCTCAGGAGGCAAGATCTTGTACTTAAGACTTCTAAGGCCATTCCTATACTGAGCAGCCCCATAGGATCGAGCTCAGCACTCACTAGACTACTTAATTGTTCAGTAATACCATTGGAGGGGAATATGGGAATTCTCAAGACCAAAAATGTCACTGATGTGATTGAGTCTTTGAATGTCTCTCTCTGCATCTTATAGTTTACATTTCAGAATTTAAACAGAGGTAGTTTAAGATAATACAGCCTAGTTCTACCCTTTTAAGCTGGGTGGGTAAAAAAATTATTCTCCTCAATCTGACCCCAAATCCTTTTCCCAGTTATCCAATAAAGGCTGTGGACTCTGGTGGTACAAACCCATAGCTATAGGGCCCATTGGCACCCAAAGCCTAGATCTATCCAAGTGACATTACCTCTATTTCAGAGCAGAGACATGTGACACAAACACCTGGATTCTCGGGTATAGAGATGGACAGAGATTTGGTTCAATTATACTTTGCCTAAAGGATGCAGATTTTTACGTAGCCAAAAGACATCTCAGTTTGTTTCTGGTTGAAAACTTGTCTGCTAATGAAATGACCAGGTGGACAGTGAGGATACTACCAATAAAATATAACACTTGGCAAAAATATTCCAAACCATTGTAGAAATATGAATGTAGCTTCTGGCTTTTTACTTTTTAATTGTTGTGGTAATGTGTGTGTGTGTGTGTGTGTGTGTGTGTGTATTTTAGTGTCCATATTGCTCTAAGGTAGGGTATAGAGAAAGACTAGAGGGTCTCATCTGTGACATCAAAGGTGCTGTTTGCTTTAGGAGACATTTCAATTGAAATTTTAAAATGTAAATAAATATCAGAAATAACTTGAGCTAAATGAAAGTAGATGCAGTTTGGCAGATATAATAGTTATATATAATTCATCTAACTATATCCAACCATGAAAATAGAAGATCAGATTATTATTGTCACCATCTTGATATAAAACTTTCAAGTTTGCACAGCATCTTCCTCATAACTCTGTGAGGTGTAACTATTCCCAAATTACAGATGAGAAATCTAGCCTCAGGTATTTGTACAGGGTCACATCCCTAACATCAGAGCCGGAATATAAGTCTCCTCACACCAAGACCAGACTCTTTCTTCCAACTCCCTTTGAAATCACACTCTGGAAATCTTAATTCTGATACTCACTAGCTGCAAAGAGTGCAGAGCTTAGCTGTGCACCCAGTAAAAGTAAATAAAAAGCCAACGTTCTCCATAACAATGACTCTATCTTTCTCGTTCCAGGGCTGTCATCCTGCCTTCATGAGAAAAAGGGATCTTAATATACCAGAGAACAACATGGTGTGTGCTGTGTAGTCATATGCTTTATGTTAAATAGCTGTCTTGGTTGTTTTAAATGGTTCACTGGAAGTTTCACTAACGTGAAGCCCTTCTGCACTCTAGCATTCAACGAGCTTGTTCAATTGTAAAAATTCATCCCAAGAGGTTGAAGCACACTGACATTCCCTAAGTCAAGTCTGATGCCATCCCTGGGTGACAAACAGCCCTTCAGTTTATGGCTTCAGCTGAGAGCTTCCAAACCTGGATGGCTGCCTCCTCTTTGAACGCTCAAGTTTGCTACAGAATGAAGCCAAAATTTCTCTCTCCCAAATTTCTTTTGTCATGTTCCTATTAAAGTAACTCCAAATGTAATATTTGAATCTGAAAGGTTCCTTTAGAGATGAGCCAGATGGGCCAGTATCAGATAGCAAGAGCTGGTCAAATCCGTTCTGTTGCTTCAGGCAGAAGAAAGTCCTGCTCACTGCTTCCAGAGGACTTGCTGGTTTTCTGCTGCATCTCTCTGAGAAGCTCAGTCCACTTGCAATTATGAAATTCTGAAAGCCTAAAGAAAGATCCCTGAAGCACTAATGATTTTAACATTAAAAACTGACAGTGCTTGAAGCAGGCAATAGGGGGCTTAGAAGGCAAACTGCATATTGTAATGATCAAGTGGAGAATGGTGCTGAGGCTGAAATTTGCTCCCATGGAGCCTCTCTCCCCCATTTCTCTGTATGAATGGGATTTCAGCTTCATGGTAGCCAAGAGCCTTTAGCAACTATGCTCTTAGACCTGGATTACAACTGGCCAGGCCTAGAAGGGTGTGTGCAACCTGGTAGCCTTCCCTCCATCCCCTAGAGCCTAGCTATAGCTACTGGGGCTAACTGAAACCTCCCAAGCCCCCAGGCCTTGTGGAGGGCACTGGGAAAGATGACTGGCTGGGCCAGAGTCAAAGTAAGGCCCTTAGAAATGAGGACAATGTTCTAGGAGCAAAATAAAGGGAAAATGAGCAGGTATTTTCCCTATTTCTGTTGTCCAGCAATGCACATCCACGCTTTCATCACTATTTCTCCCTCACTCTTTATGTCTGTCACCAGCTCCTCATGCCTGAAGGATTTGGGCCTGTGAGGCCGAGTAGGGGTGAGGAAGATAAACATAGTACTAGCTCACACTGGCAGAGCATTTACAGAGTTAGGGATGCTTTCCCCACAGCAACCCTCTTAGGGAATATACATAGTATTACCTCCTACATAAAAGGGGGTACAGCTCTAGCTCCTAGGGAAGCTCCTCCTCTGTGGCAAGTCTGTCAGCAGAATGGGCACAGGGTGAGATGATATAGATGGGTGGTGATCTGCACCAGCCAGGGAATACCTCCATGAGTGAGACTGGAGATCCACTGAAGAATTGAAGCAGAAACAGACGTGGAGAGGGCATGGATCTGAGGGATTGTACACTCCTCCTTTCACAGACGAGGGAAGTGGCATGCACCAGTCAGGGACTGAACTCGAGTTTCTGGACTCCCAGATCGGCACATTACTGTCACCCATGGTGCCATTTAATGGGACAGTTTAGAGAGTCCCAAAGGGGGATGAAAAGATGGGGGACTCATCCCAGTGCTGTGAAGTTCTCTGGGCATTTTTGAAAGGATGGAAAAGATCTCTTGTCATTAGTTTACAACTATATTGTCTCAATTAATAGTACAAATTTACTTAAATTGATGACAGCTTAACAGGCACCTGTGTGTAATCCTACTCAGTCAGTGAGAACAACTTCCAATTGGTGAACTCACCATCCCAAAAAGAAGGTGTAACGGGGCAATAAGCAGCAAGCACAGATGCTCTGAAAAGAAGGCATCTCCAAGCAGCCTGGTGTAGTAAATGACCATGAGACTTGGGAGGCCCTGACTTCATCACCATTTTTAAGTTTTGTTGGAGACAAATTTCTTAACCTTTCTGAGTCTCAATTTCCCCAAATGTAAAATGAGGGGAAATAAAGTTTACTTTACAAGGAAAGAGCTTAAACAATGAAACTTCATGTGAAAGTGAGCTCCTGTCATGCCCACCTCCATACCTTCACTCAGAATGCCCCCTCCACCTGGACTGCCCCCTTCTTCTGACCTCTTCAGATCCTACCAATCTGCAACAAAAGGACTAGCCCATGTATTTCAAGAGGATAATTATGTGTGATAGTTCTGCCGTTATACAGTGAGGTGGAAGAGCACCAAAATCCACTGTGTAATCAGGACACTGCCCAAGATACTTCAGTGAGCCTGGAATTGTAGAATAAGCCAAAGAGGTTTGATCCAGCAAGCCCAGGTGGCCAAATCCAAAAACTTTCTTGAGTACCTGTGATGTAGGAAATGCCATCCTCTTCTGGTAGCCAAGAAAAGCACCGAATTTAAGAGTCCCTGGGTTAAATCCTGGGATTTGCCACTTAATTAATACTTGTGTGACCCTGAACAGGCCACTTTAATTCCATGGTTCTCAGCTTTTCCTCATCAATAAAATGAAGGTTTTAGACTAGATGTCTTCTGAAGTCCCCTTTAGCTGTAATTCTATGATACTAAAATTAAGCAGAACATAATTCAGAGATTTTATATCAATCAACAAGCATTTATTAAGTGCTTATTGTTGGCTAGGCATCATGCTAGGCACTGGGCATACAAAGACAAGAAAGTGAGGTCCCTGCCCTCAAGGAATCTCCATTCTATCTATTCTATAACATCTTCTAACCACCTTACCGTGGTGTCCTATTCTGCAAGTGTATGTTCTCTGAACTCTCCCAGGCCTCTATTTCATAGATAAAATGGCATAATAATGTTTTCACTCCCTCCTACTTCAGAGAGTTGCTGTAAAGAACATGTTTTGTATATAATTCTTTAAAAACGCGTTCATGTTTTTTGTAGTATGCAAAAAAGGATAGAAGGAAAAAAAGAAAGTGAAGGCCAAGCCAGGACATCCATTTATAGGGGCAGCAGCAAAAGAAAGGAAAGGTAAATTAGTGAACAGGTAAGCAAGGAGGGTCAGGATGCTTCAGGCTGGGGTCAAGTGAGCAGGGAAGGCCCTGAGCAAGAATCATCTGTTATGTCTGTCACTGGCTCCCCACCCCAAGAGGATCTGGGGCTTGGGGGAGTAGGCCAGTGGGCCAGTGAGGCAGTGCAGGGGTGAGGAAAATAAACACAGCAACAGTTCACACTTTCCCAGCATTTTCAGAGTTAGAAATACTTTCCCCACAACAACCCTCTTAAGGAGTATAAGTATTACCTCCTGTATAAGAGGGGGGAAAGCTAGGGAAGACCTCCAGCTCCTGGGGAAGGCCCTTCTCTGTGGAGAACTTTCAGCAGAACGGGCACAGTGTGAGACAATAGGGATGGGCTGTGATACCTCCCTGAGCGAGATTAGAAGTGGAAACAGACTTGGAGAGCTCGTGGGATGGCGCCAGAAGAGACCTCAGAGGTCATGGAGCATTAGCTCTCATTTCACAGAAGGGGAAACAGGTCCATAAAGGTAAGTGTCAAATGTGGGATTTGAACCTAGGGAGTCCAGTCCAGTTCCATCCACTAGGCCACTCTGCTTCTAATGTTCTTCAACACCTTTTTTTTTTCCTTTGGCGAGGCATTTGGGCTAAGTGACTTGCCCAGGGTCTCACAGTTGCTAAGTGTCAGAGGCCATACTTAACTCAGATTCTCCTGACACCAGGGCAAGTGTTCTTTCGACTGCATTGCCTAGCTGCTCCTCAACACTAACTCAACTTCTGCTCATAGAAACTTCAGACCCAGAGCTGGACCCCTCCCATATCCTTTTAGAAAGAGGCAGAACATAGCAGACAAAGCACTTGATTTGAAGCCAAATGACCTAGGTTTGAGGCTCTGCTCTTCCTTGGGCCCTGTGACCTGGGGTAAGTCACCCAACCTTGTCCTAGGTCACAAGCCCTGGGCCTGTACCCAACCAGCAGGCCTTTGGTGGGGCTCACCTCCACAGGACTGGCCTCCTCCTCTGGTACTCCATAGCTCAGCTGACAGAGCCAACCTCCCTCACCCCCTAGGGCCATGAGCCCTAGGATAGAAACTGCTGATTCCAGTGAGATTCTGGCCCCCTTAAAATAACACTGAACTCAAGAAGCACCTCCTCATCACCATCTTTATAGAACATGAAAGTCTTACCAAGCACCTCTCCCAAAACAAACCTGAAGGTTGAGTGCTAGGATCATTGTTGCTGTTTTAGTGAGGATGAAACAGAAAATCACAGAAGTTCAATGACTGGCAAACATGGGCATGGGGGTCTGTCCTGCTCTCGGCACTATCCTGCTTCTGCTTAGATCAATGTAAAGCTCAGTGATACTACCTGATAACTGTTCACTGTTGTTTCAGTGGGATATAAAGGAAAGAGAGTTGGACTGAATGAGGAAACCTGGGTTCAGATCCCAGCTCTGGCATGCATTATGTGACCCTTGGAAGACTAATTCTCTTGGCCTCAGTTTCTTAATCTGTAAAATAGGGGTAGTATTTTCACTACTTCAAAGGAAAGTGCTTTGTAAAACCTTAAATTGCTATGTATATATGATTTATTCATTCTAACTTCACTGTAGTTGGTTTGCATTCTAATTAGATAGTAAGCTCCTGGAGGGTAAGGGACTATGAGTGTCTGATACATTTCATATATTCCCTGCAGTGCCTACTACAATGCTGGGTGCGTGGTGGCATTCAAGGCTTACTGAATGCTTTAGTCTGTGAGGAGTCGCCTGATGGGAGGAACAGATAAGGGTAGGGGAAAGCTGAGAGAACTGGAAGGGAGGAGAAGTGGGGGAAAGCAGGAGGAGAGCCCCAACCAACTGCTCAACAGAGGCCTCTTCCTGGGCGATCTCAGGCTGCAGGCATCCTTCCCCTCGGAGGCCAGGCTTCGGCTTGCATACCTGCGATTTCAGACTCTCCACCTCTTCCGCTAGGTTCTGTCTCTCCATCAAAAGCTCATTCTGCTTCTTGAGGAGCAGCACCAGTTGTTGGGCTGTGGACTGGCAGTGCCTATCCAGCTGGTTTAACCTGGAGAAGAAGATGCCATGAATTCAGAGATGGCCTCCCAGCATGTGGAGAGCCAGAACTTTGTCCTGGGCTGGGACTGGCCACAAGACAGTCATGTACACACCTAAATATTTCGATACCACCTCAATTCGGTTCCAGAACTGGAACAACTGGACCTCAGAGAATATTTAGCATCACATACTATAGATCTGGAAAGGGGTTGAGAGACCATCTAAGTCTAGCGGGATTCCCTCCTCCCTCTTCAAGTGATCTTAGATTTGGTTAACTGGGTAAACATTAAGTGATCTCAGAAGAGTATAAGGACCTGGACCTGGACTTTCTGTCCTGTCTTTGTGTCACCGACACCTGGTACAGTAGGTGTCTTACACAGAATGGGAGTTCATTATTAAACGTTTATTGGATACAGAAACTTGGAGTTGGAAGGCACCTCAGAGGTCATCTGGTCTAATCCATAGCAGAGCAGGATTCAACACTAGAATACATTGATATTTTTTATTCAGCTTCTGCTTGAAGACCCTTTTTTTAGTTAGAGAGAAGTCTCTGGAGCATATTAGCTTTTTTATATATAAATTGTTCTGGCAAACTGATGAAGCCTTTGGAACTTTTCTATTATTATTATTATCCTTTCAAAGTAACGTAATTGCCTAAGATAAAATGCTTAGCATTATAAGGGAAATCAATTATCTAAAATACAGTTATCAAAATGTTTCTTGGGGCAGCTAGGTGGTGCAGTGAATAGAGCACCAGCCCTGGAGTCAGGAGGACCTGAGTTTAAATCTGGTCTCAGACACTTAACACAAAAAAACTAGCCATGTGGCCTTGGGCAAGTCACTTAACCCTAACTGCTCTCCAAAAAGCAAAAAAAAAATGTTTCTTAAGAAAGTTCACAGATACGCTGAAATTTATCATCAAACTTCACTTAGGTTAAGAACTGCTGTTCTAGGGGCGGCTAGGTGGCGCAGTGAATAGAGCGCCGGCCCTGGAATCAGAAGGACCTGAGTTCGGAGCCGGCCTCCGACACTTAATCCGAACAAACAAAAACCTAGCCGTGTAACCTTGGGCAAGTTACTTAACCCCAATTGCCCTAAAGGGGCGGCTAGGTGACTCAGTGAGTAAGAGCGCCGGCCTCGGAGTTGGGATGACCCGAGATCAGATCCGGCCTCAGAAAATGAGCACCCACGCATAAATCAAATGACTAGCCGTGTAACCTTGAGCAAGTTACTTAACCCCAATTGCTTTAAAGAAAAAAAGAACTGCTGTTCTAAAAGACGACCACTTTTGGAAAATGATAATCATTGCAAAGTTGATAGGGCATCGATCCTGCCTCAAACACCTACTAATTGCTCTCTTTGCTTCAGTTTCTTCATCTGTAAATGAAGAACGGTGGACTTGCTGACTTCTAAGGTCCGATTCTTCTGCCTCTAAATCTATGATTCTTTGATCCCAAACCTTAATTTCCTTTGCCTCGTCCACCCACTGCTCCTGATTATGGCTTCTTGCTCCAAGCTGAACAGGTTCACTGCCTTTCCCACATGATAAATGCCCTTCAGATACTTGAAACCAAACTATCTTCCCTCATAAGCACCTCCCTCCCTCCCAAAATACACACACCAAGTCTTCTCTTCATCAGTCCCAAGTTCTTTCAGCTGATTATCATTTGGGATGATTTCAAGGCTCTTCACCATCCTGGCCACCTTTTTTTCTGACACTCATGTAGAACTAAACACAGGATCTGACCAGGTGGTCTGACCAGGGCAAGGGATCATCACCTTCTTGTTACCTGGACAGTGTCCCTCTCCCAAGAGACAGAGTCTCCTAATATAAGTAGCCCATGATCACATTAGCATCTTGAACAAAATCACACTGTTAATTAACTCAAATGGAGATTTAATGCACTGAAATCCCCAGTTCTTTTGAAAGTGCATTCTGGCCCCATTTGCCCCATATTGTACTTGTGAAGCTGAACTTTTGAACACAAGTGCAAGAATTCACAGTTACCAGTATTGAATGGTATCTTATTAGGTATGGTCCTAGTCTCCTAGTATATCAAAATCTTTTTCAGTTCTCTCCCAATTTGTGTCAAATGAAAATCTGATAATTATGGCATTGCTACCTTTATCCAAGTCATTATTAAAAAAAATATTAATTATAAGGGTCCCAGCACAGATTTCTGGAACACTTCACTAGAGACCTCCTATCAAAATGACATCAAACCATTAAGGACTGATTACTTTGGCAGTCTGGTAGCTGAGCCCATTCTGAACCCACATATCTATACTATCACCTATCCCAGTGGTTCTAAAAGTGTGGTCTAGGGATTCCTGAGACCTTGTCAGGGGGCCCCATGAGGTCAAAACTTTTTTTATAACAATATTTGAGTATTTTAATTTCTAATAAGGTAAAGTTTTAAGAGATACAACCCATATAAACAAAAACTCTCTGGTGGGGAGTAGGGTGGGAATGCTCGATAATGTTTAAGAGTGTAAAGGGGTCATGAGACCAAAAAGTTTGAGAACCGGTGATTTAGCCCACACCTCTCCATCTCTTCCACAAGAATAGTATGACATACTTTACCCAATGCTTTGCTAAAATCTAGATAAATTATATCTATAGTATTCTCCTAATCTCCCAGGTTAGTAGCCCTAACAACAACAAAATAAATGAATTGTTGAATCTCATTTAATCAATATAGAAACCTAGGTAATCTAATCTACACAGGATAAATGACTCTACAATCTCCCAAAATGAGTCATTTAGTCTTAGATTGCAGAAGTATAGAAACAGGGAACTTCCTACCTCTCAGGGTGAATTGGGACTTCTTGACAGCTCCAGTGGTTAGTAGCAAGACAAAATCTGCCTCTCTGCATTATCACGTATGTATGATGGAAGCCCCTGATACTGAACAGATGATGAGCTTATATTCTCTTGACAGGCTATCAGCCAGCAGTACAGAATCGCCCTCAGGTACATGTGGTTCTTGGAGAAGACATCAATCAGCCTGACATTTGTCTCTCTTCATAAGCCTCTCAAAATCTGAGGTTGAATTGGGGCCATTCATAATGAAGTAGCAATTAGAAAATTCTAAGTTGGGGGAGGGGTGAACCATTAAATACTAAAAGAAAAAAAAGTAAAGATAGAAAAAACTACTTTTATTCTTGAATTTACATGCTAAAGGAGGATGCAAATCACATGATGGTGAGGATGCAGGGGGAGAGAAGATGCAAACTGTGAACCCAATGTTTTCCATTATTAATCATTTAGTCAATCATGAGCCCCAGGACTGATGGCCAGATGTCTTCAAAGATTTGTTGCTATTTGTCTTTCCTGCTGCTTGGGCCTTCTACTTTTTACTTGCTAATCCCATAAAACTCTTATCCTTATTTGTGCATTGACTGCTAACTGGACACTTGTCTCAAACTTCTCTCTTATACCAGACCAGACACAGAGCATTTCGATAGCATTAGCATTTACTCTTCAAATTCCAACTGACAGATTGCAAAGCATTGTTTTGTTGTTTTTCTTTTTTTGGAAGAGGGAAAGTAGGGCAATTGGAGTTAAGTGATTTGCCCAAGGTCACAAGGCTGGTTTATTTGTGTTAAGGGTCTGAGGCTGAATTTGAACTCAGGTCTTCTTGACTCCAGAGCCAGTGCTCTATTCACTGAGCCACCTAGCCACCCCAAATAGCAACTGCAAAGCATTGTTAAGAAAGGTAACCTTTATTTTGTATTTTAAAGTAAGTTCACTTTTCATAGAGCATCAAAATGCATTTTAAAATCTGGTGAACATCATTACTGTGGAAACTCAGCTTAGAGATTTAAAGGTAGAGCAGGCAACCCCAGCGTACAAACTGTTAAATCATAACCTCAGCAAGTCTTCCTTGAAAGTGTATTTAAAAAAAGAAAAAAAATATTTTTTCTCCAATTACATGCAAAAACTATTTTTAACATCCATTAAGTTTTGAATTGTAACTTTTCTCTCTCCATCCCTTCCCTTCCCCCTCCTTGAGACACTAAGCAATCTGATACAAGTTATACATGTGTAATCATGTAAAATATTTCCATATTAGTAATTTTGTAGAAAAAAAACTCAAAAAAAGAGAGTGAAAAATTAGTATGCTTCAGTCTGTATTCAGATGCCATCAGTTCTTTCTCTGGACGTGGACAGCATTTTTCATCATGATTCCTTTGGGATTGTCTTGGATCACTGTATTTTTGAGAACAGCTAAATCATTCAGTTATTCATCATATAATATTGTTGTTAGTGTGTACAGTGTTCTCGCTTCACTCTGTATCAGTTCATGTAAGTCTTTCCAGATTTTCCTGAAATCATCCTGCTTATCATTTCTTATGGCACAATAATACTCTATCACAATCATATTGTTCAGTTTTTCTCTAATTGATGGGGACCCCCTCTGTTTCCAATTCTTAGCCATTACAAAAAGAGCTGCTATAAATATTTTTGTACAGATATGTTCTTTTCCTCTTTCTTAAAAGTTTTTTGGGATATAGACCTTTTAGTAGAGGTATTGCTGGGTCAAAGGGTATGCAGTTTTATAACCCTTTTGGCATAACTGAAGGTGTATTTTTAATGACTCAGTTTACTCATTTGCAAAATAGGGATAACAACACTTGTCCTATACCAGCCTCTACCAGTATTGTAAAAAAAAAAAAAGAGAGAGAGAGAGAGATTACAATTCTTTGTGAGTTGTTATTATGAACTGGCCAGCACCTGTGTGTGTATATATATATATGTTCAATAGAGCCCTATCAATCTGTTTTAAGCCAGAACAGCCTAAACCGAGAGAGTTGGGAAGCATGAGAATACTTTAATATTTCTGGGACATGAAAATGGTTTAAATCAGAATCAAAGTATGTCAATATTAAATGAACTAGATTCACCATTGTATTTTATAGACCAGGAAACTGAGGCCTAGATAGAAATGCCTTGCCCAAGATCAAATAGCCTGTTAATGACATCCAGTTATAGATTTCTGTCTTTTTTGCAAATAGTCTTGTGATTATAATGCCCTAAATTAAAATTATTTTGGGTCATATTTTCCTGGATCTACTTTTCTGTTTGTAAAAGAAAAAGTGACATTCTAAGAAGGCTGTGGTCCTTCATTTGCCCTTTGGGAAGCACAGACTAAACAGAACAAAAACTTGATTCTGTTAGCCTGATTCTTTCATCTCCAAACAGTATCCTAGAAACTACCTCAAGGAGGCTGGGGGTGGGGAGGGTAATGGAGAAGGGAGCATTTCCCTAGGCTACACACCTTCAGTCTCCAAGGGAGTCAGATAAAAAGGGTATCTGAACCTCCCCAGTATGGAAACTCTAGTTTTGAACCCTGGTCTGCCCCTCTATATAATCTATAAAACTTAGACACTGAACTGAGCTCCCTCTGCTTGGTAATTTTCTCAGGAACAACAAACTCAACGGGCTAGCCTGCACTTTGATTTTAGGCACTGAACCATCCAATAAGTTGATCAAACACTGTAGCTGTTGTCTCCAAAGCCTATTTCACCCTCACCCCACATCTTCCACCCCCTCATTCAACTCTGTCTCAGTGGGTCTTCTCCTCAGACTTTAGGGGTAAAAGAAAGTCATTTGTAGCATCCGTGGGCAGAAAGAATGTGTGTATATACAAATATATTCATATGTACCTCAAACTATTTTCCCCCAAGTTTCCTAATATATTCTACCTAACCAAAGATAAGATAGGTTAAATTTTTGTTGTGGGTCTCTAAGATTCCACTGTTCTTGATTCACTCAAACTAAGAATGACCTCTTCCTGTGTTGTTTCTCCCTAGTTTTCTGGCTAGAATCAATCTCCTTTTCCCTTGTAGAATCACTGTGGAAGTCCAAGGCTAAGAGAATCATAGGATTTAAGCCTGGAGAGGATCTCAGAAATAGTTTGTCTCAATTTCCTCATTTTACAGATAAGAAAGGAAGAGCAGCAGTCATCAAAACCATTTGGTATTAGTTAAGAATAGAGTTGGTCAACAGACTAGACAAGACAAGGTAGAATAAAAAAACAACTCAACCCAGTATTCAGTTAATCAAGAAAGATAAATTACTTAAGTAGGGATATTCTCTGTTTAAAAAATTGCATTTAAAACCAGAAAAAATTCGGACAGAAATTAGGCTTAAAAATAATTTGCTATGTCCCACAATAAATTCAAAATGAATGTGACTTTTATATTAAAGATCATAATATAAAAATGGGAAGAAAAAGAGATTATATATACCTTTTAGAGCCATGGGTAGGAGATATATTCTTTCTTTCTTTCTTTTTTTTTTTTTTTTGCTTTTTGGAGGGCAATTGGGGTTAAGTAACTTGCCCAAGGTCACAGGGCTAGGTTTTTGTTTGTGTGTGCCTTAAGTGTCTGAGGCCAGATCCGAACTCAGGTCTTTCTGACTCCAGGGCTGATGCTCTACTTACTGTGCCACCTAGCCACCCCAGGAGATATATTCTTAACCAAATGAGACTGAGGTGATTACAAAAGATAGAATCATTAAGTTTGATTATATGAAACTGAAAGGCTGCTACACAAACAAAATTAACATATTTTGAATAAGAAAAGTAGTCAAATGGGAAAAAAATCTTTGTACCAAATGTCTCAGATAAGAGTTTGGCATCCAAGATATATAGACAACTAACAAGTATGTGGGTATATGGAAATGCTATTATTCCCCAATAGATTAAAAGTCAAAGGAAATTTAAAAAAAATAAACAAAAAACAGTTCTTAAAATTCCCATATATTCCAAAATATTTATAGCTGTATTTTGGTGGTAACAAAGAATTGGAAACAAAGTAGATGCCTATTGAATGGGGAATGGCTAAACCAACTGTGGTACATGCATATAATGTAATGTTATCATGCTGTAAGAAATGAATATTATCAACACAGAGAGGCATGGAAAGACTTACATGATCTGATACAGAGTAAAGCAAGTAGAACCATAAAAACAATATACAAATGACTACAACAATGTAAATGGAAAGAACCACAAAACAATAAAAAGAAATGACAAAACTTGAGAGAACAATCATAGCCCCACAGAAGAGAAAGAAGACATCTCTACCCCACTCTTTAGCAGAGACAGAAGGTACACAAGCATTATACATAATATATGTTTTCAGATTTGATTTTTCTGATATTTTCTCTTCCTTTTTATTATCTACAATGGTTCTCTGGGAGGGATAGGGGAAGGATACTATAAAAAAGATGATAATAAAAGAGACCAGCAAAAATTTATTTAAAAAATGAACAGACCCAGGGAAAAAACCACCTTTCCAGCAGTTGAGCCAGGATTAAAACAGCCCTTCTGTTCCAAATCCAGCATTCTTTCCATCACATCAATCTATGTCCTATCTCATTTCACTCTGGAAGCATTTTCAACAGAAGCCCCATCCATGCTTCCTCTTGAGGCTTCATCACACTGCACAGCAGCCCAGAGACACTCACTGTCCTTCAGAGTGGTGTGATATTGTGGAGAAAAAAATCACTGGGTTTAGAGTCAGAAAACCTGGGGCCTAACACTTATTCTGCCACTTACTACTATTAGAAAACTGAACAAAAATTAATAAGTTTAACAGAGAGAAATGTAAAGTCACAGATCTGGGTTCAAAACATGCACTTTATAAGATTGGGGAGGTGTGACTAGACAACAGTTCTCTTAATAAGGATCTTGGTGTTTTAATGGACTAGGAGGGCAAGGTGAGGCAGCAGTGATATGCAGCCCCAAAGGGGAAGGAAATTTAAGGCTGCTTTAAGAGAGGCCTTGTGCTCAAGGCCTGATTTCTGAGGCCCCCTGTAACTCTCAACCCTATAATTATCTGATCTCCATAGACAGAGCATAGGATGCTGTGGAGGTCATCTATGATGCTGGAAAACAAGAAAACTCTAATCCCCTGGGGTATGAACAGACATATTTATTTACCACATTTATTATGTACCCAAGAGGGACAGAAATCTGGCCTTGGAATCATGAAGCATCTGACACATAATGGATGTGTGACATCAGACAACGCATGTAACCTCAGGAAGCCCATGACTTACACAAGTTCCAATCTAAATTAATAAAGGAAATTTCTCACTAGGAGCTCCCTACACCAATGGAAACAAATCTAGTAATCCTCACCCCCCCAAAAAAAAAAAAATTAAATACCTCCTCTGGAGAAGACATTGTGCTCGGCATGCAAAAATAAAGCAGATGTGACCTCTGTCCTCAAAAAGTTTATATTTTAGTAGGGGAGCATAGCTTTGCATTCATTTTCCAGCCATACATTTACATTCATAATTCATCAGTTTGTGGCTTTGAAGCATACTAGCCAGGCATGTGATAGCTTTTTGCCCCTTGTGAAATATAAAGGGTTGTAATTTGCCAAGAACAGGGCAAAAGTGGCTACTGAGGTCAACCAGTGGCAGGAACTCCTTTTGAAGAACAAGACTGGATTACAGGCATGACACTTTGCTACCAAAAAAGGCCCCCAGGGCCATCTCAGTCCCTGTGGGCACCTTACCCAGTGCATTAATTAGGCATGAAAATACTCTCAAGGAATCAGCTCTTCAGTGTATATTTCAGGGTTTCCAGAAATAATTACTTGAATCCAGTAAGTTCATCATCCATAAGGTCATCTAAGCCCAAAGCGTTGAGAATAGCCAAGAAAAAAACCCACCCAAGGAAGTACAATACCTTGTTCTTTCATTAGAAATAAGTCCAGTTTAAGTCTGAATAATCTGTCTATGAGGATGTAGGAAGAGTTATCGAGGACTCTATTGTTCAAAAGCTGAATAGTGAGATACCTGAAACATTCCTGAGTAAGGATGACTCTGATATGTTCTGACTCTCTCTGGGCAACATCTCTATCATTTACTGACTTTGCTTCATTTTCAGATTGCTAAATGTGAGTTTGCCTTGATTACTTTTTAATCTATTTCCAAACCTTTTAAAAACTTAATCATGTCACTTGTCTTTTAAAAAAAAGCCCTTCTACTGAGCACCCAACATTTATATCAATCAAAGCAACAGTAGGCACTGAAAAGGTGAAAAACAAAATACTGTTGATTTCAGGAAATGCAGACTTTGGTAAGGAAATATATTTCATTTGATTGTTCAAGGATTATCAAGTTGAAGGAAAACTGGTATTTTTTTAAATGACAAAAATACTGTTTTCTGAAAAGTTCTGCCATATAGAAGGAACAAGTCTAGTCTGTATATCATATCCTCACAGTACTGGGTCCTTAAACACACATCCTTTGCTCTTTCTTCCTCACCCCTGTATTCTTTCTTTCCTCATTTCTCCATTCTTCCTTCTTCGGTTTTTTTTCCCCTATACCCAGTGATGAATAGATCTATTCTCTCTAACCCACATACAACTCCTTCTGTCAGGCACCCTCTTTGTCAAATACATGCTGGTGTTCCCCCATGTTTGACTCCTCCCACATCTGACATACAGACTCTGTCACACATGATATAACTTTCTAGTTCACATCCATGATCTCTTCACATTCATATTTAATGATCCACAAGCAATACAACAGTTCTTCCTTCCTTCCTTGCCCTGCCACCCAGCCAAACTATCACATGTGGATGTGGGCCTACTGTAGATGTCTTGCCTGACACTTTTATTTTGTGCAGTTTCACCTACTTACTATGAATGCAAAAATGCTAGTAATAATATTGGGAAATGGAGTCAAAATACTAATGACCTTTATTGCAAGAAAAATCCACTGCTCTGGACACATGCAAAAAAAAATGGAAATGAGCAAGATGCCCAATTGGCTATAGTGTAATGGGCTGATATGGGAACATGGCAGGCACCCCCTCACCCCTTCCACTGCCATAATCTTGATCTAAGCATTCATTATCTTTTCCCTACTAATAAAATCTTCACATCTCTAGCATGTTCCTTTTCCAGTCCATCTTACTGCCATGAGGTAAGCTTTTCATTTAACAGCTCTGATCATATCTCTCTATCCCTGAAAACTTTTGGTGTTTCTCCCCATTGCCTACCAAAAAAAATTCCAAACTCCTGATGTTGGTCTTGCTCCTACCTACCTTTCCTACCTTATATCACACTACATGCATGTTTCCTACACTAGGACTCCTTTCTACAATTTACCCACATTTTCTCACATGCCAGGAATGCTTTTTCCCACTAACTCTACAAGTTCAAATCTTACTCATTCTTCCAATCATCCTTAAAGGCCTTCTTCTCCAAGAAGCCTTCCCAAATATACTCTGACCCTCTTCCTAACTTGTGTGACACTGTATTTATCTATGATGCACTTATCTTCCTCCATGCTCCACTCTAAGACTCTCAACCACCAGACAGGTTCAGGGACTACTCATCTGCCTTGCCCCCTTTTTCTCTTCCTATCAGCCACCAGTCCAGACCCAAAGAGCCTCCTGTAGTCCATTCTGGGAGAGAAGACCTTACTGAAGTAAGCCTTGGGCAGAGGTAAACTGGTTGGTGGTTGGAGGGTAAGTATCTAAAACGTGCCACCCTAAGAATGTGCCTTAAATCTTCCCCTCCCTTGAACTTTCACCTATTATTCAGGAATTGATAAATCAATATTACTTTTTCTGTTTAAAAAAAAAGCACAATCCACTGCCCTATGGCTCCACTCAGAAACCCAGTGATTCTAAGTCATAGGCTATCTACGTAGAAGCCCACTTCAGTGGCCACCGCACCCCAACATCCTCATACCCATTTACATCAGCCTTACCCCACTAGTCTTCCTAGCCCATTCTTCCCTATGGAAGCTTCCACTGTGTTCTTCAGAACTCCCATTCTGTTGTTTTTAAACACATTTCATATTAGTTATGTGCCCTACCCCATTTATTACTTTGTGTATATATATAAGAGGCAACATGCTGTAGTGAATAGTGTGCTGGCCTGGGAGTCAAGAATCCCCAGGTTCAGATCCTACCTCTGACCTTGGGCAGATCTCTAAAGATCAGTCCAATCAGAGGAGATTGGACTCAGCTAGCTCTAAATTCCCTTCAAACTCAAAATCTGTGATCTCATATCATGTTTTTTCTATATACATGTTGTTCCCCTGCCCTGCCCCCAGAAAATTTAAGCACCTCGAAGGTATTAAAGACAGTTTAATTTTTGTTGCTGTATCGCCAGCACCCAGAACAAAGCTTCACACATAGTAGGAGCTCAGTAAATGCTTTCTTATACTGAATTGACCAATGTCCCACACTCCTGTAACTTAGGGCAGCCATCTGACCCTGGCATGGTGGGCTTTCCTCACAACAAGGTAGGTCAAGTAGTGCACAATATCAGATGTTTTCCTTACCACTGTACCATGTATTAGTGGACTTCTCTAATTTAAAATATCTGGCTTTTTTTTTTTCAAATAAAGACATGCAGAAGCAAGATTACAAATAAGGGAGCATAGTTGTGAACTCACAGGAAACAACAGTAGCCAGTCTGGCAGCTGAGTGTATGGAGACCAGCCAGGCCTCTCCCTGAAAAGGGCATCAACATCAGGAAGTGTGCCATTGTAATGGGAATGGGAATTTGAAGATCTTCCCTGCCCCTTAATAGGCAGAGAGGAGTTTGAAGACCTTCCCTGCTTTGAAAGTAAACTCTGCCCCCTAATAGACTGAATGTAATCACATGAAGCCTGTGATGGGAGGAGTTTGCTGAAGGGAAGCAGAGCCCTCAGGAAACTGGGAGTCAGAGCTAGGGAGACAGTGGGGGAGAGAGGATGTTCAGGCAAGGAGTCAGATAGGCTCATGAGTAGATATTGATCTTATATTGGTTTGTGGAAAGGCTGAAAGATGCTGTGGCTCTCAGCGTCATTATGGCTTTGGAATATCTTTGGTACTGTGATGGACTTGGCTTACTGGTTTTGGGATTCTGTTTTCTGGTGTCTAAATAAATACTTTAGTTCTAACCTCTATCTGTAGAGTTTGGTATAATTTGTGACTGAACATCATATGATACTTATAGTCATGGTCTTGATCGTGATTGTGGGTGCTGTAAATATTGCATTGGTGTTACAGCCACATACTGTTGCAAATAGTCCTAGGTTTTACAAACTGCAGATAAGTATGAAATAACAACCAAGATTCATCTAGTATTTAAAGGATTACAAAGTGATTATTCTCCCTATAAGCTAGTTGGTAAAAAGTATTTTTCAACCCCATGTAACAGGAAAGGGAATTGAAAACTGTGGAGATATTAACTTATCTGCTGAAGGTCATTCACCTTAGCATTTTCTCAAGGTGAGTGCCAGGTTCTAACCCAAGTCTCCTGATTCCAAACACAGGATATTCACTCATTCATCACTGAGGGCAGTAATGAAGAAAAGCAGGGTCATGGAGAAACCCAAATACTGGATTCTGTAATCATAAAACTTCAGGGCTAGAAGGGACATTTAAGAGAGTTTAAAGTGTTTGTCTTTGGGACAAAGTTGCAGATTCATATTCTGTCAAAAACAAACCTGAGCACATGTTCACATAAACACACGCAAGTCGTTAGACATACATGACCAGTGAGTTTGACTACAGATGTGTCTTGCTTTAAGTAATAGATATATTACTGCAAAATTCTATGCAAATCAAATTTCTGTAAACTGACTCCTTTTGAAGGCAAAAGAGGAGTTTGTCACTTCATTAAAGGAACCCAATGGAGAATTCAGTTTTGGATAAAGAAAAGTCACTCCCCTCTTGACCTGTTTCACAAGTGTTAATTTGTTTATCTGCAGGAATGCCCCAGTACTAAGATGATGCTTTTTGGCAGGAGGAAGCAACATTAGAAGAATGGGGAAAATTAGATTTATGCACATCACAGAAGGTATTCTCTTTCCCAAAGCACTTTCCTGGGAGCTCTAGTTTGGAAACAGTGGAGAGGCAGTTGTCCTCATGAAAATAAAAATCTTTACCCCATTTATAGTATCCCTTTGTGGAGGACAAACAGCAAAACAAGTAAGGTATCTAACAGTTCTTGTGTAAGTATTAAATCCACATGGCTTAGCTTCTTCTTTGATGTTAACTGTTTTAATTCATCATTCATTACAGGTCTTCGTAAACTCCATATTCACCAGAAGTAGAGACATCTGGCTTTCTTCCTGTCAGTAGAAAAACTGCCTCCATGAATTTTATTTTCTATTTTTTGATTTAAACTGAAAATTTACTTCATGTTAGATAAATAGAAAGGTGAATCAGTCTGCTCCTTTTCATGGAATCTCATCTACCCCCCATTCCATAAACTCCCGTGGCTCCCTATTACTTCTAGGGTAAAACACAAATTCTTCTACTTGGCGTTTAAGACCTTTCACAACCTAGATTCACTCTAGCTTTCTTGTGTTATGTATGTGTCTCTCTCTTTCACAAATTCAGCAGTTCAGCCACATTAGTTTCCTCATAAGCCATCTTTCATCTCCATACCTTTGTATTGGCTGTACCTGATGCCTGGAGAACATGCTCTCCTCACCTCTCCCCTTCCATTTAGGATCACTTAAGTATGACCTTTGTGACATAGAAAAAGTTCAAGAGACGTAATTTCTGGGTAATTAATCATTTTATTATGTTGGTGAATAATGCCAAAGACTCCCCATGGAACCCACTCAATGTTAATATGCCCTTGGAAGAGTAGGTGTTCCTGAGGGTGAAAATCAACTCTGATTGATTAACAAGTAATGAGAAAAGGAATTATTATGAGAGGTGGGCTTATTCTAATGATGGTCTGGGGCATATGACTCTGAACAATCAATCTTGTACAAAGAGACTTATCTATACCCCTAATACCACATCTAAGGTAATCTGGACAAAAGCAGGGATCTACTTCTACCCAGACCTGACTAAAACAACTAAGTCACCTAAACTAAAATTTCTTTGCCTTTTGATCAGATCTAAACTTTCCCAGTTGGGTGTATCTCACACAATATTTCATCTCACTATCAGCCCTGTACTTCAAAGGCTAGCCTACGGAGGTTGATTTCTAAATGAGGAAAAGCAAAGAAAGGGAAAAGCTTTAGGCCTAATTCAATAACTGGCTATATTAATATAGGAAAGAAATAATCATTTCTTTCACCTTCCACATGAAGCCTTTCCTGACCTTCCCCTTCCCCGACCTGCAATATTACCTTGTATTTATTGTGTTTATAGTAGACATGTGGGTGATATCTCTCCTGAGAACGTAAGCTGCCTGAGGGCAAGAACTTTTGATTTTTTTCTTGTGTAAATCCAGAGCCTAGTATACAGTAGGTACTTAATACCTCACATGCTTGTTGACTGACTGATTGATGGTTTTCTAGCCTGATTTATTACCAATATTGAAATCCCAGCAGACATAAAGCTGCCTGATGCCTCACTGTTCCATGTGATGAATTTCAGTGAAGAAATCATATTAATTCAAAATAACACATTTTACCCTGAGACCCAAAAATTTTTACTGTTTTACATTATTTTAATCAATGAATTAAGTGCCATGTACAACTGGTGAAAGTGGACAAGGATGGCTACTACTTTAGTACCTGAGTTTAACCACTGTTCTGGTGAATCCTCTAGACCCAGAGAATCATTCAGAAGATAGAGACAGTTTCAAATGGTTGATAGTATATTTCCCGATGCCCTGACCCAACTTTGTTCAGTGATTACTTGAACGAGTAATATGTGATAGGCAATTCTGGAAATCATTTGCTCCTTAATTATGAAAAATTAGATTATGCATGTGTCATAACTCATTGCATTTTCATTCATTATCTTATCAAGTCTCTCTCTTCACCAGAGATGGGGCCAGTCTTCTCTATTTGTAGATAAGGAATATACTTATGTGGTATGTTTTCTGAGGAGGAGATGGGAAAATACTGGACGGGGAAGATGGGAAAACAACCCTTTCTCCCTGTTTTCAAGTGCAGGACATCTGTGTAATAAGGGACATGGGCTTTTATTCCACAACTAAAGGATAAAGTTAAAAAGGAATTCCTTCTGAGAAAGCACATTGACTTAAATTTGTATAATGCCTTTTGTGGATTAGGGAGAAGTAGGAGAAAAGGGAAGTAGAGGGATGGGGCACCTGACCTCAAAGTGAAGGGATAACATAGAGAAGAAGTCATTGAGGAAGAAGAGGCCAGGTGGCACTGAGCATACTTTGAAGACCTCCATTTGCCCAGGGTGGGCTCTGGGCACAGTGCTTACAAGGCACCATCATTCTGGAAAAGTACCTTCCCTCTGAAGTAGTTCAGGCCTCTGCCACCTCTGCCTGGACTCTTATAATAACAGTAGCCTCCTAATTGCCCTCTTTGCCTCAAATCTCACTCTTCTCCACTCATCACAGCCAGTTTAATGGTCGTCCTAAAGCACATGTCTGATTATGCTGTTCCTCTATTGAGTGAGATCTAGTGATTCCTAAGTGTCCCTATAGTCAACTACAAACTCCTCTGTTTGGCATTTAAAGCCCTTCACAACCTAGTTTTGACCCACCTTTCCATCATTACTCCTTTCTGCACATACTACATTCTGGCCAAACTGACTTTCTTGCTATTTCTTGCCCATGGCATTCCATATCCTGACTCTGTACATTTGCAAAGGTTGCATCTCATGCTGGAATGCACTTTCTTCTCACCTCCATCTCTTAGTCTCATTAGTTTCTAATGCACAGATCAGAGACAGCCTTGTCACATTGGATAAAAGACATACATGCACACACTTCTCAACCATCCAACCTTATTTTGCATCTTTGCAACCATCTTTATCCAGAGGCATCTGGGTGGCTCAGTGGATGGAGCACTGGCCCTGAAGTCAAGAAGCCCTGAGTTCAAATTTGGCCTCAGATACTTTTGGTTGCCTTAATCCACTGGAGAAGGAGACAACAAACCCCTCTAAGATACTTGCCAAGAAAACCCCATGGACAGTGCTGGCATGCAATGGTCCCCAGGGTCACAAAGAGTCAGAAATGACCAAATGACTGAACCACAACCCCTTTATCCACCCTATGTTCCAGGAAAGCCAGACTAGTAGCTATTCCCCAAACCTGTTTCTTCCCTCCATGTATTTGTCCTTAATACCTGGAATAAGCTCTCTCCTCATCTTTGCCTGACAAAGTCCTTCTCTTTCTCTAAGGATCCGTTCCTTAAGACACCCCCACACCCACCAAAGCCTTCTTTAATCTCTTCAGTTAAAAGGTTTTCCAGCTTTAGATTTCCTAGGACGTACCATCTATAATAATTGGTAACATGTATATGGTGCTTTAGGGTCTGCAGTATGCTATACATATGTTCTGTCACAACAACCTGTGAGGCAGGTGCTGCTATCAGTACCTCACTTTGTGGGTGATGACGTTATGGCACAGAGATCTGCCTGCCTCATCCAGAGTCACACAGCAAGTGTCTAAGGCAGAACGTGAGCTTGGGTTGGCCTGATGCCCCCAGGTCACTGTCTATCTCCGGTTATACACATCTCTGTGTCTGTCACCCCCACTAGCCTGGAGGCTTCCTCCTAGTGGGGAGGGGACTGCATCTATAAATATACTTGTCTTCTCAGTACGAGGACAGTGCCTCCCATGTAGTAAGCTCTAAGAAATGTGAGCTGAATTGAATGGAAGCATCACAAGCCTTCTAAGTACGTGACTCCATGGGGACAACAGTTATCTTTTTTTCCTTTAGTCAATAGTGAATATATAATTGGGACACAGCATAGTGTAGCAGCAAGAGCCTTGATTGGAGTTGTAGTCTAGCCACTTAATAGCTGTGTGTTAATAACAGTAGTATGATACCTCTCTCATAGAACTCTACAGGTCAAATAAGCTCATCTATGTGGAATATTTGGCAAACCTTAGGGCAATATATTAAAGCATTTATAATAATAATAATTATCATTGTTATTGTTACAGCTTCATACACCTGTTAAATTTCCACCTTGCAATAAAACCTCCCAATAGAAACAGAACTCATAATACATTTGGTGAAGTGGGTGAATTTTCCTGAGCAGAAGCACAAATACATTTATGATGATCACTCATGGGTTTGCATTTCTATCCTCATTTATTGTATCCTCATTTGGGATACAAATGTGCCCAGAACATTTGGAATGGACCTGTGATTTCACTGACATGGGGAACTGTCAGTAAAGAAATTCTTTCTACTAATGCACATGGGCATTTGCTTAGTAATCTAGAGTGACAGAGCATTGCCTAGGAGGATGGGGAAAGTCAGAGTGCCCAGGGCCAGTGTCGGTCCGAAGGCAGGTATTCCTGACTCCCAGGCCCAGTTCTCTATCCACAATACCACACACTGCCTCCCTTATAGGTGCTTAATAAATGCTTGTTGATTGACAGATACAATAAAATTCATTCAGTAGTAATTTCTTAAGCACGTTCTATGTGCAAAGTTCTATTAGGTGTTGGGGGACATGCAAAGATAACTTACTGCCAGTTCCCTGCCTTTGGGGAGATTATAATCTAGGTCAGTCAAATCCTAATATTTTATATAATTTTTAGAGTTGGAAGGGCCTTATAAGTCATCAAAGCAAAGCCAGACTCCAACTACCTCTGCATTCATCAAGAAACTCCCAAGTCAGGAGAGAGAATGAAAACAAGCTTGTTGGTAAAATAAAAACTTAGTAAACATAATCTTTAACAATTACAAGTGGAATGAATACAAAGAGAGTAGAAAATGTCCACCCTTGATATAAAGTGACTTAAAATAATAGTCTCACTTTTAGTGTAATGCCAGGTGAAGTGGTTATGATCCTAAGAGAGGATGCCCCCAGACCCTGTCCAGATGCCCTGAGGACAACCCTGAGGACATTCCTGTTTGTGTTCTAAGGGCAGCCATATGGCCACTGAGCCCTGCTGGTACCTCAGCCCTCGTGGACGGGGTTCACGACCTGTCCTTGATTTACCAACCAGCCCTGTGTTGGTGGGAGAAGCCCCGTCATTTCAGCATAGCTTCTGTGCCATCGTAGCATGATGTCTGTAGCCGAGCCCACCTGGCTGCCGTGGCCCAGTGGAATCAGAGCAGAGCCACAGCCTCTCAATCACCAAACTCAATCACCCTGTCTGCCTGTCCTGGCACACCTCTTAATTGGGTTTTAATACAAGTAATCTGATAACTGCTCCTGGCTGTCCATGGCAGCACTGTCGGTACTGAAAGCTTCTGATTTAGCTCCTCTTCCTGTCTACACTGAGGCAGCCTCCCCGCTGACCCTTGTCAAAGAACCCCATCTGCTGGTTGCCACGGTAACTGAAGGCGACCAATTGAGCTGAACAGAGAGCGTGTCTCAGAAATAAAACGGGCAGCCAAAGGAATTCTGCTCTGAGTAATAAATCACTTAATAAAAAGGGGTCCTTACACAGCCCTAAGTGTTATGATAATATGATTGTATAATTTTTCCAGACAGAGGGTTTGCAGTAGATCAGGAGGACTGGTCCTGCTTTCAGGCTCATGTGGGATTCAATGGAATCAAATTGCTGAAGAGACAAACACCTACAGAACGATGTATGTAGAAATGGGGGAAAGAACATCTCTATTAAGTCTTTTTGTAAGATTTGCAGGGAAAACTGCATATAGAAGGATTAGTGAAAAATTATTACTTTGTCCAGACCTAATGTGTCCATTCCTTTAATGATGAAGACTGGAAACTCATCTATAACTTATGTGGTATTGGGAATTTGCTTGGGATGTTGAAAGGTCCAGTGACTTGCCTATGGATCAAAGGCAGGACTTTAACTTCAGTTCTTCTGACTCCCAAGTTGGCCCACTATTCACTGCCATATTGACTCTTTTAGTGCTCTGGGTAGACATTTTTCGAGGTAGAGAAAATGGGCAGAGACAAAAACATGTTGTATATATCCCCCAAAATCATATTAGAAGTCAAATGGCATGTATATATATGTATGTATGTATGTATGTATGTATTGGGCTTGCCATGAAATGAAGACTACAATGAAAGCAACTAAGTAATTACCTGTCACAAATGAAGTTTTCTGAAATTAGAGCTCAAAATGCTTGGGTGTCTAGCATTACAGGTGAAGTACCTGGATTTTAAATGCAGAGTATGAGATGTTTTATAGGAGCATCAAAGAGAGAGGGGTAGAAATTTTCCTTTTATGGAATGTTTCTTAAAAATAGAGGGAAAAAAGAAATTTTTTCTGGGTTAAATATAGGAAAGAAGGGGTAGAAAGAGGAGTGAAATAAAGACTACTATTGGACTGAGGTACTCTAGAGTCCAGTTCACTCTGAATGTTCTTTGTAATATATATTCTGTTTTTTGGCCCCAGGAGATGAAGGATTACTGTGTCTACTACAAAGCTCCCGGAGGTGCCCCAAATGGTGGTCTTCAGAAAAGTGTTGCTTCTGTAAAGTCACAGAGGAGAATATGCTACCTAGAGGCTGATTATCATAAATTTATAGGACCATAAAGGAAGAAAGGACTTAGAGATCACCTTGAAGGAAGGGAGAGAGGTTAGGAAGGAGGACAGAAGGAAATAAGCATCCATTAAGCACCAACCATAGGTCAAGGACTGATCCTTACAACAACCTTGTGAGGTAGGTGCAATTTTTATCTCCATTTTTATATATGAGGAAACTGAGCAAACAGCCTCACTGTGCATTTAGCACAGTGCCTGGCATATGGTAGGGGGTTAAATAAATACTTATTTCCTTCCTTCCTTCCTCCCTCCTCCTTTCCTTCCCTTCTTCCTCTTTCCCTCCCTCCCTCTCCCCTTCCTTCTTTCTTCTCTCCCTCCCTCCCATAGAGGTTACATGACTTGCCCAGGGTCTCATAACTAGTAATCTGGGTTGAGGTCAGATTTGAATTTGTCTCCTTGACTCCACATCCAGCATTGTGCCACACAGTTACCTCAATTCCTTCATTTAGAAAATGAGGCCCAGGAAATGATGTAACTTAGCTAGGCTCTGGCCAATGGCTGAGAAGGTATCTGGTGCTGTTTTACTTAAACCATGTTGCCCTCTCTGGTCATCAGCCCTTTTGTGGTCTATGAAATGAATTTTAAGGAAGTTACTCAGAAATACTCCTAGCCTTCACTTAATCTCTGTGTGTCAGCATTCCTTGGCCCACCAGGGCAGGGAGGTAGGAGGGATCAGCACTGGACATGGTGTCACCCTCTCCTCCTCTAGTAGCATCAGTGAGTATAACAGGGGCTGAGAAACTATGGACAAAAAGTCCTGTGAAAAGAGACTATTGTCATGCTGTGCACCCTTTCCCACTGGGGATGGGTAAGAACCAAAATAGGGTTTCTGTTTCCCCCCAACTTCCTCCCCTCCCCCCTCCCCCCACACCCTCCTCCCCTCCCTCGCCATGCTTGTGGGATTCTCCTGGGCAAAATCATCCATCAAGACTATTTCCTGTTTTTTTTTTTTCCTTTTTCAGAGCAACTGCTACCCAGAAACACATTAGGGAAAGAGGGAAAAAAATTAACATCTTTGATGCTGGCAATAAAATACTTCAGTTTTAATGTTTCAGTGAATTCTATCTGTTCAAAGAAATAGGGTGGGGTTGTGTGTACACAAGTGAACAAACTAGAGGCTGTTTATACCTTTGGAGGATAGAAGAACATCCCTAAAGCTCACTCAGCTCCTATTTCCCTATCCATACATCACAAGAGATTTGCTACCTATTAAGCCTTTAACAGAAAAAAAAATAGACCCACCTTTCACAATTATTGAAATCTATCTCTTGACCCATATGGGAGAGCTCTGTCTTTTGGTGGGACTGAGGGAAAGTCATTAAACCCTTTCCCTAAATCAGCTCCCCTCCCTCTTCACAGCAATTTTTGCATACACTCTCAGAGTGATCAGTACTGAGCACAAAGTAATTTGGATGGTGCTTTAATAGGCATTTTTTGGGGGGCCAGTATGGTGCTCTCTTGTTCCATAGTTTACCCTTCCTCTGCGACAACCCAGTGCCTAGCTTTGGCCCACGGGCTCGGCAGTCAATCCTGCTCCCTCACAGGAAACACTTGGCAGAGCTTTGGACCAGAGCTCCTTGTGCCTGGAGAAGTGTGCTGCTGAGGGGACCTGATGAGGCTCCAGTTTGGGAGGGGGCTAGGGAACAGAGCATCTGGCTCCGTTAGACATCATGGGGACTGTCAGAGGTCTGGGGCTTTGGCAGAAGGGAAGGGATTAAACAGAGAAGGTGGCAATTGAGAAGAGGAGGAGATGGATGAAGGCTTCATTAACTCACTGAGCAAACTGTAAACAGATAGACAAGTAAAGGGAAGTTTCGTTTCCCAGTAATGTGAAAGGTGCTGGGTGACTATATTTGGGTTTCTTGCTTGTTAATTACTTACTTGTAAACAAATAAATGAATCATCATTTGTTGATGAGAGTGTTGGATCTCAAATTTCAGTCAAAATAATAAAAAGAATAAAGATCTTTGCTGATAAAGGTATAAAGAAACATGACAGGTAGATTTTATAAAAGTGTCCAGCCTTGAATTTATTTCTACCTTTGAAAAGGACACCAAATTCTATAGCTGCTCAAATAAATTTGCTGATAAATTGTGAGAATTTAATTCAAAGAGAAAGAAATAAAAAGGGAACAGTTTTGCCCAACCCCCAGACCAACAAAGGAGAAATTTCTCCACGTCTTCTTCCCACTCAAAAAAACAAAAAAACAACAACTAAATTTGAGATTGTCCCTGATTAAGTCCTAGAAAACCGAACTTGCAGGTTCCATGCAAACCCTTGCAAAGTCTTGATGGAGTGCCTTCCCGAACAGTTTCCCATGGGTTATTGACCCTTTCCCTTACAAGGTCACATTTGATTTCCCTTATAAACTCGATTCCAAATTCTTTGTCTCTGTTCACTATCCCTCTTTCTTTTTCCTTCTTCCAATTCTCAGACATTGTTGAACCTTTACATATACTGCCAGTCAGAGACAGCACAGAATAATCAGTATATTAATTCAACTCTAAGACAGCAAGATTTTCTAACACAATCTGCCCAACCTGAACTCTTTCCTTCAGAAACAGTTTGCCTTTAAAAAGAAACTCCCAGCATGAACCTCGTAAGTAGCGACATGTAGACAGTGCATGTGGTGCTTGGGCACACGGCGTAGAATTAAAAGAGAATTTTCACTTTGTTTCCTCAATGCCATGTGCGTAATGTACATGTGGACCAAACTGACATCAGACATTTAAAGAAAGGGAGAAAAAGGAGGGAGGAGGGTGGTAGGAGAGGAGGGGTGCTGATAGGAGAGGGAAGGAGAGGGAGAAAATATGTTGATAAAAACAGTAACTTCTGTTAATCTACATTTTTCAGTCACTGTCTTAATTAAAAATGTTAAGAAATATGTTGCGGTTTAATTGTACTGTTTTGGTAAATTCTAATGCAGAAAAATTTGGACTCCAGCAATTTGAGTGGCAGCCTCTAATCCCTATGGCAATGGATTTCCCTATAGGCAGAGAGAATAACTCACAGATACAATCAAGAAAAGAGAAGATCTGGGGCAGGAGGATGCCCCATTCTGTGATTTAGATGTTAAATTATCACAATGTTTTCTTTATACTGCCCTTCCTCACACAGGGTCCAATATGAAGATGTCAATATGAAGATGTCACAAAGATGTAACAAAATTCTAGTCTTTAGCATGGTGAGCACGACATGAGCCCCGAGGAAAAAAAAGGGAAAATGTCTGCTAAAATATGAGATGGGATATTTTTATGAGGAAGATTTGCACACACACATACCCATAAAGAATTCACGAGAATAAAATGACACTATTTTAAGGTTTTAAATGACAAGATTGCCCTACAGAAAAGAGAACTTTTAAATCTGAAAGAAAGCTATAATAAAACCTCCAAACTGAACTGACCTTTGTTAAGATGACAAAAAGAATATGCCTGAGCAACAAGTACATTAAAAATGCTGTGATCTTAAGCATGAGTTGGGCATGAAACCTGAAAATGGATTTCTAGATTCTGTGCCATTACCCAGGAGTGGAACTGAGTTGTATAGTTACCAGGTTTCATTAGTCTGCATTGGGCAACCTTTACAGATTAATGAATGGTGTCATTTACAAAGCAAAAACTCAAGATGCCTTTATACTGCCAAAAGGGAGTTTTTGGGAAGAGAGATATACTGTAAGTATCCTGGTTGCTTTAGGAGATGGCAGCTGATTCACAAGGTGGGTGTATGGCTCTGACGACTGCCACAGGGACATTGATTTTTTTCATCAGCATGTTAGCAACGCATTACTTACCTCAGTTCCCAGAGACTCTATCATTTTGGGGCAGCTACCTGTGTGAAATTAGGTTGGGGACATAGCTTAGGTCCTAAAGGACTGAGATTCACAGTATAAAATAATCTATACCCTGCCAAGTATTAGCTTAGTCTGGTTCCTAATGGTCTTGGAAGATAAAACCTGTGCATATAAGAAATGGTTAGACTGCCTATGCTGAATTAGACTGGTAAACCAAGTGGTTTGAGTGATTTTGTTCCCTGAAATATAACTATTTCTTTGATCAAAATAAGCAAATCAACTGATCATTTTACTATTCTAAAACTACGACCCAAACTATATCTAGTACCTCAGATGCAGTCATCTACAATGTGGGGAAATCAGTGTTAGCATTTCACTGATCAAAAAGCTATACTTTTTGTGGACAATCACCTTGAAACTGTTACAAAACAGAGAAGTAACTTCAGAAGATGTTTTAAATTGCCTGCGAACACAGCTGAAATGCACGTGCTGTTTGGCCAAGAAAATAAAAGTATTAGAACTATCTCAACCTCCAAGTGGATGTCTTGAGAGGTTTCACAACCCCTTCCCCCTTCACTCACTTAAAATAAGAGACTTGAACCTAGAAACCTTCCTGATGGCAAGTGAAATCTAGCTGATCTGTCACTTATATATAGTATTTTGAGATTTAAAAATCTATTTTCCCCATTGGGATGTAGTTGGAGGTGTGATGTTGGGGTTGGGATATCAATGGGTCCCAAATCTCTGGCTCCAAGGTTAAGTGATGCTGGCATTTTAACTGAGTTATAGTATAAGTCTTCAGTGCATTTTTTTTTTTTGCAAGTAATCTGGATGGTAAACTCTGCATAAGAACACAAGCATCTAATCCTCATCTTCTAAAACAAACAGCATAGATAAGAAGACAGCCTCTCTGAGATCCTTTTCCTTTACAACTGAGCCCATTTTGAGGTTGATATTTAGCTGTAGACAAGGCTACGACAAGCAGGGTCATCCTGCAGACAGCATCTTTTATGGGTCTCATGGACAGGAACTAATCTTGTTTTCCTACTCCACACAATCTCTGCACGTGAAGTCTGATGGGGCATTTATTCTAATGTGAGCAAAGAGGCAACTTTCACCACATATGCAGTGATGATCAGTGTAACTGTTTTTGAATCCTAGGCTAACATATTACGGAACTCAAGCCATTTGATCGTGCTGTGATTTGGGGGAATGAAACATGGGAGCAAACATGTACCTCCAAAGACTGGTTCAGCAGCCACAATTGTGGCAAGTGGTCCGGAGAACAGGACTTCAAGTCTGCAAACTGGTAGACTGGGCACATTCTCCAGTGCTGAACACAGAGGATTTGTTCATTTTAATTAACAAATGAAAGGAGAGAAAATATGGGTGCTGGGAGTTAGGGGAAGCCAGAAGCTTAATTATTAGTTAAAAAGTTCTGAGTCAAGTCTCCAAGTTTCCAGTACATTAGAAAAAGAATACACGATAATAGGGGGAGAAAGAAGCAGTACCCGCCTGAGGGCCAATTGCCTCTCCAGCAGCGGTAAGGCTGTTACGAGGCTTGCAGTACCATTTGTTCCATTACACAATCTCCTGAAGCCTTTTAGAGAGAGCTAAAACAACTGCCTGTACCAACACGACACATGGCTTTCCATCCCGACTCTTTGCGAATCCAGACGCTCCAACCATCTTTCTTTAAGATGCCATATGGTTGGCAGAAGCCTGTAGATCTAACAGCACATCTGCTTGTACGTTACTTCTCTCCTCCATCCCCCACTGAAAGAGAGATGGAGAGAGAGAAGGAGAGAGAAGAAGAAAGAGAGAGCAGACAAATATCTATATCCATCTATACACACATACACACACACACACACACACAGGCATTTATATACACAGTTGTATAAACATTGTAACCAATTTAAGGTCTGTTAAAAGAGGGACAAGAAATCATTTAGGACTGTATGTTCATAAGTAGGCTGCACGGTGATTTATTCGCCCAGCAGTGATTTAAAACTAGGTTAGAAAAACAAAGGGGATGGAAGACAGTCTCTCCAAAGGGTGATTGCTTTAAAAATCATTTCATTACATTCTCTAACAAATCATCTTCAATGTTTTCTTGCCATGCGAGAGGAAGAGAGCACTTTTCTTGTTGTTGTTGTGTTTTTTTTTAGTTGTTCTTTTCAGTCAGAGGTAGCCAGACAAGCTGAGAAACCAGCACATCCCAAATCCTGCTTTGTGAGCAAGCCCAGAGTCTGTATGCTAATGAATCTTCAGGAGTACATTGACACACTGCTTTTTTGGTATGATGAGCAAAGATTACTGACATTGTTGAAATCCTGGTTGTCCTGGCATATAGGAGTCCAGCCTGCCTCTCTGGAATCTAGCCCCCATGAGACAGGCTGCAAAAAGGAGGGAGGGAGGGAGGGAGAGAGGGAGAAAGAAAGAAAGAAAGAAAGAAAGAAAGAAAGAAAGAAAGAAAGAAAGAAAGAAAGAAAGAAAGAAAGAAAGAAAGAAAGAAAGGAAGGAAGAAAGAAAGAAAGAAAGAAAGAAAGAAAGAAAGAAAGAAAGAAAGAAAGAAAGAAAGAAAGAAAGAGAAAGAAAGAGAAAAAGAAAGAGAGAAGGAGAGAGAGGGAGAAAGAGAGAGAGAAAGAAAGTGAGAGAAAGAGAGAGGAAGGAAGAGAGAGAGAGAGAGGAAGGAACAAAGGAAAGAAGGGAAAGAGAGAAAGAAGGGAAGAAAGAGAAAAAGAGAGAGGAAGAAAGGAAGGAGGGAAGGAAGGAAGGAGGGAAGGAAGGAAAGAAGGAAGGAAGCCCCCCAAACTCTGGTATTCTGATGTCTTAATTCTGACCATTTATAACTTTGTGTAGTTGATGGCTGTAGGGAAAAAAAAACATGCTGCAAATCTACAGTCAAAGTGACAAACAGGTTTCCCACAGTCTCCCCGTGAAACCTGTTGGACACAGTAGTGGCCTGTGTGTCTCACGAAGGAGAGCCTGGGGTCCAGGAGGGGACGGCAGCAGGACTGAGGCTCAGTCATGGCACAGGCTGGAGGAGCAGCCTTGTGGTCACAGTATCCAGGGAAGGGGGAGCCTTGTGGGGCAAGCCTGGCCATCTCTCTGAGCCCCCCCTTGCCAACCTCAGCTTCTTCATCTCTGAAGCAGAAAAAGCAACGCTTTTGCTCTCCACCTGCCAGGGCTGTTATGAGGACACTAAAGTGAATATAAGTTGTTGTTGTTGTTGTTGTTGTTAGAATTGGGACCCCAGTCTGATATATAAGGCTGTGCTTAAAAGCCTTATATAATCAACAAGTGTTTATTTAGCCTTCACTGTGTGCCAGGCACTGTGCTACACCCCGGGGAGACAAATACACTAAATGAAACAATCTGTTTGCAAGAAAGGAGGTGATGTGATGGGGCAGCCAGCAAGGCTATAGTTACATTCATATGAGATAGCTACATATCCATAGAGATATCTACATGTCTATAGATATCTATAAAGATGTAGGCATCTCTACAGGTATATAGGTCTATATCCATAAAGATATGGCTATCTTTATAGACACAGTGATACATAGATGTCTCTATCCTTGTCTCACCCATCAGATTATATGCCCCTTCCTTGCGAATAGAGATTATTTCATTTAGTGTGTATGTGTGTACATATGCACATTGCATATACATGATAGACATAAAAAGAAGAATACAAATAAATATAAAATGGTTCTATCCAAAGTATCTAAAGTGGTTGGAACGGAGGGACCTGCAGGGTGAACTGCATCTGGAAAGAAGAAAAGGTATTTATTAGGTGGAGGTGAGGAGAGAGGACGTTCCAGATGTGAGGGACAGCCAATACGGAAGCATGAAGACAAGAAACAGAGGTTGCATATGAGTCAGAGGGAAGGCCAGTTTGGCTGGATTGCAGGACTGGACAAAGAGTCTGGGATGAGAGATCAGGGGAAGGTTGGGACAGGTTTTAAGAGCTAAACAGAGGAACTTATATTTGATTCTCCAGTCAATGGGAAGCCTGAGCACGGGAGTAATACTGTCAAATTTATTCTTAAGGAAAACATTTTGGCAGCAGTGTGGAAGATGGACTAAAGTCAGCACAGACTTGAAGCAGGGAGACCAGGGACCAGGCTGCTGTAAAAATCCAGGTGAGAGGTGGTGAGGGCCTGGACTAAGGTGGTAGCTGTGTGAGGAGAGAGAGAGAAGCCATGGAGGTAGAAAGGAAGATGTGGCAGCTGACTGGACAGTAAGGAACTGAGGACAACACCACAGTTGTGCACCTGAGAGAGAGGAAGAATGGTGGTGGCTGTGCCGGAAATAGGCAAATGTGGAAAACAGGTCAGGTGGGGGGGGGAGGGAGGTAAGGAATTCTGTTTTGGACACATTGAATCTGAGATGTTTATGGGACATTCAGTTGGAAATATCCCTTAGAAAACTGGTGGTGTGGGCTGAATATATAGATCTGGGAGACATTCACATAGACCTGACAGTTAAACCCATAGGAGCTGATGAAGTGAGAGAGAGGGAGGGAAGGGGAAAGGGGGAGAGGGGGAGAGAGGGAGAGAAGGAGAGAGGGAGAGAGGGAAAAAGAGAGAGAGGGAGAGAGGGAGGGAGGGAGGGAGGGAGAGAGAGAGAGAGAGAGAGAGAGAGAGAGAGAGAGAGAGAGAGAGAGGGAGGGGGAGAGAGAGAGAGAGGGGAAGAGGGAGAGAGAGGGGGGGAGGGGGAGAGAGAGAGAGAGGGGAAGAGGGAGAGAGAGGGGGGAGGGGGAGAGAGAGAGAGTGAGGGAGGAGTAGGTGACTCAGGGCAGAGCCTTGGGTAACACCCCCAGGCCGGAGTCACAATCTGGATGACAAACTGACAAAGGAGACTGAGAAGGAGCAGTTACACAGGTAGAGGAGTGTCACAGGAGTCTGGAAAGGAAAGAGTGACTGACAATGCCAAATACAGCAGAGGGTTTGAGAAGGAATGAAAAATGGTCATCAGATTTGGAAATTAAGCAATCACTAGTGACAACTGAGAGGACAGATGAAGTCAGAAGCCAGACTGCAAAGGGTTGAGGAGTGAGAGAGAGGAAGTAGAAGCAGCAAGTGTAGACAGCTGTTTCTAGGATTGCCTAAAGGATGGGAGGAGATACATAGAATAAGAGAAAGTCTCTCACCTTCTAAAGCCATAGATTCTAAAAAGCATGGGAATAAAGAAGTATATCTGAGAACATAAAGACCAAACTGATAGACCCAGAATCTCGTACAGGCATCAGAGCAGAGAATACAAGGCAGTTACTCTGTAATGAGTTTACCAACAAGTAGGTGTAGGTTTTGAGGAGTGAAGTCAGAGTATAACTGTGACCTCAAATATGATTGAAAATCCAGGTGACTAAATAAAAAGAAGAGATTAAACTATTAGGTAATTTTAACATGTATGTATATATATATGTATACATACATGCATACATTTATACACACACATGCTAGCAGTTATACAAATAAAGAAACATTGCAGCAAAACAAGCCCTGAATTTGGAGTCTCTGGACTGCTTCTCATCACTCCCTTTTCCCTCCTCACCACCCCTACTTTCTGGACCTGCTGTCTTCCATTATCATGCCATTAAGATGTAATGGAGTTCTGTTAGGGTAGGAACTATCTTGTTGCATCTATCTGTACCCTCAGCACGGAGCAGAACGGTGCAATGCATTCATAGATGATGCCACTAAGACAGACTGCCCAACTACCTATCAGGAGAGCTGGGTCTCAATCTCGGATATTCAACCTTGGGTAAGTCATTTAAACTCACTGTTTCTTCAGCTACAAAATGAAGGAAATGGACTAAGTGCATTTTGCAGAACTCTGTTACCTGAGTGCTGCTAGGACTTTGAATACCCATGTTTCTAAAGTGAGGAAGTTATCCCTTACGATTCAAATCAAGAAAGTTTTACTGAATAAAGGCCACCTGCTAATGAAATGCACACACATATACATGTATGTGTGTGTGTATGTATACAGATACATACATATGTGCATGTATGTATATATGCATGTGGTTACTCTCAAGTAATGGGGCTGATATTTGAACACACATTCCAGAATGGGAATGCATTCATCAAAATGAGGACTGTTGTCTTCAAAGGCATCATGGTGGGAGGCTACTCACTTCCAATGTCATCCAGGACATTTTGGAGGCTCTTCTTCTGAATTGTCTTGGCACCTGTGGCATTTTCTTTTGAAACTCTCAATGATGGCAAAGCTTCATCTTTTGAGTGTGAATTTGATTTGGGGAAAAATCTAGAAAGTCATAGGTAGTGTGGCGCAGTGAGGGGGAAAGCACTGACCTTGGAATGCTGAACTTAAGAGTCAATGGATTTAAGTTTGAAAGTTATCTTCTACATGACCTTGGTCAAGTCACTCACCTCTCTGGTTTTTAGTTTCCGCATGTGTAAAACAGAGGTGGCATGAGTCGGGGCAGGGGATGGCACGGGGAGGCTGTATTGAAAGACCTCTCAGGTGCCTTCCAGCTCTCTGTCTCAAGGATGATGCTGCGAGTGGGCTTATGCTTGGTGAATATGGTCAGGCTGGGTAGCAGGGCACTGGGTTAAAAGTAAAAAAGCTAAAACAAAACCGAGACACGGCTCTGGAGGCCCAATAGGGGCCCAGGGCTTTTGTTTTTTTTTTTTTTCCCAAGTAAAGGCTCCTTCTTTGGAACAAGCCTTTGATCTCCCAAGTTGACTACTTTGAAGGAGACAAGCATGGTTTTGTTTGTTCACATATATACTCTGGTATATTTGTTAACTATCAGTCCCATTAACCTCGCTCATACTTAGAAGGGGAGGGATAAATATTCACGGAGTATTTACCGGTGCTAGGCACTGTGCTATCTCATCTGATCCCCACAACCTTAGTGGGCAGGTGCTGTTATCCCCATTTTACAGTGGAGGGAACTGCAGCAGACAGAGGTCAAGTACATTGCACAGCTTCACATATTTACTAAGTGTCTGAGGCTGGATTTGAACTCGGGTCTTTCTGATTCCAAACCTGGCAATCTGTCTACTGTGCTATCAGCTGTAGATTTTATCTGCACAGTACAACTTTCTTGGCTTGGATCTAAGAAGTGATATCCCAGGGCAGCTAGATGGTTAAGTGTCTAGCCTCAGACACTTAACACTTACTATCCGTGTGACCTTGGGTAAGTCACTTAATCCCAATTGCCCTGCCTTCCCCCCTCCAAAAAGAAAAAAAAAAGAAGTGGTATCCCCACCACAGTGATATGAGAACTCAGAATCCTAGCAGGCCTTTGCAAATATTGTTCTTTGAAATGCCATAAAAGTTTAGAATACTTTTTTAATGCCAACAAGTTAGTTGCCCCCTAGAGCCTCTCCAAAGCATTGGCTTCAAAGCTACCAGTGAGCAGCTGGGGATGCACTCATATGCTGTTGTCATTGTTTTGTCGTTTCAGTAGTATCTGACTCTCTGTGACCCCATTTGGGGCTTTCTTGGCAAAGGTACTGAAGAGGTTTGCTATTTCCTTCTCCTGCTCCTTTTACAGATGAGGAAACTGAGGCAAACAGGGTTAAGTGACTTACCTAGAGTCACACAGCTAGTATCTGAGAACAGACCTAAACTGCTAAAGATCAGTCTTCCTGACTCCAGGCCCAGGCCTAGTGCTCTATCCATTGTGCCACCTAGTATATGGTATATGGGTCCAAGCCTGCCCAGGGGTTCTTTTATACTCCTGCAAATTGGCCTCAGAAAGGTCTCTAAGCGACTATCTATAGCTCTAGTATATGTATAAATTTCAAAAAAGCATGGCTTGATATTATTTTTATAGAAAGTAAATATTAACAAATTTAGATGGACCATGCACATCATGCCTCTTAAAGAGAGAAAGGGAAGGAAGGAAGGAAGGAAAATATGTGGCTATGAGGAAGAGAAAGGATAGGAAGAATGAGAAAGGAGGAAGGAAACACAAAAATTATTTTTTTTCTTTAGGGGTTTTGTTCAGTGAAGAAAGGGTTGATGAAAGACTTAGAAACTCTGTTCAAAGCAATAACCAACCGTGAACTTCCATAGGACTTGGGATGAAACACCTAGGCAGAGTCAGAGAGATGCTGGATGCAGGGTACATACTGAGCCTTTGATACACTCAATGCAGGAACTTGTTTTGCTTGACTATCCACATTTGTAAAAAGGGATTTTGTTTCCCTTTCTTCTTCATGGGTGGGGGGAGGGAGGTGGGGAGGAAGGTGAGCAAGAGAGAAGGTGATCTTTCTTGATTAAAAAAATAAAATAATTTATTAAAAAAAAGGATTTTGCCACTGTCCTACCAGGGGGATTATTCTATTTCAGGGGTGATGTGTTATTCCAATAGAGCTGTTTTTCTCACATGACAACATGAACAACATTGGAAAAATCTCTTGGTGCTAATTACTAGTCAGATGTTTTCTATGTATGTACACCACCTTGTCAAAAATTTTTCAGTTACTATCAAATTCGATTCTTAAAATTAGGTATCTATAATTTTTAAGAGCAAGAACTAAACTTTTTAGAATTGGCTTGTTTTCAGTGTTAAATTTTTTATTTCGATGCAATTTCCAATTTCAAAGTAATTTCAGAAGGGCATCAGGATATGATGATGCAGCAGAACTAAGTCTCTTAATTATGCAAGTTGGAGACAAGATCTTTGTTATCAGAGGCTGGATTCAAAGGTGGCGTGATTTGGCCTGAGGCACATACAAATTTGTCTTATATATAAGGGATAGGCTGTGGACCTGTGATCTGATTACTCTTAGATAAGGGAACTCTCTCTACCAGTGCAGGTCAGGATCTTCTCCACAACTAAAGAGTTGCCTAGATCAGAGGTGTGTGTAAACGCCTGAGTGCCAAATGAGAAATGTTTAACAAAATGAATAAAAATACAATACAATGTAGATAATGTTAATTTGTGGTTTTTTTAATCCATTTCTATTTGAGTGTGACATCACTAGCTTAGAGAATTGAAAGGTGAAGTGATTGGCCTAGGGTTAAACAATCAGCAAATTATCAGAGGTGGACTTGAACTCTGCTGCCTCTTACATATATGTAGCATATATAAAATATAAATTATATAGTGTCTGAGTGTATATATACATATATGTATGTATGTGTGTATACATACATATGTGTATGTATGTGCGTATATATTTATAGACATATATGTATATGTATGTATGGGGAGAGGGAAAGGGGGAGTGTGAATGTGTGTGTGTGTGCCTGGGTATGAGAAAGAGACAGAGAATGTTGTATATTTCTTCACAACATAGTTTAAAATGATTGTAAAGTTCTTTGTAGTGTATTCACACAATAAATTAATGTACAGCATATGTAAATTTTAGTGAAACAAAACTACTGGTTTATATTTGGAACCTGATCTAACATCACAAGGATAGTTAGAAATTTCCTACTAAGAGAATATTACTAAGAAAATATCATTTCAATAAAAATTAACAGTCTAGAGAAGGCTTCCAAAGTTAAAATTATTTATGAAGGATGTTGGAACATTTGGAGATTGCTGTTCAGATGCTGACATGAAGAAATGTGAGTGGATGTAACAGAAATCTGGATTTATGGTTCACATATGTGCAGAAGTAGAGCATTCTCTTCAAATAAAGCCACTGTGTTTGTCATGCCAAATCTACCTCTGATACTGATGTCACCATGAGAGAATGTTATATTCTGGGATGGTTTTCTTCAACTGACTCTGTTATCAGACTGCCTCTTGTCAGGATTAAAGTCTCCTTTATCTGATTCCTTCAAGATCAATTTATACAAGGCAATGCTCTCTCCTCCAGCATCTCCTGCTCTCAGACCCTTAAATTCATTCCTGTCACATGCAAATTTAGGCAAATTAAAAAAAAAGAAATGCCAGCTTTACAGGCAGTGCAATTCCTTATACCCCTTGTAAGCCATCTTTTCTCACCTACTTAGCCAGTGGCTTATAATGTAACTCTGAAAGAACAACACAGCTAACTTTTCCCAGTCCCACCGGCGCTTGAGAAGAGGACGTGACTTATTTGGGGTTGGGAGGGGTTTTCTCTTATATTCATGAAAACCTGGTATATATTGGATTTTCAGAGGATACTCAATCTATAGTCCCCAGCCATCCTCTTTAGTACTGGATACTTCCCTTTCACGAGCTCTACACATTGGCCTGGAGAGGTTGACATATTCCTTTCTCCTCACTACCATTTCCAGATCCATCCCTTTGCAACCTCACCTTTATGGTCCAACCAATTACCTACCTGCATCTATGTCCTGCCCCCTCCACTCTCAAAGAGTTTAGTACATGTCTGAGAATCTTCTGCTCTATTCTAAACCCTACCCTAATATTGGGGTGGGAGGCAGGAGAGGGGACGGCATGCTTCAAACAGAAATTAATATCCCCTGAAATATTCTGGATTCTCAGTTTATCAACCTCCTCAAAGCCCATGATATCTTCATTCCACCTTCTTAGCCATCCACATAATTGTCATACCCATATGGGTCATCACCTATAACTGTGCTATCGCCATGATCTAGGACAACAAACTGCATAGAAACCATTTTTTACTCACAGGACATCCTAAAGCAGATGATGGACTAGAGTTGGCCTGTGGACCATTGTTCATTGATCCCTGATCTAGAATTCTGAAATTCCTTTCTATGATTAAAATCTCTTATGTTTCTTTCACCCTGTGCCTCAATTCTCCTAAACCTAACTTTTATCTGCACTATTTCTTCCAGTCTTTCAGTCACTACTTGTTTTCATAGTCCATCACCAATCGAGCCTCATTTTCCTCCCTTCACTGACCAATTCAACTATCTACTTTATATATTATTTACATTATAGACTATATACTTTATGGCCAAGAAGACCAGAGTTCAAGTGCACCTCTGACAATTGCTAACTGTGTAATGCTGGGCCAATCACTTAACCTCACAGTGCTCTAAGCCAGCGATGCTATACTCAGAAACAGATTTAAAAACCACAAATTATACTATTTACTTTTTATACTATAGTATATATACATATATACTACATATACTTTATATGCTATATACTATGGTATACATATGTACTATATATACATTATGCATACTATAGATAGTTTATATACAATATATATGCTTTATATACTATAGTGTACATATATACTATATATACTATATATGCTTTATATACATTATATACACTTTATGTACTATAGATGCTATATATACTTTATATACCATAGTATACACATATAGGCTTTATATTTTCTATATATATTTTATATACTCTATACTTTCCTCTACTACTGAATTCCTTGCTTCCTTTTCCTACTAACACTCATGTCTCATCAAAATCCAGCTTTGTGTCAGGCTTGATCTCTGCTTTCTTTTTTTCTTTTTTTCTTTTTTTAGATTTTCCATTTTTGTTTTTTGGAGGAGGGAAGGTAGGGCAATTGGGCTTAAGTGACTTGCCCAAGGTCACAAGGCTAGTTTTGTGTTAAGTGTCTGAAGCTGGATTTGAACTCAGGTCCTCCTGACTCCAGGGCTGGTGGTGCTCTATTCACTGCACCACCTAGCCACCCAGGTAATCTCGGTTTTCTAAGCTGGTATGTGCATGCTTCCAAATTCTGCTGCAGAAAGGCACTTCTGACTAGGTCATCTCTTGTCAACTTGTTGACTTGCATTTTACTGTCTAATTGATATTCTCTCACATTCCCTGCAGCAACTATTTCAAACTCTCTTTTCACTTCTTGCCTCCTTTGCCTTTTCTCTAGGGGACTGCTTTCTGCTCTACTGAGGAAACTGGGATCATTTACTGTGAGTTCCCTCGTCTCTACTCCACCCTTATCCATTATCTCCTTCTCTCCTCTCTCACCCCAATCTCTGAAGAAAATGGGGGCCTTCTTCCCAAGACCAGCCTCTCTCCCTGTGTGCTTGATCACATGCCTCCAGGAGTTTGCCCCCTTAATCATTCATTCTTGTTCATTTGTTACCTTTCCCTCTTCTTCCTCCCTCCACCTTCATATAATCATATATTTAGGAAGGAAAGAGGCTCAAAGGTCATCTAACCTACTCCCACAACCATATTTTATTACACACAAACTGAGACTTAGAAATGTTAAGTCACTTGACCAAGACGTCACAATCCTCTGACTCCAAATCTGGTGTTTTTCCATTATACCATGCTGTCATGATTCCCTACTGGTGCCTTCCCTGCTCTCTACAAACATACCCTGGTTTTCCACAAGCTTAAACACCTTCACTTGACTCCACCAATTCCTCAAGCTATCACCTGTATGTCTTCCTCTATAACAACATTCCTTTTCAATTTACTTAGTCTGAATTTCCAACCCCAGTACTTGACTTAAGCACTTTTTCTAAGGGCACCAGTGGTCTTGTAGCTGCTAACAATCTCTTGTCCCTTTTCTCAGTCTCCACCTTTCTGTGGTTTTCGACATTGTTAAAAACTCCCTTCTCCTAGAAACTTTCACCTCCCTTGACTCTGAGGACTCTATTTCCTCATGATTCTCCTCCTATCTGTCTGACTGCTCCTTTTCAGCATTCTTTTTAAGATCATCCCTCCATCTCCCGCCTACTAAATATGAGCATCTCCCAATGCTCTGTCCCTGTCTCTTTCCTTTTCTGTTTCTACGTTCTTTTTTTGATTCGTTTTTAGCTCTCTTGAGTTTAATTACCATCTCTCCACATATGACTCCCAAATATCTATATCCAGCTCTGAATGCCAGTCTCACATTGCCAACTGTCTGCTAGACATGTCCACATGGGTGTCCCACCAGTATCTCAAATTCCACATGTCCACAGCAGACATCTCACTCAACCTCCAAACTTCCCTATTCCCCTATTTCTATTGAGGGCACACCATCCTCCTAGTTAGCCAGGTTTTATAACCTCTGAATCATGCTTATTACTTTTCTCTTCCCCACTCCCATTACTTAATCAGTTCTAAGTTCTATCCGCTTCTATAATATTTTGCCCACATTTAACCCTAACCCATTCTCTTCATTCCTAAAGTTACTAACCTAATTCAGATCTTCATCACCTCTATACCTGGACTCTTAATTAGGCTTTATATTTTCAATCTTTCTCCTCTCCAATTCTTCCTTCACAAAACTGCCAAAATAATCTTTCCAAAGCACAGGTCTGGTCATGTTACCCCACTACTCAAAAACCATCAAACCCTTTTGTCATCAGGATAAAACTCCACTGACTGGCATTTAAGGCCTTCCATGACTTGACTCTTTCACATGACCTTTCACACTTATTTTATATTACTTCCCTCCATACATTCTATATTCTAGACAGACTGGTTTAATGGCTACTCCCCATTGGCTATACCATTCCGTCTCCAGGCTTTCAAGCTCCACTTCTTAGGATTTCTAGCCGCCTTTTCAGCTCACAAAACCGTTCCCTTTCCCCTCACTTGACAGTATGCTCACTCTCTTTAAATTATGTCACATTTATCTCTAGGTGGTGTTTATATTTCTGATACCTGGTTCCTAAGCATATGGAAGCCAAGGTTCTTTCTGTTTTTATTTGTAGTTCTAGTGTTTAGTTAGCAACGTTCCTGGCACAAAGTAAGTGCTTAATAAATGCTTGGTGACCTGACTTGACCTAGCACAATGCCTTGTATGTAGTTAATGCTTAATCAGTGATAGTTGAATTGAACTGTATGGCAACCACTATTTTATGGATGTTGAATATCCCTTTAGTAAAAAGTCAATGATCTAAAGGATGATATGCTGTGGCCTTCCTACTTAACTGCACTATGGCATAAAACAGGAAACACTGGATCTGCTGTTTGCATAGCTTCATTAAAATGAAGTAGGAACAACATTTGGTTGTTCCCATTTAGCTTTAGCTACTATCATGGCATAATGATCCAGGCTCTTTTTCTGACAATAAGCCTGATATTGAATAGCTTAAGATAAAATGCTGTTATCTTGGAAGAAAAACAATTCCATGTTTTCTATTTTCTTCACCAAGGTTTATGGCATAATCTCATATCATATCATACTAAATATCTTCTCATATCAAATATTGTATCATATCAGTGTGGATACATATACACACACACATCACATAATCAGAGCTGGAAAGAACCTTGGAGGTCATGTGGTCCAATGTATTCATTTTACAGAGGAATAAAAAGATGAGGTGCCTTGTCAATTGGGTTCACACATAGGTGGAAAAAGGCAAATGTAGATAAGACCCAGGGTTAAACTCAGGGCCTCTGAATCTAACTCTGCCCTTCTCCCCACTGTATAAGGACAACAATGCAATAAATAAATAAAGAGAATATATACTATTGGCAAGATGAAAATGATGGAGTTTGTGATATTTATATATGAAATAGAAATATCGGATTTTTATAGATGACAAAAACTGTCAATACAAAGAGCTGGTTGTGAAAAAAAAAACAGTTATGCTACTGGGACATCATTTTCAAAACCTAGACAAAGCTCAGCTTCTATTTCAAATACACATAAATGATAATGTTTGAAAAATATCCATGGATGCCTATAATACCTTAAGAAGCCAGAGAGAAAGACTGTCATGAGCAAGACTTTCTAGATAGGCACGTTTTAGAATTATTTTTTTTCTTCTAATCTGTCCCTCCCCTCAACAAAGGATTCATCTAAAGGATACTAATTCAATAAATAAATAAAACCACACTGTTGTGATTCACTCTTTTTGAAATCATAAATGCTTCTTAATCTGATAACTCAACAACAATTTTATAAAACACAATATTTTATCATCCCAAATGCAAGCATCTTTGTAACTATTAATTCAGTAACCCCCAACTACTCTCTTTTACATTCTGGTTTTTTTAAGGCTCAAACCCACTTTACATGACCCACCTAAGTCTTGATAGTTTCTGGAGTTACAGTATCAAGTTCCTACTGCTTTGGGTTAGTTCTAAGCCTGCTGAAGAAAGTCTCTGAACAGCTTGCTTGGCTCACTATTGTTAACTGTTATTCTTTTATTCACACGGAAATTTACGGGTTGTCTCAGAAGCTACCAGTTCATACTAGATAGGTATGGTGTGGTGTTGTGACCGTCCCACAGTTGGGGGCAGCCTGGTGTGTTCTAATGAGTAAGTGGTGGCTGCCTTTCCATCAACCCTATCTCCCGTGCAGTGGGAAGAGTAATGTACGTAAAGTTAGAAGGCATCAAGGTTCCTATCTCAGAATGGAGGATATACTTCCTTGTGTGTCCTTATCCAAATCACCTAAGTGCACTGGGACTCAGTTTCCTCATCTATAAAATGAAGGATCTCTACAAGATTATCTCTACTTCTCAAAATACAGCTCAAAATTCTATAATCCTATCATTTAATCCAGGCCAGGAACGGTCATGAAACATAAAGATAAAGGAGCAATTATTGATGAGCTTCTGTGGTGGATTAACTGCTCAAAAGGAATGGACCTCCTGACATTCCCATTTACTCTCTCAGTCAATGTGAGTTAATAAGCAAAGACCCTAACCCTGGACTGGAAAAACAAATACCACAACACTAGAAGTAACATACAGTAGAGGAGTTTTACTATTAAAAATTATGTGTACACATGCTTCTATCCCTGCTTTCCCAAATATGGTATGAACAGAATTCGAATGAAAACTGACTTGCAGCTGAGGTAGGTATCACCCCCTTGGAATGCACTTGCCTGATCTTTTTCATCAATTTCTTGTTTATTGTTCTACCTTACTTCCTACACACCTCACAGGGTGTTGCGAGGATTAGTTAAGTCAGCGAAGGCTTGAGATTTTCTAATGAAAGGTGTTATGTAAATACACAGTATTATTTTGTTTTTATTCCAGCATTACTGGTTTGAAATAGTTCAGTGTGTGCAAATATGTTTAATAATGTGCATTAATTTGATTTCCATAAATAGGAATTCCCTAGGAATCTGAAGTAAGGAAGTGCTTGTAATGGGGTTTTACTCAGAACAATGAAATCACTGATCATGGCCCCAGAGGATTAATCAATGCTCTTTGGCCCTTTCTGACAAAATTCCAGCTAAAGGAATCCACTTGGTCTCCTTGGCAATTAGGTTCTGATTGCCAAGACCACGTTCCAGATGCCAAAACAGTCACTCTAATGTGGCATTCCTGGGATGCAGTGCAATCCCAAAGGTTATACCTTAAAATTTAACACTAAACTCGATCTCAACCAGAAAACAGGAACCAAAGAGTGTGATGAAATGCTACTGCAAGCAATTAGCACAGCTCTCAATTATGTAATTTTCACAAATTAAAACAAAACACCATCTATCTCCATACCATTAACTTTGTAAAACCACCTCATTCTACACAGGTGTCACTGATCCCTTGATTTTTATACTTGCTCACTTGAATTTTTTATAATATCTCAACAATATTAACAAATCTAAACTAAGGAGAAGGGTCAATCCTCAGTCTTTTTTCCTAGTATCTAAAATGCATCTATTCTCAGCCAAGCCACCTACAACTGCTGATTCTGCATCTAAATAAGGCAAAACTGATAACTCCCATCAGCCTCTGGGACAGGTCTTCCTATCAGAGATCATTTTTTAAACAGTATGTGTGGGAATGTGAATATTTGGAAAAATGTCCCTTTCTCTCCTCCCCCATCACAGATGTTGAAGGGTCCCCTTCCATGAAAATGTATTAAAAGGAGCAGCCTACAGCTCTATCACGTAGATGGATATCACAGAATTGCTGTCTAAATTCACAGCTTTCACGAAGTGGTGAGTTTAGTGAGAAAGTTTCACTGTTGGGTAAATTTAATATCTTCTGTGTCTACATTTTAACTCCCAATACACGAATCAGCTTAAAAGCACTGTTCCCACAAGTTCTGCCCCATGGACAATCTGAAAGGTTTGGGGCAATAGAAGGATTTCAGGGGCAGCTTTCCAGACAGAGAGCAAGAACTTTAATATCTGACATCTCCAGAGACCCTCCCTCATAAAGATGGAGGAAAAGAAGTCCCTTTGCCTGGACATCATTCATCATAATCTGTGCTTAGCACAATGTCTGGCATGTAGTAGATACTCAGTGGAAGCTAGCTATCTGACCAATACACATATCTGTGTTCAGACCACTGTCCCGTCCAGTAAGTTATAAAATCCTACACAGCAGGAACTATGTCATTCTCTTATTGTATGCCTAGGCCCTTACGAGGTACCCTGACCATTTTAAGTATTGAATAAATATTTATTTATTTGAACTGATTGGGAAGGGTGATCCATCAAATATCTTCCTTGAATTTTAGTTTATCTTAAGATAATTTTAATTTTAATCTACTATCCACAAATATCACAGTCTCAGAAGCTTAAATCTTATAGTGGTGTTTGTTACACACCAGATCCATCACAGAGGTTTTTCAAGGCAGTTGGTGGCAATGGCATAGGGATAGGCTTTGAGAACAGTGGTATAAGGAGACTATAGATCAGAGTTCTTCAAACAAGGTACTTGATCTTCATTTTTTCCCAAATATTTTGATAACTATATTTCAATAAAGTTTCCTTTGTAATCCTATGTATTTTATTTTAATCATATAATAACATTCTGAGCAGAAGCTCAGAGGTTTCATCAGAATGACAAAAAGGTCCATGCAACACAGAAAGCTAAGGAATCTCTATTCTAAAGGTATATATATGGCACTCATCCACAATGGATTAAATGATGAACGATTCACTGGCTATAATACAGAGGCAATGATAACTGAAAATTTTATATATGATCAATAACCCTTCCTATAATCTTCCTTAGCCTTTTTTTAAAACTTTACTGCACTCTCCCCAATCAGCCAACCCCACTATGAAACAGTATACACCTTACAATGCTTCTGCACTGATAATGGTATGGTGGGCCTAAATAAAAGCTGTCCTTGGGTTCTATTTAGAGATTGAGAGTAGGGGATGGGGGAAGGAGAGAGGGGAAGCATGGGCATACACATTAAAGGGGCCAGAGGACTTCTCTGCCTATACAGCTTGAAACTGCCCATTCTGCCTTTTATTCAACCAAAAGCTGTATCTTATCAGCAGTGAACAGGACAAAAGGGGATACCATAGGGTCACCATAACAAAAGGAAGGAAGAAACAGAAAGAAGGAAGGGAGGAAGGAAGGAAAGAAGGGAGGGAAGAAAGGAGGAAGAAAGGAAGGAAGGAAGGAAGGAAGGAAGGAAGGAAGGAAGGAAGGGAAAAGAAAAGAAAGATTTGGGGTTTTTTTTAATTAAAGCAAGTTCATAGACAGTAATCTAGGCTGTTAGTATCACTGGAATGCAAGTCTGGTTGCAGATACTGAGGAAAGGGATAATGTAACACAAACTACTTCACAGGCTATGAAACTGGAACTCCAACATGTCAAGGTTTTATTCACTTTAAGAGTTACATATGTGTACACATATATTATATATGTACAAATATTACATATACACATATATGTATATAAATATATTTTTATTTAATATAATTCATGTTATTAAGTAATGGTTGCATGGAAAAATGTGATGTCCTGGATTGGTAGTCAGGAGATAGAGATTTTGGTCCTGGCTCTGTTATTGGCCTCTTACATATATGACCTTGGGTGAGTCCCCTATGCTTTTTCTGGCTCAATTTCCATATTGATAAAATGGAGCAATTGGGCTAAAATGGTCACTAAGGTCCTTTCCAGCACTGAGATTCCAAGGGAGTCTGAGAATTCTGTGTTATGAATCTTTTAGCTTTGAAGACTGGACATTCCTCAGTGCTAGAATGAAAACTAAGACTATGGGTTCTACTCTCTGAAACACTGTACTAGTAAGGACCAAAAGGTCATCAACATCCTTCAGCTCACATGCTGGAATGATCAGACTGACCCTACACACTTTCTTTTTGATCAACCTTATATTTGACTGCATTTTTAGTAAATTATCCATGTAGTTGTATTTTGACAGCTCTCTTTACAGCAGTAAAACAAAATGTGTGCATCGCAAATGGCAAAGATTCAAATTTCAGCTCTGTTTATCCAAAATAGCACTGAACTGCTTCTGTACTTATGCTATACTGCCTACAGATTTACGGAAGGGGAGACAGATGGGATGAATTTAGCAGGGAAACAGCTGTGCCTTGAAGAAGAGACAAGCAAAACTTTTGCTATCAGGCTTCATTATGTATCAAGGTACGAGTAAAATGTGTATCCGTAAGGCAGCCAAAAAAGTGTTTTTCATTTGACTAGTGATAATTACCTTTTCTCAACAGCTGACAATGTTCTAAATAGCATTAAATAGGTATAATAATTAGGCAATAAGATACAACAGGCAGTAACTTGCTGGGGATTATGGCCCCCCTCAGGTGTGTTGTGGGGTACAAGGCCCAAACATCAACTCATTTCAACTGCTTAAGAAACAGAGGCCAACTCCAAGGCATCGCTGTTGGGAGGGTGAAAAAAAATTGGAAAAGGAATACAGATTCACATAGAACCTTTTTTGGTGGGGTGAGGGGTGGAGGAAGGTTCAGAATGGGATTGGTAGGACAGTGACAATACAAAAACCCAGTGAAGCCCATTCAGGCAATTTCTTTTTTTTTCCTTTTTGGAGGGGGGGAGGCAGGACAGTTGGGTTAAGTGACTTGCCCAAGGTCACAGGGCTAGTAAGTCTTAAATGTCTGAGGTCGAATTTGAACTCAGGTCCTCCTGACTCCAGAGCCAGTGCTCTATTCATTGCGCCACCTAGCTGCCCTGCATCGATTTCTTAATAATGAACTAAATCATTTTATTTCTTCTAAATGTCACTCAACTACAGATCAACCACTTTTTAATTTGTAAAAATACTAATTCAAGCTTCTCTTTTGTGAATGGCTTTCATTAGTATTAAAATGTCCAAATAAGACAGCTAGGTCCCTTCAAAATAGTATTCCTTTTACTCAGCATATGAAATTCTTGGAAAGTTTATTTTTAAATACTTAGAATGAGTGATCCCACAGATTTATTCACCAACATTAGGGCTTACTAAAAATTCCAATGTATCAAGATTCTGATGCTTGATTCTCAATGACTGGTACAGGCTAAAAGGACTTACAAACATTCCACTCATCCTAACACCTTATAGCCTCAATCAACAGAGTTCTAGCTACATTGTTTTAAAAAAGGAGGGGAGGAGAGAGAGAAATAATTACATTTTTAGCAAGAGAAATGATGCCCTGTTTATTAACTGCAATTAAACTTTACGAAATACAGTCCCTTAGGAATAAGGACTTTAAAATGGATAACCAAGAAAGAGAAACATGTATACAACACATGTGACTGGCATAGTCACAGTGTAAAAGGCACTATTTCATGAACTATGATAAAAATCCCCTTTCTGCTGCATTAGTGGCTAACACCAAGCTCCACCCATATCAATGACATTACTGTTGCCATGGTAACTAAGGGGAAAAAGGCAGAGAGCGCCTAAAAAAAGCACAAAAGGCGAATGAAATAAGACGAGTATGTGCCATAAACATCGTATGTGATCATGAGATGTGGCGCCACAAAGCTTTCACTGACAAGCTGGGGATGACCACATTCCTCGTGAGTGGTAATACAATGCAAAGCGCTAACATATTCAAAAACATGTTCAAAGTGTTCAAAAGCTGACGTGAACTCCTTCCCCTCAAGTCAAAGCTGTTGCAGTTTACTCCAAGTCCTGTGTCCTTACGTGTTTCTTTATCCATGACCATACACTTCTGTAAACGGTGACTCTCGGTTGGGTTCCCCCACCCCAACACAACTTTTCATTTTCACTTTCTGTCTCCTTTCTTCTGTGTTTTGTTTTGTTTTTCCCTATAGCCATAATCTCTACTCATGGTAATGTTTTTGTTTGCCTATTCCTCAGACCCCTCTGAATATGTCTTACCTCCTTCTTGGCCTCAGAGTCAGAATTGTTCGCCCATTATTTTCTAACTCCAACTGAAATGTTTCCTTTTTGGAGTTAATGCTGTGAATTACCTTTCTACAATTCTCTTAGCATTGCCACTTATTCTTCCTCCTCTTTCTCTCTCTCCTCATGTGACTTAATAAAATTATAGGCACCATAAAATCATTGATAGCTTTTAATGTTCTATTATCACTACCATTAATTTTTCCTTGGTCAACTCAAAGACACCTATTACCAATTCAATTTAACTAAAATTTGTATTATGTATTTACCATACACAAAGGACTATGATAGGCAGTGGAGGTAATATAAGATTCTGGTCAAAATAAGGGGAAAGAATTACCTTATGCCTGAGAGAATGTAGTCATGTGAAAGACTTTTACTATCTACTATATCTTAGCATGAATGCATCATCTAGTCACCAAAAAATGCCATCTATAAAAATCTGAAGCTGAATAGCTAGCTAGCTGTTTATTCAGTGGAGAGCATCCTCAGAAGAGTATGTGAAAAAGAATGCTGTGTACTCAACTGAAACACCAGGAAGAATTTAATAGTTTATTTTTCCCCTAATTACGTGTAAAAGCAATTTTTAACACTAAAATTTTTTTTTTTAGTTCCAAATTCTTTCCCTCCCTCCCCAGCCCTCTCCCTGAGAAGGGAAGAAATTTGATATGGGTTATACATGTATGTACAGTTATGCAAAACACATTTCCAGACCCCCCCCCAAAAAAAAACCACCCCAAGAAAAATAAATAAATAAATATGCTTCAATCTGCATTCAGATTCCATCAGTTCTTTCTCTGCAGATGGATAACATTTTTCATCATTAATCCTTCAGAATTGGATTACTGTATTGCTGAGAATCGTTAAGTCATTAACAACTGATCATCATACAGTATTGCTGTTGCTGTATACAATGTTCTCCTGGTTCTGCTCATTTCACTTTGCATCAATTCTTGTAAGTCTTCAGGAAGAACTTTTAAAAAGCCAAGAACAAATGCCTGATCAAATACGTAGCTCAAATGCTGATAGCAACTTTCCTTTTGTTTATAAAGAGAAGTCTAAGTAACAGCAAATTTAGTTAGCAAGCTAGCTAGCAAGCAAACTCTTGGAATGAGTGAAAAGAGCTGGGTTTTCAGGAGAAGCCAAGAATCTGGGGAGTGGAACACCAAGATCTGACCAGGAAAGGATAACTGTTTGCATGGCTGAATTTCTCTAATGTAAATGTTATATGTTAAATGATCACAAAAACAGGTAGGACAAAGGGCCTTATGAGCATATGTAATACTATCCCTGCAAATAGCACTAGATCATGTTAGATTATCAGTCCTCACCTTCTTGGATGTTTCTTCCTAGAAGGCGATACACAGAAGGCATTTAGAGGCTATTTCTCTTCATGTATGAAGTGCCTGAAAATCTTATTTCAGACAAGTGGAGCTGGATATTGCAAATGAGTTTTCTTTATGTTTACAAATCTGCAGAAATTAACTTAATGACCAATTACAGGTAATACGTTTTTATAGAATAAATTGGCTATCATCACAGTTTAGGGGTTTGTTCATGTCGTAAATGGTAATAATAACTCTCAATTACTACTTAACAGAGTGGATGATGAGCACCACTTGAAATTTTAAAAAAATTATGCCTGAGGTTATAATTATGTAACCACAAAACCTGCTGTCTCTTTGAAGTAGAAGTCTTGAGTGACAAATCAACTTGTTCAGGACAAAAGCTTTATAATGGTAACCATAAAACATTGGATTAGATACTGCACTTTGACATTGTCTGTCAATATTACAAATGTCATTTCGGCACGAGAACAGCGACTAGCAGAAGGTTGAGAAACAAGTTCAATTTTTAAAAATGGATTTTACGGGTTAGCGATAGTAAGTTTTGGTTTTAATTTCAGGATTTTAGGTCCTGATAGGCAGAGCAAAGCAGATGCCTTTTTATTTTAAGGATGAATTCTTCTGTACATTTTGCACATGGCTCCTACATGACGTTTGGAACTCTTAGGCCTGAAGGTCCAAGTAAAATGAGTGGGAATTTGAGAAATCTTTCTATCCTCTGCTGGATGCCTGACAGTGAATTCTGTGCTTTGAAGCCAAAGCCAATTATGAAAAGATGTGGAAATTCAAATTAATTACATTTTGCTTTTTTATAATTTGCACTGTTGATGTGACACCCCCTTAAAGTCAGCAGCACACTGGGAACAAAACCAGTATCCTTAGTGTCTACTTGAGAAACAGTGCTGACAACTGCTGTATAAAAGCATTTGCAAGGTGCTTTCCATGAGGAAGAGCTACAAAGTAAATGATAAAACGCTCACTAGAAACCAAAATGCAGTTGACAAAAAAGAGAATGTATAGTTTTATCAATTAATCTCAGAGCAATGGAGGATATTGCACATGAGCACAGTGTCGTGGGAAGCAAACTACAGAAGTGAGGATATTTGGTCCTAACCACATGACCTAGGCCAAGTCACATCATTGCTCTCACTGACTCATCTGCAAAATGAAAGCTTGTTAATTAAATAGGATAATTATATCCAAAGGACTTGATGGAATGATGTATGTGAAAAGCATTATACAAACAGAACAAACAAAATGATCTTTAAAAAACGATCCTGCTATGATGCTCTTAACATAAGTCTGTGCCAAGACTTATTTTTTAAGTCAGTCAAAATCTCTGATCAGACATAGGGAACAAGGTTGTTCCTGTATGTAAGAAAGAAACAATTAGGGGCGGCTAGGTGGCGCAGTGAGTAGAGCATCGGCCCTGGAGTCAGAAGGACCTGAGTTCAGATCCGGCCTCAGACACTTAACGCACAAACAAAAACCTAGCCTTCTGACCTTGGGCAAGTTACTTAACCCCAACTGCCCTCCAAAAAAAAAAACAAAAACAATGCTTAGAAACATTTCCCTTCACTGGTATATCAAGAGTTCCAAACGTCAGGTATAGGTTTGAGAAACAGCAAATGTTAATTTTTTTGTTATTGAACTGAATTGTTGAATGAATGAAAAAAAATTTCAAAAGCACTTATTTTTTCATTTGGCAGTGAAACAAACACAGGCAATACTAATGACTCACTGGCTATTTTTTTATGTTAAATATTTTAGTAGGATTACATTAAAGCATAACCTCATACATGATGTTACTACAAATTGGGGGCTGCCATTTTCTTTAGTGGCCCTTTTTCTTTGACCCTCCCCTACTCACAGACCAAAAGTTGTAATTCTGAATTATTTCTGATGACCTCATTTAAAATAATGTCATGCAGCTTTTCAGATCTTTTCTCTACCATCACTTCTGCTTTGTCTCTACTCCTATTTTCTTTTCACACTAGCTTCTTTGTGTACATTTATTTTATTTTATTTTACTTTTTTGCTTTTTGGAAAGTGGAAGGCAGGGCAATTGGGGCTAAGTGACTCGCTCAAGGTCATGTGGCTAATAAGAGTTAAGTGAATGAGGCTCAATTTGAACTCAGGCCCTCCTGACTCCAGGGCTAGTGCTCAATCAACTTCACAGCCTAGCCACCCCTTTGTGTACATTTAGAAAGAAATCTCCTAATGTTGTCTCCCCATTTCTTGTTAATGTCCTGGGTTGCTCTATTGTTTCTCTTTCTTTTGATTTGTTGCCTGAGGTGTCTGAAAAGTAAACAACTTTTTCTTATCTGGTTTTCTTTCTAGAATGTTTTAAATGTCTCTTTTTTATTCAAAATCCCTTTTAAATGTCTCTTTTTTATTCAAAATCCATCTTTTTACCATTGCAGTTAAGCTCAGGTTTTCAGAGTAGGCTACCCTAGGTTGTAATCTTATGCATTTTTGTTTTCTTTTTGGAGGGCAATTGGGGTTAAGTGACTTGCCCAAGGTCACACGGCTAGTTTTTTTTTTTTTTTTTTTGTCAAGTGTCTGAGGCTGGATTTGAACTCAGGGTCTCCTGACTCCAGGGCCAGTGCTCTAATTCATTGCACCACCTAGCCACCCCGCTAGGTTGAAATCTTGAGCTGCTTTGCTTTGGACCATATTATTCTGTTCCTTCTGGTGGTTTCTGTTATTCTGATTTCCTTCCTTTTATATTTGAAGGTCTTTCTCTTAGTTGCTTGTAAGAGTTGGTGTTTGTTAATGGAATTATTAAATTTAACCACTGGGTAGTCAGAGTTTGCAGTATAGGTTTTTGTTTTTCTAGATATAATCTGTGGATTTTTTTCATTTGGCACTTCTTCTGGAAGACCTATAACCCATAAATTATTTCTATACATTCTGTCTTCAAGGTAGGTTTTGTTTGTGCGCAGATGTTTTCTTTTAATTGTATTTCTTTTTGTTTCTTTTCTTCCAGATTATCTTTTGCTTCTTTGTATTTGTATTCCCACTCACTTAGTTTTTGTTTCTTTGGTGAGAGCTGACAACCATGGATTCAAATTTTTCTATTCTGCTAATTATTTCTGCTGTGAATTGCCAGAAATTCTGCTTTATTCTTATTCTTCTTTTAAACCATTCAGGAATATCCTGCTGTGGTTCCACACTGTCTTGGGAATCCACAGGGTCCTAGCCTCATCAGGTATTGATTCATGTTTGTTTCACAATATTCATTCACAGAAATCTGTTTTCTTTTACCTGATCTGGAGGCCATATATCTTCTCTGTTAATTTATTTGCTTATACTCATAGTCTTTAACTGAATTTATTCCTCTTAAGATCTTTGGTCATTTCAATCTTTTTTCATTACTGTAGGGCAATTCATGGTCCATGACTTCAGTCTTATCCCTAAGAGACTTCTTGGTTGGTGGGGGAGGGGGAGGAGAGAGAGACAAAACTGGCCCCAGCTGGATGTTAGGCTCTTTGACTTAGGCTTAGAGGAGGGTCACATCACCACGTGCACCTGTCCTGTCCCAGCTCCCTCTGTTCCTCAGTCCTCTGGCTGAGCTCTATGAGGACACAGCACTGCTGACAGGGCTGTCACAGAAAATGCAATCCTCTAATTTGTGGATTTCCTTGGCACTAAGAGAAAAGCTGATGAGGTAGGGGTGGGTGGGAGGTGCGGATAGGAGCCAGTCTGCTGAAAACTGGCTTGTGTAGCTCTGCAGCCAGAGCTTAGTGGGTCATAGAGGAGGGGGTCCTGGGTGAGACTCTTGGGCATTAGGGATTATTAGCCTTCTTTGTAGTTGGTTCATTTAATTGTTACCTTATTTGGGTCCTTGATGTCTTAGACCATGGAGACAGTCAGTCAACAAGTAATTATTAAGCACTTACTATGTTCCAGGTGTTGTGATAAGTGATGAGAAGATAAATATACAAGCAACAAGAAACACAATCTTTGCCTACAAAGAGCTTATATTCTAATCAGGAAAGACCACAGAAAAAGGAGATGGAGGTACTCAGCATGGGGACATGACACACAAAAAGGAAGAGATGGCTGCCCTGGTCTCCCTCCTTTAATGGAAGTTCTGGGAGAAGAAAATCCAGAGGGAGAAGTTCAAAGTGAGAGTTCCAGGACTGAAGTCATCTTCAAGGATGAAAAGCTGCTGGGACCCAGTGAAGGAGTCTGGGCGAGTGTAAGGATAAGAGAAAATGTCTAGTGCTCCATTTTCTTTAATCACATCAAATTAGTCCATTTAGTCCATTTAGTACCATAGCAGGAGCTAGTTTTCATCTAACACCACACCTTCATCTAATTGCATAGAAACCTGTATTTCCTTTATGTGCTTATCTTATTCCAATTTATATTGACCATATGTCTCTTCACCTCTATTATCATGGAAAGAGTGCTAAACTTGGAATCAAGAATTCCTGGCTCTGATACTTCTTAGATAAGTGACCATGGCCAAATCATTTAATCTTTTTCAGACTCAGTTTCTTCATCTCCAAGTTGGGGTAATATTACCCATAGTACCTACCTCATAAGAGTGTTGTGAGGCTTAAATGAACTAATATAATAGATAGTACAGTGGATAGAGCACCAGGCCTAGAGTCAGGAAGACTCATCTTCCTGAGTTCAAATCTGGCCTCAGATACTAGCTATGTGACTTTGGGCAAGTAACTTAACCAGGTTTGCTTTAACTCCCTTATCTGTAAAGTTAGCTGGAGAAGAGAATGGGAAATCACTCTAATATCTTCACCAAGAATAGGGTCATGAAGAATCAGACACAACTGAACAAGAAGAACATGTAAAATGTGCTCTGCAAAATGTGAAGAGTTATAAATGTCAGTTGTCATTGTTATGGTGGTTATTATAAATGGGGACTTAATACCCTGAGTGCCTCACACAATACTCTTACATAGTAGACACAATGTGTAGTCACAGTAGACATAAATGTTTATTTTGAAATTTTTCCACTATAGCAAAATACATGCCACTGGTCCATCCAATTCTTGGATATTTGCTGCAAGTTATGATAGCAACTGCAAAACAAAATTTAAGACTATTCATGGGTTTTCAGATGGATTTTTAAACAACTATATAACAATATAGGTATGCCTTGCTCAATGCCTGGGTTAATCAACTCAACTCTACACTTCCTTGTATATTTGTGTCCTGTGCTCTCTTATCTTATTACCATAAGCCTTAGACTTAAGTATTACTGAATGAAGCTATAAAAAAGTCATAAAACCATACTGACTGGGTCCACCACAAATTTAAATTACATAATCTTAACCAGGCTGTCAGTGCAGCAAGGAAATCCTTTTACAACTCCCTAAAATTAAGTTCCTCTACTAACCACAATGGCTATTCCAAATCTTTCCATGCTTCTTCAAGGATTCCTTGGCATACCTTCCCCTTTACATTCTTAAGTGGGACCTTGCTTCATACTTCTTTGAAAAAACTGAAGTCATTCAATAAATAACTTCTTCTTCCCTCCTTGTCATCTCACATCACTCAGAAATCTTCGACCACTATCTCCTTTACCCCAAGAGGTTACACTTCTTACCAAGACAAACCCCTCTACATGCATCTCTGAACTCATCCTTTCCCATCTTCTCCATTGGACTACCATCTTCCATTTCTCCCTATGTACTAGTGCTTTTTCACTGCCTACAAACATGCCCATGTGGCCCTATCCTTAAAAAAAAAAAAAAGACCTCACTGGATCCTACTGTAATGGTAATTTGAAGACCCTTTTTTTGTATTGGCAAGTAAGTAGGTACTCAGCACTTAGTAACTAATCGAACCTCTGTGAAAGAAACAGAAGGTAGGAACCCCTGTTCCTGACTTAACAGGAATGGGTTGGCTGAAACAGAAAATAGCTAATGCTGTGCATATAAGAAAAGCCCCAGAGAGGCATAGTCAGAATTTCTTCAGACAAGAATTTGGTGGCAGAAGCTGTTCTGCTGGAGAGAGAATCAAGAACTGAGCCAGAATTTCCTGAGAATTTGTGGTGATGGAGCTTCTGAACAGGAGCCCAGGAGCCCCCTCCCCCCAGGCTGGATAAGGTGATTCTGAGTTTTTGAACGAGCTGTAGAAGACTGAGAAAGCATGACTAGGATGCAGGGAGTTTTATCTATTTGTGGCTTAGTTGAGCCTTGAATTCCCAGGAGCAGAAATTGTGAAGGATTTGAGATGGACTGGACCCTGTAAACATCAGTGTGGAGCAGGACTTACATGGAGAGCTGGACAACAAACTGGGAGCTGTCTGCCACTGAACCCAGGTGACAGTCTGGTGAATCTAGGGACCATGGAAGAGGATCCAGGGAATCTGAGAACCGGCCCCAAGTCAAGATGAAAAGACCTCTCTGTGGGTACTGAGTAATGATGAAATTGTAGTTTCCTAGTTACCTAGGGGTGGAGGGTTTGTGTATTTTTTAATGATTATACTTAGTGATTAATTATACTTAGTAATTGATAGCTGAATAAGTGACTGATTGAGTTAACTTAAGTGTGCCCCATGAATGGAACACTTTGATTATTGTACTTTGATATTCTTTGTTCTAAATGTTGTGGCCACTTTGGTGAAAACTATGTGGCCATTTTAATAAGCTGTTGTGAATATTGTATTGTGATTTTCTGTGATAAGTTGTAATACTGTGAATGCGTACCTTGATTTTCTGTGAATGTTTTGCTTTGATTTGTTACAAATAAATAGGGTGTTCACTATACTGTGTAATCACAACCTTAAAAGCTGTTCACAGTAGCATTTTTCTGGAAAGCTGCTTGTACATGGCATTACACCTACCCACATTCCCACCTTATTGTCCTATATCTCTCCTCTTTATAGCTAACCGCCTTAAAAAAGCCATCTATAGCTAGGGATCAACAATTTTTTTCTCCTTTCACTCTCTTCTAAACCTCTATAATCTGATTCCTACCTCATCATTTAGCTAAAACTGATCTCTTCAAAATCACCAATTATCTCAACTGTCAAATCTGAAGGCTTTTCTCATTTCTCTTCTCACATGACCTTTCTGGCTGTATTTGACACTATTGATTACCCTCCTCCTTCTCTGACCCCTCTCTTCTAATCCTCCTCTGACCAGTCTGATTACTTCTTTTCAGTCTCCTTAGCTGGATCTTCATCCAGGTCAATCCACTAACTGCTGATGTTCCTCAAATCCGTCATGGACCTTCTTTTCTTCTCCCAAATATACTATCTTGCCTTATGATCTCATCAGCTCTCAAAGGTTCAACTGTCATCTCTAGAGAGTTGATTCCCAGATCTACGAGTCCAACCCTTCTGAGCTCCAGTCTCAAATTTCACCTTCTGCAAGAGGCCTTTCTAGTCCAACTCTCAGGACCTTTTGACTCCAAATTTAGTGCCTTTTCCCTTTCACTACATATCCTTCCTGAAATGCTTAGTATAAACACAATTTTAATCATATAAACAGTCCTTTTGAATTCCTCTGAGAAATATCAAAATGAATTGTTTTGTAATGGGAAAATAGAAAAATGTATCTGTTTTGTAAAACTGAATTTTAATATATTAGGTTTACTTGAACTGAGATAAACGTATTATATCTTTGGCTAACAAGCTGGATTTGGGGGGGGGGAAGACTTTAAATCAGAGATTCTTACTCAATTCCCTTCTCTCTGGTCATTCTATACAAGTGAATTTGGCTATACTCTGTAATTTTCACAATAATAATCAGCCCACTTTTTCCCCTGTGCAATGGTGAAATAAACCTTAAGAGTTGTATATATCTTTAAAAAGTTTTCTATGGTTTCCCTTTTGTATCCTGAAAAAGATATTTAAAATATTGTCCTTTTCATTTAAACTTCTTCTGTTTAAAAGGACATACAGATTTCTCTCACAACAGATTTCTCTTACACTGAAACCCAACATGTGATCTATTTATAGATATGTGATGATACATACCTTGAGTTGGACACACAACTTTTTACCACAAAAATTAAAATTATACTTTAGTTATATACCTGGTAGACTATGTTTAAGTTCTGGGGAAAAAAAGAGCTTTGAATTTCAATCTTTGTAAAATGATTCCCTAGAGACTTCATTGAATCTGCGCATGCTTAAGTTTTATAATCTCCCAAGACAGAAAATAATCAGCTTTATGTGGTATTTGTAATGAGGAATATCTAATTTATGTATTTATATATAACAAACTATATGACATCTTAAGAGGACTATGAAAAAAAATCACACATTCAATGGTGAATTAGGAAAGTTTAGCAGCACTCATCTGTCCTCATTTCTAATTTATCATATCATTTAAACTGGAAGATTTACAAGAGCATCAGGCAAAAAATTCAGATAGGCATAAATAAAAAGCAAGACCAGAAGCAAATTTAAGTACAGAGTTGAAATATAAGAGTTTTTTTGCCACATGGGTTAGCAGTTAGATTTTACTACAAAATTGAGTTTATGTAAGACCAATAGAAAGATCCAAATTATTGTTAAATTTGCTGTTAAATTGCTGTACAGTATCGGTCTCAGGATGGTGTTTGTAAAGATCTTACTTTATGGACTGAAACATCACAGGAATACAACAAAGAAAGCTGAACTTTAAACACATGGACTTAGCCATAAATATAGCATGAAGAAAATCAATGAAATGTAGTGTTGTGTTTTTTTTTTTCTTAAAGAGGCTGAATGACCAAGTTTGAGGGGTCTTGAGAGGCAGTATTGCACATAAGAATTCGGCTTCCAATGGAAAAACTGACACAATATTAGGAATTTAAAACTCATCAGTGGCAAAATTATGTAACTTTACCACTCTTGGTTAAGTTTTTCTTTCAATCAAAATATTTATTCTTCATAATACATATATTTTTAAAAAATTAGGATTTATATTTCATGATGAGTAGGGCAGTGCCTTATATATAACAGGCACTTAACAAATATTTATTGAATAAATGGATAGCTCTTTTTAAAAAATTCATTAGACATATCTTTTGTTTCAACCTTGGGCCTAGATTTAAATGATTCTGGTGGGGAGCAGACCTGTGATTTCAATTTATATAGGAAGCTCCAACTAAGAAATTGCCTTTACTATATCATGCCAAACAAGAGCAAAATGTGTTGTGTGCGCAATGGTGTTGTCATTGTCATTGCGTGGTTGTCATTGTTATATATAGTATGGGACTCTACTGTAGCCCTTAGTTGTCGGCTCAGCAATCCAAGGACAAAATGGTATCCATGTCATACATTCTTACTAGATCTTTCATTTTACTGCAAAAGTCTGTGGATGACTAATGTGAAAGTGAGAGATTAAACAAATAACTAAAAACTACGAGCCAGGATTGAAAAGGATGGGGAAGCATGGGTGGGTTGGAATCTGAATTACTAGAAGGGAGGGAATAGCTACAATGATCAGCATTTGGATGTAAACTATTATCCTCAATTCCAAATAATTTACATGGTTTTGAATTAATATTGTATTATTGTGTTTGATATAATTAAACTAACCCAAGAATTTGATCATTTTGTTGAAATAATTTAAAAAAACAACCTCCTTCCTTCCCCGTACCCCCCCCCCCCCCCGCCAAAATTTCCTTTACTAATGCAGATTGGTCTCTACTCTGCAGTTTACAGTTTTACCTGTCTGGGGAACTGAGGTGTTAATGAACTTGCCCAGGCAGGGTCACAAAGCCAGAATGGGTCAGAGGGATCACTTGAATCCAGAACTTCCTGGTCCTGAGGCTAACTTCTTATTCTCTAAGTCAACTGCCTCCCACCATTTAAACAATAATTTATTTAGTGTCTATGGAACACATGTTATTTAAAAACAGAATCACCATTATAAAATTAAAGAAAATTGTTGTGAGTAACCGGAGTTAACTGTAGTGCCATGCTCATCATGAAAAGTACAATGGACATTCAGGACACCTAGATCTCTGTTCCATTATGGCTGGATAGAGCCCTGGGCCTCGAATCAGGGAGACCTGAGTTCAAATCCAATTTCAGACATTATTAGCTGTGTGACTCTGTGCAAGTCACTTAACCTCTGTTTACCTCAGTTTCCTCAACTATAAAATGGGAATAGAATAGAATCGACCTTGTAGGGCTGTAGTGACAGTCAAATGAGATATCTGTAAAAAAAGTGTTCATCACAGTACCTGGCACAGAGTAGGCACTATATAAATACTTATTCCCTTCCTTTCCTACTTCTACCTCTGATTTACTAGATGGCCTTGGACAAGGTCACCTAATCAATCAGTTGTGGATCTCCAGAATCATAAAAATCAAAGAAATTTAGAGGTAGAATGGACTTAGAAATCATCTGTCCCATCTAGTTTATTTCAGAGATGAGTTCCTTCATCTAACCCTGGTATGCTGTTGCCCTTAGTCTTCTTATCACTTTGGTTGCCCTCTGTATGAATTTCTATCTGTTGGTGGTCTTCCTACAGTCTGGTACCCAACACTGAATACAAAATTTCCAATATGGTGTGCTGTATTTAGGAAAGGCACTAACCAACTTAAGTCCATACAGACAAGGATAGTCAGGATGAAGATCCTAGAGATAATATATAAGGACAGAGAAGATCTGTGGAAAACTGATAGAAGAGCTGATTTCACGTATGTGAAGAGCTTTCTTGTAGGAGAGGGAGTACACTTGTTCTATTTGGCTCAAAGGGCACAGCCAGAAGCAATTAATTCAGTTTTATATAAGGAAAAATATCCTATTAGAGATGTCAAAATATGAAATGAGGTACCTTGAGAAGCACTGGGATTCCCAATCAGGGGCAATCTTCAAGCAGAGGCTGGAATACCACTGGTCAAGTAGATATGTTTTATACCAAATAACTTCTGGGGTCCCTTTCAACTCTTGAGTTTCCATGACACTAAGAACTAGAGAAGTGAAATGATTTGCCCAAGGTCATGAAAGGGTTAGGATGGTTAGAAAATGTTAATGAAATAAGAATATTGGAGAGCCACTATGGTATAGTTGAAAGAGCAATGGTGTTTGGCCCAGAAATTCCATTACTGGGTTTTTAATCTAAGGAGGTAAAGGGCAGAGTTAAAGTCCTATATGGAACAAAATATTCCAAAAGCACATTAAAGAGGATGTTCATCAATTGGAGAATGGTTGAGTAAATTCTGGGATATGAATGTGTAGGCATATTACTGCACCATAAGCAATGTTGACTTAATAATTCAAAGAAATGTGAGAACACTTGTATAAACTGGTGCTAAGCAAAGTAAACAGGGTTAGAAAGATATACACAATCAAAGTCTACAATAATATAAGTAAAAACAATGCAAAAAAAGCAATGAAACTCAGAATAAATGCAATAATCAATGCTGTATCCCAAGGTCACATGACTACCAATGCACAAAGTCAGACATAGTGGCTGGTTGGTCCAGTGCTTAGAAAAGGGCACAGAGGAGAGGCTTGAAAAATGCTAGCTGACTGATTGTTTTTATTTATGACAAGGGATGTGAAGGGTAGATATGGAAGTGATCATGCTATAAAATACATACATTAAAAAATCTAAAGAAAAAAGTGTTATTGTTATAAGAAGAAGATGAGCTCAAGTATTTGTTCTGATTCTTATTAGCTATATGACTCTAGGAAAACCACTCAAACTGTGTGAGCCTTAGCTCCATTAGCTTTAAACTAAAATCCTTGAAAAAACATGGCTAAGAGGCAAGTGAAGTCCAAGAAACATTAGCTGGATAGAGAGCACTTGGCTGATCTGTGTGGGTTTATGTGCTCTAGCTCAGGTGAATGACATTCTATGTCACAAAAGAACAAAAACTGCATGATGTCAGAGAAGTGCTGACTAACTTTTGAGGAATGCTGGAGAAAAGAAATGCCAGAAGTCTGGAAATGGACAAGTATCCTGATTGTCAAAAGAGGAAAGAAGTTTGATTGAGTTTGAGATTCATTTATTTTACTATCTATGATCTCACCAATGTACAGATTCCCACCCCTCACCTCCTTCTTATCCTGTGTAATTCTTGCCCATTTTCCCCTAAATCTTTCCTAGAGGATCTACCTAATGGACTGCACATTATCCTATCAATCTCTCACCAATGTGGTATTCAAGTTGTTCATCTGTTAAAACCTCACTCTTTCTGCAGAACTTTCCCATATCCTTTACTGATCAGATCAAATGTTAGCTTTTAACATCACAAAAGAAATCATCATTGGCGAGATGCTACAGCCTACTTCTGCCTACCAAATGAACGGCTTTGATTTGGAGAATACAACGTTTGATGGTTTGTGGTCATATTAGAGCAAGCATCACTGGAAGAACGTATTTGTTAAAACTGTGTTTTCAGTTGGGAAGTCATTAGTGTAGAATCACTGACAGGGATGTATAATTTCCCAACTGCAATCTAGTCTCTTAGCTCTCTTCCTTAGATTCAAATCTGGTCTATCTGCATACTTTCCGTTTGGAATGACAATGCAAGATCTACGTAGCCATATATTAACTTACTGAGTTACCCACCAAAGTATATTTTATACTCTATACAATAAACATTCATTATCCAGTTAGGGAATACATGCATCTGTAGTACTGTGTTCAATTCTAAGGATCCTATTTAGAGGCAGCTAGGCTGCACAGTATAGAGCACCGGGTCTAGAGTTAGGAAGATCAACTTTCAAATGTGGTCTCAGACACTTAATGACTGTGTGACCTCAGGCAACTTATTTAACCACAGTTTGCCTCAGTTTCCTCAACTATAAAAAGGGGATAACAATAGCACCTACCTCCTGGGCTTGTGCTGAGCATCAAATGATGTAATATAAGTAAAGCCTGGCACATAGAAGGCACTATATAAATACTGGTTTTTATTAATATCATTATTATTAAATGATTATATTTGAAAAGGTGACTTACTTTAATGGAAACTTTGAGGTCAGTAAAAGGGCCCTATAATTTCCCCAGAGCCACATAAACCACTTTCTTCCTCATTTTTAGCTCCAAGTCCAACTCCTTGTTCCCCTCTACTGTCCTTCTCAAATACTTATACCACTGGACAAACTCAGTCCATAGGTTATTCACCCAAATGAATATTGAAATCTGGACAATACACTTTCTTCATCTACTTTGCCTTTCCTGTGTGACTGTTAGGCCAAACTTCTTTGAGAAATTGTAGATTACTCAAAGAAACTGGTGCTGCTCTATGACAGTGAGACATAAAATATTAATGACCCCCAAAACTAAAGATGAGTATCACACAATAGGCAATGGAAAAGTATATGGTGGGTTTAAACATTCTGCAATAAATAACCATTAAGGAACTCTGAAGAAGAGTAGGAGTAAAGGATGCCATAAAGGAATCAAATGACAGAGAAAACTGGACAATCACATCTCAAAGTGAAGGTGAAACACATTTCTTTATTGGTACCATTATGACATAAAGAAAAAGTGTAGAAGGCTTCCAGTTTGTTGGATGGATCCATTGTGGAGAATCTGATGAGAGGCTCATAGGATAGACAGGTATGTTGAGTTACAATCTGTATCACTAGAGAAAACTCCCAAACTAATGGGATCACAGATCTATATGAGTATATGAAATGTTATTATGTAATGTGTAGACCATTTCTCCCCAGTTTTGTATCATTTAAAAATACAAGAATGCCATATATACTTTAAGCTATTTCCTGATGAAAATGTTAAGTAGCACAGGCTCAATCAAAGATATCTATGGCACTCTACTTATAAACACCCTTCCAGATCAACACTGAATGATTAATAACTTTATCCATTTAAGTACTGCAATCTAATTTGTATCCCTTTATCTTTGCTACAAGACACTTTGTCAAAGACCTTCCTAAAATCTGGGTTAAATTAGATACTATGCATGGTGTTATGGAAAGAGGACCTGAGTTAAGGCCACTTAAGACACTTAAATTCTATGGGCCTCTGGAGTTTTCTACCTTTTCAGTCTTCTTACGTTTTCTTCCCCTCCACATACTCCATCAACAATGGTCTATTTGCTACTCTTTTTTCTTACATAACACTCCATTTCCCAATACCATCCTTGTTATTGTCTAATTCCAAATTGCTTTCCAGAATTGGTCTAATCCACAGCTCCACCAATTATAGGGTTCCGGTATTTCCACAGTACTCCAAACACTGACCCCTCTCATCTTTTGTCATTTTTGTCAATTTGCTAAGTGTGTTGTATTCTTAGGGTTATTTTGATTTACATTTGTTATTATTGATGATTTGATGAACCACAAGGTGGTTCTTTTGCAAACTGCTTCTGTTCATTATTGGGTTAAGAAATCAATCTTTCCCTATTCCTGTGAAAAATATATGATTTATTTCTCTTTTAATTTTTATGGCATGATCTTTAATATTCAGGATATATATTCATCTTGAATTTATTGTAATGCATTGTACAGAATGCTGAGCTAAATCTAATTTCTGCCAATCCACTTTCCAGTTGTTATTTTTTTCAAGCATCTCTTGTCAATCAAATAAGTAGTTCTTGCCTATGTAATCTGTGGTTTGGGGCTTATCCCAACACTGATTCAATAAATTATTTCTGATTCTTACTTTTCTAGTTCATTCCACTGATGTTTTTTGTTTTAAACATGTTCCATGTAGTTTTGATAATTACTTCCTTATAATGCTGTCCTCCTTTAATTACTATTTTATTTATTTATCGGGTTTTTTTTTGCTATTTTCCTTGGTATTCGAGACCTTTGGTTCCTCCAAATGAATTTTGTTACTATTTTGTCAAGTTCTGTAAGGTATCCCCTTTGGTAATTTGGTTGGCATAGCAAATTTATAGATCAGATTTGGTAGTTTGGGCATTTTTGACACATTATTATGTCCCAGTCACGAGCAGTGATTCTATCTCCAATTATTTAAAGTTTTTTTTTTTTAAGTTTTTTTCTTTTTTTTTTTAAGAATCATTTTGGGCATCTAGGAGGCACGATGGAGAGAATGTCAGGCTTGGAGTCAGGAAGACTCATCTTCTTGAGTTGAAATCTAGTCCCCAGATACTTACTCTCTGTGTGACACGGGCAAGTTACTTGAGCCTATTTGCTTCAGTTCTTCATCTGTAAAAATGAACTGGAGAAGGAAATGGCAAACCACTCTAGTATCTTTGCCAAGAAAACCCCAAATAGGGTCAGGAAGAGTCAGAAACAACTAAACAACAGCAAGGATCATTTTGTTTCCACATCTACACAGGTGTTGGTTGACTCATAGATATTTTACGTACTTTGTACCTATTTTGAATTGGACCTCTTAGGATTATCCTTCCCCAGTTTAGTTATCAGAAATATATTTACCTCATAAAAAGTTCAGTAAAATGTTTTCTTTCTCATTTTTTTAATAATTTGTATGATATGGATATTAATTATTCATTAAAAGTTTGAAAGAATTCTCCTATAAATATATCTAGAACAGTGTTTTATTTTTCCTTTGCAGCTAGTTTAATTTCCTTTTCTGGACTTAAATTATTTAATATATCAATATTCTTTTTAAAAATCACAAAACTCATCCCCCTGGACCCTTCCTCCTCCCTTACTGCCGGTATCCAAACAGTTCCCAAGGTTTACTGACTCTCTTTCTACAATACCTCTCCCAGCAATATCCTCCTTTCACTCACACAGTCCTTACCCTCACTCAGGTCTATCTCACGTCTCACCTGGACTATTGCAATGGCCACCTAATTGGCTTGCCTGCTTCAGGTCTTTCCCCTCTCATGGTATTCCTAAAGCCCAGGGCTAACAACATCACTCTCTTATTCAAGAAACAACTGTGGATACCAATGGTCTCCAGGATAAAAATACAAATTATTCTCTTTGGTATTTGAAGTTCTTCACAATCAGGTTGCAACCTATATTCCCAGGCTTATAGTACTGTACTCTTCTTTCCAGTCAAACAGGTCTCCCTTGCTGTTTCCCCATCCTCACCTGTGACTTTTAGCAGAGTATCTGTCCCCTATGCCTAGACTCTCCAGACTGAGCCCAGCACTGCATTCTTACCATTACAAAATTCGGCTTCACGTGATGGTACTGATGCTATAGGAACAGCACCTCTTCCAACATCCAAATACTTCTTGATTTATTATTCTTGTGGCATGTACCTCCCCTCTTGCCAGAAATGGAAATCAGAGACAAATGGGGTGGCAATGAGCCATTTAAGCCCCCCTAGAAGAGTACCCCAAAACTTCAGATGGCTACAGGTTCATCTCTGAGATAAGTCTGAACTAGAATGGGCTTGGGAGCCCAACAGCTACTCCAAGCCTACTCTTGGCTTGGGCTAGTTCTTTTTTGCTTTTTTGGAGGGCAATTGGGGTTAAGTAACTCACCCAAGGTCATACGGCTAGGTTTTTGTTTGTGTGTGCGTTAAGTGTCTGAGGCCGGATCTGAACTCAGGTCCTTCTGACTCCAGGGCCAATGCTCTACCTAGCCGCCCCTGGGCTAGTTCTTAATCTACAGTGTCTACAAATAGATTGATCAGTTCTTGGGTCTGGCCAGGAGTTAAATATAACTAAAAAGGTTTTGGCTTGATCTCATTTAGAGGGAATTTATAATTCTGTGTAGGATGAGGGAAGCATAATCAAAGAGCCCAACCATTCATTCATCCATTTACCCATCCACCTTTCCACCCATTCAATCATTCACTCAATCATCAATTCATCCATCAATCCAAAAGGTTCTAGGCAGAAAGCATGTCATTACTCTCTCTTATATTTAGGTAGCTATAAATCCAATCACTTAATCTTAAAGCAATCCTGAGAGGCCTTGAGAGAGTTGGTAGTGACTCTGAATATGATGCAGCCACTTGGTGGTACTAAATGATGCGTGGACATTGTAATGACTAATAATTCTACTGTGACATGAAAGATATTATCCATTTTTGTGATGAAGACACTGGGCATAAAAAGAGCAAAATGATTTGTCTAATGAAACAGAGTAAGTTTGAGTTGAGTTGGGAAGTGGGAAGGGGTGGTAAAAAAGGGTGACATAAAGCCAAAGAATGACATTCTCCGTGTCAGTAAAGAGTGTTACATTAGATTAGATCCATGAACAATCTTCTATTTTGTTCCCCAAGTGGCTTTAAGGGATTGTTCATGGCCTTTCATGACATCATCCTCATAGGTTAGGAGACATCCACAAATCCCTTTAATAACCAGCTATAATCCATTAATTTATCTAAATCCTCTTTTGAGCCTGTTTGGTTTTTCCACCTGCATGAGGTATCATAGTAACAGGGCCCCCTGTGACTTTGTGCAGGGAAACAGACAACTGGTTCCCCACTGGTAGTCAGTGACACTGTGCTCCAGAGCAGGCCCAGATGTACAGCCCATCACCTTGCAGCCTGTGTGGAAGTGACTTATACATAGTAGGCAAATAAATAAAATAACTCGACCAGATGTTTTCTAAGCTTCCTTCTTGAGCTTAATCTATGAATTATGTTGGGTTGAATTCTCCAGGGTGAACAATGGCCTCCCCTTAGTTCTCTAGGAAGGACATTCTGATGTTGATTGGGAAATGGTGTTATAGATGTAATTGTCACATGGTGGATGGACTATGAGAACTATGTTAAAAGGCCCTCTGTAGATTTAAGTGGGAAAACTGGTCCTAGGAAATCCAGACTTTTGCCATTACTTCAGGCTGACTTGTCTGATTTTTTAAATTTCCTCTGAAAATAATGTAATTTTCATCTGTCTCAATCCCAGTTGAGGTCCCATTTGGACCAGGTCTTGTTGCTAGGGCACTCTTCTCCATCTCCCTTGCCTTCCTTTCCCTGTATGGTTTGTTTTAAGAAGTCTTGTTGTCTGGAAAGAACTTTGCAAAGCTTAAGGCATGATATAAATGTGAGTTATCAACCAGCGTAAAACAAACACTGGACTGTGAGTCAGGAGACCTGAGTATGGTTCTAGGAGGCAAGTCATTTAACGTGCTCTGGCCACATTTTCCTTTTTTAAAATGAAGGGAGTTGGGCTAGTGGATATTTAAGGGCCTCTTCCAGTTTCCAAATGTACCATGCTATTCAGCCGGGAAAAGACAAGGTTACCTAGTCTTCTTTTTGAACATTTGTTTCATTTTGAGAAATGACAAAGGAATAAAATGTGTAAGATGGAAATTTTCATTATAAGAGTGTTATTAAGTGACCATATGTTCTTAAGAAAAATAAATCTATATGACTGTTTCAAAATTGAAAAAAAGAACATAAAGTCGGCTCACTTCCTACTTTCCTACAGTTAACAATATCGCAAGTTTGGCTGAAGTATCCATGTTCAAGACAAAGACGATGGCATTCTGAATGAACCCATTTTAAGATCTTACTGGTTCACTTTTCACAAATGGATTGTAAGCTATAGAAAGCAATAGCTCTGGGAATAATAACATATAATGCCCAAAAAGTCTAAGTGATTTCTAGGTGAAAGCTTCATTTGTTTTGAACAATTCTTTTTTGAAGGGAGCATATGCAAGGAGAAAATAAACCTAAAGAAACAGAAAGAGCTTTGTGTTAGCAGCAAATGGGCAGCAGGAAAAATAATAATCAAAATAACGAGTCTCTCTGGGGAAGGTAGTTTCTTGAGCAAATGTGTTTCCAAATCATCAGAAAATTATTGGTGATATCTTGCTTAAATGATGCATGACTTGTATAATTCTTTTCATTTTAATCATGAATTAGACGGAAAGATTTCTAAAGTGCCCATTATACTACAAAATATGCAAACTAGATTCACATACAAAGGCAAGAGACTCAAATAAGAATATACATTAGCTTTCCAAACAGCCATTTGCCATTTAATTTAGGATGACAGTGGGAAAATATAACATAAGTGTAATATTTAGTTTATATCCTGTCTTGGATTATATATCATCTTCAAGTTTGTTTTATGATTCAGCTATTCCAAGAGGCTGAAAATATGTCATTAAAAATTAATGTGTTATCTTACACAAACTACAAATATTTAAAAATGGGGATATAAATAAAAAATAATAAAAATAGCAAGCCAACTAATACTGAAGAGGGAGGGAGGAAGAGAGAGAAGGAAAGGAGAAAACAGGAAGAAAGGAAAGAGGAAAAGAGAGAGAGAGACAGGGAGAGGGGGGAGAGAGGAAAAGGGGGAAAGAGGCAAAGAGAGAGAGAAAAAGAAGAAGAAGAAGGAGAGAGAGAGGGGGAGAGAGAGAGAGAGAGAGAGAGAGAGAGAGAGAGAGAGAGAGAGAGAGAGAGAGAGATCAAACATCCAGTTTCTATTCTAGACCATGTATGGAAACAGACAGACACAGGAGACAGAAGCCAAATATGAAGCTCCGACAGGGTTTGTTTTCTATGTATCCATTATTTTATTCTATACTGCCTAATAATATTTCCTTTAGCATGCCATATTTTTCAAATAACACTACAAAAATCAAAACTACATATAAATGCTAGCATGAAAATGCTGAACTTTGCGTCTGCTGAATTCTGCTATGGGGCTTTTCTGCAATGTGAGACATTGTAGAGACAAAGATTTCCCATTGCAATATTCCATTTTCAAAGTCAAACAATTTTGGGGACCATCCCTCTCCATCATCCCCCATACCCTCAACCTCTTTTCCCAACCATGACCTCATGTGAGAATACTTATTTCCTTGAAAGCAATATAAAATTCCAGTCTGAGAGTAAAACATTTTTAGCCTATTTCAAAATAGCAATAATGAGCTAGAACTGCCTTAATTTTTCAGCAGCAAAGGTGCCAAAGACATCCCACAGTTCTACATAGATGCTTTTTTTGAGCTTGCTTTTGTTAAAAAGATCAGGATATATAAGATAGAATGGTACCACCTACCTTACTCTATTTCACCCCCTTTCTGTGTAAATGAGAAACTGGGTGAAAGTCATATTCTTATCAAACATATAGTTATGGTGACATGGCTGCCTCTACAACAAATTAAAACACAATGGAGCCACTCCATGCCAAAGATAATAAGGGAACTATTTTCAAAATAGGAAAGATTTGTTTAACACAGACTATAAAGACACCTCTTTGCATTAGAATGAATGTTCTTCTTTATTGCATACTGATTATTTTCTATAGAATTTAAATTGTACATAAAATTATAATTGTGTCTAGCTTAATGCAAATTGATTGTCCCAATTATTGAGAAAGGATCTGAATTTTAATGGTCTATTTTGCTGGACACATGCCAGGCAAATCAGCAAAAACTAAATATCTCTAACTGTGGAGGTACAGGGGAAGCAGTTATACGAGAAGGAAGGGTAGTTTGTTTGCCTGCTTGTTTTAAATTAGCAAGCTTTTCCCAGGGATGAGAAAATCAGTCTAACTTCCTCTGATAAAAGACTGACACAGCTACTTTGGGGTAATTTAATTTCACTTTGAAAAATGGCTAAATTCTGACACCAGGAGAGCAGTACCTTCTCATTTGCAAAGCCAAACATTCTTTCTATATACAGACTAGATTAGCCATGAAAAATCTGACCTCTCCCCTGAAGGTAGAATCCATATGAAATGCGGCACATATTTTGTTGTACATACATGGAGGAGACAGGGCTGTTACACTGGAGGGTCTGAGGGGCAGACCACCCCAGGTGCTGGCTGCAGACACAGCCGAGCTTCTTGGCTCAAAGTTCAAGTTCAACATATCTGATTTTTAGAAATCCAGTGTCTACAAAGGAAAAATAAATATCCTTCTTATTTACAGTACCAGGAAAGAGCAGACCTCTGTCATTTTGTTACCCAGATGGTTATAACATTTTTATAGTTAAATTACAACCACTGATGCCCTAAGGATAGATACATCTGCCCCAAATCCTGTGGGATTCTCTCAACCTTAGTTACCAGAACCTTAGATAACAAGTTTAAAAATCACCTCTATTGAGTGCTGTAATAAACTCTTTAGTACATATACGTTTACAACAAAGCTACAGCATGATTGGTAATTTTAGGGGATTATGGAAGCTCCCATCAAATTAATGTTATAGTAACTGAAAAGAGATGTTTTTAATAATATTCCGACATTAAAAATGACCCCTCTCTTCTAGAAAAGCATAGTAGAGATTATCAATTCAGATTCAGGGGAGTGAATTGAAATTTCTATGTCCTATTTTTCCTGAATTAAGTTCTCAAGATCCTAAAGGGTTAAGCCATATATTTAATAGTTTTATAAAAGTATAAAAAAGCGAGCTAGTACTGAGGATCATGAAAACAATAAGAAAATATGAGGCATAGATCTGGAAATGTAACCAATGAGCATATTTGGTTTAGAAGTGTTGCTTTGCTATATTTCCTCTTTCCTTGACACCGTTTTTTGTTGGACGTCACACCCTTATCATTAAGCTTGCAGTTAAGAAAATTTTCTAGTATGCTTAATACAGACTGATTTTTTTGTAATTTTATTTTCACCAAGACCCTATACTTTATGAAGAACAGAAAAGTCTACTCACAGTTTTTTGATAATCAAAGGTAAATTTGCCTCTAAACTCATTTTTCTAAATGTGGAATGCCCATAGGTTATGAGGATGGTTCCCCCAACTTCAGTTACCACAAACAACAGAGAAAGCCATAAAAATTATCCCTGCTTAGTAATATGAGAAATCACTTAATAATATCATTATTATATATATAAATCTATACCATGGTTATTACTGTGGGTTTATAGGAACAGAAACTGCTATAAAATGACATAATTTAGGTACTAAAAGCTCATGTTTTTAATGAGGTTTTAATTTTGAAAATCTCTATTTCTTCCCTTGGAAATCTGGGACCAGTAAGAGATCAGATGATGTGAATATAGGGAAGGGAAAGGCACAAAGAAGGTGCAGATAAATCTGCAGAACAGCATAATAATACAAAATAAATTGTACATTTGGCATCTAAATACTAACTAATCCAATGCTCTGCCCCCACAATTTGCAAAGGACAGACTGGTGGAGTTCCATTTAAGCAGCAAGTGTCAGTAATATATCATCTAGATGGATACCTACTTTATTTTAATGTCACATTTGGCTAGAAAATAAGCATTATAATTTACATTTGCTAGAAAAGATTAACTCACATGCCATTTTAATGCTTTCTTTTATAAGAGATGCCTTTAAAAACACCCTTTTCTAATCGAACTTGTGTGTATTCCTTCTGCAATAAGAAAAGGACACAATTCTCTATTTTCATCTACATAAATACTGTCCCCCTCTAGGAAAATAGCTTTTAAAAGGGAAGCTAATCTCAGAAGAACTTTCTTGGGCCCAAAAAGAGATGCTCGCCTAAAACTGAGGTTAATACGTACAAATCACTGTCAGTATCATTTTGTACTACATAGCTAAGAAAAACAAGAAAGTCTAACTTTTTTACCTCCTTTCTGTAAATATGCATTCTACTAAACAAACAAAAACTGAATAAAGCATTTGTGCTGGGTTTTTTTCCCAAAAGTAGCTAGATATCAATCAGTCTGTTAAAAATTATTTTCTTATATGTATGCCCCTACTACCTCCTAATGGAATAGATCTGCTATAAGCATTTGTTTTAGGAAAATAAATCTTATGTGGGCCATCAAAGAAGCAAAACAAACAAACAAACAAAAAAACCTCAATGAATTTTTTTTTCCAGAAAAAGCCACTAGCATATACCCAAGTCTAGGCCTAGTGACTTTCTGTGCATTATTACTTAGAAGTAGATAATTCTTTCTCTTAATTGACCAATATGCTTCTTGACTGACAACTACACCTCTTTCCTCTATAAAGTGGAAAAAGAGATGCATGAAAATAATGATCTTCAAATGTGCTGTCTCTAGTCTCTGACTATATTTATATGTATATCTCCTGGGACTGAAGATCCCTAAATCAATCAATCAGTAAGTATGCATTAAGCACCTAACTGTGTTAGCCACCAGGTATAAAAAGACTAAAAGAATAAACAATCCCTGTCCCCTGTACATTCTTTGATTGTAACTCTCTCTGAAAGTGGAATTATTTCAATTTCACACAAAAATTGATTTTAGGGGGAAAAATAAAATATGGTATTTATCTCTGAAATAAAAAAAATTAAAATCTAATTTTCATGTATCTCATTAATAAAAAAATTATTTTAAAAACCTCACAAACTAGCAAACTCCTCCCTGAAAATCCTGAAAAACGTAGAGGCCAACCAAAGGTCTAAAAGGTAGCTACAGGGGCAGCTATGTGGTACAGTGAATAGAGCACTGGCCCTGAAATCAGGAGGACCTGAGTTCAAATCTGGCCTCAGACACTTAACACTTACTAGCCATATGACCTTGGGCAAGTCACTTAACTCCAAATGCCATGCCTTCCCCCCTGCAAAACCAAATAAATAAATAGACAGACAGACAGCCAAACAAACAAACAAATAAATAAATAAAAGGTGCCAACAACCTGCTGTGGTGGTATGAGCTTCAGAATTGGAGTCAGAAAACTTGGATCTGAATTCTGGCTCTGTTTCTCTGTGACTTTGGTAAGAGAATTTGAAGATTTTCCCTGCCCTTAATGGACCTCACTTGGAGTCCAACAAGAGAAGCTTGATTATGGGAGGCTTGTTTTTCAGGAAGGCCCACACCTTTTTTTAATTTGTAATTAGGCAGCAGGTCATTAAAGTTATGATGTCCTCTGTCCCTGGAGGTGGTTACATATAGGAAAAGGAAAAATAAATCTCCGCATATATATACGTAGATACACACACACACACACACACACACACACACACATACACACATACACATATATATAAAGTGCCCATTATACTACAAATATACATATATATATATATGTATATATATATATATACTATATATAATATATATTATACACACACACACACACACACATTGAGGTGAGGTTTTGCTTTGGGACTCACTTATCAGAAGAATTGTGTGATATGGCCAGATGAGACTCTGGGCAGCCATTGAGCCCTTGGCTTTAAAACCCCAGATGTTGGTGCTTCTCTCTCTGGTAAGTAACTATGTATGGATATAATGGTCGGACAGCTAGAAGCCCTGTCTGTTAGTCTGTTGAGTTGTGTTATTTTCTCTGTCTGTATTTTTTGTCTGCTTGTAATTTCTGTTTGTATTTTCTCTGAAGTTCAGGGTGCTGACTTTCCCCCCTGAACTAAATAAAGATATACATACATATATGTTTGATTAAAGTAAGATTGTTAACCTTTTATTAGTTGCTTTCCTTTAGAAAAGCAGATCAAAGAACCTATGCTAGCAGCCATCCTGGGTATGCTAGGGTGCTTGCTGTTACACTTTGGACAACTCACTTAATCTATACAAGTTACAGTTTTTTTCATTTTTAAAATGAGGGCAATGGACTGGATGGCCTACAAGGTCCCTTTCAGCACAAAATCCTATGATCCTATGATTAGTTGGAAGAAACAAGAGAGCACAATTTGACTATTCTCTATGACATTCTCCTTGATAAGTCAGGGAGGGAAGGAGAGAAGGCATGATAAAGAGAGAAAGAAAGGAAAGAGGGAAGAAGGGAGAGAGAACTTGCTAAGTACCAGGTACTATGCTAAGTGGTGGGGATACAAATAGAAGTAAAAATAAAAGGCAACCCCTACCCTCAAGGAGCTTACATTCTAACGGGGGAAGACAACACACAAAAAGTTAGGAAGTTGGGGAGGGAGGAAATGATGGCACCCAGAGTAGGGGAATGGTTTTGAAGTCCAGAAAGTGAGAAGCCAGGAGAGAATAAAGACTGGCAGGCCCAGATTCCTTACACAAAACGGGGGCCCCCAGGAGGAACTTACAAAGGGGGAAGGAGGAAAGAAGAAAGGGGTCTTCCTGGGAGAGGTGAGAAAGTTGTAGAAATAGTGAATGCTCCATAGAAAAAAGGTTCCAAGAGCTAAGAGAAATTCTAGGATGAGAAAGCAGCTGAAGCATGCTTCTGAGGTCCAGAAAGTCAAGAGCAGAGCCTGGTTTGGCATTATGGTAGAGAAGGTTCCAGTCCCAGCTCTGCCATTTGATTGGCTGCTATGACATTGGGCAAGTCATTTATCTATTCTTCTTCTCAGTTTCCTTGTGTGTAAGATAAAAGAGTTGGGTTAGAAGGACTCTAATTCTATGGTACTAAGAATGTGACATAATAATCCCTATTTCTGTATTGTTTTAGGGTTAATAAAACATTTTTATCACCACAACTCTGAGCTAAGGTGCTATGAGTATTCTATCAAGGAGGATGCACTGGAGCCAACTCTATTTGGCTTGGGATAGTCAACTGCTAAGTTTTTAGAGTGAACATTTACACCTCAGAAATTCGCAAATGCTATACAAACCAAGGCTCCATTTATTATTTTGTTAATAATGAAGATTAAACTTAAAAGTGTGTCTGCATACATTTTTGTTCCCAGAGAGCCTGGTTGCTAAACATTTACCAGTCCATTCTTAATTATATCCCCTTTTAACAGCTGAAGAAACAAACTCAGAAAGACTGTATGTAATGTCCATAGTAATAAAGCCAGAAAGTTCAGAGGAACCAAGGGCTCCTGATCACACACATAGCATTCTTTCCATTACACTATGCAATGCCATATAAATGCAATATAAAATCATCTGATTATTATCTATGGTATAAGTATAGTCATCCATTAAGGATAACTAGAAGGCAGTAGAGCATAGTCCTTGCCCTCAAAAATCTTGCAATTTAAAAAGAAAATGATCCACCATATATAAAAGAATTATACAAACAGATATGTATGTACATATGTGCATACAGATATACATATATGTGTATATGTTCATACATACATATACACATGTGTAGTGCTCTGGGGATATTGAAGTCAATGGAACTGAAATTATATGAATAAACCAATGGAATGAATCTGGTTTAGGACTGTCAAGGAAAGGTTTGTGCTGGAGGTGAATTTTAAGTAAAATTTTGGAGGAAGAGGAGGGGTAACAGTTCAAGATTGGAGAGTACTGATCTCACAGAAGTGTTTTTGGCTAAGATGGCTGCCTGAAGCAAAGGCATACCTACATTCCTCCTCCAGCAAAACCCTAAAGTTTGCACCAGATCAAATAATGGTCAAGAACTCCAATGAGAGCCTATAGTGTCTTCTGCCCTAGAACCACACAGAAGCCTTAGGAAAGGGGGCTGCCATAAAACCAGGACTTCCTTCCACTGCAACCAGAGGATGATCAGAAATACCCATAGCATATGAGGTCAGGTGTCTGGAGACAAAAAGAATGATGGGCTCCCTTAAGAAAGACTCAGAGTGGTCAGAAAATCTGAGTGAGAATCCTGGATGTGTGAGAGAGCTACAATGCCCAACTAGAATAGAGGGGCAGCCCTCAGACTGGAACACAATAAATCAAGGATATCCGAGGTCCCTAATACTTTGTCCTGAGACACCAGAGAGATATCTGAAGATCCTAAGCGCTAAGCCTCAATATTCAGGAGTATCTAACCCTGGGAGGTGGAGGATAGCTCAAGAACCCAGGGTACTCAAGGTGAGATAAGGCAGAGCTCATTACCCCACTCAAAAGTGAAGCAGATGGCAGAGCTCAGACCTGGCACAAAACCTCAACTCAGAAATTAAAGTTGGAGAGATGAGCAAATCAAAGAAAACAACGCCAGTATCAAAAGTTATTGCAAATTTAGAGATCCCCCCAAAGAAGGGGAAAGCAACTCCATATAACTACAAGTAGATATTCAAAGGGGGAAAAAGCTTTCTATAGGTCTACTAAATACTCAAAATAAATGAAGCGAAAGCTCCCAAGGAAATAATTGGAAAGAGAATAAAGTGGCAAAGCTGACCCAATAAAAAGGTTCCCATCAAACCTTATTCTGGAGAATGAAATAAAAAGGAAAAGAACTAGAAACCAAGACGGCATCTTAGATTGCCTCTTGTACAATCAGTGAATGACAAATCTGGTCTCATGAATATAATGGAATACTATTTTTTTTCTTCTTGGAGGGCAATTGGGGTTAAGCGACTTGTCCAAGGTCACATGGCTAGTTTATTTTGTGTGTGTGTGTGTGTGTGTGTGTGTGTGTGTGTGTGTATTTGTGTGTGTTAAGTGTCTGAGGCCGGATTTGAACTCAGGTTCTCCTGACTCCAAGGCCGGTGCTCTATTCACTGTGCCACCTAGCCACCCCCCACATAATGGAATACTATTGTGCCATAAGAAATGACAGAGTCAATTTCAGAGAATCTTGGGTAGTATAAACTGATGCAGAATGCAATGAGCAGAACAAGGAAAATCATTTATATAAGGACTACTGCATTGTAAAGCAAAATCGTTTTGCAAGTCTTAAAAATTCTGATCAATGTACTGACCAATCATGTCTCTGGAGGACCTATAGTGCATGTTTTTCACCTCCTGACCAAGAAGCAAGAGACACAGTTGCATACATACAGCTTTGGACATCCAAATGGTCACTGTGTGGATTTGTTTTGCTTAATTATGCTTATATTTTAGAATTGTTCCTCTCCCTCCCCCCACCTCTTGTTATTTAGTCGAGGAAGAGGAGCAAAGACAGGATTAGCAACAGTGATTGCCAAAAATATGAGGACTGTTGGAAGATCTTTTAAAATGCCAACGGGAGCAGAAAGAAATTCAGAAGGAAGCACAGACAAGGAGGACAGTTTCCAAAGTAACATGTAGATGTTATACGCTTTTTAAAAAGCAAGTGGTATGAAAAAAAATTTTTTAAAGCAAGTGGTATGAAATGGAGATTCACAGTTTAATAGAAAACCCTTTTTTTCTGCTGTAAGGAAATGTTCTTTTTTTGCTATTTAAGTTCAGAATAAAAAAATAAAAAACACTTCATCTCACAAGGGAAAAAAGATTGGAGGGTACTTCATGCAGATTGGGAATGAAACGTACAAGATGTAGAAAACTGAAGTAACCCGTAGGGCATGGCAATCAGGTATTATAAGTGTTCAAGGTGGGATATGACAGGAGATGAACATAATTTAATTTGGGGGTTAGGGAGGGCAAAATGCTAGGGATTTAGGGAAATAAGAAATGGTAGAAGAAATTTGTGAAGTTCATAACCAAAGACTAGTAATCAATGGCGCAGTGTCACTGGGAAATAGCTGAGAAAAACTGCGACAGATGTAGGTAACATGCTGAGAGGAGTCTCACAAGGACTGATCTGAGATAGATATTATTTACTGCTTTTATCTATGATACGGATTAAAGAATTGAGAATATGCTCATTATGAATGCAGGCACACTAAGCTGGGTGAAGATGTTAACAGCTCAGAAGACAGAAATAGAATGAAAAGTGACTGTAACAAATTTGATAAATTATTCACCAAAAAACCCAAGATACTGTTCAATACTTTAAGTGAAATATTACAAGCTAAAAATTCAATAAACTTTGGGGCCAGAAATAAACTACACAAACGTAGATGGTAAAGGCTAAGTATAACACAAATCCCATTCTTTCAGTGCAAACGATCTCAAGTAGATGGTAGGAAGGAAGAAATCAGTGAAAAGCAAACTGGTTTGAGAACCCTTCACAGCAGTTTGGGTATTACCTTCTAGAAATCTGCAAGATGCCTTTCCTGATTCCTTCATCTCCCATTTTCAAGGGCTCTTGCTCTCTTAAAATTACCTTGTATAATAATACACATACTTTGTATTTACTTCTCAGTGTCTATTATATAAGCACCTGGATGGCTAGGACTGGTCTTTTTGTCTCTGCTTGATCCTTAGCACAGTGCCTTGGACATAGTAGATGCATCACAAACATTGCTACATTTTATTGTTGAATCTGAGGACACAGGTTCAATGCCTAGTTCTTCTTAACACATGTAGGATCTTGGGCAAGACACTTCTCTTTGGGCATCAGCTATTTCATTGCAAAATTAGGGAATCCTACTAGTAGGATGGACTATTCTTTCGAGCTTTAAATCTAGGGTTTGTTGTCACAAAAGTCTATCTCTTGAACACCCATATTTTTCAAGTGATGTTGCCGATTTTTGTGCAATAACCCAAAAGGTAGTAGAAAGGTGCACAGAGGGCACAAGCCCCAGGTTACTTGTGTATGAAAAGTGACCGAAAAGACATATCTGAGGATCTACTTAAAGGTGGGGTGGTTATATAGCAAGAATGGCAGATAGGAAATGGAGAGACCTAGTGGTGCATTGTCATATTTAAGGTACTAAAAGCAACATGATGAAAGCCTTTAGCATATTAGGAATTCTATCAAGAATTTATGGGAAAACATGGGCAAGAATCACATAGGATGAGAAGGTGGTAGAAGCTGTGGGATCTACATCACTGGGTAGAGTATCTCATCCTGATGAAATCATGAATTCACCCAAGTATCATGTTAAAAGAATTGTGCTGAGCGCTGGAGATGCAAAGATGGAATCCAACACAATCCTTGTTCTTAAAGAGTTTATAAGTTACTTGGGGGTAAAACATACACAAAGTATTATAACATTACTTGGGAAAGTACTACGTAGATAGTACTACGTAGATAGTCAAACAATCCACCAATAAGCACCGATAGGCATCAATATGCCAGGAACTGTGATCAGCATTGGAGATAGAACAGGAGAGGTTCAAGGAGAAACAAATCATTTTTAACTGGGGATATCAGGAAGCTTTTATGAAAGAGGTAACACACAGATCAAATTACTGTTAGGTAATTTTAAACTTTGAGAACACTGATTGAAAAAAGTCATTTGATACGAATATAAAAGAACTCATTTAATTTAATTATTTTGGAGGCAAGCAGAATTATATGACTTGCTCAGGGTCACACAGTTAGTAAGATTTGAACTTGGGTCCTTCTGACTCCAGGACTAGTGTTCTATCCATTGCGGCACCTCACTTCTGCTAAACAACTAATTTAAAAAAGATAATATTGATAACAATAACAAAAATTTATGTCATTCTTTTAAAAGTATGTCATCTCACTGGAGCATCATAACAAATGAGGTAGAGAGGGACTTCACAAATTTTTCACCCCTTTTACAGATAAGGAACTAAGTGACTTGTTTTTGACTACAAAGCCATTACTAAACTAAACATATAGATGGAACTTCAGCCAAGGTCTTCCTGACTCCCAGTTCAGCACTCTCTCCACTGTTCCCTCAAATAAAAAGCATGCTTGTAAAAAACAAAACAAAACACAAGCTGAGAAAGAAAAGCAACCTGTGGTCTATATCAAAATGGGTTTATACCATTAACCATTTACTGGTTAAGAACAGAATTCATCCAATGCACAACATAGATAAATAGTAAAATTAACTTACAGAAGCACTACATATTGGGTTTTATTCCAAGTCTTTAGAGAATAAGAAAATGAATTGCTATTGTCACATAGGAAAAGTACAGCCTAACCATGGGCAAGTAGATAATCAAATTATAGGCAAGAATAAAATTATAGGCAATATCTTCCTCTAAATATAACAATGAGTATGAGTCTAACTATTCCTCAAGTGCCATCTTGCTTTCTCCAAACATAACAAGGGTAATATAATGCATGGGGACTGGATTCATAGCACTTACTACCTTAGCTTCATTCGCTCGTGTATTTTTCCATGCTGGATACATTGATCTTCCAATTCATTATTTCGTTTCTGCAATTTTCCCAGTTTTTCCATCATGTATTTGTTTTCTTGATCAAGATGGGAAACTTCACACCTAGAGAAGTAAAATCAGAAAAAGTGGTTCTAGAGAGCTTGTGCATTCTATCATGGCTTCTTTTACCAGATACTCTCAATGGTAACATATCGTCCATACTTAAAGATGCAAAAACGGTCTAAATAAACATAAAAGCACCACCTGAGAAAACAAATGACAAATCAGAAATATTAGTGTAAATTATAATGCCTAATGAAGTTCTTTGCTGACTGTGCAGACCTAAGAAAAATGCTGGATGGATGGACAAATGGAGGAGATACTTACTCTAAAAGCTGCTTGTCTTGGCAAAAATGTCAGATGTGAACATGACTACATCTCTTCTTTTTATGTTTAGTAGGTAAGACCTAATTTCTGGAGCCATAAGTTTTGAAACTCATTCAGAAAATGACATTGGCAGTTCTCAAGATGATAAACATTTAAAGAAGTTTTCTCTTAAATAGGTTCTTGCCTCAAGACAATATTTTTGGAGAAAAAAGAAAATTCATTAAGATTGAACTATTCTTCTAGGTCAGGAGAAGAATTTAGATTTGTCCTGGACAACCTTACCTGATGAATGACTTCCTCCAGCCAATCTTCATCCCTTCTACCAGCAACCTCTTGTCTGAGCTGTTCCAGATGCGTGGAACAATCTCTTCCTATTATATAACAGTAAAAACATTCTTTTGGACAAAACCTGAGACAGTATTTGTTCAGGAAACTCCCAGTTAAGTAATGCCTTCTATTAGCATATATTGGCAACTCTTGTGCATCTTAGAAAACTGGGAGCAACACATTTGGGTGGGGGGGGGAGGCAGGCAGCTGATCTTGAAGTCAGAAGTCTTGGGTTGGAGATCTGTCTCTGACACACCCTGTCTGTTCGACCCTGGGCAAGTAAAAGTGGCTTAACTTCTCAGAGATGGAAACAGCTCTCTATGTCTCTAAAGTGGTAGAGCTGGTACTGATTTACAGTGCAGGAGTGAGGAATTCCTCAGAAGGGAATTTCTGATGCCAATGAAACCACAAGTCCAGAACAAATAATGATAAATATGTAAGAAAAATAAACATATAAAACAACTACACACACACACACACACACACACACACACACACACACACATATATATAATTAATTAATACAATTACTATTGTTGTTCTTATAGCTGACTCTCTACAGTACTTTAAAGTTTATGTTATTTCATTCAGGGGCCATCCTTGCCCATCATATTGACCTGTGTCTTGCCACTGGACTCAGATGACTCTGGAGGAGAAAGTGAGGATGGTGACTTTGCACAGCCTGGCCTCACTTAAATCCAACTCACTTGCAAGTCAAGATATCACCCTCCTGATGTCATTGGGCCTCCTTGAGAATGAAGGACAAACAACAACAGTTTCATTTACCCCTCAGAACAACCTAGTGAGGTAGATATCGTCCTCCTATTTCATAGATATATCACTTCACCTCTTTCAATCCCACTTCAAAACTCAGTTAAAACCCCAACATTACCCATTCTTTAAAATGCAGACTTAATAATTGATCCCCTGGCTCTTCTGTTCCTTTTTATAAGTGTTTTTTTAACTTACCTGATCTCTCTTAGACTATAAGGACTGGAACAACACCACGTTCTAAATAATAGCTAATCATGCCTGGCATCTAGAAGGGGCTTTAAGGTTTGCAAAGCACCTCACGCTTATCTCATTTCATCTTCACAAAACCGTCTTGGTTCTGTTCTTATTGCCATTTTATAGATAAGAAAACTGAGGTAGAGAGAGGTTAAGCGACTAGGGTCACACAGTCTGAAATAGGGAGACAAAGGCACCTTGGGGAATCATCTCATTCAATTCTCTCATTTGTAAAACGATCAGGATAAGAGAATGAGTTCTTGGGTTTTACAAATGTCACCTCATTTGAGATGCACAACAATCCCGTTGGGCTATTGTTATTATTCTCATTTTACAGCTGAGTAAGAGAGAAACAGAGATAGGAAGAAATCAGGTGACTTGCCCAGGATCACACAGCTCGTGTCTGAGGCTGGATTTGAACTCAAGTCTTCCTGATTCAAGGCCCAGTGCTCTATCCACTGCACCACCTAGATGGCTATAGAAAGAGAATACATATCCCCCAAGGTTGGTTGCTGAAGAACATCCTTGATGTGGAGAGAAGCAATGGACCAGGACCCTTTCATATCCCAATTACAATGAGTAATCCTGACAATACGTACAGATTTGGTGAGAAAGACTGTCGCTTACTTAGCTGCCCTACAATATGACTCTGCTTTCTCTGGGGAGCTCGGGGGCTATTTGAAAAGGTTATGTATTTTTTAAATACCTATTTATGGACTTCTGAGAGTCCTTTGTATATTTTCCTTTTTCCAGGGGATTAAATAAAAATAATCACATAGCTGATTTGCACTTGTTATCTTGAGTGCTTATACAAGAGCTACAACCCTGCTACCCAATTTGGCCTAGACACAAATACCTAGACACAAATTCCATCATCTTCCCACTTCTCTAAGTTTTAATCTCTTGCTATCTACTGTCTCCTTTCCTGCTATCTATAAACTGGCCCGATTTCTTACATTCTTTAAAAAAATCCCTCACTTGAGTCTGTCATCCTTACAAGTAATGGACCTCCCAAGGTTGCTGTGAGATAATGTTTATAAAGTGCTTTGCAAGCTTTGTAGGTGCGATATAAATGCTAGCTATTATTTTAGATTTCTCCCTTTCATAGTCAAACTACTAGAAAAAAGGCACATTTTCTCTACTCTCTCTTATCACTCATTTTTCAACCCTTATGTATTCTGGTTTCTGTTCTTGTCAATTCAACTGAGATAGTCAAATTTATTGGCCTTTTCTTAGTTATCACCTTTCTTGACCTTTCTGTAGCATTTGACACTGCTGACCATCTTCCCTCTCTCTGGGTTTTCATGATGCTATTTTTCTCTTGGTTCTCATCTTTCTTGTATGGTTATTCCTTCAAAGCCAGGGATTCTTAACTTGGGGTCCAAGATTCTCTAAGAAATCTACAGAAAGATTCAAGAGAAGTATGTAAAACTTGGATGGGCAGAAAAAGAACTGTGGAGTCTAAATGCATATTGAGGCATTTATTTTCTCTTTTTTTGCATTTTTTTTTCTTTCTTGTGGTTTTCCCTTTTGTTCTGATTCTTCTTTCACAGCATGACTGATGTGGAAATATGTTTAACATGACTGTACATGTATAGCCTATATCAGATTACTTGCTATCTTGGGGAGGGGAAAGGAAAAGGAAGGGGGAAGTTTTAGAACTCAAAATCTTATAAAACTGAATGTTGAAAATTAAAAAGAAATGAATACATTAAAAAGATTACAAAAACAAAGTAATTAAAGCACTCCATACCCATCAGCTATTAAAAAGAAATTGGATGGGAAAAAATAGAACTTGCTTCCTTTATAATCCTATGAACTTTATTTCATGCCTTTAAAAGCATACTGAGGATGGGTCCATAGGCTTCACCAAACTGCCACAGCAGTTCATAACACACACAAAAAAGGTTAGGAGACTTTTTTCTAAGTCTTCTCCTATGTACTGCCTCCTCTAACTGTGAGTGTATTCCAAGACTCTGCTCTAGGCCCTCTTTTATTCTTTTTATTTTCTCTCTCAAGTCTTTCGTCAACAACTCACTCTACATCAGCCCACATATCAAATCATATCAAATCAAATTGCCAAATCTTATCATTTCTATCTCCATACCAGCTTTTACATGTGACCCCTTCTCTTTTCCCACCCAACCACTGTCTTAGTTCAGGCCCTAATCACCTCTTTCCCAGATTATTAAAATAGCCAACTGTTAGGCCTCCCATCCTCAAATCTCTCACCACTCCAATCTGTCCTCCATATTATGACAGCCAAAGAGATTTTCCTTAAACAAAGAACTGAATAGGGCACTCCTCTACTCACTGAACTACATGGCTCCCTATTTCTTCTTTAAATAAAGCCTTTCACAGTCTTGCCCCAATTTAACTTTCCAGCTTCATTGTTCATTACTTCCCCTTTGGCATTTGTAGATCCAGCAAAAATGACCTTCCCTCTTTTTCTCATAGGTAATATGCCCTTCTCCATACCTTTGTACTGGCCATCCTCTATACCCAGAATCTGCTCCTTCCTGAGATCTGCCACACATAATCTGACTCTTCTTTCACAGTATTTCACCATGTTCTATACCAAGGAATTTTCTGATTCTGCTAGTTCTCTCCCTTCTGGATAATCTTGTCCTTTAACTCTTTGCATTTATTTGTATTTAATGTCTTTATATACCATATATGTACTTGTCTCCCCCATTAGAATATAATCTCCTTGAGAGAAGGGATTGTTTCATTCTTTGTACTTGTACCCTCTGCACATAGTACAGTGTCTATGCCAGTCAATAAGTGCTTTTTGAACATGTGAAAATGAATGCTGAAAATTAAAATAAATTATTTTTAAAAATAAATAAATACTTGTTGATTAATTGATGATATCGTCAGCTTCCATGACTTTAATTAACGTCTTTCTGTGGAGGACATTTGGATTTATGTATCTAGCCCTACTCTTTCTCTCCTCTGAGCTCCAGCCCTGTATCACCTCCATTAGGATCATGCCAAGAATTTATACTTTTTCATTGATTTATTCACTCATTCACCACAAAATGCTTATTGGGGATCTCCATCTGAATTAGTTAGGTATCACAAACTTAACACATCCAAAACAGAACTCATTGACCCAAGTATAGGACTTCAGATATACTCCTATTAAAGTTCAGTCAAGATACTACCTGGACTATTGGAAAGAGCACTGGGATTGGAATCAAGAAGTCCTGGATTAAAATTCTGCCACACTTACTAGTTATTTGACCCTGGGTCATACAACACTTACGAGATTTATTCAACTCCCTAGGACTAATCTACAAAACAAGGATAGGTGGGATGTGCCTCACAAAAGAGAGTTCCCCAAGTGGACAAAATCACAGATCACTGATGTATGGGTAGAAACATGTGGATCATATCTATTCATGCTAACTCCATTTTATTAGATTTGATTAATATGGATTAGGGATTTAGAAAGTCACTTCCTTTCCAAAACTCACTTGGATGACAAAATTCTCACCAAAACTCATAGTCTTTCAGGTAAACCACCTATGACCAGGGGTTTGACTATATTTTCTCCCACCAATGTCCCCTCATTCTTATCATTAGTTTGTAAAAGGATTTTTCTAGTTATTATCACAAATCCTGTCCAAATGAAGAAGTATCAAAAATTTTATCACAGATTAACAGATGATTGCAAATCCATTAATTACAATGTGGAGGGGATAAATGATAAATGAAAATCTGGTCTTTTAAATATAATGTGAATGTATAAACATACCTACAACTTGCTGGCATTAATTGTGATAGAGAGGAAAAAGCACAGAATGTGGAGTCAGAAGACCTGGGTTCTAGTACCACTTTTGTGACCAGAGGCAAGTCATTCCACCTCTGAGTCTCAGTTTTCTTATCTATAAAATGGGAAAAACAATGCCTACCTGATATGGCTATAGAGAGGTTTAAATGTGATAATATTTGGAAAATAATATAGTCATGTCAGATCTCTCTCCTTCCTCAAATTTCTCACAATGGCTGTTCTCTTTGAATCCCTCCTATGAATTTAATATATTCTAAATTGTATTAAAGTTTATTTACGTGCCAATTTTATTTCCCTATTGTACTAGAAGCTTCCCTAACAGAGAGGCATATGCCTAGTTTTATTTTTGCATCCCCAGTACCCAACATAGTCAGTGTCTTGTCCATAAGAGATATTTAATGGGTTCATTTAATTGAAGTGATTGTAGTTACCAGCCAATTTTTCCAAGTTAAAGAGATATTTTAGGGGGAAAAGAGTGCATGTATTTAAAGACTTTATAGTAGTCTACTATTGTGAGAAAAACCTAGTTCATTTTGAAGTTTTTAATATTTAAATTTGTTTTTTTCTGATGTTTTATAAAGCTATCATATAATTACAATAACACGTGTTGTAAGATAATATTTTATTGCCATAATTAGAATTACGATGATTGCTTTTTAAGGGGTGTTATATCACCTTAATTTTTATTCTTTTAGATCCTGGTTTATTTTTTGGTAACTGTTTTCATGGTCCAACGTTATTCTCCTGCTGTAGAGTGTAATTTCTGTTTTATCCCAAGATAACATCAACCAAACATGCAGGAAAAATAGTTCAACCGAGTGTGTGTTCTTTACTTCAATTAAACTCACACAGTTGGATACCTACTGTTGCCAAAACAGTAATATAATTTATACATTATAGTCCACACAGTAAAACTACACTAAAAGTCATTTAACAATATTTATAACATCATAAAATACAGTGTTAAAATATATGAACTGCAATATGTACCAAAATTATAAAATTTGTTTCTCATCATCAGTGATTAAAACCAGGATCATTGCTCTAGCTTCAATACTCACAACCCTGGTGACAGATTAGAATTCAAATCTTAATGATCAATTTACAATTAACAAGATAGAAGTGAAACAAATTAAACCAACCATTATATATAATGAGACCCAATGGACTCCCATTGTTTCCCTTAATTACAAAACGCAAATCACAAATACACAATGGGCAGTATTAGACATCAATCCACAAGCCTAGCAACTCAGAAAGTGACAATCACAGAAAAAAAAAAAGAAGGAAAACCACATAGACATCAACTCTCTGCCATGCTTTTATACATATAAACTCTGAAGGGTGGGGTTGCGGGGGTGGGCCTTGATCACAAGGGCAAGGCTTCTGCTCTCCTTTCCCTCCAGCTGGGGAAGAAGGTTTCTTAATGGATGTGCCTTTCAAAAGTCTGCTAATGTTGGCTTTTAGACCAATGCTAAGTTTTACTACGGATTCATGTTTGTGAATGATGGCACGAGGAAGTAAGCTACCTTTCATAAAGGGAAGTCACAATGACAGACTGAGGGCAAAATATTTCCTTCCTCTGAAACAGAGTTTTAGCATGTGCTAGATGTGTCTATTGTTATAGGTTCATATAATAACAGCAACATTAATAAAAATGATGGGTATGATAAAATAACAACAGATGGCATTTTAATATTTTTCTGAAGACTTTCTATACATTTGCTCATTTCATCCTCACAAAAACCTTGTGACATAGGTGTTATTAATAATAACAAGAATAGCTAACATTTATATTGTTTGTATTACATGCCAGCACTCTGCTAAGTGCTTCACAATTATCACCTCACTTGTTTCTCATAACAACCCTGAAGAGGAAGGAGCTGTTATCTCCATTTTATAGATGAGGAAACTGAAGTAAATAGGGGTTAACTGACTTGCCCAGGGTCACACAACTAGTAAGTATCTGAGGCTGGATTTGAACTCAGGTCTTCCCGACTCCAGGCTCGGCACTCTGTCAACTGGACCAATTCTTATTATCTCCAATTTATAGATGAGGAAGCAGAGACTGAGACAGCATTAGTGACTTGACCACAGTAGCATAGCTAGTTAGTACCTCCTAAGGTAAGATTCCATCTCAGGCCTTCCAGACTCCAGCCTCAGGGCTCTCTCTACAGTACTCCAGCTCACTGCTTAAACCACACATACAGGTAGCAGGACATAAAATCTTTAAACATTTTTACTATTAGAATGAAATATCACACTCACACATACACACACACACACACACACACACACAGACCTTCAGAAAGCACTGTGCTTTCTACAGATAGCTACAAAAAAAGAGAAGACAAAGTCAATTTTCAACAAGCTTTTAGTCTCCGTAGGGAAAAGAGAGATATACAGAGTGTCCCAAAAGTCACAGTACGGGTTTAAGCTACTAAAGCTTAATATATACAGACATATGAAACCAATTCAAAATACTTCAACAGCACAGCCCATCACAAGAGTGGCAAAATGGATAGGAATATAAAGAGATGAAAATACCAAATATGATAGTTTTCCTGCTGGTTTTGAATGATCTGTGCTCAGCTGACCAGATCTATTAGTAAAACAGATCACTTAAATTAGTATGAATCAACTTATATAGTAATGAACTGTGAATAAAATAGAAATGTATCACTGAAATGTATGAAGGAAAAGGAGTTCTTAAAAACTGTTATATGCTTTTAATTTTGATGACAAGTATATAACAAATAGCACCTTTCATGAGAATTCATCAAATTTTCCCTTCAGGAAAATCTAGAAGGAAATCTCCCATTGCACTAGAATAAAAATTTGAGGGTGCTGGCTGGACTGTTAAAATTTTAAAAGAGCTCATTCATTTAACAAACCCATACTGGTCATTTCCTATGTTCAATCCCCCTTATACCATATTTACATGAAAGCCAAATAGTTTGAGGTATTTAAAAACACTACAAAATGTGTCTCACTTCAAATCCTAAGAAATATGGGGTACTTTTGGAGTTGGGCATAGGATACATGCAGGCTTGAATTCATTTCTTCCTGTATAATAAAAAAAGAAAGCAAATACAATCTACTGTAAAAAGAAATCATCTTGGGCCTTTTGATACAAAGCTGATTATTTCAGTCTTCACACATTTCTCCTAAGGAGCCTAAAAGCAGAAGTAGGTCCCTTTCCTGTAAAACATAAAATATAAATGCCAGGTATACAGATATAACATCCATAGGTCTAATCGGGTGGGAAGCCTAAAAACAAAATAAAACAAAAGTATGTTCTCTTTATTTCTCTCTTCTGTTGCCATTTAATTTGTGTGGGATTTGGCATTTGGAATTCTTGCTTTCTTTACTACAGAAGATGTCAGAGGACAAGATGAAAACGACAATGGCTCACATTTCGACGACATTCTATCTAAGACTTTACATAACACTTCCCAGACATTAACCTACATTTGATTCTCACACAAACTTCTGTAAAACAAATAGTGTGGGTGTTAGTTCCCCCACTACAGGTTATGCCAGAGGACTTCCGAGGTTCCTTTCAGCTCTTATATCATATGATATTATAGAACAGGAACACTGCGATTCAGAGAGGTTAACTGAATTCACGAGGGTCACAAAACTAAATGTTACACCTGGAACTTGGAACTCAGATATGCAAATGTCACACTGTGACATGGTTTAATGGAAAGATTGCAGCATTTGGATCCCAAAGAGCTGTGTTTAAATTCTGCCTCCACCACTCACTAGCTTTGGGACCTCTGAGCATCAGTTTTCTCATCTGTAAAATAAGGGAGTTGGGCTAGGTGACCCCTTCTAAATCTAAAGTCATGATCCTATGATCCAATGACTCCAAGCTAATACTGAATTTCCTTGGAGGGGAAAAGACTGACTCAAGTAAATAGAAATACAGAAAATATACATTTCGTGATGTTGTAAAATCTGAGGCAATTTAAGTGGCAGAGTCGAAGGCTGAACTTGGAGTTAATTCAAATCTCTCCTCAGATACTTACTAGCTGTGTGACCCTGGGCAAGTCACTTAACTACTGTCTGCCTCAGTTTCCTCATCTGTAAAATGAGAATAATGAGAGCACCTATATCCCAGGGTTGTTAGGAGGATCAAATGAGATAATATGTGTATAGCACTTTGTAAACCTTAAAATGCTACATAAGTGCTAGCCATTATTATTTTAGGGCCCCTCAAAGTCGTTTTTTATTTTTTAAAAAAACATGTTCCTAAAACTATATTTGAGCCCTATTATAACTACGGTATTTGGAGATGAGAGGGGGAAACCTACTTCACATCTAGCTATATGGCGTGATGAGAGCTAAATCAAGAAATCATTCAACAAGCATTTGCTCAACACAGGAGGTCTACGGAGTTTATATTTTATCCCAGAGATAACAGAGAATCACTGGAATCTGCTGTGGAGGGGAGTGCCATGATAAGACCCATACTCAGGGAAAATCACTTTGGCAGCTTTGTGGAAGATAAATTGGAGTGGGTGAGGTCTGAGGTAGAGAGGAGAGGGTTGTCATCAGTGGGAAAAGCTATAAAGAAGTCAAGAAAGGTGAGCACTAAGAAGAGACCATCAGATTTGGGGGGTGTGTGTGGTGTATATAGTAATAGATTCTATAATAATATATATAGCATGTATATATAATATATGATATATATCCAATATATTATATAAATATATATATAATCACATTCTGTATTGTACATATTATGTCTTAGGAGTTAAATAAATTGTTGTTTAAATTAATAAAAAACAGCTTTCAAAGTCATGGTACAATAGTTTTTAAACAAGATTTTGCTGTATTTTCATAGTTTTCAGGGTGAGAAATTAAAGCTTCTGTGGCTAGGTGAACCACAATTAAGGTGAAATCTTGCATCTACAAAATCAAGATCATCAAGACTATTACGAAAAGTAGGAATAAGGAATCAAGATCAGAAATGCAGAGATCAGGATCTGGGGTGAAGCAGACACAACACAGAGAACATACCTTCAAGAACACAACCAGATTACTGGGGCAGCTAGGTGGTGCAATGGATAAGGCCCTGGGTGTGCGGAGTCAGGAACGCCCGAGTTCAAATCTAGCCTCAGACATTTACTAAGCTGTGTGACCCTGGGCAAGTCACTTAACCCCTGTTTGCCTCAGTTTCCTCATCTGTAAAATGGGAATAATAATGGCACTTCCCTTCCAGGGTTGTCGTGAGGATCATATGAGATAGTAATTGTAACGCACTTAGCACAGAGCCTGCCACACAGCAAGTGCTATATAAATATTAGCTATTATTTTTATTGCTACTACTACAAAGTCAAGATCAAGATCACAGGAAATCTGAGGCTGGGCAAATGGAAAGGCACAAAGTTTTAAATGAACAGACTGGAGAAGGAAAGAGCTGGGAGAGGCATATTAGGAATTAAGGGAATGTCTGGTGGCCTGGAAATAGTTTCATGGGGTTGTATCCTGGATCTCTGGGAAACCCATGCATGTCCAACCTGCCTCCCCATAAGGTCCTGATGACAGCTGCCATTATATTTCCCTGAAATTCTATTACTGTTACTTTGGTCAGGATTTGTGTTCTCTGTTGTGTGATTTCACTGACTCCTTTTGAAAGGAGTAGCAAATGAAGTGCAGTATCACAGTTTTAAATAGGTTTATCAGTCTCATGAAGCCTCATTAAAGTAGAAGGGGCTGAAAAGACAAGTTAAGATAGTTTACAGTTACACAGTGAGCTGAAAATGCAAAGCTTGATACAAATTCTAAACAATAATAAACCTTTTAATTATACATAACATATGTTTTGGTAGATTCTTCTATCATGTAGCAATGAAAGCAATTCAAATATCACAAGCCAACTAATCCCCTCTCCCCGCCCCCCCAAAACCCACAAACAAACAAGTAGAGATGATTATGATAGTGTTTCTTGGAGAAGTGAATTATTTCCTACTGGCCATACCACATCATAATAATCAGAGGCCAAGCATTTAGCCACCTTATACCTCCCTGCTCCCCCCCAAAACTAAGACATTTAATTAGTTTATTAAGATGGAGCAAGTATCTTTAGATTTTAAGTAAGAGATAGTGGGGTATAGAAGGGCCTGGCATGCTATGGTCCATAGGGTCATGAAGAACTGGACACAATGGAAGAGGAGAAGGAAGAGGAGGAAGAAGTTATCTTCATTGCTTGTTCTCTATTACCCCTATTTAATATGTTCCCTAAATGGTCCATGCCTGGTTGACAGTATGTCAGTCCCAGAATTCCTTGTGCCCTGTCTGAGTTTCCTCTGAAATCAGTTTGAGGGTCATATGCTTTTCTAGTTGGTCAAAACCAATCACTTTATTTTCTGATTAGACATAAGGGACTTTGATGATGTGCAGAACCGGCAAGGGGAAGGAGAAAGGCCTTTGGTACTCATGGATCTTGCAGCTGCCCAGGAGAGATGCCATTTGCTAGGTTGGTGTGTTGATGTTGTAGATTCAAGACAAAGTGCCCAGTAAGCAGCAATGTTCTATTTCTCTTAGAATTTTCTTTTTCAACAGGGATACATAAAACATTGGTTTATTTTTTGTGGTGTTGTAAGCTGGGAGAAAAAAAGTTCTAAAAAGACCCCCAACAAAAAATGGAAGAGATGCAGAACCCTAGAGCCACCTATACAACTTTATCAGGTCATTATGAGATGTGACATTTATTTCAACTTTCCCTTTTATAATGCTCAATGAATTTTGTACAATCCATGAAATTCTTTCTATATTTAAATTGCATTTAATAAGGATGAGAAAATATTGCAGCTAGGAGGAATTTTAGAAATCACCTATTTCAAACCCCTTGTTTTACAGATGAGAGGAAGGCTCATTGACCTGACCATGGTCTAGCATTAGATTTGGGACTGGTAGCCTAGTTTCTTCTCAGGCACCTTCAAGGTTGCATTAATTTAATTCTTTCAATTTAATTAACCAATGCACTAGGGCTTACATAGCAGGTACTTAATAAATACTTGTTGAATGATTGATAATTGAATAATAGTACCTAATCTAACCAAGGAAAAATAAATACTTCCTGGGAACATATGGTTGCCTATAAAACCATGAAAAACAATTCACATAAAGGTCCAAATTAATAAAAAGAGTACTGGCACTTCTTCTGGTTGCTTCTTCCATAATAAAGCACATTTGAGAAATGATTTTGTTTCTGAAATATCTTCTTTCTAATGAGAGAAACACTCACAATTTGTTGAAATATCATATGACTAAAAGTTACTTATTTGTTTACTAGAAACACTGCTAATAATTTAAGCATAAAATTGTTCTTTTTTAAAGATATATACTGTGTTTCTATAAGAATATTTTGCAAAAGGAGAGGCAATAAATAGAATCAGGAAGACTTGGATTAGAATCCATCTTTTAACTCTTAACTAGCTGTTTGACTCCAGGCAAGTCATTTACTTGACTTCTCAGTGTCTCAGACAACATCACCCTGGGATTTATCTACAGGGTTATTGTGAAGAACAAATGAATTAAGGTACACAAAGTGCTTTATAAACCTTACAATGCTATGTACATGTCAGCTATAATTATCATTATTTTAATTTACAAATAAATATAAAGGTCTGTAGTTGAGTTTCCACACCGAGTCCCACAGATTGATGAAATAACTGACTCCTTTGCACATCAGCATATTGTATTAAATAATTTTTCTTTTCTTTTTTTAAAAAGCAATTGGGGTTAAGTAACTTGCTCAAGATTACACGGCCAGTCCTTATTTATGTGTGGATGCTCATTTTCTGAGGCCGGGACCGATCTTGGGTCATCCCGACTCTGAGGCCGGCGCTCTTACTCACTGTACCACCTAGCCGCCCCCTAAATAATTTTTCTACTTAAGCTTTGTCTTCTGTAATTATTCATTTCTTGTAATCTGTTTTAGGATGGCACATATTAACAATGTACACATACATGCACAAATGTATACATGTGCAAAAACTGAAATCCAGGTAAAACAATTAAGAAAACATTCACAAAGAGAATACTGTTTATCCTAAAGAATATTAGCATCCGGAAGAGATAGTACCACTTAAATATATAAAGGGTGAACAAAATGCTTGTTCTGCTTTTCAGAAGACAAATAACAGAAATCTCATAAATAAAGTATTATGTGGTCTATTTTGGCCTACCTGTGTTTTTCTGTAATTTCTTCCAGTTTCTGGGCTAACATACAGCACTCTTCTTTCAACTTTGTCATAAATGTATTCTGGGAGCTCAGCAATGAAAATCGTTCACTTTCTAGAAATAATAATACCCCACACCCCAAACAATTAAGATGATTATGGCTGAAGCTTTGCAATGTGGCCACATGCAAAAAGAGACCGAGACTGCAACCTTTTTTCCATAGGTAATTTTCAGTGACCTTTAGGTCAAAAGGCATTTTCTACTTTCCTATAAATTTCCTGAGGCAATCAGTTTTGCAAACATCACACAACTAAGAAGGCCTCAGTCATATATGTGCTGACCAAATTTTTAGAAATACATATTAAAATACCTTTACAGAGCTATAGATGAATTTGTTAATGCTAGATAGTTACAATGATTATTTGACAATAAATTGAAGGTGTTCGCTAATTAGTTGTTCACAAGTACAGAATGAGGTAAATGAAATTTACTGGATAATTTTTTGGTGTTAGGCAGTTTTGCTCATGTACTGTTTATGCTCACAGGTTTTCCTTGTTGCATAGTCTTTTTATCCCTCAACTTTGAAGAGGAAAGCATCTCTCTCTCTCTCTCTCTCTCTCTCTCTCTCTCTCTCTCTCTCGTTGGTGGCAAAATACCTATTATGTCAAGTCTGGTCAGAATTTATTGCTGTTGGCCAGAGGCCAGTATAAAATATCTTTAAAAAAATTTGAAGAGGTAATTACATAGGTCAGGATGGCATAGATGGAAACTTTATATGGAACCAAATTATTTGATTAAGCTCCTTTAGTTAATTATTTTCTCGAGAAATGAAAGACAGGTGATGGTAACCTCTATGTGTATCTGTTGTGATAATTATCAAACATTCTATATGAAGCATATAATAAAACATATAGAAGCTTTAAGTATAAGATAATTAGTGAATGATAGTATATAGTATACAAAAAAGTATCTCAGTATACTAAAACTGAACAATAAAATTTCTGGAAAAGAAATGACTAATTAAAGCCTTTTCTCTGTTAATGGTACAATCAGCTTATAAAATCTATGGCTTGAAATTCTACTAACAAATACTGTCTTGTTTTGACTAACACTGTCCATGAACATATCCAACTCCACACTGAAAGGGACTAAAGAAGGCTCTGACTGAACAAATCAAACTGCATAGTTTCAAAGTGCATTTTACTTTCAAATTAAAGGTAAAGAGTTACTGGCCAACTGAGTCTGCAGAACGGAGCCAATGTGATGAAAGACGTCAGTTTTCAGCCAAGCTGCCAGCTGTGGCCAATGCCTTGTATTAGTGAATTTTAACAGCAGTTGCAATAACTTGAAGAATGCAAAGGATTAAACATCCTTTCTAGATTGGGGAGGGGGGAGAATCATACAAATGCTAAAAATGTTCGAGGCTGCAAAGATTAAATAAAGGAACATATCAATTTGGAGCCACTGAATTACATCCAGCTGCGACAGTGAATTAAGAACCGATTAATGGCTAAAGCTTTTCTCCAGTTTGGATGCTGAGGCAAACTCATTAGGCTTTTAGAGTAGCTATAATGTGTGTACTGTGGGAACTGTTCAATGCTATTCAGGAGACTTTAACTGTAAGCTCAGAGCATTTCCCGCAGAGCTTCTGATGCTATTTTCTTTATATAACATGTGTGCCTGAAAATCCAGCCAAAAACAAGCCCTTTGTTTTTCTACTTTGTTGTGGTCTCTCTCAGCTTTACGTTTCTTGAACACAGGTAAATAAACTCATAATCCAGATGGTGCAACAGATGTGAGAGCAGCACTCTGAAATCAACAGACAGTGGGCAATACTTTCCATTTTCTCTTTTAAACGCTAACTAATATGTAATTCGGAATCTCCGGTGTCGTTAGCATCTGCTCCCTTCGGCCAGCCAAAGGTTACAGGTGTTCCTGATGTCATTTCACAGTGAGGCGTGGGCCTAGCTTGTGAGCGAGTGCCCAGGCTCTAATCCTTCCCGACCACCTACCAGCTTTATCATGCTGGGTTTCCATTTGCTGTATCTTCTGTGTCAGCTCCTGCTCTCTTTGCTGGGCCTGAAGGGCTTGGGCCTTTGCGTTACTGCTAGAGCTCTGCTGAATGCTTTCTTTTTCCAGCCTATAAAACAGAGGAAACGCACAGAAATTTAGCACTCACATGCACAAAGCCCCCACAAACAAAATCCCCCATAGTCTCACAGATAGCTGATACATAACAAATAGTTTAGCATAAAAGCATTCTATCTTCATCTATAACTAGCCTTTAGGAGAAAAAAAAATTGACCTCTTGCAATGTCAAACACATGCCACAAACTAACTTCAAATGGACGAAAAGTAGAGTATTAAAAATAAGGCTTTACAATTTCATTATAATGTTTAATAGTAATTGCATAACACCTCCATTATTAAAAGAACAGCTTTATTTATTAATTAATACATCTTAATTTTAATCCGTTCTGTCAAATACAATGTTGGGCAAAACAATGTTACAGAAGGGCACTGAATTCCACATTGGAAATTATATAAATGGACAATCAGTCAAAGAATGACTGTAGAATGGTCTCATGATTTTTATGGCAGTTCAGACTTGGTCATAACACTGGTCGGGGTAGTCTTATGTGGGTTATGAATGTGTGTTTTGCATCTTTAGTTAATCTTCTGCCATCCCCAAATGTTTCATATTCTGATGCTAGTGTCGAAGGAGCCAGTGATTCAAAATAGCATGAACTTATGGTGAAGCTAGAGAGTCTGGCTCCCTTTTCACATCACAAAGTTTTAATGAAAACTGAAATAATGGGAGGGAATCCATCCAGGAGCAAGTCAATGATCCTGCAGTGCCAAGTTGGTCTGTTTTCACTTACACATATTGACCCGTTGTGCTACATAAAGATAAGGAAAAGATGAAATTGGAACTCGGCGGTGGGGGTGGGGGTTGGAAGGAGAATCGCTTCTCCAAGTGCTATACAATGAAATCTCTTTTTGATGGTTTCAAAGGAGAGAAAGAACATGGAGAAAAGTCACTGACTGCTTTCCTCATTCCTCAGACAATGTTACAGGGGTTGCTTAGGAGTATGGATCCATCAACACTCTTAGGAAATCAACTCTGAGAATTCACATAGAGCAATGTGCTTTATGCCTCTCTAAATTCACCATGTAATATCGTGCATACAGTTATCTATGTTTTTATCTGACCCTCAACTAGTCTATAAATTCCATGATGATCAAGGACTATATTTTATAGTAATAATAATTCACATTTGACACTTTGAAGTATATGAAATAATTTCCCTTAAAACAACTCCATAAAATAGGTCATACAAACATTATTTTTATCATGTATGTATAGCTTTGAGATTGTAACATCACATATAAAATATTAATATATTGATAAATAATAAATAATATGTAGATATGAAATTATATATGTCGGCTGTCATCATTATGAATGTGGAGAAAATATGTTATTGTGGAAGCTGTCCTGGCTCTGGAGTCAGAAGACCTAAGCCCTAAGCCCTGTATGACACTGGGCACATCAATCACTTAACCTTGGTAGGCAGATTCTGACATTTGTAAAATGAGGTCTTTATATCCCCAGCTTATCACTGCTTAGCAGTAAAAGTACATTTACCCCCACTCTCTCTTGCAGTTTTAGACCCATGATTCTATTATTCCCACTGTAGATATAAAGAAACTAAGGGTCAGAGGGGTCAAGTGATTTGCCCGTGGCTTAATTTTGGTGCTCACCTGGTTTTATCTGGCTTACTATGACATACCCCAACACACAGTAAAACGCTCTGCAATAAATTAGGCTTTGTGTTAATTAAGTTTGTTAATGGAATGAATTAATGAACTCAAAGAATGTTCTATTGATAATGGTATAGTCTCAGATGACATCACCAATTGATATCGGTATAGTTTAAATGACATCACCATGTGATATCAGCATATCACACATATAGGACTGGTTCTATATAAGGTGAAAAATAGAAGATATTATGAGGGTTTTTTCTTTAAACAGCACTTTCTGACACACAGATACTTCTACATATTGAACCATTTGTAGGAATTTCTCATCCATGCTTCATTAGTTAACTAATTAAGTTTTTATTGCATAGACTTTGCCAGCCTAAACATGAATAATTCCAAAAGGCCAGCATTATTAGCCCACACAATGTTCTGGCATTTCAGCTCCTACAATTCCAGGAGTTCAGTGTTTAGGATTGTGTTGTGGCCCTAATCCCAGGATGATAATGCACTAGTGCTTCGCTCAGATGGAAACGTTTGGTGGCTCGTGTTAAAGGTCCATGTTATGGGTGAAATTGTTACAAGGTGTCTCTAGGATTTGCATAGTACATTTTCTTGGACAACATTCAGAGTCTTGCCCAATGCCAAATTCTTCAACATGGCAGGTTAAATGTACTTGTAAGCCACATTAAGGCAAGAGTTGAATTTGTGTTCTGTATCTCTTGGTAAGTCAAATCAGGTTCAGGTAACTAGTCAATCAATCAATAAACATTTATTAAGCACCAACTGTGTGCCAGACACTATTCTAAGTGTTACTAAAGAAGAGATGGACTAAGGGCACAGAAAGTCCTCTTACCATTTCATCTTCCCCTGTATTTGTAATTCATCCTCACAATCTCTCCTACAGTCTCATCACCTCTCTGTTCTTTTTTGGACCATCACCTTGCACTAGGTACACTCTCCTCCCCTCCCTATTTTGATCATCAGTTCAACTTTCCACACTATCTTCTACATCCAAACACCTTCCCCTTTAGCTTCCCTAGGCTGTTATCTAATCCTAAAAGGCTCATCAGTGCAGCAAGGCAATCCTTTTATATTCATTAATCAATTCACTATCCCACTCCCCAGAACAGAGATACTAAACCTTTTCATTCCTCTTTAACATTCTCAAAGGACTTCCTCCTCCCACCCTCTCAACTCAACCTCCTCAAATGCTTCACTTAAAAACTAAGGCCATTCTCTGAAAATTCTCTTTTCTTTTCTCTCTTTCTCTCTCTCTCTCTCTCTCTTTCTTTCTTTTTCTTTCTTTCTTTTTTTTTTTTTTTTTTGCTTTTTGGAGGGCAATTGGGGTTAAGTAACTTGCCCAAGGTCACACCACTAGGTTTTTGTTCATGTGTGTATTAAGTATCTAAGGCCGGATCCGAATTCAGGTCCTTCTGACTCCAGGGCAGATGCTCCACTCACTGCGCCAGCTGCCCCACTTTTCTCTCTTTCTCATCTCATATCACCCAAATATATTACTCTACTACTTTCTCTTTCACCTCAAGAGTTGGGCCTCCTCATGAAGGCCTTGCCCCTGATCCCAACCCCTCACATCTTCCCCAGAAGACTGTTCTCTCTCTCCTCTTTTCTCTCCTCTCTGCCTCCCTCCTCCCTCTTGCCCTCTCTTTCTCATCTTCAGTCTCCCCTCAGCTACTGGCTGCTTCCTTCCAGCCAAAAAACAGATCCATGTTTCTCCATTCTGAAAAAATGCCTACCAGACCCACTTGCTACTGTTCTCTCTCCATGCTTTCACAGCTAAACTCCTTGAGACAGACATCTACACTGAGTATCTACACTTTTTCTTCTCTCACTAGCTTCTAAACCCTCTGCAATCTTATTCAACTGAAATCTTTCTCTCTAAAGTTACCAATAATTTGGTAATTGTCAGATGTAAATCTGACACTTTTGACACTGTACATTGCTGTCTCTCTGCTGGGATACTCTCTCCTCTTCTAGGTTTCTCCTCTCATGCCCAAATGTTTCTTCTTCATCTCTGCTGAATCTCAATCCAGACATTCTCACTAACTTGTGGGTGTCTCCCAAGTTCTGTCCTGGGCCCTCTTTTCTCGACTCCTTCCTCTCTTTCAACATTTTTGTTGTCAAGTCTTGTAGATTCTACCTTCTCAACATGGCCCATGAATATCCCTTTCTTTTCACTCACATGCTGCCACTCTGGTACAGGCTGTCATTACCTCATGCCTGGACTACTTACTAGACTAGACTGCTGGTTGGTCGGTTCCTGCCTTAAGTCTCTCTTTACCCCCAATCTATCCTTCACTCAACTGCCAAAGAGCTTTTCCTGAAGTATAGCTTTACCATGTCACCCTTCCTCTTAATAAATTCCCATCACTCCTTATTACCTCCAGAATCAAATACAAAATGTTTCTGTTTGATATTTAAAACCCTTTAAAACATGGCCCCTCCCTACTTCTTTCCAGTCTTCTTACACTTTAATCACCTCTATATACTCTATGATCTATAATTAGGTACACTGGCCTTCCTCCCACATAAGACATCATCCCCCAACTACATGCATTCCTCCTGCCTTAAGCCAGTAACCTGACTTCCTTCAGGATTCAGCTTAAATCCCACCTTCTGTAGGAAGCCGTTCCTGGCCCTTTCTCATTCTCCACTCCTCCCCCATTACTCCTTACCCACTCCCCAATTTAATACCTTGCCTCTAAAATTACTTTCTCTTTACACTGAGAATATCTTGTACCTAGTTATTTGCATGTTGTATACCCCATTAGAATTTGAGCTCTTTCAGTCAGGGACTGCATTTTTGCCTTTCTTTGTATCCCCAGTGCTTAGCTTAGCACAGTATCTGGTATATAGCACTTAATAAAAGCTTTTCTGACTGATAGAACGAGATATAAATTTTTCAGACAGAGACAGAGCACGGATTAATTTTATTGACTATGTGTGTTTGTTTTAAGAGAGAATTTTTAGGGGAGAGCAGAAGAGTGGGTAGTTATAACATAAAAAAGGAAAAAGAGGATCAATGCAACACTTAAAAATACACAGAAAAGAGAAGTTTAGAAGGGTACAGAGATTATTGGAGCAATGTTGGAGCCATCTCATTAAATGTAATAGGGACTTTAAAAACCAAACTGTTTGGGCGGCTAGGTGGCGCAGTGAATAGAGCGCCGGCCCTGGAATCAGAAGGACCTGAGTTCGGAGCCGGCCTCCGACACTTAATCCGCACAAACAAAAAAAAACCTAGCCGTGTAACCTTGGGCAAGTTACTTAACCCCAATTGCCCTAAAGGGGCGGCTAGGTGGCGCAGTGAGTAAGAGCGCCGGCCTCGGAGTTTGGATGACCCGAGATCAGATCCGGCCTCAGAAAATGAGCACCCACGCATAAATCAAATGACTAGCCGTGTAACCTTGAGCAAGTTACTTAGCCCCAATTGCTTAAAAAAAAAAAAACAAAAAAAAACAAAAAAAAACAAACTGTTTGTAAAACATTCATGGTGTCATAATTCAATCCTCTCTTATTCTATTCCTTACATAAGATGTTAAAGTTTGTTGGTGTCTGACAGGTTCATAATAAAAATATCAATTAATGCAGCTTTACTCCTTTCCCACATAGCGGGAGGGAATATTGTTGTAAGTATGTGTGAAGTATTCTCTTATATTTGTACGAGAAACAAGACAAATGGCTAAGTTCCCATGCAAATGTGTTGTGCTGGTATGGGACAGATATGTGCCCCCTCCCACCATGAGGCCTTCCATTCCAGAAAAGGAGTGTGACTTAAGGGAGTCAAAAACAATTTTCATAGTATAGCTATATATATGCTGCTGTCTAAAAGCTATAATAGTATGTAGCTCTGTTGAAAAGAAAGCATTAAGACCCCAAGAAAGATACTTAAAAACAAACATTGACAGTATAATTTCTGTTAGAATCCACCATTTCTAATTCTCTCTTCATTCATATTAAGTTTCCTAATTATTAAGTTAATGAATTTGAAAAAGGTGAATCAAGGCTACCATAGAGTACTATGTAGAACCAAAAAAATGTCCCTGGAGAGTGTTTGGAATTTGGGGAAGAATTTGTAAAGATCTCGGTTCAATCTGCATAGGAAAAATTTTGTGATACTTTAAAAACTGCATTTGTGTTATATAAAGGTATGAGCTTGTGGCTTACTATAGTTATTACAGCCCCTCAATGACAAAAAAACCAAAGAGACAACCCAACAAGTTTAAACAGCAAAACAATCAAATTTTTTATATATTTCCAAGTAGTTCTTTCAATCAGTCTCCAATTTTTAAATTTCTCTAAGAAGTTACATATTTTATGTCTTAATATTTACTTTACAAAATACTAAACCATAAGTTTCATATGTATAATAGATACTGTAATTCTTACCTTCTCAGAGAATGGGGGAGAGGGTGAAGGTTTGGGGAGAAAATTTGGAACTGAAAATGAAAATAAAATTTTAAAGCCTCCAACCAAAATATATTAAACTGATATTTTCTTACTTCTTTATGCTTACTTTTTTCTGTCTTTTATTCTGCCTCTCTGTTACTACAATTTCATTCAGAGGATGTTTCATGGAATCATAGAATTTTAGGACTGGGAAGAACCTTAGAGACCATTTAGTATTTTACAGATAAGACCAAGATCAATGAAGATTAAGAAAGATATCAAATGTCACATTTCTAGTTAGTGACAGAGCCAGGACCAGAAGCATTAAAAATACTTAAGGGAAATTGCATCCCTATTTGTTATTGCCCAACGGAGATATTGAACCTTCACTCAGATACATGCAACTTGACTTCTCACAAAGAAAATACATATTAATAATAAAATGTGACATTTATATAACATTTGAAAGTTCAGAAAGGACTATATATATGTGTGTGTGTGCATGTGTGAATATCCTAATTTGACCAACAAGCCTATGAAATAGGTACTACAGGTATTGCAAGTCCATTTTACAGATGGAGAAACAGGCTCAGAGAGGTTAATAAATTGTTCATGGTGAGAAGTGGGATTGAATTTTCATGGCATTACAAACATAGCCCCTTTGTTGAAAAAGAAAAATTAAAAAACAAAAACAAACCAAGTTTCTTTTTGTGCTCTCACATTGTGTGTTGAACCTTGGCTCTACCTCAGATGGCTGGCTTATCCTTAAGTCCCAGCATTCTTTAAGGGGTTCCATCAAGGTGTAGAAAATGATAATGGCCTAAAAGAACCAAACTCCTAGGAACCCAAATTATTTCAAGGAAGCGATTGGGAAATGAATAATAATATAGTCCAATATACTATCTTTCAGTTTGGATTCATGGTCAACAGCTACATTTTAATATGGTTCATATTGAGAGATGTAGTTAATTCTATTTTTAAAGGAGGAAATAATAACATAGAGATAAAAACACATATAAATGAGACCAAAAAATACTCAAATATTCTCCCAATTACCATAACACAACATTTATTATTTTTCAAATTTTGTTCCTTAAAACACACCTCAAAGAGCAAAGAGTATTGAACATACCATCTTGCATGAGCACCAGGATATAGTTCTTCAAAAAGTATAACCTGAACCGTACAGATGAAAAAGCTAAAGAAAAGACAGTTTATTTTTTTTCTCAAAATCTCACGATGTCAGTGGCAGAGATGAGAAAACGTGCTGACAGTGATAATCTTTCACATAAATGGGAATAAGGTAACTGCCTTGTAGCGCAATCTGAGGGACCCAAGGAAGGTTCCTAACCCACAAAGGTAGGACCTCGCTGGCCTATCAGTGATACCTGAAATCTCACTTGTGGAAGTTAATTCCTTGAAGTGAAAAGGTTGTTCATAATTAAAATAGAAACAGCCCTTGAAGGGACAGAATACTATATCCATTTTCAGGCATCCCTCTTGGTGTGAATTAGTTTTCCAAACTGATAGCCAGATAGTATTAGTGAGTATATTTTCTATCTACATTACCTAGTACATGCTGTCTAGTATATAAGCTAATACATCTCTTTAAGTTTTGCCAAGGACTTTATAGATATTATATCATTTTATCCTCATTACAACTCTAGGAGGTAGGTGCTATTATAATTCGCATTTTGCAGTTTGGGAAACTGAGGTTAAGCAACTTGCCCAGGGAACACACAGCTAGTAAGTGTCTGAGACCAGAAGTGAATTTAGGTCTTCTCAACTCCATGTCCAGTGCTCTACACTATGCCGCAGAGCAGAATATAAAACAACAGAGTAGAAGAACAATGAATCTTTGGACTTGGGGGCAGTTGCTTGAAAGAGGGGTGGTGTTAAAGGTTAAAGGGGGAGGTGGCAGTATGCTGATGACAAACTTCACATCCTTCAGTTTTCCTAAGGCCAGGCCTGTATCTAAATCTAAATCTCAGTATCATTAGCCTGTTCTTTTGTGCCAATTAGAACACACTGTCTCATTATGAAGTTCTTTCTAAAATCATAAATACCTATAATTTTGGCCTCAAAGTAGCCTATAAAATAGATATCTTAGTTTATTCACTTTTAATTGTAAGATGATTTTTTATTTGCATGAAACAAAAAGGACATTTATAGCCAGTCTGATGCTTTTCACCCAGTTTTCAGTGAATGAACATTAATTCTCTCATCTTGTGGCCAGAAGTAAAGTAGTCAAACCAGGAAGAAAAAGCTTAGGTTGTCATAATGGACCACAAACTTCACATTAGTCAACTGTTATTTAAAAAGCTGACATGAAACTGAGATCTATTAATAGTGGATGCGATATACACAAGCTGAAAAACATTATCATTCCTTGGCATTGACCAGACAGGTCTTATTAGAAAACGATATCGAATTTAACCTCTACATTTTTTCTTCATGAAAATTATTTACATCTTTTGTTGTTACATCACTTTTGTTTCCAGATATCTCCTTTCTACCCTCCTATACCCAGACAAACAACCCCTTGTTTCCAAAGGATAAAAACAACAGGGGAAAAAGCAGAAGAAGCAACTGAATAAAACTACCTAGCACATCGATGGAGCCATATATGCAAGGCTCTATACCCAGAGCCTCCAGCTCTGCAAAAGAGGGAGGTGCATTTTGTCATCTCATCTTCGGGGCCAACTTTGCCAACTTCCATATTTCAAAGCAATATTTTATAGAAATGGAAGGGGGTGGGGTGGGAAATAGGAATAATCATTCACACATAGAATTATATAAAGTAGGCACTCTCCATGCAACAAAACTATTAGGTATATGGTACATGTATCCTCATTTTATGGATGGGGAAACTGAGGCATAGCGAGGACAAGCGATATATGCTATTCATACAATTATTAAGTGCTGGAGCTGTATCTCAAATCCAGATCTTAGTGTTCCAAGTCTAGCCTTTTTATCACACTGCTGGGGTTTAAAAGCAGTAACAAAAATTTCAAGATAAAATATAATATATGTAATATGTAATATAACATATAATAATAAAATATAATACTATATGCAACTACATATGATAATAAAATATATACAACACATAATATAACATATAATATATACATGAGATATAATATAACATGTAATAATAAAATACAATAAAGAATGACCTATAACTAAGTAAGTTGAGGAACTGAAATAGACCCTAATAGATGGCCATGATGCTTCGGAATGGCATGGGGACTGCCTTTTAGGAGTTTAAGTGTGACGCCCTAAAAAAACAGGAGACTAGATAAGATAACCACACTCAGGTCTACAAATGAACTATACACTTGGGAGATTTTTCAGAACGAAAAAATGCTATTTTATGGATGGTGCATTGAGTTCACTGCTTTCAGGGGGAAAAATATGTTTATACTGTTAGTAAGGCTACATTTTCCTCTTATTTGAACAGAGATAGAAACATGGGGAGGTGGAGAGTAGGAAAACACATGGGAACTCAATTCTGTAACCTCTCCTTCCTCCAGTATGCAAATGATTTAACAGTAACACACAGATTTCCTAGAGTAAATAATTTCTATTTCCATCCCTGAGAAGTATGTCAGTGTTTCAGACTCAATATTTCAGAAATGCGTTATCAGGTCAGCGTATGTACCACTACCAGGAAAAGGAGCAGGAAATAGAGACACAGAGGACACCTTTTCTCAGAAAAACAGCAAATACGCAGACATGCGGGAGAAAAACAAAGACATCCCTGAAAACCATTTTCACTGCAAAAATGTCTACGTCCCAGAATGTCTAGAACCGATGGCAATCCTACATTTCAAGTAAAAGAAGGCTCAGCACACATATGGATATTGACAATTTAGAAACGAGTACCAACTCGGCTAGTATTTTCCTTCTATAGGTATTAGTACCTTTAAAACAGGCAATGAAGACATCTTAGAAAGACGCAGCTGAGCACTAATTGAAGTTCTGACTGGTGAAATCACTACTAGATTTATTCATGAAGATCTTTTACTTAAGTACAAGATTCATAAAACTTCCCCAAATACCTGACAGGCAACACAAGACGAATGCAAGGAAGGAAAAACAACTCTCAGTCTTTATTGTTGTGTTTCTAAGCAGTTCTGGTGTGCTCAATATATGTAGATGGATTTGTCCTTATTTTGCAGTTTCAGCCTGAGTCCAAGGTGTGGAAAAGAAGAACAAAGTCATATTTTGTAGCTTTACAATTTAATTTAATTCAACCAGCATTTATGAAGTGCCCGCTATTGTGTTGTGTGCTGGAAATACAAAGACCAAAACAGCAAATAGTCTGAGTCCCAGAGGAGCTTATGGTGTACTGGGGGATGTAACGAATAGATAAACAGGTACATTATGAGAAAAAATGGAGGAAGGAGAATCAGGAAAAGCTTCACTGAGGAGGGAACAACTGCAATGAAACTTGAAGGGAGCTGAGAGGTGGCGATAAGGAAGGAGTGAATTCTAGGCATGCGAATGGCTCATAAGAATGCATGGCAGGTAGAGGACAGAGTATTAATTTGGGGTCCAATTTGACTAGGAAGGAGAGTATGTATGGTCCTTCCTTATTTCTTTTTTTGAAGGGGAATAATATACAATACACCTGGAAAGGAAAGAAGAAGCTCAATTAGGGTAGATCTTAGGCTATGGAGTTTTAATTTTATCCTACAGTAGATGGGCACCACAAAAAGTTCTCATAGAAAAGGAGTGACATGTAAGGGATTTATGCCTTATTTTGGCAATTGTGTCAAGAAATTATTAAGGAAAGAAGAACCAGGAAGATGGACGAGGAGTCTATTGCAGTAATTTAGGTGAGGAATGATGAGGATCTCAACTAGGGCTGTGGCTACATGAAAGGAGAGAGGGAGAGGGATGGAGGAGTGGTAGGACAGGAAGTCAGATGACAAGGGACTGACAAGTGACCGGAGTGAAGAAATAGAGGCAGTGAGTATAAAGGATTCTAGTAGTTTGACAATGAAAGAGAAGACAGTCACAGGCTAGCATTTTAAGGAAATGGGGGGGGGGGGCAAGGAAAGTATTTTAGAGAAGGGAGACCTGAGTATGCTTATCATAGGCAGAAGAGATGTGAGTAGTTAGAAGCTGACAAAAGAGAAAAGAATGGGAGCGACTGACTACACATTTATTTTCCTCATCATAACAACAACAACAACAATAAATTTTGCAAAGTTCTTTACTCACAACAACCCCGAGAAGCAGGCTGTGCTGTTATCCTCATCTCACCCCTGAGAAAACTAAGGTTCAGTAAGTTAAGGTCCTTGCTCAGGACCACATAACTAGGCAGTAGAGAACTACAAAGCTTAGACTTGGAAAGGACCTCAGAGAGCACCTAGTCCAACCTGCATCTGGACAGGGTTCCCCTCTACAGTATCCCTGACAAGGGGCCACTTAGCTTCTTCTAAAAGACCTTCGGCACACCCTGTCTACAAGCTGAAGTAGTCTATTTCCTTCTTATTACCGTTTAGTCATTTCAATCATGTTCAACTCTTCATGACCCTCTTTAGGGTTTTCTTAACCAAGATACTGGAGTGATCTACTATTTCCTTCTCTAGCTCATTTTACAGATGAGAAAACTGAGGCAAACAGGGTTAAGTGACTTGCCCAAGGTCACATAATTAGTAAGTATCTGAACCCAGATTTGAACTCACAAAAATGAGTCTAACTCCAGGTTTGGCACGCTATCCACTGTGCCACCTAGCTGCCCTTATTTCCTTTTTTTGAATAGGGTTAAAAAGGATGACAAAATGCATCAGAGACAGAAATCAAACCTGGGTCTTCTCATTCAAAGGCCAGTGCTCTTTCTTTTTTATTTATTTATCTACTTATTTGTTTATTTATTTTTGCTTTCTTTGGGGGGGGCAGGGCAATTGGGGTTAAGTGACTTGCCCAAGGTCACACGGCTAGCAAATGTTAAGTATCTGAAGCCAATTTTGAACTGAGGTCCTCCTGACTCCAGGGTCAGTACTCTATTCACTGCGCCACCTAGCCGCCCCCAGTGCTCTATTACCTCACAGGTGTACCATCACACTGTGCTCTACTGTCACGATCTCCAAAATATGACAAAACTGAGATAGACGTCTCCTTTTCACTTTTAAATAGTAAAAATACCCTTGTTTGCTTTATTTGACTCAGTCTTATCATTTCATTGTCTAGTTTTTGTTTTTCTCTTCTGAATCCTTACCAGTTTTCGATATTCTAATAATCCCTCAGATGAGCACATTTCAATATAGTAACGTCAAGGAAATGCATTGTGATGACGTATTTATGATATTTCAAAGGATATGTAATCACAGTGAATTACCAACTAATACAAAATTGTGACTACTGAAAGTCAAATGTCTGAGAGATTTTCCTTTTTCAATATAATACTGTATATGCCTGCACTAATTATTTTATGGCAAGAAATATTTTATTGCAGAAATAAACTCCTTGATTGATGCATATTTATGCAATAAAATGATAGGAAATGTGCAACACATCACTGTATTTACTGGTTAGCTAGAAAGATATAATCAGGTGGTTAAAATTACACATCAGACAAACTTACTATCTTTTAAAAAATGAATAGTGAAAAATCTCTGGACAACAAATAAAACCTGAAAAAGATCCTTGGACTCGCAGTGCAGAATGAGACATACATACACATGTATAAACATACACATGTGTATATGCACACATATATGGCCAATGTGAAAATTGGTTTTGCTTGACTATACATGTTTACAATACTTTTGTTTTTGTTTTTGTTCTCAATTGGAGGTGGAGGCTAATGGGAGAAGATATAAGGCAGATTTTTTGCTGATTTAAAAAATTAAAAATACACCCACACATATATTCTCAAGAATTCAGCAAATAAGATGTACTGAAATCAGGACATCATTTCATCCCAACCTAGTGTCCACATCTTCCCAGACATAACAATAAATCCTAAAAATTTGAGAATATCTTTTTATTAGACCTAATCAAACTGAATATTTATAATGGTAAACCAACATAGAAGAGATTGCTTCCAAAATATAGTGACCTAGCAAAAGAAATTACAATCCAATAGGAAGAGAATAAGGCATATAACATCCTTGTCAACTTGTCTGTTCGAAGACTTATCCTAAAGATGCCTTTAACAAAGCTACTGAAGATAAGCTTGCATTCTATCCCTTCATAAAAAAGCAGCCTTTTTAACCTCCTAAGAAAGTCAGCAAACATTAAGCCTAAAAGAATAATAGTAGAATAGCAAATTGTCTTTGAACCATTTTTATTTGAATCCCATCAAAAGAGATTAATAGAATGAGGCAAAAACAATAAACATACTCTGTAATTACTATTTTACCACAAGTACACTACAGCAATGTATTACTGAGGAATGATTATATACATAAATTTTCTATGTACATGAAGTTTATTCCTCAAAGTACCAAGATCCTTTTCATGGTGCCATTTTGGTATAAACATGGCTAAAATGTAATATATATGTTCTGACAGTCTTTAGGTATGATGAACATAAGTGAACTTTTTCTATATGGCTAACAAAGTTTTCTCTAATATATCTTTCAAAAAATTTCATTTGATTTTGACATGCAAATAGAGATATCTTATTGGGGGAGAATCTTACAGGCCGTATCTTTCTCTACCAAAGGCATTTTTATAGTCAATGTGACCTAGTATTCACTACACTTTTCAGCCAACTGTGTGAATATAAAGTTTTATCATCTGAAAGAGTCTCGTTAAATCTTTTTTTGAGGATCTCCTTGACATGGATATATTCTCATTTAAAATTTGACAAAATGAGAAAAGAGGTATATGTTAATATTTTTTCCATCCCCTCCCTCCTTTTTGGGAGGGTGGAAGAGCCAAGGTTTGAGTTTTTTTTTCCACCTTTGGTATGCTACTATTCCTTCAGATATCTTAAGAATTGATTTCTCAAAGTCCTCATAGCTGGGTCACCTCCAGCAAGAATGTTTTCTGGGCATATCTGGTCTTATCCAGTTACCCTTCCCACCTTGGTTATTTTTAGTGTCATTTCCTTGCCCTCATACATCACATCTGATACTGTGATGCTGGAATCCAAATGAGAGGGAACTCTATTGTCTTTGGTGGAGAGAAGTCTTTGTTAAAAGAAATCTTTCTAGACCTTTGAGAACTGAAGGAGACCTTAGGGGTCATCTAATCCAACTGCTCTGCAGAACAGGAAACTGAAACCCAGAGAGATTCACTGACTTGCCTGAGGTGAAGCAGGTAGTAAATGAAAGAGCTGGATTTGACCTTATATCCTTTGACCCCCCGCCAAGTCCACCATTCTTTTTATTGTTCTACTGGTGCAGTTCCAATGATCCTCCTTGCACTGTGAATATCTTAATACCTCCATGAAAATATTCTATGGCATTTCAAGTGAATTCTGCAAACATTCCAAATTATTTTTTCCACCAGTTTGTTCTATCAATATTACACTCATACATTTGCTCTGCTTTGGTCTGGTAAATGTTCCTTAGGCCATCTATACCTCCTTCTGCTTTCTCCCACACAAATACTTAAAAGCACAAAATTTCTGGATCCATATCTGAGGAAACCCTGATAACACTTTGATCTTTTCCTATTTCTAGGAACATTTTTTTCTAGTCAATTTGTCTTTAACCAAACTCATTGAGTCAGTCATAAAATTTTAGGGTTAGAGGGACTCAGAAATCATCTAGTTCGATTTCTTAATTTTACAGACAAATAAAGTGAGATTTGAAGAAATTAAGAGTCATACTCAAGGTCATGCAGCTAGTCAGTCAATGGCCTTCAAGTGCAGTGTTCTTTCTAATGCCCCACCCTGCCTGGGTGACTTCCACTGAAGCTGTGCATTTAAAAGCTTCACACAGATGGATAATTATGAGAAAACATTTTGAAATGTCAAAGAAGTTAATAATTTCATTTTATTTTATTTTGAGACTGGCTCTCCTTGTCTTCCAGAGACTGGAAATTTAGTGACTGCTCATGGACTGACCCCCTGCAGATTTGCAAGGAAGTTTTAAACTGCTCCGAGTTTAGTGCAGACACCAGCTTGGTCCACAGCAGTTCGGAATTCCCAAGCTCTAGAGATCTGTCAGCCTCAACCTCCCCAGCAACAGGGATGATGGGCATGGGCCACAAACCCTGCTTTTCTTGGGTAAATCATCTTAAAAGAACTATTAAAATCAGGTTTAAAAATAGATTTCAGTTATTTGGATAAATTGAAAGGAGAAATAAAATGAGAAACAAAAGCAAGTGATTTAAAACTGAAAAAGCTGAAACAGTGTCACCATATTAAAACAATGTAAATGATACAAGAAAACATTTTTTTGTAAATAGATTTTCTCTGAAGCAAACCCTTCCAAATATATGTTTATACCAGCAAATTAAGTTATGAAATACATGAAAAAATTATTCTATACAGTTAGGCTGGCAAATCATGGGAAATTTTCTAATTATGTACATGGATTGCAGACTCCTAATAAGTTAATATACACTTAATTGGAAAATCTTTATCATTTGCCAGTCTAACTGTCTGAAATTGTTAAATGTGAAATAACAGGCTATCTGAAAGATTTTCCCCACAGATTTTTCCCCCTCCATCCCCAGTAATCATTCTCATATCAATGCTTATTTCTACTAGGAAAGGTAGCAAGTGGCTATTTTTGATGTTCTACTAAGGCTTTCAAGCTGAATCAAGAAGCCTAAACAGTTCTCTTTTTGTCAGTCTATCAGTCAAATTAGTTAGCTTATCCCCATCCAGAGAACTAATTTGTTCCCTTTGTTGGCTTTCAGTGATTTCAATATCTTGATACAAAATGTGGAATGCAAACAATTGGTGGATGTTTTCAAATTTAAGAAATTTACTATAGTTGGTTTGTCAAAAAGTAGTATGAAAGGAAGAAGAGACAGAGAACAATAAGAATTGATAGAAAATATGACAACAAATCTATAAGGTCATTATTTGTATAAAAGACTCCCAAAGAGCCTCTTTACTTCTTCAAATCTCATGAAATGATGCATGAAGGTATTTATGCATGGAGGTAGGAGGGAGAGGGGGTAGATATGGAATCACTGTAAAGTTTAGCTTTGAGCTCCAGACTTAATTTATGCCATTGATTTCAAGTAATGAGAAGTTATAAATGGGTCCATTTCCCAGAATATCAAAGCCAACACCTATCCTGCTGTCAAAGATCCTTAGTTTAAAGCACTATTCAGTGGGTCACTCTATGAAAGAAATCCAAATCAAACTGCCACCTATCCTATATACAGTGTACTGCACTGGACATTGTGGGATAAAAAGACAGCAAATGAGGAGATACTGCTGCCTTCAATGAGCTTGAAATCAAATGTGGGCATGAGGAATGTACATAAATAGCTAAGAGACAAGTCAGAGTGTAAGAAGTGAATAGGTACATTAGACATTGGATACTAGGATAGAGGAAGGCAGTGACAACTAACATCAGAGTGAATCAAGGAAAGCTTCAAGGAGTTGTTAACACCTGGCTTCATCTTGAAAGAGGATTTTCTTAATCAATTAGCTTCTGCTTGTCAGATTGATTCATTATCAATAATATCACAAGTAAGACAAAATTGAGGCTACAATTAACGAAAGATATAAAAATGCTGTCTTGGTCAAACAAGGCAGTGATAAATAACGGCTTACTTTCATTAAAAAAACTTGTTCTGCTTCTCCACTTAATAGCTTCATTTATTCATATCCATATTCATAATATATCTGATATTTCCTGGACTATCTTTTAAAATTACTCTTCCTTCCTTAATGTTTTCTCTTTCATGAAGTGTTCTCTCCATCCTTGGAACTACTCTTCCCTTTCCCGCAATGTTAACCATCATTTCTAGTATTGTAGTCACTCTTGAACATGTATTATCTCCACTACAAGAGACCAGTCAGTTCCTTGAGGAAAGGGATATTTTTGCCTTTCTTTGTATCCTCAGTACTTAGCATTGTGCCTGGCACATAGTAAGCTTCTACTAGATTTGTTGACTTGACAAGATTCTAATCTAAAGGACAGAAATTGTTCTATCATTTAGATTGGTGCCTTGCAAATAGCAGGAGCTCAGTAAGTGCTTGTAACCAGAAATAATGAATTCATATTGATAAGGAAGGGATGAGGAAGTTATATTAGGTCTATGGCTGAGAAAAAATTCTTTGAAGAAAGGAACAAATAAATTGTGTAGGCATTTTTCAGTTTTTCCAAGACAAATTAACTTAAGAGTTAAGGCCAGAAGACCTAGTTTCAAATCCCACCTCTGGGGGCGGCTAGGTGTCTCAGTGAGTAGAGCACAGGCCCTGGAGTCAGAAGGACCTGAGTTCGGATCCGGCCTCAGACACTTAACACACACAAAACAAAACAAACAAAAAAAACCTAGCCGTGTGACCTTGGGCAAGTTACTTAACCCCAATTGCCTTCCAAAAAGCAAAAAAAAAAAAAAAAATCCCATCTCTGATGTTTATTACCTGTGTGATCTAGGGCCAACCTCTAAAGTTCTCAAGGCCTCAGTTAATTGATTTATACAATGATAGGGTTGAACTAGATGGTTTCTGAAGTCCTTTCCAGCTCTAGAATTATGCTTATGTACTCATCCCTATGAGTCGGGTTAAAAGTTCAGTTCTTATTACTTGTCTAAGTACATGTCCTTCAAGCTTTCTGAGGTCTCAGCATCCCTTTCTATAAGATGAAGGAGATGAATTATAAGACCTCTCTTCCAGTCCTAAATCTAAGTCTTTTTGTCTTGACACGAAGTAAAACTTTTTCCTAATTTACATTTAGCTTGAAACTCTTGGATTTCATAAGTTTTAAAAAAACAAACAAAGTAATCTCTGTGGTTGTATTTGTATGATTTGAGTGAAAAACAGATGACTTACCAGTATCAGGCATTTAAATAAATATCACACATTTAAATAAATATTGGGTTGAACTTTATAATTTTCATTTGAATATCTGACATTATGTATATGGCAAATGAACACTGTTTCAGGACTTGATTATGTTATTCAAAAACTCTGAGCACTCTGAACAAACATTTATTAAGTTTTGGGCACAGCACACACCACACCACACCAGAGTTCACACCTTCACCTGCAGGCATAACATAAGATTTCACTCCTCCAGAAACCTCTACTACAAACCTAAATAACATTGTGATGTGCATCTAAGATCCAGGTTAATTTTGTATTGTTCCTTTACTCAGCAGTATTAAAGTAATAATGAAGTATTAAGTGTTTTAAGGAGCTCAGAAATTATGATGAAAGAGTTCTACAAGATTAAACCTAGAATATTATAACTATAACAGCTAATATTTAAATAATGCTTTACAGTTTACAAAGCACCTTACTTGTGTCATCTCATTTGATCTGCAAAACTGTCAGGTAAGTGCTACTATTATCCTTATTTTGCAGATGAGGAAACTGAGGCTAAAAAATGGTTAAATGGCTTACCCAAGATAACACAATTAGAAAATATCTGAGGCAGGATTTGAACTCAGGTCTTCCTGATTCCCAAATTGAGCTCTCTGTCTATTGGGCACCCTAGATGCTAAACAATTTAAGTCAATAAATTTTATTGGGGTAATGAATCATGAAGGATAAATGCTGGATAAGAACTCCTTAGGAAATTGTGTGAGACATAAAGAAGTAAATAGGTATAATTAAGGGACTAGTTTAAATTAATATGCATTGGAATATATGAATTTCTCTTTGTTTGGATAGATATTTTTCCTTGAAATTTTGATTAGTATGATCATCTAGACCCAAAGTACCTCCTTTAAAGATAATTTAGAATTGATGTCCATAAACTGAAAAAAAGTAGATGTATATCTAATATAAATGTCAGCGGAAATAGCTACAGAACACAAAACTGAACTGTTGGTTATTCTCAACTGTAGCTATTATCCCTAAATCTTAAGACCAAACAGCCTAGCTCTAATAAGATAGATTGATCTCACCTACCATGTTATGATGGGGCAGCTTTGTGGCACAATAGATAGAATGCCAGACCTAGAGTCGGAAGGACCTGGGATCAAATAAGGCCTCAGACATTTCCTGCCTGTATGACCTTGGGCAAGTCACTTAACCTTCTTTGCCTCAGATCCCTCACCTGTAAAATGAGCTAGAGAAGGAAATGGCAAACCACTCCAGTATCTTTGCCAAGAAAACCCCAAATGGGATCACAAAGAGTTGGACATGACTCATCAACTAAATGGCAACAACACTGCTATGAAATAGAAGTTGAGTACTCTACTGCTTGGTCTGTTCAATGTAACTCTTCCATTTCTGCAAAACGTGTACTCAGACCTTAGCAGTAATCCACAAAGTGGGGGAGGTGTTGAAGTAAAACAAATAAACATCCCCCTGCCATTTCATTGTGTCTTCAGTAAGATTCAATATTTTAGCTATTTTTTCTGCATCATTCACTGGTGTTGCTTGCTGGTTTGTTTGTTTGCTTGTTTTTCAATTAGTTAACTCTTGGAAGGCAACTATGGTAGAGGGAGGTTCTTGCAATAGAGTAGCACGAGTCAACTGGACAAAGCGTAAGTAGTGCTTTGGTTTGGAGAGTAAAATGTTTAATTTCCACAGACAGAAGAAAATGCAGAAGTCCTTCCTATGTCTCAGAGTATACAGTTTCTGTCTTAAATCATGCTTGCATCTGCAGGTGTTTGCCTGAAGGCAGGTCATTGTGAGTCAATGAAAATCAGGACAGCCTCAGCAGCTCGAATTAACCTGCGGAATCATAGCAGGAAGAGGTATATTTTAAGACAGGATTATGTCAATGAAGACTGCAAATGAGACTTTGAAAACTGAGAACAAATTGAAAACAAAACCAAAAAAATCAATGAAATTTAATATACTAATACTATACAAGTTTGCTGAGATATTACAGATGTCACCTAGCAGTGGATGAATTTGTTTTGTGTATGTGGCACAAATCTGAGACTCCACAAAATGGATTTGAATTGAATGTTAACCCTCATTGTAAATTTCCTTCCTTTCCTGGTTGATGACACAACTTCAGTATTATCCAAACTGAGATTCTAGTTAATGGAATTATAATACAAATGGACAGAGAGAAGAGTTTATCTTCTTTTTTCCCCCCAAAAGAATCAAGTTTCATATATCTATCCTTGATGGTGTCAAGAGCCAGGATGAACGTATTTCAATTGCAACTTCCAAACTAAACTCACAAATTACTACCATTATGCTAAGTGCTAGCTACCCCACTGTGCAGTTTTGCTTTGTGAATTTTTACCTTCCTCTATGAACACTTTTAGCCACTGATCGCACAGCCTTTCAATGTTTTCTGCCTTTTCCTTTAAATAAACTGGCTCTGGCTCCTTCCATCTGGTTCCCCTTCCGTCAGCAACCCTGCACCTGTTCACACCTCCTCTCCTGTTGGATTCCACTGAACATTTCCTCCTCTGCCAGGGCTATTCTGGCACTTGCAACCTTTCTGTCATTCAATCCATCTGTCAGAAGTGAACTTTGTTTACCGCAAGCTTCTGCTTTCTTCCTCAAGAAGCAAAGCCCCTCAAGGTCATTGTCAAATGAACTGTCGGCATGGATTTAAATCCTCCTCTGCTAACCAGCAGAAGATGAAGTTCTGTACTGTAATGTACTTGCGAAAATTAGTTTTGGGTCTGGGAAGACAATAATTTAGAGGCAAAGTAGTAAGATATAGTATTTTAATGATCATTTGTAAAATCAGAGAGATGTGATGCAATTTCTGCCCATGTATCTGCACTTCTCAGCAGTGAATATTTACTATAGGCACAGATAGCAAAATAAAAGATTTAAGGTATGACCAAAATATTTTAGTTATGCTTACACTATATGAAATTGCTACATATCATACACCCTAAACTTAAGAAATTAAATAACTTCATTAGTGAATTAAGCAGGCAAGAGAGAAAAAAAACTCCACGATGAGAACATTTACACTGAATTTCCTTAAATGTAAAAAAAAAAGAATGAATTAAAATAAAAGCAAATTCCTTCTTAATTCATAGCTCCATTATTCCTCTGAAAGAATCAGCTTGAAATAGATAAATCAATTCGTGCACATTTTATAATAAGCACTTTAGATAAAATTACATTTTAATATACATTGTCATATTGAATATATCATCACAATAAAGAAATATTATTGGTGTGTAATAGGGTAAGGCTGTAATGTTAGTTACAAATGAGGCAAAATGTATATTGTCAATAGAGTTCATTCTGTGTCATCAGTAGCAATTCAAGTAGTCACTGATTCCTTCATAAATAGGATGTGAGGAGGATATACTACTGAATTATTTACAAGCGTCTTAGACAGTCATACACTTTAGGAAGGAAAAAATATTCCATAGAGCACACTACATTTCTTATTTCTCTTATCTGATACAGTTAATATAAGATAAAGGAAACTCATTTGTTTCAATGGAAAATATCTGCCAAAATGATTAACAAAATCCTTTTAGTATTATGATCATGAGTTAATCCTAAGAGAAATTTCATTCGTAAGAGAATACACCCAGTTTCATATTTTGAACAATTATGGCAAAGGCTAAATCTTTATTATAGTTTAACATTCATATTAAATATACCTAATTAAGCTAACCTATTTTTCCAAATTCTATGACAATATAAAAAAAAAAAGACTTCTCACTGCTATTCTCTGAGAAGTATAGATAGCTGAGAGAACTAATCTCCAAAAATAACCAACAGACTCTTGATTTTTAAAATTTTAGTGCTGAATATGAAGTACAGATTAAGGAAATCTTTATTGTTTACTATAAGATAAAGTATTAAAAACTCTTTCAGAAGTATTAGACAAGAAAAAAATATTATTCTTTAAAAAAAGCAAAATACAGTAAATTATTTGGGAACCAGTTTAAAAGCAAATTGAAGAAAATATTCTTTTTAGTGTTTTATTTTAATAATTGCTTCCAATTATATTGCTCTTATATATAACATAAAAATATTCACTTCGACCTAGTTCACAACAAAACAATTCTTGAAGATGTATTTCTAAATAGATTATTTCCAATTAATTTATATCAATATGCATAGTTTCAAAATTAATGCTGCTTCAAAAATATTTTCTAATTTGCCTCTAGGAAATTTGGTGGGTTTTTTAATTTTAGTTTTTTAAAAGATCTCCCCAGAAGAATAATCTTTGCTCAGTAGTAGTCTGAGCTCGGTTACCTGGATCCCTGCTACTGAATGGCTAGTAGAAATCTGACCACTTCCAACAGTCTCTGTTGCTGTACAAAAGAAAGAATCATTAACAAACTATTATTTCAACAAAGGCATCTTAAATAACTGTGAGGGAACTTTCACTCTAATTAAACAAGGCTTCTGTTACAAGTTAAGAAAGACTATTTTGGAAAATTTGTGTGATAAGAGTATAAAGAAACTAAACCACTCAGTTTACCACACATGCATTTATATACACATGAGCATGTGTATACACACTCACACACACACACACACACACACACACACACGCACTGTACAGACATACACCATCCCTACCTTTTTTTTTTTAAACCTTTTTCGCTCCCAAAATTCTAAAGAAAAAATAACACAAGGACATGAGCAACATTATGCTTGTCTCAAATGGAATCACTTAGGAATTTGGAATATAATATTAATCTTATTGGATTAAAACCCATAGTTATTGCTCTATTTAAAAAAAATAAAACTGGTCAAAGTTTTGAGAATTTACACTAATACTCAAACCATTATTTTATACAAATGAGCCAACCAAAAGCCACTGAAGCACTGCTGTCAGCTCCTAATACATGATGGTAAAGCAGTTCTGAAAGTCATTGCCAGATGAAGATATGGAGCAGATTTCCTTCAAATTCTCCAAGATTTGTCTTCCGACACCAGCACACAGCTTTATGATGTCAGTTAATACATCTTATCTCTATAATATAGCAGAGCAGTTAATGGATCTGCATACTGCATGAGATCAAACATATCTGCTGTACTAGAAAGAGTTCTAGGTAAGGGAAAGAGCTCTGATTTTTCCTCCACTTTATTGATTTTCTGACTCTACATTCACAAAATCTGTTAAGAATAGAGACAATTCATTCTTCCACCCCATTCCTCAATTACCTTAAAGCAAGATCTCCTTTTCAGATGTGGAAATATTTGCAGAACTGCAGGACAAAGAACTGAGACATTTTCATAGAGTTGATCAAGGGGGTGGAGGGGGGGAAAGAGGATTTGCGAGATTCTGTTAAGAATAAGCAGAGACTGAATGACAACTTTAAATCTGCCACAATCATTTACTAATGTGCTGCTATATCAAATAAGTCTAATTTTTTGACAGCACCAAATTAGATTTATTGCAGAAACTGCTGCATAAATAGCATATGGCTATGTTATACCACCTATTTCACATCCCGGTAATGTTTTCCCCTCCCCCTTCAAAAATGAATAAATTGAGCCAAGCTATAAACCTTCTGCAAGAAAGAAATATACAAGTTTAAAAACAGATGTAGGAGATCTGGATTTCTTTGTTAAAGGAATAATTTCTATACAAATGCCCAAATCTACATTTTAAAATATCATATTAAATAATTCCTTTATTGCATGGGTCAAGTTCCCTTTTGAATATTTTTTGAATCTTTTTGTCTAATCTCCTTTTTGAGGTTTTTGATTTAATGTGCTATATTTAATCTTCAAGCTATAGGTTAAAGAAAAAGGGGGGGAAGTACTACATGCTTTGAGTTAAATGTTAACTCAGATTAAATAATTTTTAAAAATCAGATTGCATGACTATACTGCACAATTGTTTACTAGTTCCCAATTGTGTAAAACACATGTAGAAGGAATTGGAGCAAAAAAAGTATTTTCCAACTTAAACTACAAGCATTGTTAGTACAATTACCCTGATACATAACAGGCAAGATAACTCTCCACTTAACATGTTCTGCGTAATTTACTGTGTGTTATGTACTACGGGGTCGTAGTAGTGCATTTTCTAGTCTACTAAAAGAACAGAAAAGAGAAAAGTTTCTTGGAAACCAGGGTTGAAAATTCAGTGGAAGAGGGAGTGTCCACAAAATAAATTCCGATATGGGAAATCTGTCTTACCCCAATTTTGATATGACGAGACTGATTTTTTTAAAAACAAAGTTTAAGCATACTTCATGGACTGAAAAGACATTGCAAGGTCTTATCTCAGACCAATGGGCACACCACTGCAAACATCATGGCACTCTGCTACCCTGCAGACTCCCTCTCTGTGGTCAGTCTTCCCAGCTGCCCTATCTGTTACTGTCTGATTAGTTCTGCTAAGGAGCCCCTCCCCTGCCAGCTTTCAGTGCCATCTGTTCTACACAAGATGGCTGCTGCCCAGCAACCTAACACTGCCCTCCTACCTGGCACCCGGCTACCATCCTTACCCCAAAGTGCTAACACAGGTTCTCACTGCTGGCAGAGTCAGGATTTCATTACTACTACTTTGACAAGTGCAGGGTTGTTTGTAATTTCTCTTTTATCCTGATTTTGATTGTACAACCACCTCCCACTGATTCAGTTTGCTTCAGTTTTGTTGCTCACAGATTTTACTCTCCACATTAATCTCCCTCTGGCATGTTACTGCATCTGTTCCCTTTTTTATTATTAATTTTCAAATTCCCACCATTTTTGACAAAAAGGAGGTAATCTACACTCTGTTTCTGCCCATTTCATTTTCTTTAATTTGGAAGATAAGTATGAAAGCATGCCAAAGAAGTTAATTCTCCGTTAACAGTTTATTTTCTGGCATCCCTGTGCCTTTGTATATGAAAAACAGATAGGAATAAATGTTGACTGAATCACAACAACACAGTCGCAGCCATTCCTGAATTTAATGAAAAGCAAACATATGAAACAGAATCTAAAAAGTTTATTAGTTACATGAGTTGACTCATGCTGTCATTCTTTCTTCCACTTTTAGCAAATAATTGTTTGTGCAAATGAGATTGGGTATGGGATCTGATTGAGTTAATCTATGGTTTTGACACTCTGTCTATCTCCTCAGTAAATGAATTTTATCTTTGATTAGTAAGAAAACCATACTTCCTAAACAATCTACTGTCAACTGCTTCAAATCTAATGGGGAAATACAAGGAAACAAAATGCCTCATACAGGGGGAAAACCTAAAAATCAAGTATTTCTGTCAGAGTAAAACTGCTGAAAGGCAAAGTCGAACATAAAGCATTTAGGATGGAGCCCGGTTTCCAGTTAGATATTTTTGTGCTAAAGACTTTCCTGTCAATGGCAGCAAAACATTTTCTTAAAGATACAGAAGTCTATTTAGAATTTATAACAAGGAATAATGTGAGAAAACATGGACAAGAAATTCATCCAGAAATTCAGGTGAACTTTCCTTTCTCTACCTCACCATTATTCCATTAAAAAAAGAGTATGATTAATTAATCCCATCATTTCCCTGAGGTAAAATAGATTTGACAAATATATTGTGGGTGAGCATCAATTTGCTATAGAAGGAGTTAGATAGCAATAGAACACCTGAATTAGTATTACAATGATCATAGCTCAGATTTATAGGCCATTTACTTTGGATCTTGGAATTTCACACATTACTTTTATTCTCCAAACATGCCTGTAAAATCCTAAGGAATTGAGTGAAGAGCTTTTCAGTGTTTTTCCAAAAGGCCACAGTAGCTGCTCAGAGGTAGGATTAAGGAACAATATCCAAATTTAATTAATCAAAACCTAGGGAACTATCCATTAGACTGACAGCTGAATTAGACTGACAAGTTAAAGTTGGTATGGCACTGTCATATAACAACAACAACAACAAAACCTTCTCTGTTCCTTGTGATGCCTGTCCCTACACACTGCACACTGACCTCTCCAATAGGTTACTTGTTGGTTGGTTACTTTAACTCCTATCTTGGTGAATAGTGAGCATTTCAGTACAGTGAAACATATCAACAATGACATCTTACTATGGCACACTAAGTTGTCAGAACCCTTTTTACCCAGTTGGGTGGACTCTGTGATCTAGTTCCAAAGGACTTCTTGGGGTAGTTGGCACATGACGTCTCACTTCCTATCTCCACTACATCTCCTGACTTAATGGCTTTTCCCTCCCTTTTATATATTTTCTTATCAAGTAAAACTAGTCCCTCACTCATGATGCTTTGTCTTCTCTTTCTATACATTTCCACTGGCTGTCTCCCCTGCCTGGAATGTTCTTTATTCTCAACTCTGCTTCTTGGCTTCCTTCAGCTTCCATCTTCTGGAGGCCCCATTCCAATCCATCACCCACTCAGCTACCAAACAGATATCCCTAAAGCACATGCCCAACCATGTTGAATTCTAGTGGGTCCCTTTTGCCTACAGGATCAAATACAACATCTTCTGATTTTTAAAGACCTTCATAACCTGGCCCTTTCCTACCTTTTAAGCCTTCTTACTATCACTCCCTCACATATTATATTGTCCATTACAATGAACTCTTTGCTGTTCCTTATACCAAAAATACTTTTATCTCTTGACTCCTCCATTTTTGCCCCACATCTAGAATTCTCTCCCTCCTCATCTCTGCTTCTTGAAATCTCAGTTAAAAGCCCACTTTCTTCAAGAAGCCCTTCCCAATCCCCTGAAGGTTAGTGTCTTCAACTCTGTTGATTATCTCCAATTTATCATGTCTATATTTTGTTCATACATAGCTGTTTGCATGATGTCTCCCTCTTAAACAGTGAACTCCTTCAGAGCAGGTACTCCTTTGTCCTTCTTTTTATATTCCTAGCACTTAACACAGTGACTAAGAACATAGTAGGTACTTAATAAATGCTTGTTAACTTTACTTACTAGTCCCCCTAACTGCTAGCACCTTCCATTTTGAGATGACCAATACACTCTATCCATTTCATGAGCACCTAGCTGCTTCTGTGTTGTTTTTCCCCTGAGAATACAAGCTCCCGGAATGCAGGGATTGTTTCCATGTTTGTGTCCCCAGTGCTTAACACATTGCCTGTCATATAGTAAGCACTCGATAAGTGCCCATGACTCTTTACTTTATTATTTATTTTACCTGATTTTTAAAAATAATAATATTATTTTAAATTAGGGTCATAATTTTTATAGAATTTTAGTCCCACCTCTCTCACTGGAATTTGTTCTCAAGTATGAGTTGCGAAAGGATGCAAACACCATATTTTTTTAAAAGTATGGAGGAGAGAAAAACCTCCCTTCTTCCTCTGCTGTGATTCTTCAGAACATCAGCTGGTTGTCCGATGGGGTGATTCTTATCACCCTAAATGATTAGGGGATCCAAGGGACATCAAAAGGAGCCCTCTAAGGGATGAAATGCCTGCCTCTGCTACGTTTTGAGCCTTCCTCATCCTAGACCAGGTTTGATGGCTATGACAATATACAGGAGGGAGTAGACAGCGCAGGCCTGCATCATATAGAGGAAGCTGGGCGTGTTGGGGAAAAGAGAAGATGTGGGAGACAGTCTGTTTCCTTTGTGGCTTCTTGACAGACTGTTTTGATACTGGAAAGGGGAGGGAAAATAGGCCTCATTTAATTTAAAACAGCACCAAGGCCATCTATTTCCAGACTTCAAGACGTTGGTTGCACATATATCCATTTAAAATTATTTTGACACATTTTGACTAATTTATTCATGAAAGGAATACTAGAAAAATTAGCTTAATTTTAAATGGAACATCAGATGAAAATTCTTAAACAAAATACAGGAGGAAAGAGGAGAAATTTCAGCATAGAAACATGATGAAGCTTTGTCTTTGTTTCTCCTTGTTTGTTGTTCAGACCTGTGATTTCACTGATTTAATTTTAATTCCTGGTGAGAAAACTCAACACTTCCTCAACCAAAGAAAACTTTCAAAGAAAACTGAAATGTATACTCTTTTTTTTTTTTGAGGGCAATTGGGGTTAAGTAACTTGCCCAAGGTCACACGGCTAGGTTTTTTTGTTTGTGTGTGCATTAAGTGTCTGAGGTTGGATCTGAACTCAGGTCCTTCTGACTCCAGGGCCAACGCTCTACTCACTGCGCCACCTAGCCGCCCCATGAAATGTACACTCTTAAGAGTAGTTGGGGCATTAAGTGGCTAAGTAACTTACCCAGAGTCACACTGCCATATGTGCCACAGGTGCAACTGGAGCCCAGGTTTTCCTGACTTGGGAGGCCAAATCTCTGTTAACTATACTACATTACCTCTGATCAACATTTTAGAAGTCTTCAAATGAATATCTGTCTAGAGTGAGTTTCTTTGTCCAGGGATGAAAAGTGTGGAATCCCAGAATCTCAGGGTTAGAAGGGGCCTGTGTCCAAACGTAATGCTACTTATGCATGATTAGAATTCATTCTCAATTACTATATCCATGATAGACAGAGCTATGTAAATAATCCCAAAGAGTAGGCAATCCAAAATTAATTTGTATTTTGCTTTGAAATATGCTTTTCAACTTATATTTTAATATGGGGTTTTTTTTTGTTTTTGTTTTTTTTTTGGTTTTGCTTTAATGGGAATAGAACATGCTTATGCATGGAGCAGGTTAGGATTGGACTGGGAGTGTGGACCTAGAAAATCTGGGAATTCACCACATTTTAAACAAAAGAACTAAAGCCTACTTGAAAAAGAGAATTAAACTAAAATTTCCTATGACCACCCTCCCAGTCCTTCCCTATCCTGCTCCATGCATAAACATTCCTATCCCCATTATAACAAAATAATCACTTTTAAAGCAAAATGTCAACATAAACAAAACTAACTTCTTATCTGATTCAAATTAGATCTAAATATGAAAAAAAGTAAAATATGTGATGTATGCAAAGTAAACGGAGGCAGCAAAAGATGTCAAAGAATATCTGCAAGAATTTGAGGACATTGGTCTTTAAAGATCTAACTACTGATAGTTTATATTCTACCTACTGATAATTGATATTTAAAATTGACCATTCTATTTGCTATTTCAATAAAAAATTAACACTATAGTTTAGCTATTTGTTTCTCAGGGTCACAGATTAAGTGATCTGGATGGAATTTTGGTAAGCACTTAATGTTTGTGAAGTAATTGATGTAGTTTATAACATCAAACCACTGCATTGGTTCTGTGATGGGCAGTTGTCTAACATTCAACCTCCTGTTTACAGAAACAGTATCTACAGAGAAGCATAGAAGAGAATGAAAGTATATGCCCATGTACATCCAAGGCTCTGCCCTTGGAACATAAAATAATGTATATACCCTCACCTGGAGAAAGCAGAAGTGAGACCAGAGAAGTCAGTCAGTGTCCCCTGACTATACACGGAACTTTCCTCTTGAACTAAGACAGTGATTCAGAAAGATTTTTGTTTGGGAAGGGGATATAATTTTGCCTCTAGATTGAGGGTTACACACACCCTTATGATAGTTACCAGGTGGAGAGCAGAAAAATTGGTCTTGACAAGAGGTAAGAAGAATGTAAAAACAGTTAAACCATTATTTTATTTTGCTGTACAAATAAGTTGATCCTCTCATATGTTGAGCTATGGTTTTTTATAAAGAATTTAATTTTGTGTACCCACCCATTTAAAAACTAAATATGTCAAAGGAATTTTTGAAACAAAATATGTAAATGAAAATATTTGATCGCCATATAAAGTAAAAACCTCTTTTCCCACTCACAACAAAATGAAGTAAAGAAGGAAAGAAGAAAAGAATAGCAAAATTAGGTTAAATAGTTAAACTGGAGGGTGAAACTTAAAGGAACCTTGGGGAAGTGTTCTGGGAAATTTCAAGTCAGGATTAAAATTTACCAAGATGTTGTATTACATGGCTAAGAAAGCTAGTAACTGTCATTTCTACTACATATAAACATTTCACTTATGTTTCCAATTGTCTTTTTTTTCCCCCTCAAAGAAAAAAGTACAGTTAATCATAAGTATTTATAGAGCATCCGCTATCATGTAGGAAGGGAAGGCATTGTTGAAGATACAAAACTGTATAATATATTGTCCTTGCCCTGGGGGAGTTTACAACTCAGAGATCCAAATGACTGCTATTTATATTTAAACTATTTGTGACTCAACATGTATATCCACAAGGTTGTACATAATATTTGATTAATTTCTATAACAGACAGTAGAGTTTTGGATAATCCTCATGGCAAGTAAATAACTTCAGAAAAGACATCTTGTCTCATGTTTTCAACTATGTGAACATCAACAATGGTGCCATCATCTAATTACAAAAGAAAGTGGCATAAAACATAACTTATTTTATTGATAATTCCTCCAAACTATAACTAAAGGAATATTTAGGTGTGGATGTTTAACATAACTTAAAAAAAAACACAAAACAACTTTGCATCTTGAGATAATTGGAAAGAAAATAGTAGAGTATTGTCCCAATTAAATAAAAATAGAATTCAAGGAAATTTAAACTTTAAATCACACAGAACTTTTTCATATTTTAAATGAAATATTTAAATAAAAATATTTAAGAAGGGACACATATTCAATAGTACATAAAGACCAGGATTTATGTGAACAGAGAGTCAAAGCCTTAAAATACATTCAATATGTATTGAAATATATATTATCATATAATTTTGTATGTTTATTCTTTCTAAGTATAGTGCTAGTGCTGTGGAGAAATTAAAAATGTCTAAGACAAAATTATTGCCTTTAAGAAGCTTACAATTGAATAGAGATGACAAAGAATGCAGAAAAATAACTATAATAGAGGACATCCTTTCATTGATGCAACTCAATAATCATTTTTAGAAGTGCCAAGAGGGGAAAAAACAAAGTATTACAAGGGTTCAAAGGGAAGAAAAGCACCCACTTCCAAACCGGGCAACTAGAGGAAGTTCTGTGAAGAAAGGTGGCCTTTTAAGTTTAGCCTATCAGAATAGGTGCACAGGGAAGAGAAGGACATTTCAAATACAGGAAATAAGAAAGGAGAAGAGGGACAAGAATATGCCAGGTATGTTAAGAAAACTTTAAGTAGGTTAACTTAACTAGAGCAGAGTTAACGTATCAGGTTAACCTGGGGTCCAAAGACCCTTAATGGGATCTCTAGGTAGATTTCAGGGGCTCTGTGAACTTGGAAGGAAAACAAAATTACATCTTTATTTTTATTAACCTTTACTCAATTATGAATGGAGCCACCAACTATTAGGCTGAAAAGGGTACCATAAATTTCACCATACAAGAGGGGTCCATGACATAAGAAAACGTAAAGAACCTTTAATGTGAAAAATTAGTATGAGGAGAAGCTGGAAGGGTGGTATGAGCTTAGACTTCAGCAGACAATGGGGAGCAACCAAGGCTTTCTGAGCAGTGGCATGACACATAGCCAATTAATGGCCAAACCATGATTGTGATACCGTTTTCCTCATAGCCAGTGTGGTGCTCTAAGACTCCAGCAACCTAGTTCCACTTTCTTCAATGTGTTACAGAAGACACTCTTGGCTGATAAACTAGGTAATCAAGCTTGTTAACAATTGTTTATAAAGATAGAGTCAGTGGGGTTCAGGTCAAAGTCTCTCCTTCGGAATATTTTGATTCTGCTGTAGAATCGTTGTGCCAATTACTTCAGCACCTCTCAAGCCTTTTTCCCCCCTTTACTTTTAAGTGCATGTCTGTGTTCAGGAGGACTGAGGTCTGAACTTCAGATAAGTTGGACATAGTAGTAGAAAGAACACAAAACTGAGTCAGAAGAGAGCTGAGTTTGAATCCTACCTCTTACACTTACTAGTTGTGTGACTTAGGGCATTTGAGTCTTTTCTCATCAGTAAAGTGAGGGGAGTAACACCTAAATATTCACCTCAAAGTAGCTAAAGGATTGTGAAAACTTTCAGGTGCTACACCAATGTCGGCTGATGCTACTGTGGTTGTTACCGGAACCTACTGTAAGAATCCTGATTTGGATGAAATCCTTAATACACATCAGGGGTTTTGTTTTTATTGTTGTTTTGTTTCTTTCTTTTCTTTTGACAAATGGCTAACATTTGTTATGATGTTTCATTTGGAAAAATGGAAGCAGTCCTACCTTCTTCCACTTTATGCCACTGTAACCTTGGGCTAGTCACACAACTTCTCAAAGGCTCAGATTTTTTTTATTTGTAAAATAATGAAGGGTCGGCCTGGATGACATCTATGGTCCCTTCCAGATCTAAACTTGTGATCCTTCAACTAGAACCACACATAGATGCAGTGTCCCTGTGTTATATTACACAGTATTTTGAGGGGAAAATCCATTTTCTACACAGGCAAATAGAAAGATAAGCTATGCATAGGCTCTTGGAAAACCTTTGGCTATGGATAGTATTTAGAACTCAGATCATCATCAGATTAAAAAAAGATTTAGTAGATGTGGTTACTAAGTGCCAAATCCTTGTTCTCTGCTTAGTTCTCCTTTCTTCTACCTCCTCATTCTTGCTTTATCAACCCTCTATTAGTGAGTAAAGCAGGGACACAGCCTTTCTAGGGTTTTAAGTGCCCCCCAACCTGGAAACTTAGAAGTAGATCAGGAAAGGTCATGATTTTGCTTTGCTGGAAAGCTCTTTGTCTACATGGGGACTTTTGCTAAATGACTATGTGGAACAGCTAATATAAAACCTGATTACCCAAATATAGCATATCAGAGGGATTACATTCAATAAATGCTGAATTCCTAGGTTCTGTCTTTTGCTTTTCATAAACTTTCAAGGGGAAAATTGCTTACCATTGGCAGGGAAGTATAAATCAGATTTGAGAAGTGGGGATTTTTCCCTTCAAATCATCCACACATTTCCATTTCATCTCCTTCTCCTCTTCCCTGAAGAACTGGATTCATTTTCATAGTTAAACTATTTATCATGTAGTTTTAAAATTACATTTTTTGAACTTCTGTTTAGAACATGAAGTTTTAAATGTTTAAGTTGAAGCTATATGGTGATTAGCCACCTGCCTTGCAGTTTGTTATTTTAGCAGCTGGTCTAAACTGAAATAGAAAAAAGGTTCACAAGCATCAAACTGAATGTATTTAATTTATTCAGTGAACATTTATTGAGTGCCTACTGTGTGAAAGGCTCTGTGCTAGGCACTGAAGTGGATATACTGGATTAATAAAGAAGGGTGGTGGGAAGAAAAGCTTAGAAATCAGAATAAAGTGGCATAAGAGTAGAAAACTTTGTCAACAACCTTGTGCTTTACATGAAAAGGGTGCATCTTGTCTGTACTCTGCATTTTTAATTCACCTACAATTTTATAAGCATTCATTTTGCCAACTATGTAGAGAAGACTCAGAAGGAAGCTGTAATTAAGAAAAGAATAATAACACTGAGAACTTGCTGGAAGTTCTATTTTTTTGTGAGGCTAGGTATGTTGTTTTCTGAAACCAGCTGACATAAAGATCAACAGAAAACAATTTTATGAAGTACTAAGGTGACAGAAATATTCTTTAGGAAGAACAAAGAAACGAGTTGTCAATCATCCATTTTTAGTAGTTGCTACATCTTACTGTGCTGTCCTTGGGGAAAAAAAAATTGGTCTTGTTAGACTATACAAGCAAAAGAGAAACTGCAGAAGGAAACTCTCTATGGACTTTGACTCCTAAAAATAATTCTGAATAAGACAGAATGGTATAAGGGCAAATCCATCATTAATGTTTATTTTCTGGTCCTCAGATGCAAAGACATTAAAAGCTGTATATTTCTGTGGCTTAGCAATGCTTAACACACTAATGATTGGTTCTCGATAGTAGTCTGACAGAGGGGAAACAATTATTAACATTCTCATGATAAAGCTAAATTCTAAAACTTTCATGATTAAATAACTATATAAACTACACTGACATGTTCCTGATTCTACAACTACTTTAAATTTTCATTAAAAGAACAGTTATTATTCTGCATTATTAAGCAATATTTTTCCTGATAAATTGTTTCAGCTATTGGAATTTTTCCAAGATATTACACATGTATAGACAGTATTATTTTGGATTTGTTTTTTGTAAAGAGGAGCTTGGCATACCATTTGGATTAGTATCGTAACAAAATGTTTTGAAGAAAGTTTTATTTTAGCAGAAGTAAAGGCATCTTAACACTACCCCAAAACTTTGGGAGGTTCATCAACCTCTAGAATATTTTTTCTCTCCAAATGCAGGCTGTTCAAGTGGTGCTTTCCTCCATCTGTTACTGTACCGTGTTCTGAATTATATTGTCATATTTAATGTAAAAGGGATCAGTCCCCATTTCATAGTTCAAATTCAACATTCTAGTGTGAATGAATGGCTGTTGTCTAAATGATTTTAGAACCTAATATCACAAAGATTCTATGTGTTTGGATAGCAAGATTGTCTATAAGACCAACTGGACCCTAAGATACATGAAGAACATAGTTATTACATTAGTTATTACAAATGAAAAAAAATCTTATTAAAACTCAAAATAAGTAGAAGCTACTAAGACGGAGCTTTGAATAATTCAGTACATTGACTTGTTTTCTTGTTTTAAAAATACATTCAGAATATTCAGAATATTTGTTTCTTAGAACATCCTGATCCTTTCTGAGGACCCAAGTATATGGCACTGGAGTTTTCTAATTTCATATCACACTACAAGTAATAATATAATCTGCAATCATACCTAGCAAATACATTTTTCAATGGGTCAACAGTAGCAATCAGCTTCATCTCTAAATTTTACACCATTTACCACTCAAATTTCGCATCTCGTATCCCTTTCTTCTCAATTCGCCTTGTACATCACATTGTGTTACAGCTATTTCCACATCAGAAGCACCCAGCATTCTCCCCCAACATGCACTCTGGTTCAAGTGCAGGTCTTTCAAAACTGGGGCACCAAGCACACCCTTTGGGCCGTTCTGAAAGGGAATCACTACTATACATGGGAGTCCTAGAGATGAAAGGTTGTGTTTTATACAAGACACACTAATCAGCCTCACGTCTGGGTGTTTTGCTTCCACGTCTGCACGTTTCCTAATATGCCTGAAAGCTGTGCATGAAGCGAATGACTAAGACTGTCTGTAACAACTGCCTGGATGCCTGTGGAAGAAAAGGAGGCGAGCGCAATGTGTGCTATGGCATTTAATAGGATTAGGGGGTACCTGGAGAGGTGCAGTTGGTGCTCAGTTTGGCCCAGCAGTTCTGTCAGTTTTATGCACTCATCTCTGGCTCTAGCTCCATCCTGCTGTGCGTGTTCAATACGCTGCTTGCTTTCATTCAGTTCTAATTTCAGTTTCTCTATTTCCTTGGGAAAAAAAATCATCCATATAAAATCAAGGCAGTCACATTTTAGATTACTTTTATTTTCAACATAAACATACTAAATGATGATCAGAAAATGTATACACCCTTCCTTTTTTAGGACAAAGGACAATGACTTGTCCAAAATGCAGATTAGTGAGATATTTTTTAGATTGTAAAATAAAGACTCATTTTAAAAAATGAAATAAGGAAGTAGGAAACAATTTGCTGTTCCATTCCTAGACCTTTGCTTTTAATAATGTTCCCCCATACTACTATTTTAAAATTTAGCATTTGTGTATAGTGAAGTTGGCTATTTCATAAACAGAGATTAATGTATGAAAACTGCATTTGTTGTTTAATATTCATGTTTTGAATGTCATATGAAAGATGTAAAATATTTTAAGATGTCTCCTACAGTAATATATGGTATTAAAATGTAACTCAAGGCACTAAATTTTAAAAGTATTCCACAAACTGGAATTTGGACAAAACATTGGATACAAGTTCTTTTAAACATAAAAACAGATATAGTGGCTGTTGAACTAACAATCTTGAAACAAAATAAAAGGGTGTTAGCTGCTCTGATAAAAAATTAACCTCTTTACTGTAAGAAAAATTAGCACAATCTAGTCCTTATTTTCAGAAAGTTACACTCAATGTTATTCAAATATCCCCAAACATATAATACTCAGAATAATAATATTTGAGCATACACATGTTAATTTTTTCATAAAACCTAACAAGTATAGATGAAAAATAAAAATATTTAATATAATTATTATCAAATCATTGAAACCACAAGAGATATTTGCAAAAAGAGAAGATATATTGTCTAACCAGGCAAACACACAGAAATACAAGATCCATTGGGAGAAAAAGGTCAGAATTAAGTGTAAGAATTGGGAGTTCTGCTATTATGGGCATTTTCATAAACCTCTTGATTTCTTTTATTCAAATTTAAAATTTCTGAATGATTTCTAACTATTAAATTAAGTCCATTATGCAGAGATAAGCTATGCCCAAAGCATTTAATTAATTATTCAGATTTTTCTTTACTCTTCCCTTTAGGAAAAGGATTCTGTTTCTCTTTAACAAAACCATAGAATACTTAGAGAAGCATAAAATAGAGTTTGCATACATATCCTGGAATATTTAAAGGAACAGCACCCATAGATTCCTTTCATTCAGAACAGAAGTAGCACACAACAGCAGAAAAAGAGCTGGCTTTGGAGTCAGAAGACCTGGTAGGTTCCAGTCCCAACTCTTCTGCTCAGTGGCTATGTCACAGTAGGAAAGGTGCTTAATAACTCCAAACCTCAGGTTCCCTATCAGCAAATAGGAATAATAACACTCACAATATGTAACTCACAGAATTTGTGAGGAGTTTTGTAATTTGTCAAGATCCATATAAATGTGAGGTACTCAGTTTACCCTATTCCCTACCTCTGCCATAATAGCTATTTTCTTTTTTTGCCCTTCATTTGGGATACTAATTACAGATCAACCAAGAAATTGATTGTACTAAATTTTAATTTGATTAAACTAAGCAAAAATTAAGAAAAGTAAAGAAGTTTTATATTTGAACCATGTGATAAAATTTTATAAAATAGTCATTCATTCAAAAACACTAAGCGCTGCCTATATATCAAGACACAACGCTAAAAGCTGTGAAGAATTTTTTAAAGAACTGGACAGCTTGGGGGCGGCTAGGTAGCGCAGTGAGTAGAGTGTCGGCCCTGGAGTCAGAAGGACCTGAGTTCAAATCCAGCCTCAAACACTTACTAGCAATGAGACATTAGGCAAGTCCCCTAATCCTACAACACAAAACAAAAATGAATATGGTACTTCATCCTGAAGTTTACAATGTAAACAGAAAGAAAAGATCTGGACATATTAAGAGGTAATGAATAACACAAGATACAATTTAAAAGTCAGATGAGTGGTACAAACAAAAATTCCTATGTACTTTAAAGAAATCCCTGTGGACTGCGGTAATTAGTGAAGATCTGTGATCAACACAGCTGGAAGGATTGATCAAGAACAGGCAAATGTGACTGATAAATGATAGGGATGCTATAGACATAGCCTAGCTACAGCTCAGAAGGACCATTAATGGAGTCTTTTATGACATCAGTGGGGACAAGAAGGAATGTGGACAGTTTGGTGGATTTAGAAATGACTGAATGACTGGAGCCAAAGAGCAGTAACTAAAGGAAGTAGGTGAGCATAGGCAGAAGTTCATATTTCAATGACTAAATTTCAATAGGATTGGGGTGGCTAAGTGGCGCAATGAGTAAAGCATTGGCCCTAGAGCCAGAAGGACCTGAGTTTGGATCCAGCCTCAGACACTTAAGACACACACAAAAACCTAGCTGTGTGACCTTGGGCAAGTTACTTAACCCCAATTGCCCTCCAAAAAGCAAAATAAATAAATAAAAATAAAAATAAATTTCAATAGGATTTTGCTCATTTCCAAACATTATTCTGATAAGAGATCCATAGGTTTCACCAGACAATGACACACTTGCAAAAAAATGTTAAGAACCTGTGATGTAGACAGAGTGCCTGTAATGTTCTCTCCCTCCTCACTTAAGGAACGTGGAACTTCTTACTTCTTTTAACACTCAGTACAAACACAATTTTCTGCCTGAAGCCTTTTTGATCCCTCCAATAGCAAATGCCCCCCTTTTCCTAAGTGATCTTGTATTGACTTAATATTATTTCTGTATATACTAATTTATGAACATATGGTTTTCTTTGATAAAATGTAAGGTCCTTGAGAGTAGAAACTACTTCATTTTTTTCTGAATTCCTAAAGCCTGGCAAAAAAAGAGGCACTTAATGAAACCTTGTTGATTGATTGAATTAGAGTAGTTCAAGGCTCTGTTTGACTTTATTCTCCTCAACATTTTTGATCAATGACTTGGAGAAGGAAGAGATGGAATACTTGTTAAATTTTTAGATAACAAAAATCTGGGAACTGAGGAAAAATCTATGGAACTGAGACTCAAAAAAGGTTTTTTCTGGAATGATAGACCAAATCTAAGAGATGCTATAGAATAACAATAAATGGAAAGGTCTACATTTGGATTGGGGGGAAAATTGTACAGAGATACAAGATAGGGAAGATGTGGTTAAACAATAATTCATGTGAAAAGGACATGGAGTTATGGTGGATGAAAATACAATGCAGTTCAATAGTATGATCTAGCAGCCAGAAATAGTTAATGTTATCTTTGGTTGTACTAAGAGAAGCACTGTGTTCAGAAAAAGGGGAGATTACAGTAACACCAACCTCTGCCCTGATCACACCACATCTAGAATATTCTTTTCATTTTTAGTTGCCAAGTTTTAGTGAGACATTGGCAAGATAGTGCTCATTAAAAAAAAGGCTAAAAAAGACCCCACAGGATGATTTAGGGGACTCAAAAATGTACCATACAACTGGTTAAAAAATATGGGGAATGTTTAGCCTCGAGAAGAGAAGAGTTACTGTGACATAACTATCTCCAAATATATGAAGTATTGCCATGGGTACAATGGATTAGGTTTGTCCTGCTGGACTACAGAGAGCAGAACTAGGAACGACAACCAGAGAGAGGCATAATGTGACATTGAAATATAAGGAAAACATTCCTAATAATTAGTTTTCTGAAACGGATTCCTTTATGAGGCAGTGAGTTTCACATTTTAGAGATCCGTATTGTCTGGGTGACCACTCATTAGAGATATTATAGAGGGAATTCCTTTGTGCCCCAGAACCTTTCAGTGAAAACTGAAATGGGCCTTGAAGAACTGGGTTTAATTCAGGTATTACATAGGGGAGAGGGCATTCCAAATGGAAGGACCCAAAAAAGCAAAGGCTTAATTGAGACAAAAATGCAAAGAGCATTTTTTAGGCCACACAATATACCAATCTCAGTGGCGTGGAGAGTTAATATAGGACAACAATTAAAGATGAAGATTAAATTGTTGAAGTGAGGAAAGTATTTAGGGGAGACAGTAAACAGACTGATTTGGTTACCATTAAGGGGCTCTAATGGTAAAAGTAGCAGAGAAAACTGGAAAACTCCATTAGGGACTATGTGGTGAAGGGGCCTGAAATACCAAGTTAAGCATCTTATAAGCTACATGGAGCTGTTTAAGGTTTTTTAATAGAAAAATGACGTGGAGAAGTAAGATCTATTTTCGTATCTTAGGAAGTTTAATCTGAAAATGTATAGGAGTATAATATGAAGAGATTCATAGTAGTACAGATATGAAGTGATGAGAGCCTACTATTTAGATGGAAAGGAAAAGAGATGTAAAAGAGAGAACAGGGTTAAGTGACTCATTACATATAGGAACAAGAAACTAGAAAAAATTAGCAATAATGCCAATGTTTTGAGTTTGAGTGCAGAAAATGAAGAGAAACAGGAAGATTCTAGGCTAATAATTTTTCTGAAAAAATCCACTGAATTTCCATTCTTTATAATGACCACCATCCAAACCCCATGGCTGGCAAGTTTGGTGCTTACAAATAAGAGTGGTCCATAGGTCACTAAAGACTGGTAATTCAAATTAAATCATTTACATAACTGCTCCCCAATGTGCCAAACTTTGCCCTCCCTGGATTTTTCAATTCAATTCCACAAATATTTATTAAGGTATTTACCAAGTGTAAGTCACAGTGATGGGAACCCGGAACACAAGTACTTACATTCTCTAGACCTGTTAGCCCCGCATGTCAGATACTCTGACCTGGTCCTTCTTGCTCCTCCTACAGAACAATTTTCAGATATAGCTAATCTCCTGAAAGAATCAGCTGCAATTAACCACCTGATGCCCTTTGACATACCCTGTGATGGGAAGGCTCCCTTCACCTTGGTCTATCACGATTACAATTGAAGCTCATGTTAATTATTAGAGCTCCAACATGAAAAATTGTGACTTTATTCTTTGGAAATTTAGAAATGAAGTAACCATAACTTCAGCTTATATTTAATTGTCAAATTGAGCTGGTTTCCCCCACCCCAATATATGTCAGAAGATTTCTTGCCCTCCTCTGAAAAGACTCAGCAATTTTATCTGCATTTAATTAATAAGGAAATGAGGTTATACCCGTGGAAAGTGATTTGCCTGAGGATACTTTCATGGGTAAGAGATGAAAACTAGAATTCAAATAGTTACTGATTCATTTCAGTGAAAGCACCAACTCTCCAAAATAATATCAATAATAGCTAACATTTATACAGCATTTCAAGGTTTGTGAAGTGCTTCACATGTTATTTCATGTTAACATCATTTCTTAAAGTGCTGAATAAAAGTAAACCACGAAATTTCAAATGACAAAACCTAGAGATATCTAACAATCAAGAATTTAGAGGATAGATTATAATCAGGTCCTTATTATCCATACCAGCAACAGGGATCATTGGCACAGATAATCTAAATCAGCAAATAATCTGACCAGCTGGATCAGGGCTCTAGATCCACTCCCTCAGTGAGGGAAACTTGCCATGGCACCAACCCAGATGGGTGGAAGGAACTCTGCTGCCAGAAATGCCACTCTCCCATTGGCAGGATTCCCTTCTACATCGCCCAATTGGGTCAGGACCTCATCCCTATTCCACATGGTGCCCTAGGGATAAGAGATGTGGCCTTCATATATGATGCATACTGAATGTGGCACACAACACACTACACCCTTGATGCATGATTCATTTGTAACATAGAGATCTGGGTAACCTTCTTTGGGAAAACCCAATGTGGAAAAAAAACCCAGATTACCAAAAAACAAAAAAAGATTTAGGAAAGCATCATTCATTTTTATACTTTATACAAATATTGACCTTCAATTCCTTTAAACAGTGAGCAATTCTAGTAATATGAAGTATTATAGGATTTCTAAGGATTCAATTTGTAGACAGTTTTTTTAAAGAATATATCAACATGTAAAGTATAGATCTCCTCACAAACGAGAACTGGATATATTTCTAGAGTCCTCAATGAACATATCTTTGGAATCACCATTGAACCTTTGGAGTGAAAATCTTTATGCTAATTTCACCTGTTTTCTTGACTTGGAAGGAAACTTCAGAAAGGAATGAATGTCTTAAGACACAATTCTAGGATTAAATATCGCCTTAATAATAAATAGAATGTTAAAGGGGTTGGGGCAGCTAGGTGGCACAGTGAATAGAGTACCGGCCCTGAAGTCAGGAGGACCTGAGTTCAAATTCGGCCTGAGAGACTTAACACAAAACTAGCCGTGTGACCTTGGATAAGTCACTTAACCCCAACTATCCTACCTTCCCCCTCCAAAAAGCAAATAATCATAACAATATGTAGAATAATTTTAACTAAAAGAGGAAAAATAGTATTTAAGAACCTTTACATTCTGATAGCTTTTACTTATCCCATGTATTGAACCCTTTATGACTTTTAAAAAGTTCTCTTACAGCCTGTGAGAAATCTTACAGCCTCTAAAATGCGTCTTTTACAATGGAGAGAAGAAAGGGAGGAGAAAAGGAGAGAGCAGAAAAGAGGGAAATATATAAGTAGTATGTGGTCAAGGGAATGAACCCCTAGAAAGGGGAGCAAAACACAAATTATTAGGGCAATATGAACAATGAAGTAACCAACTTCGGAGCTACAACTATTGTAAATTTATTTCACGTGAATCCATGAAGGCCTTCTATGGCACTAGCAGAAAATCTATATGATACATGATGATGAAAATTACAACATGACAATTTGACCCTTAGAGAAAATTTGAGAAATTCCATCTAGCTTAGGGGTATTGATGAAGTTGAATTAATAAATTTAGTTCTACCCAATTGACATGACTACTTTATTAATATATAGGTTGTTTTCACCCAATCAGTGACAAAAATTTGCTTTGTGTCTTGCCAAAGTAAATTTATTACAAAGATAAATTCTTTATGGTCATTTATATGAGACCAAATCTATATCAAAGAAGTAGAAAGAACACAAGTAACTGTGTGTTAAATATACTCGATAAGTATCTTAAAACCCCCTCTACATCATGTGTCCCTACCTCCATTTGCTTCAGTCTCTAAGAAAAAGGTCATTCTACTTTCTAAATGCTCCCCCCTCTATTTGTGCCTTCTACCTCATTACCTCCTATCACTAAGAATTTGCCCTCTTGATCATTCTCTCTTCATCCTTCTTCCACTCCTTTTCTATCCCCTCCCTCTCTCTGGCACAGGCAGTTTCTTTGATTGCTACCATTAATCTTAGCTGTCCCTTTATATTCTCATCATTGTGGGTATCCTATTTTTCAAGTATCTAATTAATATCCAATATTCCATTATTCAATATTCCTTAAATTATTTCTAATATTCTCCTTGTAGAAAATGGAGCTATTTACTTATATTGACTTTGCTAAAATGACTTTTAAGGGCAAAAATATGCTATTATTTATTGTTGCATGCACAATAACATCTAAAACAATTTCTCAAACAAATAAATTCCCTCATTTTAATATATATTACATGCCTACAGTATTCATAGATTGAACAAAATGAAAAATACAAAAGTAAAAAAAGAGATGGTTTTTGCTCTTAAGGACGCCAAGGATCACCTTTTGGCATGGAGAAAAGACTTAAAATGCAGAGATGTTAAACAAAAGATAACTCTTAGTTAGAATAACAAAAATAAATGACTACATATCCTAAATCATTTCAATAACAAGATTTATTAAGTGCCTATGCTAGGTATAAAGTACTGGGTTAGGTGTTGATCTTTATTAGACAAAATCCCTACTGATAAGTTATCCATTTTGAGGAGACATTCCTAGGAAAATATTTTGGGAATATTTGGATGAAGAGTTGCTTGATAAGGACTTGCAAGATATATTTTCTTGTCCTCTTCACAACTTGGTGGAACTTTTCCAGCAACTAAGCTTCCAGTTTCATACTAGTAGAATCTAAAAATGAAAGAAAGATTTTCCCAGGCAGAAAAAGGGTACCTCCCTTTCCATCTCTATCTTTTGACAAGAATTATTCATCTCCTTTTCCTATTACATCCCTCCAAAGATAGATACATTAACACAGAACACACACACACACACACACACACACACACACACACACACCCTAGTTGGATGTGGCACTTAAATCTCTCACACCATGGTTTCTCTATAGGTTTTCTAAGGGTATGTACATCTTCAAATACAAAGCATAATACATAGTAGAGACCAAGTCTCCTACAAAGAGGCCTTGCTGGGTTTTAGTTTAGTTCTTACAGTATTTATTAGAATCCTTAGACATTAAAGAATAGAAACACTTTCTTAATAAAACCAGGAGAAAGAACACTAAGTCTTTTGCTTTAGAGCAATTCAATTTTAGGGCTTAGGCTTAAGGTTTGAAAGAAAAAGAGGAGTTTCAGAAAGCATTTTAAATATACTTTGCAGACATCCACAAGGCCACTCATTAGTAGAAGATTAATGAAATGCTTGCGCAGATAGGTGGCACAGTGGATAAAGCACTGGGCTCTGAATTGGGAAAACCTATGTTCCAATTTGGTCTCAAAAACTTACTACCCCTGTGGCCCTGGATAAGTCACTTAACCCTGTTTGCCTCAGTCTCCTCATCTGTAAAGTGATCTAGAAAAGGAAATGGCAAACCACTCCAGTAACTTTTCCAAGAAAACTCCAAATGGGGGCATGACTGAAACAACTAAACAAATAACAAATAAGCGAATAAATGCTTATTGAGTTGAATTGTGAACTTATGTATATTTACAATATAAATATTCAGTTCAAAACATTTTAAAATTGGGAGGAAGCATGAATCACCTAAACTGAAGAAGAAATACCCTCGATAGTAACCCTGAGAGAAGACAAACACAGTTATATGCATTCTTGGTAGAGCTATGAACTGGTACAACCATTCTGGAAAATAATTTGCACTTAGAGTAAAGACATTTAATTAAATTGCATGTAAACCCTTTGATGCAGCAATCTCACTAAGCCTATACTTCAAAGACAGAAAGGAAGGTTAAATACATACAAAATATTTATAGCAGCACCTGTTGTTAAAGTAAAGTAAAGAAATAAAGAATTGGAAAGTGAATTCTCATTGATTGGGGAATGGTTTAAACAAGTGGGAGACAAAGGTGATGACTTCAAAGGTCCCTTTTAACTGTAAAGATTCTGTGGTTTGAATGTAATTGTTTCATATAATCACTAACTGCTTTCTAGAAGCATAGGAACAATTCCTCGTTCTGTCCAAAAGGAACTAGCATCCTCATATTCTGCCATGGATGTTGCTGAGGAAATTTCTGTGTCACGTAGAAGTCCAGATTCAATGACTTCTAAGGGCAACTCTTAAGATTCTGTGATTTGAATACTGTGCTATAAGAAATGATGAATGTGAAGAGTTTGGATAAACTTGAGAATGCCTTTCTGAATGGATTTAGAGCGAAGTAAGCAGAACTAAACAATAATTCACACAATGACCACCGTAACTGTAAGACTTTGGAATTTGGGTCAACGCAATACCTAATCATGGCTTCAGAGGACTCATGGTTAAGTGTATGCTTTCTACCTCTTTACAGAATTGGTAGACAAGAGGTGTAGAATGGAGCATACACTCTCAGACATTACCAATTCATAGCATTTGTTTTGCTCAATCATACTTATTTGTTTACAAGGGAGGATTCTGTTCAAGTCAGGGCAAGGAAATCATTAGACAGTGACAATGATGTAAAAAAAGTGAATAAAATACTTTAAAAGATAAAATAACATCCCTGAAAGTATTTAGTGAATCGTTGAATCTTTTCATTCATAGAGGGCTCACTACTTCAAATTTTATTTATTTATTTCTAGTTTTCAATATTCGGTTCCATAAACTTTTGGGATTTAAATTTTCTCTGACTCCCTCCCCAAGATGGCATAAAGTCTGATATAAGCCCTACATACACATTCATATTAAACATATTTTCACATTAGTCATGGTGAAAAGAAGAATTAGAACCGATGGGATAAACCACAAGAAAAAAGAAACAAAACAAAACAAAACAAAAAGAGAGAGCAAACAGTATGCTTCAGTATACATTCAGACTCTGTAGGTCTTTCTCTAGATATAGATAGCATTTTACATCAGGGAGGGCTCTCTTCTTCAAAACGTCATCCATCCTACCAATGCACAACTTTAAGCAGAAAATGCTGGGCCCAAATCTTCCCCCCAGTAACTTCAACACATGTTTTGTCCACAAAATCCAATCCAATCTAACAAGCATTTGTTAAGCCATCTACCACGTGTGAGGTGCCATGTGAACTGCTAGAGATACAAAGATAAGAGAAAGAAAAAAGAAATGGTGAGAACCTGCCTTTAAGCCTATATTACATTAGGAGATGAGGATAGGAGGCATAGATACAACATGTACACAGAAAATTAAAAACAAAGTAATTTGAAGAAGGAGAGAATATTGAAAATTGAGGATACTGGGAAACACAAGTCCTATCTAAACTAACCTTTGAAGAATGATGAAGATTCTAAGGGGTTTACGTGAACAGAGAGTACACTCTAAGCACTGGCACAGTCCTTGCAAAGGCATGGTAGGAGATAAAAAGTTGAGATCAGGGCATAGTTAGTGAGATGGTTTTGGTATAAAGTATATGAAGGGAAGTATGAAGTTAATATGAAAAGATAAGTAGAAGCAAGATCATGGAGGGCTTTGAATAGTAGAATGAGAAATCTGTATTTTATTTTGGAAGCAATAGGGAGTAACTAGAGATCCTTGAGCTGGCAAGTGACAAGGTCAGACGTGACTCAAGAATTTATAAATAGTATGAAAGAAGGACTGGACCATTGAATCTGTAGTGGCAGCAGTAGCTTCCAGAGCTGCAACCCACACATGATAACGTGGTCAGACAAATGGTCAGAAGGAGATTATAGGGGTCCCTTTGCTAGCACTGGGTAAGGGACTCTGTTACATTGCACACACATGGATTTTGTTCACAGTCCTGGGTGGTGATCCCAGAGGGAAGAGAGGAAATAGAACTCCAAAGGGGAATGGGGACCCTGTTCACAGATCTAGGGTGGAAAAGACTACTTGTGGTTGTTCACAGATCAGAGCACAGGCTAGGAGAGGAGTAAGCACACCTTTCCTTACATAAAACATACAACCTTGGAAGAATTGAAAACTTACAGATTCCCAGAACTAGCTCTGAGAACAACAGCAATAAAGGCCTGAAACTTGGGACAGGGCCATCTTCTCCCCAGGAACAGAGTTCAGCTTTAACATTAAGTTAAAAGTCAAGAAATAGGTTAGAAAAATGAGCAAATAACAAAAAAGAACATGACTGTAGAAAATAACTACAGTGACAGGGAAGATCAAAATAGAAAAAGAAAAGAAAGTCAAAACTACTACACGAAAGGTTCAAAGAAAATTGTAAATTGGTCTCAGGCCCAAAAAGAATTCCTGAAAGAGCTCAAAAAAGGATTTTAAAAATTAAATAAGAGAGGTAGAGGGAAAACTGGGAAAATAAATTACAGTAATAAAAGAAAATAATGAAAAAAAGAATCAACAGCTTGGGAAGATGCACAGCAATACCACAACTAAGAAATAACAAACAAAAAGGAAAAGGATCTATATGTATAGAAATTCTTAAAGCAGATCTTTTAGCGGTGGAAAAGAACTGGAAATTGAGGGGATGCCCATCCATTGGGGAATGACTGAACAAGTTGTGGTATATGATTGTGTATATATGTGTATAGTGGAATATATATATATATTACACTATAAGAAATGATGAGCAGGATCCTCTAAAAAAAAACAAACCTGGAAAGACTTACATGAACTGAAGTAAAGTGAAATGAGCTGGACCAGGAAAACATTGTACACAGTAACAGCAATATTATACGAGCATCAGCTATGAATGACTTAGTTATTCTCAGCAATACAATGATCCAGACAATTCCAAAGGATTGAAAAATGAAATGAAAAACCTTATCTACTTTTAGTAAAAGAATTACTAGAGTTTGAATGCAGATTGAAGCCTAAAATTATTAAAATTTTTTTGTCTGTTTTCTTTCACAACATGACTAATATGTAAATGTTTTGCATGACTATATAAAATCACTTGCTTGCCTTCTTGATAACAGGGAATAGGCAAGCAGGAGGGAGAGAATTTGTAACTCAAAACTTTAAAAATAAATGTTAAAAATTATGTTTTACATGTAACTGGGGGAAAATAAAATAGCAAATAAGTATATTGCTAAGAAAAAGAAAAAAGAAGAACTGAAGAAAGAGAAACTGGAAGTAGATCAGTTAGATAGCTAATCAGTAGTCCAAGAGAGAGGTGATAAGAGCCTTATGAAAGGTCATGGCCAAAGGAGTAAAGTAGACATTTTCAAAAAGCTATTTACTATATCTATTTGATAGATACATGAAATCAAAGTTCCAGTTTATATCCCTCTCCTCTTTAGTGCATTTTATATACTTAAAGACAGTTATAACAAACATTTCTCATCCCTTCAACTACTGCTTTTACAGCAAAGTTTCCACATTCTTTCACATTTCTGTGGCCTGCTTCTAGACATAAGACCAAGTCATTACTCTCCCAGGTAAAGTCTGGCTCTAAAACTGAATACAATACTCCATGTATCCTTACAAGGACAAAGTACAATGGAACAATTAATGACTTCCACTGTACTAGACGTATCGTTAATGTAGGTTAAATTCACATTAAACGTTTCTGGAAACACTTCATGCTGTTTATTCATATTGAGCTTGTAGTTCACTAAAATTTTCATGTTAAAATTTTTCTCTTAAGTATAAGCATGTTAGGCCTGCTTTATTTTGTATTTCTATAACTTATTCTAAGTTAAATTTATATATTTAAACTTAACATTACATTTATCTTTGTTAAATTTCATCTTTTGGTTCCATCATTTTAACCTTTGGGATTTTTTTTTTGACTCTTGAATCCATCATGCAATAATATTAGCTATTGCTCCTAGAATTGTGTCATCTACAAAACATATATTCATGTATTCTAAATCTTAATGGAAGTCTTGACAAAATACAGCCAAACACAGTCCTGAAGAACTTTGCTGTAGTGACCTCCATCAACTATACTATTTACCCAACTATACAATAATACAGTCCAAATTCTTCCCTTTCTAGATGACAGATTTAAAACTGAAAGGGATCTCAGAAGCTATCAAACACAACCCCCTCACTTTTTACATGAGGACAACTGAGGCTCTCAGATAGTAAATAACTTCCATGGCAATGTAGCCAGGAAGCACTGGAGGATGAGTTTGAAGCTATGTCTGACTCTACCCACTTTGGCACATTGCTTACTTTGTCTAATGCCAAATGTTGGAATAATGTTGGAAATACTGTATGTAGCATTCCCTTGATCCGGCATCATTGTAATGTTATAAATCATAGCATGCACACATATACTGTCCATTTGCCCTTTCGTATATGGATATAACATCTCTCATAGCACTGCTATTTGTGTATGTGACCAGAAAGACAGTTAGGTGGCTCAGTGGATAGAGGGTTGGGTCTGGAGTCAGGAAAACTTATCTTCTGATGTTAAAATCTGGTCTAAGACACTTATTAGCTGTGTGACCCTGGGCAAGTCACTTAAACCTGTTCTCCTCAGTCTGCAAAATGGTCTGGAGTAGGAAATAACAAACCACTGAGGTATATTTGCCAAGATAACCCCAAATGGGGTCACAAAAAGTTGGACATGACTCAAAAATGACTAAACAACAATTTGAACATAATCATAAATAGATTTTGAGCAACATATGTACATTATATATAACATATATGCTATCCCTTGACTTAACAGCCACAGCCAATATTTGGGAAGATGACTTTTGGGATAGTGATTCACAACAATGATTGTCACAACAATGATGATCAAAAAGCTCTGCCAATGGAATCCAAACTGTGACAGGTTCTACTAAGCTGAAAAGGCTTAGAGTATAGGCTTAGTGACAAATTCTGTCTGTTCTTCTAAAACCAGTCTAGCTACTTTTGGAGAGGCTCAATACTAGGAGACTACACTTGACACCAGTAGATGAATTATTTTGACCTCAAAAATTTATGTAAACTCTCTACTAATGTGGAGGTGTTAAGTGCTGAAGTAAAAAGAGTATGATAAAGAGTAATCTCACCTTTTTTCTCTTCAAAAGAAATTTAGATCAGTTATAGTAATCATCAATCCAAAATAAGAAATAATTTTCCATTTGAAAAATAAAGATATGGGGGCAGAAAGGTGGAGCAGTGAATAGAGCATTGGCCCTGGAGTCAGGAGGACCTGAGTTCAAATCTGGTCTCAGACACTTGACACTTACTAGCTGTGTGACCTTGAGCAAGTCACTTAACCCCGATTACCACTCCCCCCCCCAAATAAAGATATGGTCAATGGGAATTTTAGGTATTTTTAACTGATAAGGCTCTCAACAGAGATTGTTTATTGGTACTAAGAATCATGAAAAAGAAAAGGCTATCTTGCATTTATAGAGGAATGGGAAAGGGGTTTCCTGAGTTGCTACTACATGTTTTTATTGTCTGTATTAGTTCACAAACTAAATCACTTGTTTTTACAGGACTTACTTACATTTAATGTTAAAAATCAGATTATACCTAAATGACTCAAGGTAATGACTTTTGTGAGGCTATTTCAAAAGCAGCAATCTCAAGATGGCGGAATAGAAACAGCTCGTCCAAGCCTCTCTGCCCCCAGATTCTCCACAAACTATGTAAAAAAGGACTCTGAAAATCTTCTGGAGCCCCAGCACCCACAGAACGACACAGAGAAGCTAACCTCCCGCTGAGGACAGCCCAGCACCCTGCAGGAAGGACCAGCGCAGTGGTCTGGGAGTCGGCAGCGCGCAGAGCGGGAGTCGAGCCGAGCCCAGGTCCACGTGAGCTGAGGTTTTAGCCCCAGGGCGCCAGGGCCAGCAGCCGGCTGGAGGAACCCCAGAACACCAGGAACTGTGGAGACGCCAGAATTATCAACATAGACTTGCCTAGGACAAAGTAAGAGGTTAGTGTCCTATGGACTTTGGGACCTGTATTTGGGGAATGCGTTAGCTCCCTCCCCTGGGGGCTAGAAGCTGCTGAGGAGACACGCCACTGTGTAGTTTTCAGAGGCATTTCCGGCTCCCAGCCTACAAATCGTGGGGAGATCCAGCGATCAGTCTTGGGGGGTAATCGCTCTTGCTTTAACCTCCCTGGATCTGGATCGTGATCTAGGGTGGAAGTTGTGGGTGGGTTTACAGCTTGCCAGAAACGGAAGTTGCCCCCCACACGTTCGGGACGAAAATTCCTCTAGCTGGCCTTAAAGCCATAGTGTGGCAACAAGCCCAAAAGTCAAGCAATTAAGTGGCAGCATGCCAAGGCAAAGGAAACAGAAAAATGCAACCCTAGACTCCTATTTTGGGGGCATAGAGCGGGAAAAAGGACTGTGAGGTCAGAAGTCCTGCTCCAAAAGCCCCAGGGGAAAACATGAGCGGGTTGCAGGCCATAGAGGACCTTAAGAAGGACTTTAAAAATCAAATAAGAGAAGTGGAGGGAAAAATTAGAAAGAGAAATGAGAAGGATGCAGGAAAAGTATGAAATGAGGGTCAACAGCCTGACTGAGGAAAACAACACCTTAAAAAATAGACTAGCTCAAATGGCAAAGGAGGCCCAAAGGGCATTGAGGAGAAGAATGCCTTAAAAAGTCGAATTTGCCAGATGGAAAAAGAATCTCAAAAGCTCACTGAGGAGATTCATTCCTTTAGAGTTAGACTGGAGCAAATGGAAGCTAGTGACTTTATGAGAAATCAAGATACTATTAAACAGATCCAAACAAATGAAAGAATAGAAGGCAATGTGAAATATCTCATGGGAAAAACCACTGACCTGGAGAATAGATCCAGGAGACAATTTAAAAATTATTGGACTACCTGAAAGCCATGATCAAGGAAAGAACCTAGAAATCACCCTTCAAGAAATTCTCAAGGAAAACTGCCCTGATGTTTAGATCCAGAGGGCAAAATAGAGGTTGAAAGAATCCACCGATCACCTCCTGAAAAAGATCCCAAAAAGAAAACTCCCAGAAATATTATGGCCAGGTTCCAGAATCCCCAGATCAAGGAGAAAATACTCCAAGCAGCCAGGAAGAAACAATTTCAATATTGTGGAAACACAATCAGAATAGCACAGAACCTGGCAGCTTCTACACTGAGGGATAGAAGGGCATGGAATATGATATTCCAGAGGGCAAAAGAGATGGGAATGAACCCAGGGTCACCTACCCAGCAAAACTGAGTATTTTGTTTCAGGGGAAAATATGGTCATTCAGTGGAATAGAGGACTTTCAAGCATTCTTGAGGAAAAAAACCAGAGTTTAATAGAAAATTTGACATCAGACGCAAGAAGGAAGAGATGCCTGAGAAGGTAATCAGGGAAAAGAAATCAAAAGGAACTTATCAAAGTTGAACTATTTACATTCCTATATGGAAAAGCAATAACTATGACTGATGATATCTTTCTCACTATGAAAATAATGGAAGAAGGGTGTGTGGTCATATGAATACATATGTGAATGTGTGTATATGGTTACAGTTATATATGGATGGAGGGCATAAGTTGAATTTGTTGGGAAGGGAGAATACTCAAGGGATGAAATTATGAGGTGAGAGAGGAAAGTGGCAAGAGGAGATGGGGAGAGACAGGGTAGGGTAAGCTATCCCATGTAGAAGAAGCAAGGGGAAGTGGTTGCAAAGGAGGGGGAGAATAAGGAAGGCTAAAAGGCAAAACCACATTCACATTGAATTTGGTTCAGGGAGAAAATGACATACATACTAAATGGGATATCTCAACCTGCAGCAGGATAGGGGAAGGGGGATGAGAGGAGGGATGATGGATGGGAGGGCATCCTTGGGGTGAGGGGAGGTTGGAAGTACCCAGTATAGAAGAGGGACAGGATCATGTAGGGAATGGACCAGGTGGGGAGTGGGATGAGTGGGAGGGAATTATAAGCAGCCTTGTACAATATATCTACTATGATAATGTTTTTGCATAGCTAGACATGTACAACATATACTGAATTACTTATATCCCAAGAAGGAATGGGTGACAAGGGAGGAAGGAAATGGATCTGAAATTCAAGGTCGTAACATTAAATGTTTCAAATATATATATAAATACTATTATTAATACTCTTTTGCCTATAATTGGGAGATAAGATGTGCAGGCATTGGGACACAAGATTCATCTTCCTCTAATGGAAAAGTCAATGGGGGTATGGGAGAAGGTATGGGAGAGAGCAGATTGGAGGAAGCGATATCTTGTGGGACTGCTATTCTGGGAGGTTGGGTAGAGGAATAATGGGGGGAAAATGATTGTAACTCAAAATCTGGCGGAAATGAATGATGTAAAACAGAAGTTAATAAAGTATTTGTTTAAAAAAAAAGATTAAAAAAAAAAGCAGCAATCTCATTATAGTAGTGATATTCAAAAGAAAATTAAAATACAATGACATTCCCCTGAAGTCTACATGAAAGAGAAATAAATAGAACTTTTCTAAAGGGGGAAAAAGAGGATGACTAAAGAATTCCTAGTCTTTTACAAATATCAAGAAATTGTTTTATGTGCTTGTTGATCTTATTAAAGGGGAATAATCCCTACTGAAGCACAAGTAGAAATATTCTTAAGGAAACTATATCTCTTCATCACCACATCACAGGGAAATTAATAATATCATGCTAAAGGAAGTGCTATTTTTAGCAGTCATTTTTCATCTAGCATCTTGGTAAATGGGAAAGAATGTCGGATTTGAGTCAGGAAGAGACCAGGTTTTGTGTCTTGCCCCTGATATTTACTAAGAGTGTGACCATGGGTGAATCCCTTAATCTCACTGACTCTCAATTTCCTCATTATCAAATGGTGGTCATAACTGCACAGATTCAGAGGCAATCGAGTCTCACCTCCTCATTTCAGAGGTGAGGAAAATACGCCCAGAGAGATTATATGACTAGTGATACTTGTAGTAACTAAGTCACGGGATTGTTTTGTGTACACACACACACACACACACACACACACACACACACACACACACTCTTTTGCAAACATTAAAATGTTGTATAAATTTTCACTACCAACGGTACCAACATTAAATAAGATTGGGGGAGGGGCAGCAATGAAAGCTTCTCCACATGAACATGTCTTTCTCAAAAGACTCTGCACTCTTCTCTGGAAGAGGATAAATACAAGCACAAAAAGTGCTTGGTTCAAAGTACAAGTTTGTTTTTCACAGACATCAAGTGCCTAAGCTGTTATAAAATCATCCTCTCAGTGGTTCTTCTGTGTGAGGTCCTGCTGCATTGACTCTACAGAAGCAGCTAGATCAAGCCATGGGCCTAGAGGCACAAAGACTTAAATTCAGATCTACACCCAATCTCTTGCTTGCTGCTGTGTGATCATGGGAAAGTTGTTTAACCTCTGCCTTGGTTTCCTCATCTGTAAGACGGAAATAACAATAGCATCTCCCTCTAAGAATTGTTGTGGGGATCAAATGGGATGCTATTTTGAAAGCGCTTTGCAAATCGTACAGATGTTGGTGGTGGAGTTATACTTCAATATTCTACATTCTGTGAGACTGCTGGAACAAAGGCAAGATTGAGAGAAGAATGCTTCTTCAGATGGAAGGAATACTGGGTAGCTAGGTGGTACAGTGGAGAGAGCCTTGGACCAAGGAGAACCAAGTGGAAATCCAGCTTCAGATACTTACTAGGTATGTGACCCTGAACAGCTGTCTCAGCTTCCTAGGGCATAAAATGGGGATAATAATAGCATCTAACTTCCAGGGTTTTTGTGAGGATCTAATGAGATATTATACAGACCTTTAAAAGTCTTAAAGGGCTGAGATAAGATTAATGGGGAGGGGAAGATAAGGTAATACATATTTATACAGGGTTTACTTTGTACCCAATACTGTGCAAAATGCTTTACAAATAGGATCTCATTTGATCCTTACAACACTCCTGGGAGGGGGGGAGGGGGTTTGCACTATTATTATTCCTCATTTACACATGAGAAAATGGAGACTGACCGAGGTTAAGTGACTTGCCCAGAGTCAAACAGCTAGTAAGTATCTGAGACTGTATTTTAACTCAGATCTTCCTGACTCCAGACCCAAAATTCAATTAACTGTACCATCTAGGTACCTCAAAGCAATGGAAACCTATAAAGAATAAAAGGAACTTGATAGAAAAAAAAAAGAGAACCCAAAGGGAAAATTTTAAGATTCACATAAGGGATAAGAAAATAATTCTATAATTTATTATTGCCTCTAACTAAACTTTCTATCCAAGTCCTCAATGCTCAAATTAATAAATATTTTAATGCACCCCACCAACTCTTAAAACAGAAACGTTTCTCCCTACAAAACCATGCCAAAAAAGCAAACTCAACAATTAATTTATTTGGCATGACATTTTTTCCTCTCAACTTAGAATTACTGGGATATAACAGAGAATGGAAATTATTATGAATTATTACAACATTTATTCTTCAACTCTGGTATAAATTAAATTCAACACCATGATATATTTAGTAGGGAGGCACCTATAATTAACAATAAAGCTTCCAGTACTCCTGTCAAGTAAAACCCAGTCAACACATAGTCTGCTATACTGTGTGATGATTTAGTTTCATTATCTATAGAACCACAGACTCATTCAATTCAACTGAAAAATGAACCAATCAAATTAGTAAAACAATATTTATTAAACACCTACTATGCTCCAGGCACTATGCTAAGTATGCAAAGTTGATACAAAGAAAGGCAAAAACACAGTCCCTGCCCTCAAGAAGCATACTTTCCAATGGGAAGGGTAATATGCAAACAATCTTGTATAAACAAAATGTCCTATCAAGAGGATGATACTAGTGTTGTGTAGGATCAAGCAAAGCTTCTTGTAGCCTAAACCAAATTATAATAGGAAAATATGATTCCTTTTGCCTAAGTCAATGCTATTGTGCCTAATACAGTTAGAAACCTATCACATTTCTCTCTACAAATTAGCAGGATTTTTAATAGAATTTTGCAAATAATTACAGAAATATGTAAATAATGCTGTAAATATAATTAGTTAATGAAAGTACTTAAGTAACAAAATGTCTTATCAAATATCAAACCTGAAAATGTTTTCATATATACATACAATTTCTTAAAATTAGAAAAGCTGAAAATATTTCTTTTCCCAAGGTAAATTCTATTTTGCAACAGGTAAAAAAAAAACATACTTAAACATGAGAAATTTATTATTTATTATGGGTTTTGGAACATATATTTGATCTTTTTTGTTGCTGGGTTGATTTATAAAATTTTACATTGAGGTTAAAAATGCTTAAAGGGGAACTACTCCAATTTCTATATTAGTCACTTAATTGTAAAGTGCAAAAGTGTCTCAAATGACGTGATTACAATACATGATATACAATGCTTCTTGTGTAGAAATGCAATTATTTCCATTTTTCTACAAATACTGTCCTTTAAAAGTAAAAATAATTAAATGAATAAGAACCAAATAATTAGGTGTCCTTTTAGAATCAAAACATAATAGTTTGAATTAGAATTAAATAAGGATTATTGATTGTGGGAAAAAAACATAATAAATAGCAAAGGGAGATTAGCAATATTGTCCTATGAATATTCTACCTGTAAACATTGATGCTGAAATATGTAACCATCAGGTAAGAAAAACAACTCTAAGGAAAAAGAGTCTCTTTTCAGTTCACCTGAAACTCTGGAATATTTTCAACTTTGCTTTGTAATAATTAAATAAACTGCTCTCAATTTTTTTTTTCAGACAGAGTATATTAGAAACCTATTACTAGCCACTGTTTAAATAGCAGCTTACTGGAAAATACCAGTTAAAATTTTATAGGGTGAAATGAATCCTAATGCCTTCATAGTTTTGGCTCATTTCATATCTCATTTCCAAAGATTCTAACGCACATTACCAGTATGGTCACTATAGTTCCTTTTCCTTAAATACTATATGCATGTACCATTCACACACACACATATGTAAAGATATATAAATATCATATCTATATACTCTATATTTTATATATATATATCTATGGATATATGTACATACATATACCTATATTCAGTATATATATATACATACACATAAATATATATATTTGCATGAGATAATACATGTGTATGCATACATATCAGATATATATATATTGTATGTGTATGTGTGTACTCACACACACATATACACCTACATATATACCCACACACACATATACTTTTTTAAACAAAAGGCACTCTAAGGCATCATGAATATAGACTTGACTATATTAAAGCTTTGTAACATGGGACTCTGTTTGTCAACTATAATAGTTCTCTTTTTTTGGAAATCAAAGGATCAAAGATTTTAAGATGCAAAAAGGGCGTTAGAGATGATCCTGACCAGTGTTGGTGAGGTTTAAGTTATTTGCCTAAGGTTAATAGCAGAGTCTGAACTAGAAACTCATGTTTTCCCATTACTGTCAATTTCTCATAAATGTTTCTAATTTAATCCTCGATGGCTTTATCCTAAGGAAGAGCATATTTTAACTCTCCATTAAGCCACCTTCACATTACTGATAATAGGAATCCTTGTCTATTTCCCTTGGACTTCACAATGCATTCTAAAACCACTTCACATTTTAAAAAATCAGAATCAAGATGAGATCAAGTGTCTTATATTTACATTCCTTTCCTGCTGCTATTTACAGGTGCCTGGTTAAATAGAATTCTAGTGTTTCTGTTCTGGCAATAAAATTCAATCTATGCCACTTCAATTATAATAAAGAAAGTGTACCTCAGACAATAAAAACTTAGAGTACTCTATTTTAGAAACTAATTTTTAAATGTAGAATATCCAACCTACTGAAATATTGTTTCTGCTGAGCTTACCTCCCAGATTCCACTCCTTTGAGCTGCTATTAAGTGACACAAGACTGCTCTTCTTCCACTGGAAAACTGGACAAGTTACCCTTATTTTGTTGGAAGATTTTGCCAATACTAATGAGATATTCATTTGTGAAGAAGGAATAATAAAACAAGATTTATTTTTAGGGCCATAATTGATTGGGGAAAAAAATCCGTCTATACTAAGATGTACTGAAAGATGGCATACGTGATCTCACCTTATGGGGAATTTTTAGAAAATTCACTTTAACTCTGGGTTTTATAAATATTTCTGCAAATTCCATTCTGAGAACTCAGTTTTTTTTCCACTTAAAGCTAAAAAAATGAACTTTCCCTTCCCATGAACTGATTCAACTATTTCAATAAACATATTTCTCTTTCTATATTGTGGCTTGTTAGCCCCAAAGCAACTTTCCACTTCAATCTAGAAGACTAGAAAATTAAAGCCACTTATCTATTATTGAGGGTCCTTACTAGTGCTCCAACTCTTTTTTTCTTTTCCTGTCCACATCAAAAGTTTCACAGTGCTACAATTGACATTTCTTTAACCTATCAATCAGCTCCAGACGGGAATGAGAAAGACAAGGTCTTAATTACTTAAGTAAGACAATGGTTGCAGGTGTGAAGAAGTGGTAGTAGATGAGCTTTGACAATTATTATAATAACAACAGTATCAATAATAATAATGATAGCATTAGATTTTGTTGTAAGGAACTCTTAGGGAAGAAACTTCTACCAATGCCCATGGATGGTAGCTTATCTAATCTTAAAGAATTCCCTTATAGGTCAAGTGGGTTGCCTATGGTCCCATAACTAATATATGCCTGAGATCAGACTTAAACCCAGTTCTCCTTAGAGATAGCTAGGTAATTTACTGTCTATAGCACAAGATGTGGAGTCTGGAAAAACTGAATGCAAATCTTACTTTAGATATTAATAGCAGAGTGACCCTGGCCAAGTTAATTAACCTTCCTTAAAATGAGAATAATAATAGCCTCTGTTTCAAGGTGTTATTAGGAGGGTAAATGTGATGATGTCTGTAAAATGCTTTGCAAACCTTAATGTGCTATCCAAATGTCAGTTGTTATTAATATCATTATTATTACACCTAACTCTGAGGTCTGAACACTATCCACTATGCTATATTGATCATTCATATGTATGTATCACTTTGACATTTATAAAGTATTTTTTCCTGTCAGTGGGGTAAATATTACTGCTTCCATTTCACAGATAAGTAAGACTAAGTCTGAGAGGTTAAGTAATTTAACTAACGTTGCACACTATCAAATATTAGAGAGAAGATTTGAACTTAAATGTGGACTTTAAGATGAATGTCCTTTCTTCGGAACCTTGCTGCAACCATGGCAACTACCTCAGTGTCCACATTTGCTCTTCCTTGATGTATTAAAAATGTACAAACATTGTACTGAAGAGCTTTAAACTGAACAAGACAGTAAAAAATACCTTTTATGCTATTTTAGATTGGCCTCGTTTTGATAACAGGACTATCATAGCAACTCCTCTGAAACACCTTTGAGTACTGCACTGCTAGCATGACTTCTCCCATTCCACTTCTCCCTTCCTATACACACACATACACATTACTAAGTTCCCCTCTTTCAGACCACTGTGTTTGTCAAGAGCTATCCAGAGTACCTGGTGTGAACTTGTGAAAGTTTGGGTAAAGCAACTGAAGAGGCATGAAAGTTGGTTTGCCTTTTTGATAAGAGTTAATGCAAGAGTAAAGATCTGCTCCCCTTCTGTATTCATCAAAAAGTCTGGTCTGGGGAATTTTTATGGAGATAAAAAAAATGCACAGAAAAGCCCGGATCACCTAACGAAGACAACCACTAGGGAAAATGTCTTAGAGAAAGGTCTAATCTGGAGCTGTTCCTCATTACAATCTCCTCATTTTCTAGCATTTGTACATCCTTAAACCTTCACAAATGTCCTATTTATGTCTTGTCCAACTTCATGTGAAGGGGAGCCTGGGCTCTCTAAGGCTGGGTCAGTGAAGCATAAACTCTGGCAGGTGGGAAATGATTTAAATAGAAGTCTAGTGAACTACAGACCTATCATTTTTGGTCCAGTCTAGTTAAATTCAGAAAGGAACACTACTAGAAAGCTGGCCAAAGCATGATGAGTTTTCCCCCCACAGCTGCTCCTGAAGAATACCTAACTTAGGTGTAGCATTGGTAAAGTGAAAAATGAAACTGAAAGAAACGGATAAGGATCCCTGAAGTATTTAAGTAAGCCCATGGAAGATCATGATAAGTTTGCTCTGTGGTCATTCATTATGAAATGTGCATGTCATCAATATGCACCACAGGACTATTTTGTTGACCAACTCCTTCCCACAATCGAGTTTAAAGACACGATCACCTCACCAAAAATGTTGGAACATACAGCAAATGCTGGGGCTTTAAAGGACAGGTGTGATTCTAATCATAAAAAATATAATTTCTAATAAAAATTATAGGAGGAGAGGCAGATGGATAGGAAAGGATATCCTATATACCCATCCAGGACCAATACTACAAAACCAGAAACTTTGCAGTCACTTATTAAGATATCCTCTCTAGGGTGCACTCTGGATTCTCTACTCTACTCTCTCTGTAAGCCAGAAATCACTTCATGCTGGAGGTTCCCTCTAACCCTGGAATTCACACATTGGAAGTAATTTCCACCATCCTTTCCATTCTTTTCTCTCCAGGAGACTGCCTCCTCTATCATCCTCACTCTCTCACTTTTCTACAATACAATGACACTGGCTTCCTTGCTATTCCACAAATAAGACACTCTACCTCTTGACTCCAAGCATATTTTTTCTGGCTGTCCTCCATGTCTGGAATGTTCTTCCTCCTTATTCTCTATCTCTTGACTTTCCTGGCATCCTTTATGTCCCATATAAAATATTTCCTTCTATAGGAAGTTTTTCCCAATTCCTCTTTTTTTTGTCCCTTCTCTCTATTAATGATTTCCACTTATCATATATATTCATACATATATAATTATGTATAAATGGCTAGTTTGTACATATTTGCTTACTTTTTTCTCTTCCATTAGACTGTGAGGTCTTTGAGGGCAAGAGCAATCTTTTGGCTTTCTTTATTATCCTAGCAATTAGCAAAGTTCCTTGCACACAGTAGGTGATTAAAAAATACCTATTGACTGACTGTAAGAAAACAATCTGCCATACTCTTTATGAAACAAATATAGTGCTAAGAAGTAAATCATAGAAAGAGACAGTAAAGAAAGAACTATAACATACCACTAATTAATACTGGTTCAAGAATTCTAAATAAAATCCTAGCAAAAAAGTTACAGAAAAATATATACCTACATTCATTATAGCAAAGTTCTATTTACACTAGGTATGCAAGAATGGTTAAGCATTTGGAAACAACATAATTGACCATGTTAAAAACAAAAACTCCTGGTTATACCAGAAGATCTAGAAGAAATCTTCAATAAAATACATCACTCATTGATGACCCAAATTCTAGAATTCAAACACATAAAAGAGATATTTTGTCATTATAAAGTATATTAATAACATTAAAATTATCCCCATGTCTAATAGGGAAATATTAAAAATTTCCCCAATAAACACAGGAGCAAATCAAGGATTTACCCCTTTTACTACTTCTATTTGAAACAACTAAAAATTCTAGTGCTGGGAGTAAGAACAAGAAAAAACTAAAGGTATAAATATCGGCAAATTAGAGTCAAAATTATCCCATTTGATGATGCCACGATGGTTTATTTAGAAAACCATGGAGCACCAAAAAATAAATAAATAAAAGGAATTGACATAATTAATAGCTTTAGCAAAAGAGCAAGACAAAAAATAATAAATCCACAAAAACTAAAAGCAATCTTAAAGCAAACATATTCTAAGGTAATAGAAAGGAAACTTCTGTGAAAAGAATTCCAAAACACATAAAATGTTTAGTCAACATTCCAAGGCATATTCAAGAATTTAATAAACAAAATTATTAAGCACAATAAAGAAATGAACTGAAATGACTAGAGAGATAATAATTGCTAATGTTGGGGCTGTAACAATATGATAAAAAAGTTTACACAACCCAAATTAATTCACAAATGTAGTCCTATTCCAGTTAAACTACCAAGAAGATACTTTATATATACATATATATATACATATACATATATGTATATATGTATATATAAAGTATCTTCTTGGTAGTATATATATATATATATATATATATATATATAAAAAAAGTAATAATTTGAAGAAACAAAAGACTTAGAAATTCAAGGGACATAATCTTAAAGCAGGAATGAATAAGGAATAACATTTCCACATTTCAAATTATTCTACAAAGCAGTAATCATAAAACCATTTGAAAGTGGTTAAAAACAAAAAATGGATCAGTGAAAGAAACAAATAAGCAAGAATCAGAAACTTTGGAAATTAATAACTTAATGTTCCATAAATCTGAAAACATAAATTACTTGGGGAAGAATTCCCTATCTGGCAAAATCTGATGAGAAAACTAGGAAGGAGTTTAGAAGTAATTAGTTTTAGACTAATATCTTACACCATATATCAAAATGGATTCATGACTTGAATATCAAAAGTCACAAATAAATGAGAAGAAAATGAAAGGAGATATTGTTTACTGTCAGAGGGAGAGGTCATATAAAAAGAGAAATAGAAAGGATCATAAAAGATAAAACTGATCAATTGAATTACACAAAATAGAAAAATGTGTGCAGAAACAAAATACATGCCACTAGGATGATAAAGGAAAATTTCAACTGGAAAAAAAAGCTCAGCATCAAATGTCTCTAATAAGGATTAGATATCCAAGATATCAAGAACACACACACACACACACACACACACATATACACGTAGGTAGGTAGGTACATATACAAATGTGCATAATATACATATATATGTATGTACACACAGACATGCACATGGACACCAAGAGCCATTACCCAATGGTCAAAAGTCATTTAAAAAAACAGTTTGAACTGCCACATATTAAAAACTGTGTGAAAGACTGCTATAAATTACTAGTAGGAGAAATGAAAACCAAAAGAACTCTGAACTTTCAGCTGACACAACCGCAAACTGACCAAGATTACAAAAAATGGGAAAAGTCAACACTGGAGGGGATGCCTAAAGACAGGCACCAACCCACTAGTGTATTATAACACTGTTGGAGGAACTACAAATTGGTCCAAACATTAGGGAAAGCAAGTTAGAATTATTTTAAGAAAAATACTAAAATATCCAAGCCCTTTGAAACAGAGATAGCACTGCTAGGAATATCTTCAAAAGAGGTCAAAGACAGAAATAAGTCTCATGAATATCTCAATGCTCATGGCAGCACTTTTTGTAGTAGCAAATAACCTGGAAACAATGTAGATAACTATTAAGTTGGGAATAGCTAAAGACATTGTGATATATGAACATAATGGAATACTGCTGTCTTGAAGGAACAAAAGCAGTAAGAATTCAGAGGACCATGAGAAGACTTATGTGAACTGATACAGAGTAAAGTAAGCAGAAATATCTATATTTCTCTACTTATATATCTAATAATTAATGAGTTCAACACTGTAAATAGAAAGAATAAAAATAATAACCAAATGCCTTGTAATTATAATGGCCAAGTATTTCTCTAAGGAGAAATCCTTCCTTCTATACAGAGGTAGTGACCTATAGTTATGAAATACTATACATACACTTAGATGTGCCTGTTAGTACATATTCTTGCCTTGCTTGAGTCTTTCTTTTTTTTTTTAAAAGGAATTGGGGTTAAGTAACTTGCTCAAGGTTACACGGCTAGTCATTATTTATGTGTGGGTATTCATTTTCTGAGGCCAGATTTGATCTCAGGTCATCCCAACTCTGAGGCCGGCGCTCTTACTCACTGCGCCACCTAGCCACCCCTTTAGGGCAATTGGGGTTAAGTAACTTGCCCAAGGTTACATGGCTAGGTTTTTGTTTGTGTGGATTAAGTGTCAGAGGCCGGCTCTGAACTCAGGTCCTTCTGATTCCAGGGCCGGCGCTCTATTCACTGCGCCACCTAGCCGCCCCTTGAGTCTTTCTTTTTAAAAAAGTCTTTGTTAAAGGGATGGGCTGCTAAGAAAGGGGTGAGTAAGTGTTGTATTTGGAAATAAAGGGGATGTTTAAAAGATAGTAACAAAATAATTTAAAAGACAATGAATGTGAAAACATATCTGAGAATTCATAAAACTGTAAGATAGGAAGGGCCATTTGTCCATCACCTATTTTCCAGTTACAGATACCACAATGATAGAGCTATGAATAGGTGCTATCATTCTGAAAAATTATTTAGAACTATGGTACCAAAGCCACTACAGTGTAGAGCTATACCCACTGACCTAACAAAACTACTAAGTATATAAACCTCCAAAGAGGTCAAAGACAGTTGGAGAGTGGCAGGCATATATAAATATATTTATAGTAGCTCTTTTGGGTTATAGGAAAGAATGAGAAGCCAAGTGTGTGCCCATCAGCTGGGCAATGGTTGAAAAAAGAAACTGCGGTATATGAATTTGATTGCTTTGTAAGAAACGATGAATAAAAAGAATTCAGAGAAACTTAGGAAGGCTCAGATGAATAGATGCAGGGTACAAAGAGCAAAACTAGGGCAATGATTTATACAATAGCTACAAGAATATAAAGGAAAACAATGTAGACTTAAGAACTGTGATCAAAGTAATGACCAGTCTTGACATCAGAAGACTGATGATGAAACGTGCTTCCTCACTTCTGGCAGAGACACTAAAGTCTAAAGGTGCAGAATAGACATACCTTTTCAGACAATGTCTATGAGTTAATTTGTTTTACTTGACTCTACTTGCTATAAGTGAGGGCTTCTATTTGGGTTTGGCAGTGAATTAGTGACAAATGATAGAGATACAAAAAAGAACATTTTAATAAAACATTAAAACTACACAGAAGAAAAAACAAGATCAGAAGATATAAATAGGCCAATTTAGTTACTACCTTGTTAAATTTAATTAACACTTTTGAAAAGTGAGCTTTATGTAACAGAAGTTTGTGGTTTTATATGTAATCATCATTTTTCTTTTCATATAAAATGCTTGTACTTGTTGATTCTTAAATTCACAATAAAAAAAGAAAAATTTTAAATGAGGAAAAAAGAATTAAGAGAAAAAGAAAAAAGAAAGCTAGCAAACACATCTCTCTTTAGATCATTGAGAACTCCCAGATGAGGAAGATCCCTCCATCAATGTAAACTGACACCTTCCCTGGATTTTATAGTCTTAGAGAACTGCCTAGAGCAGAAATGTCAGAATCTAATAGAAACAGGGGGCCACAAGACCACAAAACCATAAATAAGGATCTCTGTAGGATGCAGCATATTGATTTATAAAATCATATACTGAAATGATGTAAGTTTCATGGTATTTTTATTTATTTTATAAATATTTCTCAATTACCTTTTATTCTGGTTCCCCCAACACTTGGGAGCATTGCAGTAGGAATTAGCTTGAGGCCTTGTGTTATGAACTAGATCATAGGTCATGATTATAGATTATGAACTAGTTCTAGATCACTAAGTAATCTCTCACCAATTGTTTAGATACGAACAGTGGGTTTGTATTGATCTAAATGACCATGGAGGTCCCTCCTAACTTTAAGATGCTGTGATACCAGGAAGACTAAAAGAGATTTCCAAGTTCACTAGATAAAAATATTTGTGCTACATAGAAAGTAATATTTACATTTTAATTGGATTTTTAAAAATTGTATCTTTTAAGTAAATGCAATGATATATGTAAGGGTCTGAACTTAGGTTAATGACAATAAAGATACAACTATTGTGATGTTCACTAGTCATATTTATATTTCTATTATAACTTTCTGTTTAAATCTTGTAAGTAATTTTCCCCTTGCCACTAAGAGATGATACACTTGAATTATTTAATTATGAATTATACAAATCTTGGATTTCCTGGCAGGGGTCTAGCTTCAGTCAATATTTTCACAGGATGAGAGTTCTCAGGAAGCCACTGTATTTGCTACTAAATTCATAAATGGTTATATTCTCTCCAATGTGAAGACAAATAAGCCTCTAATTAATGAACGCTCATAGTTATCTTTGTTATGGAAACATTGGCCAAATTCTATCTTTAGCTATTAAATACAGTTTTACAAAACATACACAAAAAATTAAAGCAATAGCAGTAAACAGTAAAACAATAAACACACACACACACACACACACACACACACACACACCACACACAGACTTTAAAACAAGTCAGGTACAATGCTTTTCAGTAAGATAGACACAAAGGAGCCACAACTTTCCTGGACCTTAGTTTATAGGCCTCACCTATAAAATGAGGCAGTTAGATGAAATTAACTGTAACATCCTTATCCATTCTAATATTCTGTGAGGATATTTAGGCCAAAACTTGCAAAGTCATGGTCCTAGGAAGGTCATTGGGCTTTCATATATGACTTCTGAAGCAAGCAAAATAAATGTTTTGATCTACCTCAAAGGCAACAGTACCTACAAACTATAAGCTCCTAAATAAGTTGACTTCAATTCTTGGAAACATCCCAGAATGTATTATGAGGTTTTTTTTTTTAATATCTAGAAAAGGAAGTAGTGATCTGGCTTCAGCAAAAACAGATCAAATTATATGAACTTTATTTCCTTTTCTGACAATGCTATTCAACTGAGAGATCAACAACACTGTAAAGACAAATAGCTCTGAAAGACTTAACAAATATCCTCACAAAAACCAATCACAATTCCAGGTGACCTATAATGAATCCGGGCAGAAAAATAATGGATTCTGGGTACAGAATGAGACATATTTTTGGACATGGTCAATGTGGGAATTTCTTTTACTTACATGCATATTCACCACCAAACTTTAGTTTTTCTTTTTTTTTTAAATGGAGGAGAAAAATAGATTTTTATATATTAAAAATGAATTTTTAAAAATCAGCTCAAATTCCATCATCTATAGGAGGTCTTTTCTGATCCCCCTGCTTCCCATTTAAAGTTTACCTTGTATGTTCTTCATATGTGTCTTATCTAATTCCTATGTGTTTGTGTTATTTCCTCTTATAAGATTCATTTTGCTGGGCGGAGCCAAGATGGCGGAGTAGAAGCAACACTGCCAAGATGCTCTCCCCCACACCACTTCCAAACCATGTAAAAGGGGACTCTGAACAACTTCTGGAGCTCCAGCACCCACAGAACAACACAGAGAAGCTAACCTCCCTGCTGAGGACAGCCCAGCAGCCCTGCAGGGAGCGGCACAGCGCACTGGGAGCCAACAGCTCAGCACTCAGGGAGCTGAGCCCAGGTCCCTGTGAGCTGTGGTTTTAGCCCCAGGGCGGCTGGACCAGCAGCCTGCTGGAGGGACCCCAGAACACCAGCAGCTGTGGCGATTCCAGAATTATCAACACAGATATGCCTAGAACAAAGTGAGAAGTTAGTGCCCTATGGACTTTGGGACCAGTATGTGGGGAACTCGTCAGCTTCTTCCACTGGGGGCTAGAAGCAGTTGAGGAGATGCGGCACAGTCGCCATTTTGTAGCTTCAGTGGCAGCTTCAGCTCCTGGCCTGCGAAGTGTAGGGAGATCCAGCAATCAGCCTTGGGGGTAATCAATCTTGCTTTAACCTCCCTGGATCTGGACTGTGGTCTGGGGTAGAGGTCGTGGGTTGGGTATCCAGCTTGCCAGAGTGTATGGAGGCCTCACAGAGGCCACCCAACTAATACCTCCAGCAGTTGTGAAGACCCCAATGTTTGGGAGAGAAGCTCCCTTGTCTGGTGGCAGAGTCCTACTGTGGCAACAAGCCCCAAAATCAAGTAATAAAGTGGCAACATGCCTAGGAAAAGGAAACAAAATAAAGAGAAAATGCAACATTAGACTCCTATTTTGGGGGCAAAGAGGATCAAAGCATGAAACAGGAGGAGGACTGTGAGGTCAGAAATCCTGCACCAAAAGCCCCAAATGAAAATACAAGCTGGCTACAGGCCATAGAGGACCTTAAGAAGCAGATAAGAGAAGTGGGGGAAAACTGGGAAGAGAAATGAGAAAGATGCAAGAAAAGTATGAAATGACAGTCAACAGCCTGACTGAGGAAAATAACACCTTAAAAAATAGACTAACTCAAATGGCAAAAGAGGCTCAAAAAGGCAATGAGGAGAAGAATGCCTTAAAAAGCCGAATTTGCCAGATGGAAAAAGAATCTCAAAAGCTCACTGAGGAGATTTATTCCTTCAGAGTTAGACTGGAGCAAATGGAAGCTAGTGACTTTATGAGAAATCAAGATGCTGTTAAACAGATCCAAACAAATGAAAGAATAGAAGGCAATGTGAAATATCTCATGGGAAAAACCACTGACCTGGAAAATAGATCCAGGAGAGATAATTTAAAAATTATTGGACTACCTGAAAGCCATGATCAAAGAAAAAACCTAGAAATCATCCTTCAAGGAATTCTCAAGGAAAATTGCCCTGATGTTTTAGACCCAGAAGGCAAAATAGAGGTTGAAAGAATCTACAGATCACCTCCTGAAAAGATCCCAAGAAGAAAACTCCTAGGAATACTAGCCAGGTTCCAGAATTCCCAGATCAAGGAGAAAATACTACAAGCAGCCAGGAAGAAACAATTTCAATATTGTGGAAACACGATCAGAATAGCCCAGGACCTGGCAGCTTCTACACTGAGGGATTGAAGGGCATGGAATATGATATTCCAGAGGGCAAAAGAGCTGGGATTAAAACCAAGAATCACCTACTCAGCAAAACTGAGTATCTTGTTTCAGGGGAAAATATGGTCATTCAGTGGAAGAGAGGACTTTCAAGTATTCTTGAGGAAAAATCCAGAGTTGAACAGAAAATCTGACATTCAGACACAAGAAGCAAGAGATGCTTGAGAAGGTAATCATGGAAAAGAAATCAAAAGAAACTTATCAAAGTTGAACTATTTACATTCCTACATGGAAAAACAATCATTGTGACTGATGAAACCTTTCTCATTATGAAAATAATTGAAGAAGGGTATATGGGCATATGAATACATATGTGATATGTGTATATATGTTTACAGGTATACATGGATAGAGGGCACAGGTTAAATTTGGTGGGAAGGGATGATACTTGAGGGGTGAAGTTAAGAGATGAGAGAATAAAGTGGAAAGAGGAGATGGGGAGAGACAAGGTTGGGTAAACTATCTCATGCGGAAGCAAGGGGAAGTGGTTGCAGGGGAGGGGAAGAACAGGAAGGCAAAAAGGCAAAACCCTATTCTCATTGAATTTGGCTCAGGGAGAGAATGACATACATACTAAATGGGATATCTCACTCTGCAGGAGAGTAGGGGTTAAGGGGGATGAGAGGGGGGATGATAGAGGGGAGGGCATTCTGGGGGAAGGGGAGGTTAGAAGTACCCACTTTCAAAGAGGGTCAGGATCAAAGTAAGGAATGGACCAGGTGGGGGGGTGGGAGGGAAATATAAGCAGTCTTTTACTATATATCTCCTATGGTAATGTTTTGCATATCTATACATGTACAACATATACTGAATTGCTTATCTTCCCAGAGGGAGTGGGTGACAAGGGAGGAGGGGAATGGATCTGAAATTTGAAGTTTTAAAATTAAATGTTTCAAATATATGTAAATACTATTATTAATACTATTTTGCATGTAATTGTGAGATAAGATGTCCAGGCATTGGGGCTCAGAGATTCACCTTGTGCTAATGGTAAAGTCGAAAAGGGTATGGAAGAAAATATGGGAGAGAGCCGATTGGATGAGGGGATATCTTGTGGGACTGCTATTCTGGGGTGGTGGGTAGGGGAAAAATGGGGAAAAATTGTAACTCAAAATCTGGCAGAAATGAATGATGTAAACCAGAAGTTAATAAAGCATTTGTTAAAAAAAATTCATTTTGCTTTTGTTTTAGGATCCATGTTATTTATTTAGCACACAGTGCCTAGTATATAAATCCTTAATAAATGCTTATTGTTTAATTGATAGATTTTCTAAGAAAGTTTTATTTTAATTCAGTTTCTGAACAAATGACAACCCTGAAATGCCTCTAGTATCTGCTCTTCAATCCTTTCTTTTCTTTTCTTCTCCTCCTGCTATACTGGTTCATCTTGACCTAATAAGTAAATGGGATCTAGAGAGCCCTGTGCTCACCACCATAGGATCATAAAATTGAGGAATCAAAGGAATGATTCCTGCTACAATTCCATTTGTTTAAAGATAGGAGAATTGAGGTCCGAAGTAGTTAAATGATTTTTTAAAGGTCATACAGATTAGTAAATAGCAGAGCTAGGATTCAGATTCATGTCCTCTGGCTACAGTGTTAAAATTTTTTTCCACTATAATTTTTTACTTAACTGTTCTAGTTACAAAGCCAAAATGGCTGAAAAATTGAAGCTAAGATGATGGAGGAAAGGCAGGGACTTGTCTGAGTTCTTCAAATAATGCCTCAAAATGAATTCTGGCACAGTAGAACCCACAAAAGGATGACATGAGATAATTTTCCAGTCTAAGACAACTTAGATGATTAGCAGGAGGGGTCTATCACACTGGAGTGAGAGTAGAATACAGAGAAGTACAAGCAATGCCCTGGCAAGCAAGCAGCAGGCCTTGTGAACAACTGAATCAATAACAGTGGCTTGCAGAGCTCTCAGTCCAAAGATGGTAGGGCATTAGACAACTGGCCAAAAATAGATCATGGGGTCTCTTTGCTGACTCTGTTGTACTGCCCACATGTGGATCTGGGGTGCAGTCCTATGTCACAGTACTATGGTGAAGAGGAGTACAAGCACACCAGGGCTTGCTGCCACAAAGGAGCAGGAACCCTAGTCATAGTTCCAGGGTGGAAAAGAATGCTTGTGGTTGCTTACAGACCAGAGTACAGGCCAGAAAAGAAGTGACCACACTTCGTAGATCATTCCATCTTAGAAAATGGAAAACTTACAGAATCCCAGAACTAGTTCTGAAAACAGCTGCACAAAAAACCTGAAGTTTGGGACAGTGCCCCATTTACCTTGTAAGCAGAGTCCAACTTTAACATTCAAATTAAAATTCAGGAAATGGGCCAGAAAAAAAGAAAAAGAACAAAAAAAGAACATGACCAGAGAAAGTAACTATGGTAACAGGGAAGATCAAAATCCAAACTCAGATGAAAACAACAAAGTCAAAACTAATGCATGGAAAGCCTCAAAGAAATGGGTGAATTGGTTTTAGGCCCACAAACAATTCCTGGTAGAGCTCGAAAAGGCTGTTAAAAATCAAATAAGAGAGGTAGAAGAAAAATTTTGGGGAAAAAAGAGAGTGAGGCAAGGCAAGCATGAAAAAAAAAAGTCAACAGATTGGTAAAGGAGGCACAAAAATATTGATAACACCTTAAAAAACAAAACAGGGCAAATTGTAAAAGATGCACAAATATCCACTGAAGAGAACTCCTTTGGGAAAAGATGTAGAAAAAAATCACTGAAGAAAGAACTTAAAAAGTAGAACTGGACAAATGGAAAAGGAGGTACAAAAGCTCACTGAAGACAATAAATCCTTAAAAATGAGAATTGAGCAATGGAAGCTGATGACTCTATGAGATATCAAGAAACAATAAAAACAAAGTGAAAAGAATGGCAAAAAGAGAAGAAAATGTGAAATATCTCATTGGAAGAACAAAACTGACCTGAAAAATAGATCAATGAGAGATCATTCAAGAATTAATGGACTATCTGAGAGCCATTATAAAAAAAAAGTGCCTACATGTCATCTTTCATGAAATTATTCAGGAAAACTACCCCGTATTCTAGACCCAAGAGAAAAAACAGAAGTAGGAAGGATTCCACTAATCACCTCCTGAAAGAGATCCCAAAATGAAAATGCCTAGGAATATTATAATCAAATTCCAGAGCTCCCAGGACAAGGAGAAAATACTACATGCAGCCAAAATGAAACAATTCAAATATACACTGATGATAATATGAGATTTAGCATTTTCTACAGTAAAAGACTAGAGGGCTTGGAATGTGATATTCCAAAGGGTAAAGGAGCTAGGATTACAACCATGAATCACCTACTTAGCAAAACTGAATATAATCCTTCCAGGGAAAAATGTATATTTAATGACATAAAGAACTTTTTTCAACCATTCCTGATGAAAAGACTAGAACTGAATAGAAATTTTGACTTTCACATGCAATACTCAAAAGAAGCATAAAAAGATAAATAGGAAAGAGAAATCATAAGTGATTCAATAAGGTCAAATTGTTTATATTCCTACATAAGATGATACTTGTAACTCCTAAGCACTTTCTTATTATTAAGGCAGTTAGAAGGAGTATACATAGAAAGCAGGCATGGGTGTGAGTTGAATATGATGGGATGGCAATCTAAAGAAACAAAATTAAGGAGAAAGAGGAATGCACCTGGAGAAGGGAGTGATGGAAATGCAGATTTAAAGATCTTCCCTGCCCCTAGGCCCTTTGATAGGCTTAAGAGACTCTGAGAACCTTCCTTGATTTGAAAACATACTCTGCCCCTAATAGGCTGAATGTGGTCACATGGAGCCTGTGGCAGGAGGCTTGGTTTTCAGGAATGCCCACACCTAGATGCTGTGTGATTGGGCAGTGGGTCAACAGGGTGGTTACATTCTCTGAGCCAGGAGAAGGCTATATAATCCCTGATGTGAGGCTTTGCTTTGGGGCTCACTTTGAGAAGAATTGTGTGATTTGACCAGATGAGACTCTGGGCAGCTGTTGAGAGCCCCCAGGCTTTTTTCAAAGCTTGGGTTTTCACCCAGATGTTGATGCTTCCCTCTCTGGTAACTGTGACTTGGTATGGATGTGATGGTTGGACAGTTTGGAAGCCAGTCTGCTTGATCTGTTTCTCTGTCTTGTAACTTCTGTCTGTATACTCTGAAGTTTGGGGTGCTGACCTTTTCCCCCTGAACTAGGTAAATGATATATGTTTGATTGATTAAAGTGAGCTTGTTAACCCATTTTGAGATGCTTTCCTTTAGAAAAGCAGATCTAAGAACCTTTGTTGGCAGCCACCCTGGGGATGCTGGGATGCTTGCTGCTACAAAGGGAGAAGGGGAAAAGGAAAGATAGAATGGGGTAAGTCATCTTATATACAAGAGGAACAAAACAGTTTTTATAGAGATGGCAAAGATGGAGGACATGGGGAGAAGGAGGCTTGAATCTTACTCTCATCAGAAATGGCTCAAAGGGAATAACACACACTCAGTTGGGTATAGAAATCTGTTTTACCCTATAGAAAAATAGGAGGACATAAAATGGGGTGCTGGTAGAAGAGAGGGAAGGTTGAGGGAGGCAGTAATTACAAAACACTTTTGAGGATGTACAGGGTTATGAGGAGAAATAGGATGGAGGGAAATACACAGTAATTATAACTGAGAAAATAATTTTACAGCAAGTTTCTCTCATAAAGGCCTCATTTCTCAAATATATAAAGAACTGAGTCAAGCATATACAAATAATAGCCATTCCCTTATTGATAAATGGTCAAAGGATATGATCAGGTAGTTTTCAGAGAAAGTAAGCAAAGCTATTTATAATCATATAAAAATACTCTAAGTCACTATTGATTAGAGAAATACAAATCAAGACAACTCTTAGATAAAAAAACCATGCATACCCATTGATTGAGAAATATCACTACTATCCCAAAGAGATAAAAAACAAAAACAAAAGGCTCTGCATATACATACACACATATACATACATGCACATATATACACATGCACACACACATATGTATAGTAATTCTTTTAGTGGTGGCAAAGAAGTGTAAATTGAGATGTCCATCAATTGGGGAATAATTGAACAAGTTGTGGTATATGATTCTGATGGAATACTATTATATTATAAGAAATGACAAACAGGATTCTCTCCAAAAAACCTGGAGAGACTTACATGAACTGATGCAAAGTGGAAGGAGCAGTAATAGGAGATAATATACAGCAACAGCAATATTGTACAAGAATTAACTATGAATGACTTAGCTTTTCTCAGTAATACAATAATCCAAGACAATTCCAATGGATTTATGAGAAAAAATGCTATCCACCTCCAGAGAAAGAACTGCTAGATTCTGAATGCAGATCAAAGCAAATTATTTTTTTTACTTTCTGTATTTTTCTTGGCTTTTTCTTTTTGGTCTATGTTTTCTTTCACAACATTACTACAGAAATATTATTTTTGAATGCTTATGCATTTATAATCTATATCAAATTCCTTGCCTTCTAAATAAGAAGGGAGAGGAGAAGGTGGGAATGAATTTGAAACTTGAAATAAAAAAAAAAACAAATGTTAAAAATTTTTACATGTAATTAAGGAAAAATAAAATATTGAATATTAACCTGACCTCCATACTCAGAACCTGTGCTGAAGACTTTGTTCAAGGCAAGGGTTGGGTCATTAAGGTCCTCAGCATATGGCATTTTTGAGGCAAAGAGAGGATAGGGTATGTTAAATCTTGTTCCCAGTGAGAAGAATTAAGATAATCATTTCATGTTTCCACCACCTCAATCCCTGCTACTCTGGCAAAACAAATCCAAATAACCTGAAATCCTCCTTTAGTAATGTGTTAAGTAAATATGGGTCATCTACATTTCATGTAGAGTATAGATGTGTGTTATCAATGCTAGTTTGGTTTGACTGCCTCTTGTCTGCAATCAGATCCATCCTTTATTATATCAACCCATGTAGGGCTTAGGATAAACGTACAAAGAACAAATATCATCTTTAGTAAATCAAAGGACCATAGGTGTCCTTCAATCAAGCTGATTTTTAGGAGACACCTAAGTTGCATAGTGGATACAACATTAGACTTGGAACCAAAAAGTCCAGAGTTCAGATCCTTCCTCAATCACTCATTAGCTGTGTGACACTAATCAAGTCACATTGTTTTCTGTCTCAGTTTTCCTCATCTATAAAATGGAGATAATAGAAGCACATACTTCCCATGGTCACTGTGATGATCAAATAAGATAAAAATTGCAGAGTGCATTGCAAACACTGCAGACTCAGTTATATAGCACTTTAGAGTGCTAACTATTGTAATATTATTGATGGATTTGGGCTTAACACATTGAATATGGAAACACTAAAATGTAAAGTTCAAACTGTAAGCATCCTCATTTCAATGAAAATGAAATTACAAACATTTTCTTTTAAGAAAGTTGTTATGGGGGGGCAGAGCCAAGATGGTGGAGTAAAAGCAAGAACTTGGCTGTGCTACCACACCAACCCTCTCCTATACCTGTAAAAAAATGTGCTACCACACCTAAACTAACTCAAATGGCAAAAGAGGCCCAACGAGGAGAAGAATGCCTTAAAAAACTGAATTGGCCAGATGGAAAAGGAATTTCAAAAGTTCACTGAAGGAAACTATTCCTTCAAAATTAGATTGGAGCAAATGGGCTATAAAACAAATCCAAACGAATGAAAAATAGAAGGCAATGTGAAATATCTCATTGAAAACACCACTGACCTGGAAAATAGATCCAGGGGAGGTAATTTTAAAATTATCGGACTACCTGAAAGCCATGATCCAAAAAAGAGCCTAGACATCATCCTTCAAGAAATTCTCAAGGAAAATTGCCCTGATATTCTAGAACCAGAGGGCAAAATAGAAATGGAAACAATTTACTGATTGCTTCTTGAAAAAGATCCCCAAAAGAAAATTCCTAGGAATATTATAGACAAATTCAAGAGTTCCCAGGTTAAGGAGAAAATACTGCAAGCAGTCAGGAAGAAATTATTTGAGTATTATGGAAACACAATCAGGATAACACAAGATCTAGCAGCTTCTACATTAAGGGACTGAAGGGCTTTAAATAGGATATTCTGCAGGTCAAAGGAGTTAGGATTAAAACCAAGAATCACCTACCCAACAAAACTGAATATAACGCTTCAGGGGAAAATATGGCCATTCAGTGAAATAGAGTATTTTCAAGCATTCTTGACGAAAAAACCAGAGCTGAACAGAAAATTTGACTTTCAAATACAAGAAGCAAGAGAAGCATGAGAAGGTAAACAGGAAAAAGAAATCATAAGGAACTTAATAAAGTTGAACTATTTATACTCCTACATGGAAAAACGATAATTGTAACTCATGAGACTTTTCTCATATGTATATATGTATATGTATATATGTGTGTGTGTGTGTGTGTGTGTGTGTATTTATAGGAGGGTATATGTGTGTATAAATATATATGTGAGTGTGTGTGTATATGTATGTAGATGTATACATAGAGGGCACAGGATGAGTTGAACATGAAGGGATGATATCTAAAAAAAAGAAAGTTGTTATATGAAGAAACATAGGAGTCATGTGGAAAAAATATTTGAAATGATAAATAGATATCAAGATGCTATAGTACCATGCCTTCTATTGGCCCTTTCCTTCTTCTTTTATCTTCCCAGGTTCATTACACAATTACTATAAATTTCTTTAAAACTGATGTAAAGATAAATAAGATAATCTCTACCCTCAGACAACTTACAGTCCAGGATGCGGCTAGATGCTATATACCAAAAACATAAATCAAATATGAGCAAAGTCTTATGCAAAGTCTGAGGAAAGATCATTTCTAACTGGATGGGGTCGGGAGAGGCTTCATGGAGGTGGTAGTTGATGTTGGCCTTTAAAGGACAGAATTTCGAAAGGTAGCATTGAGAAAAAGGCCTTCCAGGGACAAGAAAAAGGCTCAAAAGGTTATAAAGGAGGACAGCCAGTTGTCCTAGGTCAAATGATCAAAACTGATTCTGTACCAATTTCTATTTGATTCTATTTACAGTTAATCGATTTTTATCTGGTTACTGCTTAAGTTATGGCTCTTTGTCGCTGAACTCAGTTCAGAAATTTAGCAGTGTTGTGGTAAGTTTAAAAACTGTTTTCTGGGGGCGGCTAGGTGGCGCAGTGAGTAGAGCGCCGGCCCTGGAGTCAGAGGGACCTGAGTTCGGATCCGGCCTCAGACACTTAATCCACACAAACAAAAACCTAGCCATGTAACCTTGGGCAAGTTACTTAACCCCAATTGCTTTATAAAAAAAACAAACAAACTGTTTTCTTGCTAATCACTGTTCTATTCCTGCCTTAAGGAATTCTGCTATTCTTGGATTTTCATAACATCAAGCTACCCTTCAAGGATGTCTGCTTTCCTGTCCAAAAGTCAGGGCCACTAACTTTGACCTTGCAGGTGGCCTCAAACAATGGGCATTTTTTAGGTCACAGGGGTGAGGGAAGGAATTTTTGCTAGTCCATCGATTCCCTCCCAACCAAGCATTTGGTTCCCTGTACCTCAGTTATGAAACCAATTATTTTGTCCTCAACCCCATAACATCATCTACTGTATTCTGTCCTTTGTTCTGTACTCCCCAATACCCATAAAAGAAAACTATGTCTCCTTCCCCGACCCACTCCTACCCCACAAGGTACTGAAAACTCTTTCATGCTGTTAAGTGAACTTATATGATTTCTGAAGAGAGGAGAGGAAGGTACTTATGTCCATAAACTGGCACCAACCTACATTTCCGTTTTTATTTCACATTACTGCCTTTCACTCAGAAAATGAACTTCTACTTGTTCCTGAACTTACCCTACACTGATGCCTTGGTCCCCTGCAAAGGAAGCATGTCCTTCTCCCCTACTTCACCCCAAAAGGCCTGGACCATTTTTCTCATCCCTTCCCATTGAAATCCTCTTCTTTTAATGTTCTGGTACATCATGCCTTCTCTAATTTCCCCAACTCTGTGGCATGATGGAAAAATCTCTGAATTTGAGATCAAATAATCAGAATCCTGCTTCTCCTACTTAATAGTTATGTGACTTTGGAGAAGTTATTTAAACTCTCTGGGCCTCAAGTGCCCAGTCCATAAAATGAGACCCCTTCCAATTCTAAATCCATGATATAGTGAATATATCATTAACATTTTTCCTACATCTAAAAATTAAGATGGCAAGGCTGTTTATTTAAGGCTGTCAAATTAAAGATTTATGTATCTAGGAGATATTTTAAGATAAAATTTAAGTGTTCCATACTATTTTCAAGTATTTAGGTAAAAAAAAAAGAAATCTGGGTATAACTATAGAAAAACCCTCCTTAGTAAAGCAGTTAATTTTATAAAATATAAAAGTTAAATTAAGATTTTTACAAGATAACATTTCTATTTATTCAGTGTTATAAAACCTATTCCTTTACAAAGAGAATTATATTTCTACCATGGCTACATAATCTGTAAAACATTCCACACAGACTTTTTGGGTTTAGTGGGTCACTTAATGAAAGGTCTGATAAACTTGCGAATGCACAGTGGAATCATGCAACTAAAAGCCATGATACTTTTATTTCATATACATTTGCTAATTTGTCCAAAATACATTTTACCAACTCTGTTCTAGAGGCTTCCAGGCAGCATGGGTGCATAGAGCAGTGCACCTGGAATCAAGAAGACAAATCTTGATTCAGACATTTAGTAACTGTGTGATCCTGTGCAAGCCATTTAACCTGTGTTTGCCTCAGTTTCCTCACCTCTAAAATGTGGATAATAATAGCACCTATCTACCAGAATTGCTGTGAGGATTCAATGAGACATGTGTAAAACACTGCAAATCCTAAAGATCTGTGTCTCAATATATTCTCAATTTTAAAAAATGAATAAACTAGAGTTTAGAAGCATGCCTCTTAGAAAACCTAAGAGCTGCTGGCTGATTCCTAGAACTCTACCAGCAGTGTTTGATTTGGAGGATCAAAAGATCTTTTAGCTTTAATTTTTGTCCTGACATTCAAGGCACTTCACAATGTGGTTCCCATCCATCTTTTCAGCCTTTTTAATAACTAAGCTCCAAACTATATTGTACTTAAAAGCCCTGCCCCACCCCACCAAGCACAACCCTCACTTCCCTGCTCTGCTCCTTAGACCTAGAATGCCATCTTCACTCCCACATTTGTATACCTCTTCTGCTATCCTAATATTCTTTTTTTGCATTTTAGTTATTGGTTTACATGCCTTATTATTCCAAATAGATTATAAGTTCTTTGGATGAGCAGTATTTTATTTTTTATCTCCTACCATATGTACTTAGTCTAATGTCAAACACAATGGATTACATACAAATAGCTTATTAATTATTCCTTTAATGAACCTCAAAGAATGTAACCTTCTTCAAGTCAAATACTGTTTTATTTTTATTTTGAAACCGTAGGACTTGGCATAATATCTTGCATCTAGAGAAGGTACTTAATACATGCTTGTTAATTGAATTGAATAGATCAATTATGTACACCAGAAGTGTCAAATTTGCAGGCCACATGGCAAAACTCCAGAGTATCTGCTAGACCCAGATTAAAATGTAATTGGGAAATGCTTAACATAATAAATAAAAACACACCACTGAGGTGCATCTTAATGTTAGGCAGCAGGGTAGAGTGGAAAGAGACCCAGTAAATACTTGGGTTTGGAGCACTGGTGTCAAACTCAGAAACATATTCTGTAGGCAGTATGTTGACTTAGAAAACTACAAATTAACATTATCTATGTTGTACTATTATTCTTTAAACATTTCCCAATTACATTTTAATGTGGTTCCAGTACAGGAGTTTGACACCTCTGGTCCAGACCTACCTGCTCCTTCTGATCTTTTAAATATTCTTTAAAATTTAAATATTTATCTTTTAATAATACAAAATGGCCACATTATGTGGGCTACCACAGATGAACAAAGAAGGGTGAACAAGCATGAACCTGGTTTAGTGTGACAATTAAATAAGAATTACAAATGAGTTAATGTCACTCATTTAAGGATCATAATATATTGGAGCTAGAAAAGCCTAAAGATCCTCTAGCCCAGCATTCTGGTGACATGCAGATAAGGAAACTGAGGACAGGCAAATTGAAACAGCTTGCAAGCGAGCACCCAGCTGAAGTAGCAGAGGTGGGTCTTAAACTGGGGTCACAAAAACTCTGAAAAGACCTGAGATCATTAAAGTTCAACTCCATCCCACTCTTTTGGGGGGCGGTGGGAGAGGGAAAGAAGACATTGGGGTTAAGTGACTTGCCCAGAGTCCCACAGGTGGTAAGTGTCTGAGGCCTTATTTGAACTTGGGTCCTCCTGACTTCAGGGTTGTACTCTATCCTAGCTGCCACCTTCCTGCCCCTACTTCTTCTTAAAATTATAAATGAGCAAACTAAAGTCTTTTTTTCCCTTTTGTAATTTCACAACCATCCTTTTATTTTATAACTTATTTATTTATTTTTACTTTACAATATTCAATTCTACAAGCTTTTGAGCTCCAAATTTTCTTCCCCTGCCTCCTTTCCCCCCTCCCCAAGATGGCATGCAATCTGATATAGGCTCTATATATACATTCACATTAAACATATTTTTTTAAGCAATTGGGGTTAAGTTTTTTTTTTTAAGCAATTGGACATTAAACATATTTTCACATTAATCATATTGCAAAAAAGAATTATAACCAATGGAATGAACCATGGGAAAAAAGAAAAAAGACAGAGCAAATAGTATGCTTCGATCTGCATTCAGATTCTGTAATTCTTTCTCTGGATGTGGATAGCATTTTCCACCATGAACTGTGCAGTTTTCTTAGAACCTTGCATTTCTGAGAAGAGCTATGTCTATAAAAGTCAGTCATTGCACAATGTGGCCATAACTTTATACAATGTTCTCCTGGCAAACTAAAGTCTTTTGATTGGTTCTCTTTCCAGTATAGACATTTTTAGTTACTAATAACAAATGAACATGAAAAAGCACCGAACTCAAACAAGAGACCTAGATTTGAATCCTAGTGTCAAGATTTACAAGCTTTGCAACCAACCAGAGCCAAGTTAATCTCTTTAAACCTCAGTCTCTTCATGGTCAAACAAGGATAGTAATGCTTATGCTTCCACCCACGAAGGGTTCATATGAGAAAAACACTTGAAAAACCTAAAAGCACTATATAAATGTGAGGAATTATTATTGATGAGTTTGAACTTTTCTGAAAGGAGGTTTTCATGGGGTAAAAGGGTAGGGTGGGAACTGTGTATCTGAGGGGCAATAAAGACTATTACAAGAAGGAACACAGCTTATTTGTTCTAAAGTGTAAACAGAGAATCAAATGGAAATTTGCTCTCTTGGTTGGAAGACAAAAAAATCCCTCTAGTATCTAATAAAATCAATCTTTAAAGCTTTTATTCAGATATAACAGGCTCTGGCAAGGGGTTAACTATCCACAAACTCCCTGGGATTTGTAGTTCTTTCTGGCCCGTGGAGGAAGGAAACCAACTCTAGTTCAGCCCTCAGACAGGATGACAAAGGTTTTCTCACACAGAATATGGCAAGCATTTTGGGGAACTCTTTGATATAAAAAGAATAGGTGACAGTTTTTACATGGTGGCAGCCTGTGTCCCCTACTTATGTAGTTCCTTATTCTTTAAGACCATGAGAAGGGTGGCTAGGTGGCACAGTGAATAGAGCACCGGCCCTGGAGTCTGGAGGACTTCAGTTCAAATCCAATTGCCTTCCAAAAAGGAAAAAAAAAAGAAAAAGGAAGAAAAGACCATAACAGATGACCTTCATCTAAATAGATGGACAAGATGGGAGGTTTGTGACTGTGTGTCTTTATCTTGGAAACTTGTTCTAAGTACTGAGAGGAACAAACCAGCTGAGAGGGATAGGTCCAGTTTCATTCTTAATTTTGCTTAGTTATGTTTTTTGAAAAATTTATTCTGCCAAAGAACATATTTGCTAGATTTAATATTATTTTTCATAATCATCTACATTAGACCCTGTCCTTATGTGGCCTAGGGTCCCTTTCTTTGGTTTTATTTATTATTTTTTTTGGAGGGCAATCGGGGGTTAAGTGACTTGCCCAAAGTCACACAGCTAGTTTTGGTGTTAAGTGTCTGAGGCCGCATTTGAACTCATGTCCTCCTGACTCCGGGGCCAGTACTCTATTCACTGAATGACCTAGCTGCCCCTCTAGGGTCCCTTTCTTTGAAACAGGAGGGCACAAAGGGAATTGGTGAAGAGAGAAGGATGTTTCCTCCCAGGGCTGGGAGATCAATGTTAGCCCATTGTGAGAGAGTTGGGTTCTCTAACTAGGAGCATAAGAATGAAACATTTCACAACTAACCTTCTAAGTGCAGAAATACTATAAATGTAGGTCACAGTTTATGAATCTGCCCCATAAAAACAAGCCAACATTACAGAAAAGGAAGAAAAACCAATCAACCGACCAACATAGCACTGTTAAGAAAAAACAACAAACCTGACTTCTATTAAACTTGCTTTTTTTACTTAAATCTCCAAGTGATCATGACTAACCTTATTTTCTCCCAAACACCATTTCATTCTGTTTGTTTTATGGGGAGCTATTACATGAAGTGTACTAGAAAAAATATCGAGTACTAGAAAAAATATCTCTGAAAAATATCTCTGAAGTCAACATTTTTTTCCTGAAACCACTGTCCACCTCCTCCCCTCACCCCAACCTTAGTTAAAGACAAAAGTCACTGATTTTTCCAACTTTTCTCACACTGATGTTTCCCCCATTTTCTCTCATTCCTCAGTAACACTCAAAAGCCAATTCTTGTGCCTTGACTGAGTTCAATATTTATAGACAAAACAGGAAAGCACTCAGAATAATAACTAATTGTGCAAATTGATTTCAGAGTTTTGGTCTTGAGTTTTATAAATATCAGAAGAAGAGATGAAAATTGCTAAAATATAAATATTTTATATTTACTATATTATATAATAAATATATTTTATTTTTATATTTTTATTTTATATTTATATATAAATTATAAACATATAAATTTTATATTATATTAAATGCTAAAATAATTTGAAGATAAAACACTTTACTCCTTTATATTAAAATATGTCAGACTTTTGAAAACCTAATCTTTGAAGACAACAGCAATTCTTTACTCATTATTCTTTGCTTCATTCAACCATGCCTACTAACAATGGTTGTACTCCAGGGCTCTATTTCAGGCCCTCTTCTCTTTTCCTTCTATACCTGAGGTTCTTAACCTGGGGTTCACAGAAGAACTCCATGGACTTAACTGGGGGAAAATTACATATTTATTTCAATATAATTTATTTTATTTTATTTGTAATTCTACATATTTTATTCATCGAAAAATACTGTTCTGAGAAGGATGGGGGTATGGAGTCCATAAGCTTCATCAAATTTCCCAAAATGTCTAAAACACAAAAAAGCTCAGAACCTCTACTTTTTGAAGCATAACACTTGGTGATCTTATCAAATCCCATGGGTTCAGCTGCTGTACAGATAATTTCTGACCTTGTAACAGGAAGCACCCTAGTATACCCAGGATGGCAGCTAGCACAGGTTCTTTGATCTGCTTTACTATAGGAAAGCAACTTTAAAGGAATTGATAATCTTTAACTAAATAAACACACACACACACACACACACACGCATACACACACACATACATCATTCATTTAGTTCAGGGGAAAAAATCAGCACCCTGAACTTCAGAAAATACAAATAGTGGGGTGGCTAGGTGACTCAGTGAATAGAGCACCAGCCCTAGAGTCAGGAGGACCTGAGTTCAAATCTGGCCTCAGACACTTAATACGTACTAGCCATATGACCTTGGGCAAGTCACTTAATCCCAACTGCCCTGCCTTCCCCTCTCCAAAAAAGAAAAAGAAATACAAACAGAAATTACAAGCAGACAAAAAATACAGACAGTGAAAGAACAAAATTCAACAGACTGGGCTTCTAGCTGTATGACCATTATGTACATACATACATACATACATACACACAGTTAGTTACCAGAGAGAAAATTGTCATCATCTGGGTTTTCAAAGCTGGGGGGTTCCTTAATAACTACCCAGAATCTCTTCTGGCCAAATCATACAACTCTTCCCATAAGTGACCCCCTAAGCAAAACCTCCCCTCAGAGTATATGGATCCTTCTTCAGGGTCAGAGGACATAACAACCTTCATGACCCACTGCCTAATTACAAAGTATCAAAAGATATGGGCCTTCCTAAAGAACAAGCCTTCCCCAGTCGCACCCCTCCTGCTGGGTTCCACTTGAGGCCCATTAAGGGACAGGGAAGATCTTCAAATTCCCTCACCATTACACACCTTCCATCCTGGGACCATCCTGGTCCCCTTAATTGCTGGTGACTACCCATCTAAAGTTACCTTCATCTACTCTAAGTATACTTCTAACCTATTGTTCTTCCCATATTAGAATGTGAGTTCCTCAAGGGCAAAGATCAATAGAGATGTGGTCAAAGGATTTAAGAAGAAAAGTACATTCTTAAAATTCACATGAAAGAAAGCTCTAAATCACTAATATAATATGAGAAATACAAATTCAAACCACCCTGAGGTTTCATTTCACACCCAGAAAAACGACAAAGATGACAAAATACTGAAATGTTGGAAGGGTTGTGGAAAGATTGGCAACTAATGTATTGTTGGTAAAGTAGCAAATTAGTACAAGAATTTTAGAATTTAATATGGAATTATGCAAATAAAGTGATTAAAAAGTCAATATCCTTTGACCAATGAACTTCACTACCACAATATACCCCAAAGAGATCATTTTAAAAAAGACCCATGTACCCCAAAATATTTATAGTTGCACTTTTTGTGGGAGTAAACTAAAAACAAAGATGATGCTGGGAAATGAGTAAGCAAATTGTGGCACATGAATGTAATTTTTTATTACTGTGCTGTAATCAATGGCAAACTTGATGAATACAGAGAATCATGGACTTTTATAAACTGATGCACCATGAAATAAGGAGAACCAAGAAAATAATTAATGCACTAAGTGCATTAGATGAGTGCAAAGACGAACCATTAAACAACAAAAAACGAATAATACAAAATTACACAGAACTGTGCTCCCCCCAAAATATGGAAGATACCTCCTTCCACTACTTTGCAAAGGCAAGGGTGGTCCACAGGTGTGGAACGTGGATATATTATCAGAATTTTTTTTTAGATCATCTAATCATCAGTTTTGCTAATTTTTTCCTTTTCATTTTTTTTTATTTTTTCTTTTAAAGATTATTTTTCATATGGGATGGTTCTCTTAGAAGAGAGAATGGGCTAGATACAGGAGAATTCTAGGTAATACAAAAAGGAAAAGATATAACATTTATTTTTTTAAAAGCAGTGAACCTTTAATAAGTCATCTGATGAAAGTTATTATATGCTGTTACTAGTTAGTAATAATAGATACTAGAGAAATCCTTGTGGTTGGAATGACATAAAAAGAACATAAGCACTAAAGTTACCTCTAAGTTAAAATTCCCTTACATTCAGGCTGTATATTCCAAGAGAAATACTTTCTTTTAAATCCCTATGCTATGTGCTGGCCCTTAGTTCTAAGCATCTTCCTTGTTCCCTACTTGCATCTTTAATTGTTTAATAGACATGTTTAGGCAGTGGAGGGATATTTCCTGTTTGCTGGCTTTTTTTTTTAAACAAGTATTCAGGGAATGGCATTTAAAAAAAAAAAAGCAATTGGGATTAAGTAATTTGCTCAAGGTTACACGGCCAGTCATTATTTATGTGTTGGTGCTCATTTTCTGAGGCCGGATCCGATCCCGGATCATCCCAACTTCGGGGACAGCACTCTTACTCATTGTGCCATCTAGCCACCCCCAGGAATGGCATTTTTCTATATAATGGGTATTGAGTGCCAGATCAAAATAATTACTTACATAATTGGTTATTTCCACACATGGTAATTTCTGTATATACTACATTTCCTTTGAGTGGGAATACCCACAATATTCTCAATTATTTTGTACAAGTGATTAATAAGTTTTAAGTAACATGCTCCCTTAGGCCAATTCACTTAATATATTCCCTAGATTGATAATGTAATTTTGTGGCTTATTACTGGGAGAAAATATAAATGAAGATAATTTGGAAGAAATTTGGATAATTGTCTAGATACAAAATATAATCTGAATAAGTTAAGACTTTAAAAAAAACTGCATAAATTGATAAAGTACATTTGTTTTGGGCAATTCCATTCAAACTAAAGTAACACAAGTTTTAAAAAAAGGCTGATTCACATAGCCTAAAGCAAACTAGAGAAGATGCTATAAAAAATGAACACTACCTCAGTTAGGCTATAATAAGAACAATTTTTCTAATTATATGGCTATAGAATAGACTTAAAAAAAAAAACTTCATTACATCATACCCATTGAACCAGGTTCTCCCTACTACAAGCTGTAGCCTACACAAAGATGTACTATATTAGGTTGTTGATATCATGTGTTACTTTGCAATTTTAAAATGATTTTCCTATATATCTATTCTTCCCCTCTCCCCAACCCCCAGGCAGATACTAACGTCTTCAGAAAGCAGGAGTGATTTTTTCCATTTGTTTTGTCACATAACATTTACTTCTGCACATAGTCAGTACTCAATAACCATTATTGATTGGGAATAAAAAGAAGAAATAGAACAGGCCATGCAAAACTGAAATTGGATGTGAGAGAGAATACTTGATAGTCTATTTTAAACTGGAGGAGGCCAGTCTTACATGGCCAGTGCCATGACAAGGATAAAGACTTGAGCACACACAACTAGAGGCATAAAAATATAGAAAATAGTATGCTTTATCCTAAACTTTATATGCTCATTATGGCTATTGTCAAGTATTTGAGAGGTTCGCAAGTGGCAGAGGACTTGACAGACTTTCCTACTGAGGTCAGATAGCTCTAGAGCTAAGAGAGACCTCTAGGCTATCTAGTCCCATATCATTTTACAAATGAGACCAGTGAGACTCAGGAGGATGTTAAATGACTTGACCAAGGACACACAGGTGGGAATCGTTCTAGTCAGTATTGGGGGGGGGGGGGAGAGAGTGTTTTCCCACCCATTGTACTATATATAATAATCAGAAAGCACAATTAGAAGCAATGGGTGGAAGTTACAAAGGGACAACTTAAAAACTTCCTAAATAATTCTATTCAAAAATGGAACGTGCTATTTCAGGAGGCTTGGGTCGCCCACTCACTGATGGTCTTCAAGGCAAGGCTAGACAACACCTTGTTGTGTATCTTGTAGACACAATTCATCTTTTTTAGGTACAGGTTGTACTAGATGTCTGGGGAGGTCCCTTCCAAATATGAGACAGTGATGACTCTTTGGCTACGAGGAAGTCATTCTGTTTCTGTTCTGCAACATTGAAGATTGAGCTTTAAGTCCTTAAACACTACTTCAGAGTAATATTTTAATATTTTCTAATAAAAACATATTGTTCTTTTTCTTTATCATACTTCTTTCCTGGTCTTAAATCAGTTTTCCCCCCTCTTTCTTCATAATTTCCATTTTCTCATACCCTCGGAATATGGAATCCAAGGGATCCAATGATTAAAATGGAATTTGAGCATGACCTCACAGGCTTATCAGTAACATTGCTTTGTGGATACAACCTACTTTTTACATTTTAGTATCAAATCACTGAGTTTCATCAAATGTAGGTCTGAATCATTGACACATCTTTTTCTTCTATTGTTCTCGCTGTCAAACTTTGTTCTACTTTTGTTTTGGACATGTATCACTTTTACTTGCCAAACTTCTTATCAACAATATTTATAACACACTGATATAGTTTTGTAATTTCTTTCTTTCTTCTATATTTTAATCAGGTCCCCATAAGTGGTAACTTACACATAATATGGTTATACTAATTCCATTTTTAAATTCACTGACTGAAATAAATAATAGCAGATTAACTATGGAATTCTAAACATAAAACTAAGTCATACCTTCTCCATCCTGAACCAAGTCAAAGTCAAGTCATTCCTTATTGATAAATAAATTAGGATATTAAGATCAGTCATGTGCCCATTTTACAGTACAAAAGATTAAACAAGCTGGTTACTGTGTCATATAATGTATCTGTTACATCCCGAACAAGTCTTATTTCACACATGACTGGATTCCAAGGCACAAAGGGCAAGGCCAAATTCAGTCCCTGGCGAAATAAAGGAGACCTTAGAAAATATGTTTTTAAAATTCTTACTGAAGCATAATGAATGTGTGCAAGTATGTGCATTTGTATGTACCAAAGAATCCCAGTCCTCCTATCACTGTTGCTATTCACCAAGGGGAAGAGATGGAGCAAGAACTGGTCTTTCACTCCGCTTTGCATGATCCCAGCTAATTTCTTGGAGTCATAGGGATACAACAGAGACAGTTCTACCACTCTGGTGTTTGAAATTCTACCTTGTGTTGGCATACGTTTCTCTATTTCATACTCGTCCAATTCTGAGAGCCAACAAAGGCTCTCAAAACCAAAACATGAGATATCATTTCTTGCAATGTTATTAAGTCTCTGGAGCATAGGATTATTAAATTAAACATGTATTTGGGCTTCTTTCAGACATGAAGGATATCCATTCTAGATATGATTGTAACTTAAGTAACGGCAGACAAACCACATCCCCAAAAAGCCCCCTACTGGACTAAATTATATTTTCTTAGCTTGTTGATAGGACAGCTTGTCAACTTGGAACAGATTCAAGACTGTTTTTTTTTTTTTTAATTTTTGATGGAGTTTAATGTTAACACTACCAATTGTACATTATAACAAATAAGGTGAAAAATTTACTATAATTTCACTTTATTTCACATAGAAAACGATCATACCCAATACAGGCTAATATATAAAATTATACAGGTTATCTATAAACATAAAATTAAACCCTAATTAAAAAAGAAAGCCCAGATCTCTCATTTCCCTGTGCATTAAATGTCTTTTCTGTGCATTAAGCATCCAACGAAGTTGACAGGAACTTTGTAAACTGAAGAGGTACAAAGGGCTCGATGGGAAGAACAATCTGGCGATCAGCTCCTATCATGATATGGGGGGGAAAAGGAAGGGGGAAATGCACTGTCATTGTTGCTCTTCTAATCTTTATTTCTAATTGAAGTCTTGACTCTGGTCGGAAGGAAAATGAATAGAGTGATCTAACACTTGCCCTATTTAACACACACACACACACACACACAAACACGCAAACACAGACACACAGACACACACACACCACAAAAGTCTCATTTTCACTATACCTCAGTGACATATTAAAGTTTCATCCTTTCTACTTTTGAATAAGAATTCATATTATCTGGAAAATTAATAAAGTAATAACATAAAAAATTGTAGCCAAATTTGTAAGGTGAAAAGTTTTTCTTGCTGAACAAAAATGAATGGAAAACATGAACATTTATTATGTATTCTGGTATTGGTGTTTCAGTTATGATATATCCAACTTTTAAAAGTCATATGTAAATTTGTCTCCTGTGTGCAGATGGAAGCCACAGAGAGTACCTTTTTGGTCTCATAGCCAGAAGGTCAGGTCATGGCTGAAAGACCAAAGAACAAATGCTATTTGCCATTCCAAACTATTCAGAAATAAGACAACACTATTCATCCTTTTAAAAAGTCTGTTAAATGAATGCTGGTGACAATATACCTATGAGATTTCTTCACATTCTGTTAAAGATACAGAACTATGTACACTTTACTGTGTGAGGGTTTTTATATTCAATGCCATACGTGGCCTCTTAGACAGTAGAATCTCTATCTAAAGTCTTACTTTTAAAAATAATGCTAAGGGCTAAGAATGTACAAGATAAAAAAATATGAACACTTTAAATTATTTTTTTATTCTGAAATTTCATCCTCAAATATGTGATTTACATAGCAGTTACAATATGATATGTAGATTGCTACATGGGAAATAGCTATTACTAATCTAGAGTTATGTTACTACATTGAAGTTTGTAACAGGTAGAAGAGACAAGGTATTAATAGTATGCAAGGCAACAGAGAATTTTCTTTGTCACATTTTCCTAGGTAGACTAAAATACTACGCCTAGAGTATGCTGTCCAAGACGAACAACGGTAATATAATGTAAGAAAAAAAAACACTCTAAATTTTTCGGTTAATAAGAACACTGAAATGATACAACACTTTTTTTCCTTTCCAATGTCAGAAAATAAGAATTCCTCTTGTTTATTTCAACCTCAGTAGGCCTTACGAACCTAGTAAAAGAATTCTCAGATCTACTAAATATCATATCTTCTACTGGATCCGCTAAAACTACATTTAAAGACATCTTTATGGAGAAGTATGGCATTTTAAAGTTTAAAAAAACCTTACTGATCATCTTTTCTGTCTTTTACATTTAACAGATAAGGAAATTGAGGGCCAGAGAGGGCATGTGACCTTTTAAGGTCACACAGTAATCTGTAACTTTCATGTCCATTGCTCTTTCCAAAATTTTCACTGTCTACTTTAAGTTATCTTTAAACAACAACAACAACAACAACAATTTTATTTATTAAGTATAAATGTGCATTATTTTCTTTTGGATTATCTATATTTTTAATTCAGTGGCAGAGATTTCATATAAATTGTCAATTAAGACTTGGTAGATATTTTATGTCCAATTTCTTCACTTAATCACTATATTTTCCAGTTTATTTTATTAAAAGGATAAAAAGGCAAAGATATAGAAATTATTAATATAGTTATGCTTTTTTATCTTTATGTAGAGATCTAGAAAATTTTTACTGGGGTTCACCTCTTCTAATACCTATAATAAGTAATGATGACTTAAAACACTTGTACTCAGAATGTAAAACTGATTATAGAAATGATCATTATGCATAGTGTTTTTTGTTACGAAGACTAAATGATATTATGTAAATATTCACATGATTACAGTATATTGAAAAGAGTAGTGTGTACCTAAAATACTCCATATTGAAACATAAAAACTAATAATCAGAAGTCAGCCAATGAGATGTCTCCCTGAAAACTTCATCTCTCTCCCTTATGAATTAAAATTAGTATAGACACATTCATTCAATAAAAGACACAGCAGTAAAATATCTGTTTAAATTGGAATTTCAGTAGCAGTTTCTTATCATATTTACAGTATTTCAAAGCTTCTTAAACTAATGTACTATGTGATTATCTAATGCACAAAATTGGTTCCCACACTGCCAGCAATCAATTTGATTGACATATTTACATATCACCTCATCTTGTCTTACAAATTTTAAACTTTTCAATTAATCTAAAAATTCATTCGAGTTAGTTTTCAGAAGAAATTGGTATAGGAATAGTTCTTATACTCAAAACATAATAGCATACTCTTTTATTTTAGATGTATACACACCCAAATGTACATGACTGAGGTGTTTTAACAGATAGACTGAAGTAGTTGTGTTCACAGCACTTCATGTGAAACGTAATAAATACTATTTTGCTATTATGAATGAATCATATTAGCTGGCCTGTTGCCATTGAGAGATAGTCTTATAATGAATTACCATAGACATGAATAATTCTAACTTTAGAAATAAGTCTAGCAATGTCCTCAATAACTGCAAAGCTATGCCAGTATCATGTCTTACCTGGTCTTTAATTTCAAGCTCCCTTAGAGTTTTTGTTCTGTACTCTCTGTGCTCCTTTTCTGCCTCATCCTTCTTCATTTTGGTTTGATTCAACTGATAGCGCATTTCTGCACACACCTGTTAGATTACAGAGACAACATGGTATTTAATATGTAATCTATTGGGGATGCTTTCAATTAGATCTTTTGGTGCCCCCTAGAGGCTATTTAAAATAAGTGCAATTCTACTTCTACATTTCAGAATACCGCGGAGTATTTTACAAGAGTCCTTCGACCTCCCCCGAGAACATGCCCCTCATTTTGCAAACGAGAAAACTGGGACTTGAAGTTGATGCTTTCCCAACATTCATTTTGTAATTTCTAATTCATCATAATGATAATAAATTATAAAATAACTCCATATATTATGTTCCCAATATGGACCATCTACTTTCAACTTGAATCAAGTCAACAATAATATTTAGAAATTGTTTTCTTTTCAAATTAATATGTTTGAATAATAAATGTACATTACAAAATTACCCACAATACTCGAGTATTTAAAGGTTGTTTTAAAAATTATTTTGACTTAAATTTCAAAAGCATTTTCAAAAGTGAAAAACTGTAAAGCTAAGGGTTTAAATTTTTTACCTACTTTTTTCTGCTTGAGAGTACAATGCCAGGATTTAGTTATCTACTTTTTATCTTTGGTAACAGCTTAAAATGTACTATGGCGTTATGTTTCGTAAACAATAATTGCTGGGCACCTATCTAATGAATCTTCTGCAACAGAAATAAAGTACAATTAAGAGAATGCTTCAATAATATACTTGTTATGAAAATATTTTGAATAGCCTTCAAGCAAGATATTTTTAAATAAATAACTTTTATCAAGTTAAACAGAAAAAATATGTTACCTTAATGGTGCTGTTTATATCTTTCTCTATAATTTTTGTTTTATTTTTACATTTTAAATTCCCTATAGCCTTAAAAGAGATGTACTATATACTAAGATACGTGGGTGGTTAAAAAGCAAAATGCAAATTAAGAAATACCAGGGAAACAATGATAGTATAATCCAATACATTAAAAATTATATTCTAAATTCATTACATTTACGATTAACATGGATATTTCTAATCATATCATTTCTATTTACTAATTACTTTTGATGCAAACTATGAGTTCAGCATTTCCACAACAGATGAATTTTATGGATCTTACTCATGTGATTTTATGACATTAGAAGATCTTCATGTTTTCTTATCAAATAAATGTTGAGGAAAAAGCACTACAAACTATTTCTCCTTTTAAAATATGAAGATCAGTAACAAAACAGGGGAAAAAATTAATAACAGATTCTTAACTATTGGCCCATGGAAACCAAAGGCAAGAATTAAATTATTAGGAGTATTATTTTCAATTCACTAAATGTCTTCAATATATGAGAGTTGGAAATGTTCATCACAAAAGTTTAGGGTTTTACAGGAAGTTTTCAATCTCAAATATTAAATAGGAAATTAGGAGTGCCAAGGTGAGAAAAACCTAAAAATACAGAAAACCAAAATATTTGAAAGTCGTTATTTGCTCTGATCTTAACATTTAAATATAAACTTTTAAACAACACTATGCAATTCAAATGATAATAACTACATTAAAATTTCTTACAACTAATCATAATCTCTCTTGACAGAATTTGTTCAGCTTTCTCCTTCATGCTGGTGTACCTACATTATAAACATTTATAAAAGCCTAAAATAGTTAAGATGTGACAAGAATTCTTTAAAAACAAACAAAATAGAAGAAAATGATTACTTTTACCTAACACTAAAGAATTAATTATTTATAAAGCATTAATGACATATCAATGTGTCGGTATTTAAAGAAACATAGGATAGACTAAAAAAAAGTAGTGTTGAATAATATATGCTTTTCAAACAATTTTGGATTGTCATCATGAAAAGGGAATTTTAAATTCTATTTTTACACAGGAAAATAGACACTTAGAGTTATTAGCTACTTCACAACTAGATATGCAGATACACAGCTTATATTTTTAAAAATATCCTCAATAGTGAAATGGTGATTCATAGGTCTTCTCTTCGTGAACAGTCATCAACCATAAACAACCATAAACATTTGGCCTCCAACTTGGACCTAAAGGGCCTATACTGATGAGACATCCACCTACGTGCTCTCAGGTAGTCCATTCTACTTTTCACTATCATAAGTTATTAAAAAATTTTTCATTATATTAAGGAAAAAAATCTGCCATCCCAACTTCTACCCATAGGCTTCCCATTTTGCCCAGGGGAACCAGTGAGAACGAGTCTAAATCATCTTTCACTTAAAATTGCATTTTCTTCAAACATCTGAAAATAGTCATCAGGCCTGACCTAGCTTTCTCTTATCCAGACTAAATATCTTTCAATTAATCCTCGTGCCGTATAATCTATCATTCTCTCGGTTTGTCAATGTCCTTCCTAAAAAAATGGCACTAGTACTGAACACAGAGGCTTAGATGTTGTCTATTCATTAAAGACTGACAGAACTATTGTCAATCACCAGAGATCTAACTTGCAATTTTGGTGCCTTAGGCAAGCAGCAGACAGTTTGGGAAAGAGGAAGCAATGTAAAGCACACCACTTGGCTTTAAATACTGCTGAAGGACTGGTTGTTTCGGGGGAGGAACTAGGCATGGCCATGAGTAAATTTACCACCCTGGGAACAAGCCCAAATGGCTCCATTCTAGTCATAACTCTGCCTCTCTCTTTCTGGATATTAAATTTATATTAATTCAGACTTAAACCAATTAGCTTTTTTGGCTGCTGTTTCATTCTGTTAACATGCACTGAATTTACAGAATACTATAAACTGGTAACTGACTAGCCTTCCCCCCTACCCTCATCTTTTACTTATAATGTTGCTTTTTTGAACCCAAAGTATAAGAAATCAAGCTTATCTTGATTAAATTTCATTTTATTTGAGCCCATCGTTACACTCTACTGAGATCCTTTAGGATTCCAATGCTGCCATCTATTTAATGGTGTGTATCATCTGCAATTCTCACAAACATATCATCTTTAACTTCATTTAAGGTACTGAAACAAAAATGAAAAATTCAGGGCCCAAATCAAGCAATCGACAAGCATTTATGTGGGGCATGTGGAGTGCCAGGCATTGTGTGGGGCATTGGAGATACAAGGACAAAAATGGAACCACTCTTAATTGTAGGCTTACATTCTAATGGGTGAGATATCACATATATATATAAAGGGGAATTCAACACAAATAAAAAGTAATTTTTGGTGAAGAGGAACTAGCAGCTATGAGGATCAAAAAAGGTTTCATGTAGAAGAAGACTTGAAGCAAACTAGGATTTGACAAGGCAGAGTTGAGGAAGGCATGACTCCCAGACATAGGGGGCCATCTGTGGAAAAAATGGCACAGAATGCTGTGTGTGAAAAACAATAAGATCAATCTGGTTGGAACATGAAAAGCATAAGGAGTAACATATAATATTATTAGAAAAGCAGGCTGTGAACCAAGTTGTGGTGTGTTTAAATGCCCTATAGAGGAATTTATATTTGATCCGTGGGGGAGCCATTGGAGTTCAATCAAGATGGGGAAGGATTTGTTTGGTCAGATTAGTACATTAGGAAAATCACTTGGGTAGTTGTATGGAAGATGGGTTGGAGAGGGGAAAAAAATTGAGAAACCTAGGTGACTAGAAACATGGTGTGCCCTTGAAAGAAATAGGGAACTTAGGAATAACATGGGATTGGTATAAAAGATAGTGAGCTCTGTCTTGGCCATGTTCAGTTTAAGACTTAAGGGACATTCAATTCAAAATGTTCAGTGGGCAGCTGGGATGTAGGACTGGAGCTCAAGAGACCAGGTCAATATATTTAGATAGGGGAGCCATTTATATGGAAATAATTAAATGCATGAAAGCTGTGGTCTTAATTATAGACTTAAGAGGATCCAGAACATGACTTTGGGTTATACATACAGTTAGAAAGTGATATAGTGCTTTAGAAATAGAAACTGAGAAATAGCAGTCAGTCATAGAGGAACACGAAGAAAAAGCAGTATCACAAAAATCCAGAATGAGAAACAATCACTCAAATCAAAAATTAAAAGATCACTGGTAATTTTGGAGGGAACTATTTCAGTTGAATTATGAAGTTAGAGTAAGAACACAAATGTTTGAAATGTAAGTAAAAGAAAGGAAAGCAAAATCAGGTGTAGATAACTTTTTCTAAGGGTTTATCGTAACAGGGAGGAAAGAAATAAAGGGACAGCTTGAGATCATGGTAGTGTCTAATGAGGATATTTTTGGGGATGGGAGAGAGCTAGGTGTTTTTATAGGCAATATCCTTTGACTAAGTATACAATAAAATGAGATTAGAGTACTACCAGACACCACAAAGTAGTGAAATGGTCTGTAAGGAAAAGAAGAGGAAGGACAGTAAATAACTTTTCCAGTATATAATCTGGAGTTTGGAAGTAAATATATTAAGTACACTTCCAAAATTTTAAGCAGCAAATTGCTAAAAGTACTTTGAAAGTTGGCTGAAAGGGCGGAGCCAAGATGGCGGAGTAGAAACAGCTCATCCAAGCCACTCTGCCCCCACATTCCCCCCAAACAATGTAAAAGGGGACTCTGAACAACTTCTGGAGCCCCAGCACCCACAGAACGACACAGAGAAGCTAAACTCCCGCTGAGGACAGCCCATCACCCTGCAGGAAGGACCGGCGCAGTGGTCTGGGACCTGGCAGCGTGCAGCGCGCAGAGCACAGGAGCCGAGCCGAGCCCAGGTCCGCATGAGCCGAGGTTTTAGCCCCAGGGCGGCAGGGCCAGCAGCCGGCTGGAGGATCCCCAGAACACCAGGAGCTGTGGCGACTCCAGAATTATCAACATAGACTTGCCTGGGACAAAGTAAGAGGTGAGTGTCCTATGGACTTTGGGACTGGTATTAGGGAATGCGTCAGCTCCCTCCCCTGGGGGCTAGAAGCCACTGAGGACAAACGCCATTTTGTAGTTTTCAGAGGCAGCGCCCGCTCCCAGCCTGCAAATTTGTAGGGAGATCCAACGATCAGTCTTGGGGGGTAATCGCTCTTGCTTTAACCTCCCTGGATCTGGATCGTGATCTAGGGTGGAAGTTGTGGGTGGGTTTACAGCTTGCCAGAAACGGAAGTTGCCCCCCACACGTTTGGGACGAAAATTCCTCTATCTGGCCTTAAAGCCATAGTGTGGCAACAAGCCCAAAAGTCAAGTAATTAAGGGGCAACATGCCAAGGCAAAGGAAACAGAAAAATGCAACCCTAGACTCCTATTTTGGGGGCATAGAGCAGGAAAAGGACTCTGAGGTCAGAAGTCCTGCTCCAAAAGCCCCAGGGGAAAACATGAGCGGGGTGCAGGCCATAGAGGACCTTAAGAAGGACTTTAAAAATCAAATAAGAGAAGTGGAGGAAAAATTGGAGAGAAATGAGAAGGATGCAGGAAAAGTATGAAATGAGGGTCAACAGCCTGACTGAGGAAAACAACACCTTAAAAAATAGACTAACTCAAATGGCAATGGAGGCCCAAAAGGGCAATAAGGAGAAGAATGCCTTAAAAAGTCGAATTTGCCAGATGGAAAAAGAATCTCAAAAGTTCACTGAGGAGATTCATTCCTTCAGAGTTAGACTGGAGCAAATGGAAGCTAATTACTTTATGAGAAATCAAGATGCTGTTAAGCAGATCCAAACAAATGAAAGATTAGAAGGCAATGTGAAATATCTCATGAGAAAAACCACTGACCTGGAAAATAGATCCAGGAGAGACAATTTAAAAATTATTGGACTACCTGAAAGCCATGATCAAGGAAAGAACCCAGAAATCACCCTTCAAGAAATTCTCAAGGAAAACTGCCCTGATGTTTTAGATCCAGAGGGCAAAATAGAGGTTGAAAGAATCCACCGATCACCTCCTGAAAAAGATCCCAAAAAGAAAACTCCCAGGAACATTATAGCCAGGTTCCAGAATCCCCAGATCAAGGAGAAAATACTACAAGCAGCCAGGAAGAAACAATTTCAATATTGTGGAAACACAATTAGAATAGCCCAGGACCTGGCAGCTTCTACACTGAGGGATCGAAGGGCATGGAATATGTTATTCCAGAGGGCAAAAGAACTGGAAATGAACCCAAGGGTCACCTACCCAGCAAAACTGAGTATTTTGTTTCAGGGGAAAATATGGTCATTCAGTGGAATAGAGGACTTTCAACATTCTTGAGGAAAAAAACCAGAATTGAATAGAAAGTTTGACATCCAGACACAAGAAGGAAGAGATGCCTGAGAAGGTAATCAGTGAAAAGAAATCAAAAGGAACTTATCAAAGTTGAACTATTTACATTCCTATATGGAAAAGCAATATCTGTGACTGATGATATCTTTCTCACTATGAAAATAATGGAAGAAGGGGGTGTGGTTATATGAATACATATGTGAATGTGTGTGTATATGGTTACAGTTATATATGGATAGAGGGCATAAGTTGAATTTGTTGGGAAGGGAGAATACTCAAGGGATGTAATTATGAGGTGAGAGAGGAAAGTGGCAAGAGGAGATGGGGAGAGACAGGGTAGTGTAAACTATCCCATGCAGAAGAAGCAAGGGGAAGTGGTTGCAAAAGAGGGGGAGGATAAGGAAGGCTAAAAAGGCAAAACCACATTCAAACTGAATTTGGGTCAGGGAGAAAATGACATACATAGTAAATGGGATATCTCAACCTGCAGCAGGATAGGGGGAAGGGGATGGGAGGAGGGATGATGGATGGGAGGGCATCCTTGGGGTGAGGGGAGGATGAAAGTACCCACTATAAAAGAGGGACAGGATCATGTAGGGAATGGACCAGGTGGGGGGTGGGATGAGTGGGAGGGAATTATAAGCAGCCTTGCACAATATATCTACTATGATAATGTTTTGCATAGCTAGACATGTACAACATATACTGAATTACTTATCTCCCCAGAGGGAATGGGTGACAAGGGAAGAAGGAAATGGATCTGAAATTCGAGGTCTTAACATTAAATGTTTCAAATATATATAATACTATTATTAATACTCTTTTGCTTGTAATAGGGAGATAAGATGTGCAGGCATTGGGATGCAAAGACTCACCTTCCTCTAATGGAAAAGTCGATGGGGGTATGGGAGAAGGTATGGGAGAGAGCAGATTGGAGGAAGCGATATCTTGTGGGACTGCTATTCTGGGAGGTTGGGTAGGGAATAATGGGGGGAAAATGATTGTAACTCAAAATCTGGCGGAAATGAATGATGTAAAACAGAAGTTAATAAAGCATTTGTTTAAAAAAAAAAGTTGGCTGAAAATCAGCATTATCTCTGACAAAATAAACTCTTCTGGTTCATTTTAAAACGTTTCACCAAAAATTCATTTTGGATTAATCATATTTTCTTAGTACCTATTATTTATTTATTTATTTATTTATTTTTAAAGCAATTGGGGTTAAGTAACTTGTTCAAGGTTACATGGCTAGTTATTTATGTATGGGTGTTAAAGCTGGAACCGATCCGGGTCATCCCGACTCTGGGGCCAGCGCTCTTACTCACTGTACCTCCTAGCCACCCCTACCTATTAATTATTTCTGACATCAAAGAAACATAGTCACATAGTTTAATTTTACAGTGATAAGGATATTGATTTCAGTAACTGTCCCCCCAAGAATCTCTTTTTATGGCTTAGATTCAATCTAGTGTAGACTTAGTCTGTGTCAGATGGTTCTGGCCTTGTCCAATACAAGCATCACAAATACATTTCTTAAGAGTCTACTCATTATGGTGACTTTAATAAACTTGGCTTTACTTTGGCTGAAAAAAAAAAAAGAATTGTTTTACCTCAGTGAGGTCTACATCATGACAAGTCAGTTGTTTTTGAGCTTCTTCTAACTGATTAGTTATTGAGATCTTCTCTCTCGTCAGTTTCTCCACTTGAGCTTCCAGGTCTGCTATATTCTGAGATAATGCGAGCATCTGCAAGAGGAAAGAAAATCTGAGTAAAAAAGGCACTCAAACAAATAAACAAACAAAATGTTATACGATTTTGTTTTGTTTTTTTGCTTTTTGGAGGGCAATTGGAGTTAAGTGACTTACTTGCCTAAGGTCACATGGCTAGTTTTGTGTTAAGTGTCTGAGGCCAGATTTGAACTCAGGTCCTCCTGACTCTAGGGCTGGTTCTCTATTCACTGCACCACCTTGCTGCCCCCAGTATTATCTGTTTCTTAATAAAATAAAGGCTCAGTCCAACTATCAGGGTGTACCTTTGTGTTATTTCTAAATTACAACTTCTCCTGAAATCAGGTGCCTTAATTTATCCCCTACTTGTTCAAAATATACACTGTATGTTATGATTCTTATTCATTCTTCAAGCTTATGCCCCCATGTAGGAGTTGGGTTGTTTTTAGTCTAAATCTCAAAGGACTAGACATTTCTCCCTCAGAGGGGTTTTCCCAAGGATGTTCATAGACATCAAGGTTCACATGTTGCTCCATCAAGGTTAGGAGTTTTGGAACCTAACTGTTAGAAAGGTCCAGAGAAGTCATATTGTTCAACCCTTAAAAATACAGGAATATCTTTATGGTACTTGGGAATTAAGATTTCTCATATAAACACGTAAACTGGGAATACTCATCTATATTGATCTATAGCTTAAAAATTTTTAAGAAAAGGTTAACATTTATCATAACAGTTAAATAATGTCCTTCAACTTAAACTGTTCTATATTTACCTGGTAGTATTTTAGAATCTAACTTGTACTATCTATATAAAAGAATCACCTTTTGTCAGAAGAAGAAATATAAGCAAAAACGTACATTTTATTTGTGCAATGAAAGCATTAACTGTTATACTATACTAATGAACAGAAAATAAATCTGTTACAGTGACACATTTTAACTGCATAATTTTAATTATCCCAAAAATATTTAGACCAATTTTTGATAAAAATATTTAAAAATTTAATATTAACAAGATACTAAAAATATTTTCCCTGTGAATACAAAGTTGATACAAATAGAAATAAAGGAAATAGAATAGCTGTATTGTGTTAAGACTCAATTAGGAATTATCAAATTTTCTGAGAGAACTGTACATTTAAGTGTAAATATTAATTTCATCATCAAAATACTTAATCTGCATGCAGTCTTTGTGCAACACTGTCTTATGACCAAAGTATAAATGAAACAGCGTGACATGATGAAATAAAATAAAGGACTTGGGAGTCAAATGCCCTTCATTCTACTTCCAGCTCACCCCTTTGCCTACTAGGTAACTCTGGGCAAGTCATTTTATTTCATTGGTTTGAACATCAGTGTCCTCTCACTTGCAAAATGAGGATGTACATGATAAATATTTATAGGATTCATATGTAATTTTATATAGACACATAAACATATATACATACATACATACAAAATACCCCCACAGAGTTGTTGGTTGGCATAGGAAACTTCCAGAGTGAGAAAACTACCTCTACCAAGATAGGTCATTCCAATAATTTTCTTTTAAAAATATGTCTGTTATGTACTGAGCACTGTGTTAAGCACTTTGGATAAAAGCATAAAGAATGAAATAATCTCTACTGTCAATGAGCTTACATTCTAATAGGGTATCTGGAAAAAAGTATGAATAAAGATTATCATTAACCTAAGAAGGGAGAGGAAGAAGGAGAGAAAAGGGAAGCAGGAATAATGGGAGGGGTATGAGGAGGGCACAGATAGAGAGAGAGACACAGGAGAAGGAATGGGAATGGTCAGATAGAAGAACCAGGAAGGAGGAGTTTTATAATAACGCAGAGAAGAGAGACTATGAAGGAGAAAAAGGTGGTCAATAGTGGCACATGTAGCAGAAAGGTGAAGAGGGGCTGAAGACTAAGAATAGATTATTAAATTTGGTGATTAAGAGATCATCAATAACTTGGGAAAGTAGAGTTTGAATTGAGTAATGAGGTGGAAGGCCAGAATCCAAAAGTTTGAAAAGTGAGACAATGGAGATAGTAGATATAGTCAGTTTTTTCAAGGAGTATGCCTGAAAAAAAAAGGGAGGGAAGATTAAGCATAATTTGAGGAGATGGTTTCGTTTAGTGAAGGTTGTTTATTTTTTAGGATGGTGTTGACTTAGCTTTGTATGAAGGCAGTAGAGAAGGAAGAAATTGTTGGGAAGGGATTGAGACTAGAGGGGAAGGGAATGTATGTGTTAGAAGTAGGACTTCTGGTTCTGAAGCCAGTGCTCTACTCATTTCTACATGCTGCTGTGTCTTGATAAATTCTATAGTACAGCAATTCTAATAATTTCTTTGGCACCTTTTTAATTTCCTTAAAAAATAAGTTAAAAAATAAGTTCACATCATTATTATTATAAAAGTATAAATTACAATTTAACCATTGCTACCTAATAGCAAATCTTAATTGCCAACTAGTGTAAATTAGATCTTCTTTATTTAGGACAATCTGTGGTTAAACACATGTTGTATGTTCTTTTCAAAGACAATATGTTAAACTTTTTTTTGCCAATCGTAGGTGACATGTCAGCCACAAACTAAAGCATATAACTAACTTCTCCTTCCTTGGCAGTGATTCCCCCCTCCCCCCCACTGCCCATTCCCCTTCACCACTCAGGGCCTTTTCCAGCCCACTTCCTGTCTGCTCTCTCCCATCATCCCACTTCCTGAGGTCTCCTCTCCTGTTGTCATACTCTCCTTTTCTCCATTTCTACCATCTGGAAACCAACAATGCAGAAGCCACAGGAGGTGCCCCAACTGCATCTGCTGCCAGGACAGAAGTAAGGAACACAGCTGTAGCACTGCTGGATTTCCAGAACACTGGCGTCAGGTAAGTCCTTTACTTTGACAGGGGCAGAGAGTTCAGACAGAACAATCAGGTTAGAAGAAGCTGGTACGTATTTTACAACTCTAATTCTTCCTTGTGTTCTGAACAGAGATTATTGTCAAGATCCACTTTCCTGACAAAAGGATACAATTCCATTCAATAAACACTGATAAAAATGCTCACTGTGTGCAACAAAGCATGGTACAGAGCATAAAGGCCAGTTAAAAGGATCTGGAGTAAGGTCCTACCTCTGATACATACTTGCTGTATGACCCTTGATGACTTACTTTTGTGGGTCAAACAAAACAATGACAAAAACTCAAGATCAGCTCCTATTCATTGTAGATGGCACTTAACAGACAAATAATCAATGTTTGTTGATCCCAATTGAGAATAGAAAATAAGTAGCTTTTAGTACAGACAAATAGATTACTAAACATCTCGGGTAAAAAACAGAAAAGAAAAGAAAAGCAGGATATCCAAAATTGAGTTAATTTTCTTTCCTCAGATATCTTCTTTTCCTCCACAATTCTATTTCATGATTAGCCAGATTTTTTTCAAAAGGTGCTCTCAAAGATGTGTGTGATCAGAAAAGGAGATAGGTGTAACAACAGTAAAGAATAATAAATGGACAGTCCAAAGGTTAGCATTGGTATCCACAAAATATTAAAAGAACCTGAGGAAAGTCACCAGAATGCTAAGTAAATCCTTTGGGAAGGATTTATGTATGGAAAATTAAAAGACATAACCAAAAATTATACAACCTGAAAAAAAAACAACAAAAATTATGCACTAGCAGAAAATACATGATTTGTACTAGCAAAGAATTTTCCCACATCAGTGAGACCATGGTTCTGTTAAAGTACTGAAATTATCTTCTTTAAAATTTACTATGTGCCAAGCCTGTGCTAAGTACTAAGAATACAATTAGAAAAGACAGCCCTCCCTATAAAGGAGCTCACATTCTAATGGGGTGAGAGACAATATATATGGGAGGTTTTAGCTGCAAGTCAAATGGAAAAACCCTATTCTCCTCAGGATACAGTGGCAAAGCAAATGCTCAAGCCTCTTCTTGAATTTTATTTCCACTGATAAAATGATATCAATGTTTCATGTCAAACCATACACAGTGCTAAGGATTCAGGAGTTTCTCTATCTCTGTTGGCTGTAATTTCTCAGAAACAGGTGCTGGGCTTCATCTCCAGAGCAGCTGCCTCCTAAGATGAAGGCTGAGTGCACTAGGCTGGAAACAGGGTTCAAGGTTCTTGAGTTCAGGGTTCTGGGCAGTCCACATGAGGGGAATGATGGTCAAGGAGATGGTGGCTGTCTCTCCCTCAGGGCACCTTTTCTGCCATATGTGTGACAACCAGTAGGCAGTTGGTGGAGGTGGCTAGTCTTTTCTCTATCAGAGGTCCTTCCCCAGATTGGGGGTGGGGGGAAATGGGAGGGCTAACCTGGAAGAAGGATGAATGACCTGAGACACCTATCACAGCACTTGGCCACATATCTTATTGCCCACCAGAAAGATCACATGTCTGCTGACTGAGGTAATCTTTTGGGTGATGTGGCAAATGCTTTGCATTTGTTAAATTTCATTAGGAAATGGTTATGGCTCATGCCAATGTCTGTACCATTATCCATTTCACATTCCTGGTATCAAGAATTTGTTTTAAAAAGATCAAGTTAGTCGTTTTAACTGCATGGATATCTTATTTTCATCATTATTCTTTTTTCTCATTTGGTGATGATTCTGTCAGGTGTTTACTGGTTGCTTCACATGTGCATATGGTTAATTCTAAGCTGATTGTCTAACTAAAGGGGGCTAACTCAGAAATGACTCCTACATCAACAAATCAGTTTTCTGTTTCTCATGCTAGAGTCAGTCTCATTGTCGTGATGTTTCTGGCTTAGCGTTTACAGCTGCTTCTGACTCTCTTCTGGAATAAAATATCCACCATATGTAAGTGTGGGATTTTCTGTAATGGATATGCCTTTAGCCTCTCAATTCTTGATCCTGTGCCATACTTTCACAACACATTTTTTTACTATTCTCTCTTCTGCCCACCTTGCTTTGGAGTCACTAAATATTGCAGCATATGTTGACTTCAAATTTGGAGAGTCTTATCAATACAATTCTTTGTAGAATTTCTCTAATTCATTCTCTGAAACAGATGCTGCTGGATAAGCTGCAATTATGCTCCTGGTAGTCTTTTTGTTTATACATATAACGAGCTCCGTATAGTGAAACGATCAAGGAAATCATTATTATTATTATTATTTTTGCCTTTGAACGTATGATGAAATCGAGTGTTCTCTAAGGAGAGTCTATAAATCATGCTCTGTTTAACTGTGATACCTTCTTATCTTCTGGCTTCATTAGAGTGAGAGTGTAAACAATGGCACACTTCAGAATTCCCACCAGTAGTTGATCCATTGGCCTTTGAATTAGGACATTACATTGAGATTACACACTCTTCGACTAGATCTTAATAAGGTTCTCTGATCACCCTCTCTGTTCCACTTTGTCACTCTACAAATGTCCCTACACAAATGGGAGGTAGGAAAGTGAAAGAAAACTGTCTTTTTAAATTTTTTTTCTTGGTTTTACAACCTGGTGTGTGGTCAGCCTCCTTGATAAGCTTTTCTTCTTGGAGAAGTGAACCCTCTTACAGCAGATGGAATTTGAAGCCTTTCCAGCACAGAAAAACCTTTCACTCTTATGGTACAGATTATTAAGGACCCATAGTCATGGGCCACTGCAGAATATTATTTTTGTGGAGAATATAATATTTTATGTAAAGACTAGAGTGATAAAAAAGTTCTTGAATAAAGCTCAAGACAGAGCAAAATGGAAGGAAATTGTCATAGAAACTTATTAAAAATAAGGTAAGTTTTAAACTTGTTATTAAGGACTCAGTGATATCTAAGAAAGCACAGTGTATTTTCAACAATGACAGACTGAAACATTTAACACCAGTTACCGTCGTTCCCAGGTTGTCTCGCTCTTTTTTCATCTCTTGTCTCCAGACCTCTTTTTCACTGAGTCGTTTCTCTTGTTGGACTACAAGTTCTCTTTCAAATCTACTCTTCTGTCTCTCCAGCTCAGTCTTTAACTGTTCACACTGAATTAAAACCTATCAGATAAAAATTAATATAATCGTTGGGTTAGAATATGATAAAATGTGAGAGCTTACATTTTAAGATCCTTTAAACTAATTTGAAGGTTTCTGAGATTCTCATGTGGGAACTAATAAAGAATATCAATTATCAATTATTATGAAGCAGAACATGGAAAATAAAATCAGAGGCAACCTTTATATTTTTAAACTTTAAGCTAACCTCATGTTTCTACTGAGAGATTTAACATAACATGAATAAACTAAGAAGTACAAGGGTTTGGGGCCTTAAACAGTGTCAGTAATATGGAGTTACTACAAAGAGGTCAGGAAAAACTAATTTCCCATTATTAACTCTGGGTATAACCCTAAAATAAAATATGTAAACATTGAACAGTTGATTTTTTTACTGATGACTATGATTTTTGGATACCATAAAGAATAATTCAATAACCAATTTAGAAATATGGCATTGTATTCAAAATGATATACAAGATATTACTTGAGATATTATGATAACTCTCCTTAAACACAGGCAGGTCATGCCTTCCTTGACTATACTTAGTAGTATATCTGTTATAAAAACTAAGTAACAAATTTTAGGACAATGAAGTAACACCTCGTGACTATCTGGTTGTAGAAAAAAATCCCTAGCTGAATTTTAATTTGTTTTTTTTTTTTAAAGCAGAGAAATTCTTACTTTGCTTATTATTATGCTTAATCAGGAAATAAAGTCTTCTACTTTTTATACATGTTATATTTCATCATATTTTCTTCATCTTCCATATTTTGGAGAAAATAATATAAAAAAATTAAATAAAGGGTATTCAATGAGAAAACTAATTTTTTTTACCCTTTTGCTCTGAGGCAGCCCTTACCCCAAATACTAATATCTCATCTTTCTGCTCCCCTTGAATTCTTAGAAATCCATGCCCCATAACATCAATGGGACAATTTAATAAGACTCTAGTAAACTTTTTTTTTTTTAAGTTTTGGGTAAGGATATGCTTCCCTCTAGTGAAAACTAGAATTAATACACTCAGTCTTCAACTAGGGAACTTTATGAAGCTGCTTCTCCTCAATGAGGATTTCTCTCTCATTTGAAAAATTTATAAAAATTATGATTTCCACAAAATTCTTCTGTAAACCTTCTGTTTTCGTGGCTTAAGAAATTTAATCACTAAGAATAGAGAAGTAAAAAGGAAGAAAATAATGGGAGAAAGAACACTAATCTAGATTCCAAAGCAAACATATCTGGGCTTGATATAATTCCCTAGCTAAACTAACCTTTCTTCTGTATGTGTTTTGTTCCTTCCCAGAGCCTCCCCACCCCTTGTTTTCCATGATGTGATGGTCCAGCCACTTCCTTATGGATCTAATTCCACTGCTATTATCTGGTTAGACTAACTACAATTTGAAGTGACCTCTTTACATAGTCTAGGTACTTATTACTACCACCTAGTACTAAGGCTGACAAACCAAAGGTGCTTATTGAATTGAATTCCCCTAACAGCCAGTCCCCATCTAACTCATTAGCTGCTCTGCCTCTATCACTGGCTCTAGTAGACACCTGGACTCCTACTTCTCCCAACCAAGATCAGAGGTTAACTCTTGGTGTATAGAGAAAGGTTGCCCAGAAATGACAAATAACACATGATTCAATCAGTCACTAAGTATTCATTAAGCACCTAAAATGTTCCAGGCATTGTGGTAAGTGCTAGGGATAAATACAGTGAATGAAACAATATCTTCTCCCAAGGAGCTTATTTTAATGAAGGAGGCAAGTAAATACATAAGTATACACAGAATAAATATAAAGAGAAAAAAATATACAAAGTAGTTCAATACAAACTAGTTTAAGACAGCTAGGTGGCACAGTGGACAAATCACTGGGCCTAGAGTCAGGAAAACCTGAGTACAAATCAGACATCTACTAGCTGTATGATCCTGGCCAAGTCTCTTTACACTTCTGTCTGCCTCAGCTTCCTCAACTGCAAAATGGTGACACTCATAATAACTACCTCCCAGTGTTGTGATTATCGTGAGATAGTTGTACAGCACTTAGTATAATGTCTGGTACAACATTAGGTGCTATATTAATGCTAACTAGTAGTAGTGGTACTAGCTACAAGGATTCTATGAGGTGAAAGTGAAGAAAGGCTGCTTTCCAAACACAGCAAATTGATAGCGCATGGAGACTGGAGATGAAACGTTACTGTGCAAGGAACCGAGAGGCCAGTGTGTCTGGATAATAGAGTTCCAGAGTATGTACTATGTAATGTACTATGAGGCTGAAAAGAGAGATCTGGGTAAGACTGTGAAGGGCTTTTTAAAAGCTAAAAGGTCTATACAGTATTGGATCCTAGAGGCAACAGGGAGTCACTAAAGTTTACCAAGGAAAGAAGTGACAGGGTCAGAGCTGTGTTTAAGGAGAATTATTTTTGACTACAATGAGGTAGAGTGAGGAGAGTTATTCCACAAGTCAGCAAGCATTCATTAAGCAATTACTCCACACCTGGCACTGTGCTAAGCAGGAGTAATGCAAACGGAAGCAGGAAGATAGCCCCAATCTCAAGGAGTCCTCTCAGGGAGTTTATAATCTAATAAAGGGGAGGGAGGAAGACATATAGAATGGAAATAAATGGGATGAAAGGATTGGGCAACTAAGGTGGGTAGAAGGGGCTTAGGAGAGTAAAGTCTGTAGTCCATCAAACCAATAAGGAAGCTAATACAATAACGAGGGAGAAAAGTGAGGAGGGCTTGAACTAAAGTGGTAGCTGTGTAGATAGTAGAGTAGGATGCTGTGGAGGTAGAAAGGCCAGCATCTGACAACTTAATTGTATCTGTGGGGTAAGCAACAGTGCAGAGCCTAGGATAAAGCTAAGATTGAGAATATGAGATTCTGGGAAAAGTATGGTGCTTTTAATAAAAATGTAAAGGTTTAGGGCAGAGTAGAGAAAAGATAATAATACTGTTTTGGATATGTTAAATCCAAAATGTCTCCAGGAAATTCAGTTAGTAATGTTTAATAGTTAAGGGATAATAGAGAACTGGAGTTGAGAGCAGAAGCCAGGCTGAAAATACAGATCTGGGGGTCAGTGGTATAGCGACACTTGAACCCACGTGAGCTCATTTGTATGGAGAGAGAAGAGTACAGGGCCTTGGACAGAGCTATAGGGAAAACTGAGGGTCTGAAGTAAGTGAGTTATGAAGAAAAAAAGAAATTAGGCAGGAGGAAAACCAAGAGATCACAAAAGCCCAGGGAGAAGAGATCATTCAGTAGGCACAGGTAGGCAAGGGGCAAATGCAGCAGACAGATCAAGTATGATAAAGACTAAAAGGAAACATCCAGAGATTTAGCAGTTGTTATCTTTTAATTGGTAACTTGGCAAAAGATTTCATTTAAATGATGAGACAAGAAGATTTAAAAGGGTTGGGGGTGAGAAGAGAGTAAGTGGAGGCAGTGAATCAAGATGGCTTTTTCTAGGAGTTTGGCTAAGAAGAAGAGAAATACATAACAGCTTGAGGGGATGGCAGTGACTAATACAAGTTTTTTAAAGACTAGGAAGCCTTGGGCACATTTGGAGGTAGTAGGAAAAAAAAACTAGTAGACTGGAAAAGGCTAAAGATTAGAGATGGGATGACTGAGGTTACAATTTGAGGAAGACTGGAGGGACTTGATCAAATATGGCAAAGAGAAGTTCCTTCCTCCATTATTAGAGGCCAGAGGAAAGAAAATCAAGAATAGGAGATAATGTCAAGGTATTCTGAAATAAAGAGAAAGGGAGAAAGGGGAACTCACAGTGAAGTAAGAGCCAAGATCCTTAGCTGACAGAGCAGGAGGCATGGCAGGCTTGAGAAGATAAGAAAGGGTCATAGAGAGTGAGAGAGGATTTCAATTAGGGAGAAATAAAATAGATTGCCTTGTTGCAATGAAGATGCAGTCAGAGTTGGATAACAAGCATTTATAATGTACACATTCAATAGTGCTGCGCAACTTCCAACAACTCTTTTTAGCAATGGTGGAAAAAGCAAATGGTGAAAGTAATTCAGAGGTGAGAGTGGCACAGGATGAGTGACAATAAGACAAGGAGGCCAGAGATTTGAGAACAGAGGACAGAGTGGAGATGAATTAGCTAACTATACAGGCAAGACTGGAAAGGAAAGAAGGTAGAATCAGAGCAGGGATCATGTCATGACGTAGTACTAATGGGTGCAGAATGCTGAAGCTGTCAGCGAAGGCAAAGAACAGGTTAAGGTTTATAGTTAGACAGAATGTCAGAGTTATTTGATCAGGGAAGCATAAGACTTGTGGGGATATAATTTATTCTATTCTATCATCTAGCATATGATTTTTGTGTGACTAAGATAGAGTGAAGCATTAAATCCTGGGATTTAAGAAGTCTGAGGAATTGGACAATTAGGGAGTTTGGAAGGAGCATCAATATGAATGCTGAAGTACCCTAATATAAGGAAAAGAGCTGGGAAGGAGAAGAAAATGACGAACCAGGTGCTCACCTTTCTGCTAGTCTTTCAGAAAGGAGCGAGAATGATGTGGGAACATCACTGCAGGATATAATAGGACATCTGACCAATCTATGGAATAATAATCGTCTAAATTTCTAAGACTAGGCTCCTAACTGGTGAATTACTATCAACTAATCAATCATCAAGGACAAGCCAATCAGGAATATCACAGGATCATCATTTTAGATCTGGAAGGGATCCTAAGAGGTCATCTAGTACAACCACAGGATTTCAGAAGTGATGGACTGAGTCCAAGAGAGTTAAGTGCCCAAAGTCACATAAGTGGTTATTGGTAAAACTAGAATTTTAGCCCAGGTCCCCTAATCTTAAATCCTATATTATTATTATTACAACAACAAGAGTTGTCAACACAGAACTTTCCCTTTAGCTACCAGGTATTCCCCTCCAGAAATAACTGCAATCTCCAATGAAGGGGTCTTATCAAGTCATAATATTACTAACCCCATTCCCCATGCAGGAAAATAAAAAGATTTCCTATTAAAATAACCAGGTGTCCCTATTCCAGTCATAAAATTCTTTTTTAAATTAAAATTTATTCTATTCTATTATTAGTTCTTCTAAACCTTAAAGTACTCTGTACATTATAACATATTCTTATTATCATAATAATAACAATAAAATTCTAATTCACCTTCATTAAAAACAAATAAAGTGAACAGACACACAGTTTTTAGAGGAAGATAGCCAACCTAGCAATAATCATATAAAATGCTCTAAATCACTAATCATTAGATAAATGAAAATTAAAAACAATTCCAAGGCATCAACTCACGCTCAGACTGGTTAAGTTGACAAAAAGTGGAAAATGACATATGCTTGAGGGAATACGTAAGAAAACAACTACTTCAATGTATTGTTGGAGCTGCGAACTGGTCCAGGTATTGGAGGAATTTGGAACTATGTCCAAAAAGCTATTAAACTGTGTATAACCCTTGATTCAGAGACTCTGACAATGCCAGATCTATATTCCTACTTACCACACAACCAAAGAAGAAAAAGACCAAAAAGTACAAAAAAAAATTTATATCAGTTCTTTTTTTGGTAGCAAAAAACTGGAAACTGAGGGGATGCTCTTCAATTGGTGGAATGGCTAAACAAGATATGGTATATGAATAAGATGGAATAGTACTGTGCTGCAAGAAATAATGAAGGGAATGGTTTCAGAGAAACCTGGGAAGAGTCATAAGTGGATGCAAAGTGGAAATGAGCAGAACCAAAACAATTTGTACAATTTAACAATAGTGTAAAAATAATCAATTTTGAAAGACTTAAGAACTCTGATCAACACAGTGACCAGTAACAATTCCAAGGGACTTGTGATAAAACATAATGTCCACCTCTAAATAGAGAGCTGATAGACTCAGTGTGAGCACTGAAGCTTGTCTTCTTTCCTTTTTCCTTTGGACATGGCTAATGTGACCATCTGTTTGGCATGATTATATTTATGATGTTTTGTTTTTCTTGACTTTTCAATGGCTGAGGAAAGGGGAAGAGGAAAGGAAAAATTAGGAACTGAAAATAAAATTGATTAAAAATAAACAAAAAGACTACATGGAACATTTGTAGAGGAGAATGCTAGGAAATAGGAGAGTAATGCAATTCCAAAAAGGCTAGGAATCATGGTATACACAAATCTTCCTTTTTTTAAAGCAACAAGTTTGCCACCCTGTGAATATGACTTTTTCTTATAAACTTCAAGATGAAAAGTTATCATGAAAGCCTTCCAATTTCACAGTGGAGATATTTTATTTTTCAGTCTGGCAGAACTAGAAAGAATATACTGACACATTCCCTCAAAGCTAGGAATACTAACCTACTATATATAACAAAGTAGTAACCTTTTTAACTTTAGTATAACATGCCATCACAAAGTATTATCAACATATTAAAATAAAAAGAATTTTCAATCTTACGGGAATTGCTATATTTCATCATATAGTTTAATATAGGGCAAATTTTATTTCTAATAGTGATTTTAAGCTGGGTCCTTAACCCTAGATGAGGAATTGCTACATGGTAGGAAATTTAAAGTTTTTCTAATATTTATTTTATTCCTCTAGGAGAAAAAAAGTAAGGCAGATGATGGGAGTAAAGACACTATCAGGCAGAAAAGGTGACAGGATAGTAAGAGATCACATTCTAGTTTAATATAAGCTCCCTGAGGGCAGGAAATGCTTCATTTCTATATTTGTACCTGTAGGTCCCAGTTCAGTGCTTGGCACACAGTAATCATTTTTGATTTATTGAGTGGTTCATAAAAGAACCAGAGGTCAAGGGGTCCTCGTACAGAGGCAGAGGGTAGTAGGGCCCTGTTATGGTCTAGTAAGGTAGCCACCTCAGTGTCAGTGATGGAATCCTAATAAATCTGCCCTTAGCCCCAATATCCTACCTTCATTATAGGCTCCACTTAATGGCAGGCCCTCTGTACCTACCTAGCCCCCCCCCCCCCCCACAATGTTTTAACTTTTTCATATATGCCTCACTACTCACTGGAACAACAAGTGTGTCCATGAACTCTTAGTTCCCACAGAAACAGCAGGTGTGTCCGTATGATGGGAACCCACTACTGCCTCTAGCTGGTCACTGCCCCCAGACCCATTCCCACAGAAACAGGTGTATTCTTATATTCAGTCACAATCACATCATCCATCCAGTCCAACACAGGACCACAATACCTATCTATCTTGACCAGACAGGACCACAACAGCTAGCCAATTAGAGGGCAGCACAACCAGAATGTTTAACCATAGAACCATGGATGGGCCCTCTCCTTCATTACCTAATCCCTTAACAAACTCCTCCTGCCTTTTTAATATTACTCATATTCCTATATTCTATGTAAATTTTTATTATGTAATTAGCATTTCTACCCTATAAAAAATTATCTTGCTTTCTCTGATATTGCTGGCTCCTCTTGGACCTTAGCCTGCTTCATGAGAGGCATCAATCTCAAAAAATGCCTATACTTGGATTAGAGTATACTGAAAACTGAAACCCCAACAGTTTTTGGGTGGGCCCCCACCTCAATACCAACAACAGTGGCCCTACAGGGGCTACCTTTCACCTAGGCAGATTTAATAAAAAGACAGAAGCCCACTGTGCCCCTCCTCCAATACCCTCACTGCTTGTTCTGAGTCATAAGATCTGGGGCCATACGCAAGGAAAACCAAATGTCAACAATCTGGCCCAAAGAGTTCTGGCCTAAGAGCAAGGATTACTGGCTGCTAGTCCTTGTCCTGACACAAACTCTGGGTCTGTTTGCTGTCTGTAAAATGAGGAGTTCGGACAAAGTAGTGGCTAAGGTCCCCTCTGGCTCGACAGTCTGTGCATTTATGTGATTTGGTTCAGTCAGACTTCCTGGAGTGATCGATCCTGGGAGACGGGTCACTTGGCAAGTCCCTTCACGTCTCCCCTTCTCAGTTTCGTCTCCTATGAGGACTAGAGGATCCTTGAAAGTTCTCTTCCAGCTCTAAGAGGACACTTTCAGCGATGGGGCCAGGGGAGAGCTTATTTTTTCAGTTCCTTCATCAAAAAGCAAGGATTCAGGGAAGGATTGCCACTTTTCTCATTCAACCCCCAAGAATCAGGGTCCTCAGATGCCATGGGGAGGAAGATAAAGGATCTCAGCACTTAGTGATCAAAAAATAATTAGCACCTTGGGGCGGCTAGGTGGCGCAGTGAGTAAGAGCGCCGGCCTCGGAGTTGGGATGACCCGAGATCGAATCTGGCCTCAGAAAATGAGCACCCACACATAGATAATGACTAGCCGTGTAACCTTGAGCAAGTTACTTAACCCCAATTGCTTTAAAAAAAAAATAGCCCCAATAGAAGAAGGTCCCAAATTTCCTGCTTCCTCTGCAGAGGATGGGATGAGTAGCCTCCTTCCTAACAACAACCTCTTGGCCTACTGAGGTTTCTGTCTACTTCCAGGCAGGTATTTGCCCTTTCATTCCCAGAAGCCTTTTAGGCTGTTTGCCCATGGTACAGAGCTCCCTATGGCTTTGCAGTTGGACAAACAGGTGATCCCAGTTATCCTGAATAGTGCCAACCTTGAAAAATTAGCAACATTTCCATACATTCTAAGCTTGTCATAAATTTTAAGTGGTATATTATTTAGTTATACAAAATCTTCTTGGCCCTATTTTTCAGCCTGTGTCTTCTCTTGGAATAGGGATTTTATTGATATGTTAGCCATAGTATTCCTGTGAAAAAGTATTCCTTTTCCATAATCCTAAAACTAGGGAAGATGAGTGACACTGGAGGGGAAAAAAAGGAGCCAGGCTTGAAATCAAGCCTGGGTTCAGGTTTGACCTTCTGTCCATGCTAGCTGGGTGACCATGACCAAATAACTTCTCAGTGCTTGGGTAACTCTCTAAGCTTCTGTTACAGACAAAGGGCTGATTTGCACCAGTGAATGGAGCTTCCATAACAGGAGTTTCTCACAGCAATGAAATCATAGGTATGGATTCCCTCCTGCCCCCACCCCCAAATCAAATTGTGTTTTCTCTAATCTCTATCAATGCCACAACTAGTTGGATTGTGAATAGTACCACTGTGTTCAAGTCACTGTGTCTCGGCCCCCTCGCTTACAGCATAGGTGAACTAGATCCAATCCTGTCCAGCTTTAAAGTTCAATCTATGTCATCAATATGATTCCGTGAAGGAGGGCATTCACCCTTTTTCACATCTCCTGAAAGGAGATATTTTACTAATCTGTAAGTTTAGGATGTTTATTATGAAATCAGAGTATAGTCACTTATTAAGCACACAAAAATCTTATGTGAAGGTGTCAGTCATCAAAGTAAACCAAGTCCACAGTACTGAGGACCATAATTTTAGAGCTAGGAGGAACCATGAGACAAGAAAGTGAGCCAGAATGTGGTATACTGAACAGATTTCAAAAAGGAACCATTTTAAAGAGAACTATGAGTACTTATAAGAACAGTAGCCCCAGAGGTAACTGAATTACTATGGTTAACAGAAATCATATCACAAAATTATTGAAAACAAAATTTAATTCAGGAAATAGGGAATAGTTTTAAAGTTTTCTTAAATTAGGTTTCTTAAGTTTTTAGGTTAAGTTCTTGGGTTTCCTTAAGTTAGTTTCTTTCTTTCTTTCTTTTTTTTGGCTTTTTGGAGAGGGGAAGGCAGGGCAATTGGGGTTAAGTGACTTGCCCAAGGTCACAAGGCTAGTAAGTGTTAAGTGTCTAAAGCTGTATTTGAATTCAGGTCCTCCTAACTCCAGGGCCAGTTCTCTATTTAGTGCACCACCTACCCGCCCCTTAAGTTAGTTTCTTAACACTATCCTACTAGAAAAAAATTTCTGTGTACAAAATCATGATGTCAGGGTTTTGGGGCATTAGCTTTTCTACCCATTAAAAATGCATGATATGGTGTATCACAAGTCGTGTTCTATTTGACTTAGAATCGGGAGGTCTTGGTTGGAGGCTTGGCTCTGCTTTTTACTATCTATGTGACATTCCAGGAGTCACATTATCCATACTGAACCTGTTTCCAAGCCTGTAAAAATGAAAAGGTTAGCCTAGATGACCTCTAATGTCCTTTCCTGCTTTAATTCCATGACCTGATGTAAGAATATTTCAAATTCATGTCATTAGCCTGTAATACACCAATAGAACACTAGATGGTAACATATAACAAGATACTAAGGACAGAATGCACTTCATTTCACAGAACAACTAGTAATCTGCTTTAGAATTAAGTTTAATTTTGTGCAATTTGACTTTCATACATTGTAATAAAGCAGATTCCTTTCCCACACATATTATAAATCTCTTCAGAACATAGCCTAGAGTTTCCACATATTCTAAAAAAGAAACAGAACCTCACACAATGTATACATAACATATGAACTTCTAAATAACTTTTTGATGCAGCATTTCTGACTGGTCATTTACTACTAGATTTGTTTTAAAGAATGGTCAATTCTCCAAAGGCTAACAAGAAACAGACAGCAACAAACAGAAATCCGTTGTGTGAATGCTGGCCACAGAGAATCCACAGTTAGAGGAGGAGCATGGAAGAAAACATCCAAAAGAAAAACCAGGCACTTAGTCACTGCTCCACTCACCTTGGTTTTTTCAAAGTTGGCTTCCTCTGTCATCAGCACAGCCTGTTTCACTTGCTCATAGGCACTGGATTCCATTTGCTGCATGTCTGACAAAGTCTTCCTTACTGTAACTAGCGCAGACATTAATTCATCTCTTTCCCTATCAGCAAAAGGAAAAAGCCAGAGCAAGAAACGATGAGGCATGAATGCACGGAACATCAGAATGAAGAAGTGAGAATTTAGATGAATTAAAAGGACAATAAGTGGAGTGCTAGCTTGGCACATCCTTAGATGTCCCTAAGGAAAGTCACTCTGCCCTAAAAAAGCAGGGCGGGGGGGGGGGGACAGGGGAGGAGATATGCCTATTAAATTTTTTGAAAAAAGCTGCAGATATCCATTGCAGAACTGTATCTGGGAGTATGAATAATCTGTTGTGTAGTAAGACTAGGATAAGACTACAAATTGATCCTTGAGGAAAGAGAAGACATTAATGCAATTTGAAAGAAACTGAGGGGTGAGGAGGGGGATAGAGATGGAAGCAATATAATGGGAAAAGAAAGGCTATAGCTGGTAAAGGAAGGCAAGTATAATAGGAGGCAGGGAATAAGATTGATTTGATGTGTATTGCTTTCTCATTTCCTTGGAATCCACTAATCATTTCCTTTTCACAAAATAAAATTCCCTTTCCCCTAAATTCAAATACTCCACATTTCCTACTCAAAGACTCTTCCTCAAAAGTAAGCAATACTTAATTTCTGTGGTCGTTTTAAGGTCACTCTCAGGTGTCTCAATGGCACAAAGAGGGATTTTAAAGAAAATTAAGTACTTATAACAGCTACCATCCCTTCTGTTGTGCCCTCTAGAATGCCTATTCCATAAGCAATAGCTTGTTTTCATCTTAAACTCTTTCCTTTTTCACTCTTTCCATATTCTGATTTTCAATGAGACTGGATTCTTTCCTAATGACAGACTTCTTGGCTGCCCTTCCTAGCACTGCCTTCATTTTCACTCTTCCCTCTGACTCTCTGGTTGAGATAGAAGAGTTGGGAAATAAATCCCTTGCTGCCACTGCCACTATCAGGTGGTCCTTTTACCATCATCACTCAGTGACCTCTCCTCATTTGAGGTTCACTCACTTCTCTAACCTACATTCAAAATCCTGGTAGCTATTTTCTAAAGACTTCCAGCCCATCTCCTTTCTTCAATGAGTTTAGTGCCTGGCTCACAGTCATTCTCCTCCTCACCAATCCTTGCCTTCATATTAGAAGACTTGCCATACATATTATCACTCCCTAATACACCTGAATCTCATAATTCCTCATTTTACTCATCACATGATCTAGTCTCCACTCACCTCAGTCACTCATAGAGATCAGCACACCCTTGATCTCTCCATTACCCACAAATATGAAATGTCTTTTTTTCTGATCATAATAAACATAATAAACAATCATATCTATTGTTATTCCACCTCTCCCTATGCCTTGCAACCCCAAACCCTGTTCTTCATCCACTGACCTCCAATCCCTTAACCTCTCAGGTTTTTTACAGGGGTGATACCCCTATGCTATTTAAGACTCTCCTCCCTTTCCCACTTGGTGAACCAGTTCAATTCCACGTTGTCCTTTTCTTTAGAGTTCCACTGTTCCAAGATTGAAGATCTTACTCTGCCAGTCCTCAGACTTAGATCACTCCCAGTATCTGCTGCCTTTGTTCCTATACATGTGCTGCTGAATGCATCTAGAGAAAATCCACAGAACACTGCTGAGTCTACTACATAACCTCCACTGGGGGCTCACTATGAGAGTATAATCCTTTCATACCCTCCTAATTAATTCACTATTCCAACTCACTACAGTGGATCTTCCAAACCTTCTCATCTCTCCTTAAACCTCCAATGGCTTGCCTCCCATTGCTCTCAGCTGAGAGACTTGTCTTGTATTTTACTGAAAAGATCTGGACCATTTCCTGAGAGCTTCCTCTTCTTACCTCCTCCTCAGTTCATAACATCTAGCTGCTTCCTGCCACTGTCTCCTCACCACTCTCTCTTGGTCTTCTGTATATTTGGCTACTCTTTCAGTATCCTTTGCTGCATCTTCACATAGGCATGCTCACTAACTCTGGGTGTCCCACAAGGCTCCATCCTGGGGCCTCTTCTTCCTCTCTACTATTTTAATTGATTATGCCATCAGCTCCCATGGATTCATTTCGTATCATCTTAATCCTCAAAACTGTTTATCCAGCCTTAACCTCTCTGCTGATCTACAGTTTCAAATATCCAACTGCTTTTCAGACATCTCGAACTGGATGTCCTTTAGATATCTTAAACTCAACAGGTCCAAAACTGAACTGATAATCTTTCCCTCAAAATTCTCCCTCTTCCAAACTTCCCTAATACTCTCAAGGGTAAAACCATTCTCCCAGTCCTCTAAGCTCATAACCTAAGTCAACTCCTCACTATCTCTCACGCCCTATATCCAGTCTGTTGCCAAAGCTCATCAATCTAGTCTATCAATCTCAAAAATTCCCTTTTCTCTAATACTGCCACTAACTTGGTACAGCTCATCATCTGCTCACTTCCTGTATGCCTCCTACTGGGTCTGTCTGCCTGAAGCGTCTCCCCACTGCAATTCATCTTCCACTTAGCTGCCAAAGCGATTTTCCTAAGGCACAAGACTGACCAAGTCACCCTGCTACGTAAACTCCAATGCTCCTGACTGTCTCTGTGATTAAATAAAAGACATCTGCTTGGCATTCAAAGTCCTTCACAACTTGGCCATCTTGGCATCTTTCCAGTCCTCTTGACACCTTACTGTATCCCACCCTACCCTGTTCCATGTATTCTGATATCAAATAATACTGTTTCTGTGGGTCACCCACATGTTAGAGGGCATCACCTACATGAAGATCTAGGAAAGGAAACTAAGGAAGAGTCAGAGAGACAAGAAGAGAACCAGGAGAATAATATGAAAATGCAGATAGAAGAGAGTGAGGAAGAAGGAGGCAACTGATGGCATCGAAGGCTAGAGAGAAGTCAACAAGAGGAAGTGTAGAGAAAAGGCCATTAAATAGGGAATTGTGAATAACATCGGGGAGAGCAGTTTCAGTTAAATGATGAGGTTGGAAGTGAACTAGGGAGTTAAGAAAAGAATGAAGGGGAAGAAAGTAAAAGCACCTGTTACAGACAGCCTTCTCAAAGGGTTTATCCAGAAAGGTGAGGAGAAATATAGGAATAACAGCAGTAATTTCTTTCATTTCCTTCCTTGTCACTCTCTTAACTCTTTCTAGTCTGGCTTCTGAATACATCAATTTACTGAAACTGCTCTCCCCCAAGTTACTTAATTTTATTAAGTTATTTAATTGCCAAATCTAATGGCAAATAATCCTCATCTTTCTCTTCACCTTCTGTAAACCAAGGCAATATTCACAGCACCAAAAGCAACTATGAACATACTGGCATAGTTTTGAATTTCAAAATATAACAGACTCTCCATATAGAAGACAGAAGCAAAACATTTATTCAGACACCAGACAGCAAATCCCAACACCAGAAAGCCAAACCCGAACACCAGAAAACTGAATCCATCATAGCAACAAAGAAGTTAATACATCTTATCACTTTTGGAAGCAACAGCATCCTGAAGCCTTCCCCTTGCTTGGGCCTTCCCACAAAAATTCACAGTCCTAGCTGTCTGTTTGCCTGTATCCTCTCCTCCCTCTGTTCTAACTGCTCTGACTCTCAGCTTCCTCTCAGCTCTGTTCCACTCTTCCTGCTCCACTCATTCAACAAACTCTTCCCACTACAGGCTCCATGTGATTATATTCGGCCCATTAAGGGGCAGGGAAGATCTTCAAATTTCCATGCCCATCACACCTCTTCAGCCTTTGCCATTGTTGGTCTTCTACTTCTCCCTGATACTCTTCTAAGTTTTCATGGCACTATTTTCTCCTGGTTCTATTTCATCTGACTTCTCCTCAGTCTCCTTTCCTGGATCTTCATCCCACTAACTGTAAGGGTCTCACAAGGCTATGTCCTGGGCTTTATTCTCTTCTCCCTCTATAATATTTCACTTGGTTATCCATCAGCTCCCATGGATTCAATTTATATTATCTCAATTCTGCTGAATCTCACGTCACTTATTCAGCCCTAACCTCTCTATTTACCTCCAGTCTCTCGTCTCCAATTGCTTATTGGACATCTTAAACTGGAAGTTCTATAGTCATTATAAATGCAAAATGCCCCAAACTGACCTCATTCTCTTTCCTACTACCTACTTCCAGATTGGGATTACACCATGTTCCCAGTTACCCCTGCTCACAGGCTAAGTACTTCCCTAGACTCTTCACTCTCATCTCTCACATTCAATCACTTGCCAGAATTGACTTTACCTCCCAAATATCTCTCATATGTGCACTTCACTCCTCTGACTCTGCCACAATCACTTCAGACCTGGACTATCACAAGTGATTTCTGGTAGGTCTACTTCCCACAAGTCTCCTGGCTCTGCAATCCATGCTCCTCCCAGACGTCAAAGTGATCTTACTGAAGTCTAGGCCTGATTATATATATGATCCCACTACTCAATAAAATCCCAGTGGTTCCCTATTGTGCTTGAGAGTAAATACAAAATAACCTGGCTTTCAAATCCCTTCATAATTTAGACCCATTGTCCCCGCTCAAGTCTTCTTGACACATTATATTCAATCTCCGCCATGTACTCTGAGATCCAGAGATATTGGTCTCTTTGCCTTTCCTTAAACAAAAGAACTCCTATTTCTTGGCTCAAGTTATTTTCAATGTCAATGCTTCATGCCTAGAATGTTTTTCATCCCCATCTCCACCTTCTGGCTTCAAGTCCCAGCTAAAATCTCATCTATAGAAAGTCTTTCCCAAACCCTCTTAATTCTACTGCCTTCGCTTTGTTAATGATTTCCAATTCATCCTGTATGTACATGTTGCTTATACATGTAGTTGTTTACATGTTTTCTTCCCCTCCTTAGACTGTGAGCTCTTCGATATAAAGGACTGTCTTCACTTTTCTCTCTCTCTCTTTTTTTTTTATCCTCAGTGCCTGACACATAATAGGTATTGAGTAAATGTTTACTCACTGACTGATATAAGGATAAGTTACTAAAATTAATATAACTTGGGATCATTGTTCACCCGCTCCTAACATAACATTCACAGGTCCACTAAAATGAAAATTGTTAAAGTAGAACGAACTGTCTCAGGAGGGAGTGGAAAGCCTTCAAGGAGAAGCCAGATGACCAGTTTTCAGGATGTTGTAAAGAGGATTGCTATTCTGTTATCTGTTATTCTAAATGACTTCTGAGGCTCCCTTCCAACTCTTAAGGTTTTGTGAGATATATATCAAGGGTTTGATTGAATTCAATGTCTAAATGCCTTAGTACAAAAAACTAGGCAGGATACAATCTCAGAGCTTGAAATAAACTCCACATTCTTTGGATAAAAACATTCCAAGATAATGTGCTAATGTATGCAAGTGGTCATGGGCAAAAAGAAGAGCTGGATAGTTTAGGCGATGAATACAAATGTACAAATAAGCAAGAACACATCTTAATAGTTAAGAATTATTGACAAAGGAGAAGGTTCTAATTTCATAGAGTTCCCAGTGCAGAAAGTGTTTAAGTCAATTTAGAGGTAGAATTAGGGATGGGGTTGTATATCTAATGTGTGTTTTTCTCTCTAAAGGTTTTAGACCATTGTGAGTTGTCCAGTTTTAAAGCTGTGGTTTCAGTTCAGTTGGGATAACTGTGTTTGCAGTTTAAAATCTGGCAATAAAAAGAAAAGTGCCTGCCAAAAAGCAACTTTAATTTTTCAAATTTTAGCTGGCTTTGAAGAGAAAACTGAAGGCTGGATTTATGGGTTGTTGTTTTTTTTTTTTTAAATCAAAGAGAGTACTGAAAAAAAATTTTTTTTTTTACATCGAAGAGTTTTAACTACTTATGGTCTTTGAAAAATGTCCAAGTTTTAAGAAATGGTTAATTATGAAACTATAGTATTATCTGTAGTTTCATAGAAGTTTAACTGCAAGTTATATAATACATGTGGGAACTTTTTCTAAGAGTAAAAATGTGATAAAGCTGATTTAAACAAAGAGTCATTTGTGATGTTAGCTTATATTAAATTACACACTGCCTTTCTTGTGTTCAAATTTAGAGTATTTCCCATTGGAATTTCCCCACACAGGCAAGTTTTAAATGAAATTTACTTTGGTTAAATTTCAGAGGAGGGGAGGAGGAGTGAAAGGGAGAGAGAGAAAGAGGGGAAGAGGGGGAGAGAGGAGGGAGAATAACAACAAGATAAATATTGTAGTCTGAGTCAGGAAAGGTAGATTCAATTCCTGCCCTGACATTTAGGTCAAGTCACTCATTTAACAAGTTTGAGCCTCAATTTCCTCATCTCTAAAATGGGTAGATTAATATTTCACTACTTACAAACCTTAAAGTACTATAAAAGGTGAGCTACCATTATTATTTAAAGAAACAAATTAAAAATAAATTAATTCAAATTAAATTTAATCAATTAATAAGTGTAATTAAAATTATATCTATACCTCCCAGTGAGTCCTGTAACCTGAAACAATGCTGGGTTGCACTTGAGGTATTTCACTTTAAAAAATTAACAACTTCACTGAAGAAAATCAAAGTATAATACCATTTGATGCCAAATTTAATACCTTGAATCAAAGTTCAAGCCCTTCAATGTTTGACATAGGTCAGGCTCAAAGTTCTAAAATCTATTGAGATGTATTAGTGAACTTAAATTACTCTTTTCTAGTCCTTAAACATACAGATAATAGCAATGCCACTATTAGACAAAGTTCCCTCTACTAGATAGCTCACCATGCAAAGAAAGTGAATGCTAACAAGTCAAAAAATTGCTAGTCAATTTAAATTGGAAAACAAAAATTCAATTACCTTTCATCTTTGGAGAGACAGTATAGTTTACTACAAAGAACAGAACACTTTGGAGCAAAATTCCTGGACTTTATTCCTAGCTCTTCTACTTACTACATGGGTTCAAATCATTTTACTTCTTTGAGACTCCATTTTCCCAACTGTCAAAAGGTGATAATACCACCTGTTCTACCTAGCACACATGGTTTTTTCTATGGGTCAAATAAGACTATGTGAAAATGTTCCACAAAAAAAAATAAAACACTACTACAGCATAAGGAATTATTATTATTGCTTCAAAGAAGGATAAATATCAGAGATGTTCCCAAGATAAAGGAAATGGTTCTAAAAGTATATTTGTTAAAACCATATCGATGAATGAAAGTGAAAAGATGTTTGAATAAAGACAGATTTAAATGATGCTAAGTACTGACCTTATTAAAACCTATAAAAGGTTAAACTTCTCATTAGTAACACAATATTCTACAAGGTGTCCACCTAAAATATCTCAAGAACTCAATAGAAATCCCTTGGGAAAACACATTTTTGAAGCCTCAATAGAACATTTCAGCAGGTACCTCAATTAATCCAAGAGCATGTATAAATGGGAATAGTGAATTGGTATTTCTGCAAAAACATATGCTAGGTGCCTATAAATTATGTGAGTTCTACAAAATATCATTTCTAGGAATGATTGGATGAGACTTATGAAAGAGTTTCTTCTGGAAAAACAAGTAATGTCCTATCAACACTTTGTCACTCCTTGTGATCCAGATAAAATGGCATTTAAGAAATAAAGACAAGCCAAAAGCATAAGCATCAGGCACTGAGGTAAGGCTACCCAGAGAGCTCAGTGATGAATATGCATGGACCCTGTAGACATGAACATGTGGCAGCTTTAGCAAACAAAGGCAACAGCACTTCAATGATCTTTCTAAGCATGACTTCTAACACTGTGGGATGAGACCCAATAGGAACAATAGCTCACACTTACATGTCATTTTTCAGCTTAAAAATATTTTCCTCGAAATAACTCCATGAGGTAGGGAATGTTCCCACTGTACAAGTGGAGTAACTGAGGTCGCCTTTGGCCACAAACCAATAAGTGGTAGAGCTAGAACACAAACTTGGGTTTACACCTCCAGATCCAACAATCTTTCCTACCAGATCATGTCCAAGGCATTGTCCTGGGTGTGGCAGTGAATGCAGAGATGCCCTCACCCTCATGTTAGCTTATGAGCGAACGCATCTAGTTAGGCTGTATGATAGTGGTACGAGAGGAGAGAAAGCCCATCAAAGCATCATGCCATGGGCTAATGTACTTCGTGACAAAACAAATAAGAAGATTACTTAACTATTTAAATCAGACCCACTTTGGCTTTAGATGTTTTGGCCTGTTTGGGGTTGAAATCGCATTTTCCCCAAATACAACTATATGCAGCAAAAACTTGATGTCGAGGCCACAGGTTCCCCACCCCAGCAGATAATCTCTCAAGCCCTTCTATGATCCTATAATCCACTTCCGTGCTAGAAGGAAAGCCAGATGAAACAAGTCATTGTCTTCAAGTACTTTATATTCAACAAAACAACATATATATGTGAGACTAGATACAGAGTAAAAAAAGATTGCTAGAGGGTGGCTAAGTGGTGTAGTGAATAGAGCACTGGTCCTGGAGTCAGGAGGACCCGAGTTCAAATCCGGCCTCCGTTACTAGCTGTGTGACCTTGGGCAAGTCACTTAACCACAATTGCCCTGCCTTCCGCCCTCCAGAAAAAGGAAAAAAAAGACTGCTAGAAATTCTAAAAGGTGGAAGACAGGGATAGAAGATATTCCAGGCATGTGAGATAATAGCCTTTGCAAATACACAGAAATAGAAGAAGGAATATTGTATAAGAGGCACAACAATGTTTGACTGTAACATAGAATTTATGGAGCGTAGGCTGAAGGAAGATAATAAAGGGATTCAAATGACAAATAAAGCAGTTTTAATTTTATCCTAGATGCAGATAACTAATGGAACTTTTTAAGCAGGAGAATGAAATGGTCAGACTTGCACTTTACAATCTTGGCAAGTGTATGGAGGATGGAGTGAAAAGGAGAGACAGGAGGATGCAGAGAGCTGAGTTCAGAAGCTATCAGAAGAGTCAAAATGACAAGGGCCTAAACCAAGGCGCTTGTGTTGTGAGGAGAAAAAGAGAACAGACGAGAGGAATGCAGTGGAGATATAGAATCAACACATCAGTCTTCCTGGATATTGGAGGTGGGGTGAGAAGGCCGATGACACAGATGGGGAACCTGATGGACCGGAAAAAGGGTAAGGCTCCTAACAGAAACAGGGATGTTAAGAAAAGGGACAGGTTCGGTAAAGAAAAAAAATGATCATGAGTCGTGTCTGAGACATGTTCAGTTTGAGATCCCTACTGGACATCGACTGGGAAATGTCTAGTAGGCAGTTGGTGATATGGCACTGGAGTCAGGAGAATGCTTAGACCTGGATATTCGGATCTAGGAGTCATTTGCATGGTGATGAAAATTAAATTTATGTAAGCATATGGTATCACCCACAAAGAGACAGCAGAAAGAAAGGCCCTTTGAAATATGATAGGAAGATGGAAACAAACAAAATTATAAATATTCTGGCTTAGATTAAGACCTGGACATAAAAATACCGAGTTTTAGATTCTCAAGTAATAAATGCCTTGGGGTGATATAGAGCTTTCCCCACAAAGTGATTCGCTTGGATATTCACCTTCATAATCACTGAGGAAAATAAAAATTACATCAAATTAAATCTGGTTTAGAGATGGGTGAAATTATAATAGAGAGAAATTAAGGACTCTTCTGATAGTTTTACAATTAGATAGGATGAATACTGAAATTAGCAACTGGGTATTTTTTCTTTCAGTCCCAATTCTCATCTTGAAGCCTCTTTAGTCCAAGAATCCCTATTTCAGTTGACGTTACTACCATCATCTCACTCACCCAAGTTTATAATCTCAAAACACTTGCTTCCTTCCTCTCGTTCACTTTCCACATACACATCACACACGTAGTCCTCTCTATACTTCCACCACAACGTCTCTTTTACCTATACCTTTTTCTCTGCCACTCCTCTAGAGGTCAGGTCCTCATCACCTCTAATCTGGACTATTGTAGCATCCCAGCTGGCCACACTAGCCCCTAATCTTTCTCTACCCAAGCAAATCTAATCCATACAGTCAAAATAATCTTATGGAAGAGGTCTGACCATGTCATTCCACTAAGTAAAAACCTTTCGTTTTTAAAATCTGTGTAGAGGTTGCCTTCCCACAATAGAATGTAAACTCCTTGACAGGAGGTACTGATTCATTTTTGTATTTCCGTTCCCTGTACCTGATATACATAAAGTGCTCAATAAAAGCTTTCTGAATTTACTTAAGTTTTTGTCTATCCCAGCACTCAGTAGACAATTAATATATGTTAAACTGAATTCTTTCCAACAGGTCTCTTCAAACGCTTCTTTTCACTAGATAACCAGAATAGAAATATCTTTCACCTAATTGGAAGATATCTTTCAAAATGATGATAATAATAATAGATGTTGTTTATATAGGGCCTTAAGGTTTGCAAAGTACTTGGCATTGTACAATACAGTATTTCATAAGAGCCTCATAACTATCCTTAGGAGTAGCAGTACAAATATTAGCACCCTCATTTTTAGGTAAAGAATGTGAGACTTGAATGTGAGTTTTTGAAAGAGTTAAGTGATCTCAACAGGGTGTCACAACTATCAAAGGCAGAATTTAAATTTTTGTCCTATAGACTCCTAGTACAACACTTTAGCCACTACTCTGCTTCTCTAAAAGTAATTTTAGTTAAGTCACACCTTGATCCACCTATTTTACAATTGGTGAAGGAAATTAGTATTTATATAGTACCTATTATGTACCAGGCACCATGCTAAGTACTTTTTTGCTTTTTTTTTTGGAAGGCAATAGGGATTAAATGACTTGCCCAAGGTCACAAGGCTAGTTTTTGTGTCAAGTGTCTGAGGCCGAATTTGAACTCAGGACCTCCTGACTCCAGGGCCCGTGCTCTATTCACTTCGCCACCTAGCCACCTCGATGCTAAGTGCTTTTTACAAATATTATCTTATTTGGTCTTTGCAACAACCCTGGGAGGTGCTATTAAACAATTTTAAAGTTGAAGAAACTGAAGCAAAGAGAAGTTAAGTGACTTGCACAGGGTCACTGAACCATTAAATTTCTGAGGCCACATTTGAATACAAGTCTTGCTGACTCCCAGCTGAGCACTCTACCCACTGGACCACCAGTTGCCTTAGTTGCTTAAAATGCTTTTAAATGATTGAGATTATGGAGTAAAAAGAGGGCAGCTAGGTGACACACTGGATAGAAGACTGGGCTTCGAGTCAGGAAGACTTATCTTCTTGAGTTCATCTGGCCTCAAACATCAAAAACTAGTTATATGACCCTGGGCAAGTCACTTAACCCTGTTTGTCTCAGTTTCCTCATCTGAAAAATGAGATGAAGAATGAAATGGAAAACTGCTCTAGTATCTTTTCCAAGAAAATCCCAAATGGGATCACGAAAAGTTGGATACAACAGAAAAAAAAATTAACTGAAACAAAATGGAGTAGAAAACATTATTTCTGTCTTTTGGACAAAGGAAAAATACCAGTAAGATGTTACAAGCAAGTGTAACTGCTACCTGATCTTTTTAAATAATCTTCTGAGGCTGAAAAAAGAGAACAAATAAAAGAATCACCATCAACAAAAACTATGACCATTTTCTGAGGTAAATTTAACCAGTATAAATCAATTACCATAAAAGTCTAAAATTGTCTTAACCGGGCAACACTCCATCAAGAGCAGCACAGTGGTAGAATACATTTATCACTCTGTGATGAGAAGTGAAAGATGAGAAAGGGGCACACAGAGAACTCAGCAAGATGAAATTGTAGAGGAGGTAAGAAAAAAGGCAGCAAGTCTGTCAAGATTATTTGAACACCATGTTCTCCACCAACCACAGTGAAACCCTCAAATTTGGAATAGTCACCAATGCACTGTGAGAAGAGATCATTGCATCATCTTAAAATCACATAGTTTTCAAAGTTAGAAGAAAAATTTTGTGATGTTGATATGCACACGTTTACTTACTTGGTCAGTCTTTCAATGGTCTGTACATGAGCATTGGTATGGGTTTGAGCAAGGATAGCTTCATGTTGGGAACATTTTAAACAAAGACCACCAACACGGTTAGAAACTGCATTGAGAGATTCTTGATGCCTTAGTCTCCCCTTGAGTTCTTCACAATTTTTCTCAGATTCAGACAAGTCTTTCCTAAAAGGAAGAAGAAAAGATAAATTTTATAAATGAATCAAACAATATTTCCAACATCACTTACAAATAGAAATGCTAATTTCTTTACTTTTTAAGTAGGAAACACTTTGGATAAAGGAAATCCTTTTAAACAACAATCTAACCAATAATAATTTTTTTAAAAGCCTTACTGTATGAAGCAATGCCTTCAATTTAGTCAGTTTCCTTTTAGTGTCGCAAAAAAAAAAAATAACCTTAATATCATTCTCTGAAAGTTGGTTAATGCAGGTTTTGGAGCACTTTCAGAACACATTCCAAAGACAAAACAACTTTGGACACTACGGAAGAAGAGGGAGATTTTTCAAGCAAAATAAAAACAAAAAACTCAAAGGCTAACATTAACCAAAATGGTTTATGAGGGGAGAAAATATAACTATAATAAAGAATGTAAATCACCAAAAAAGGGCAAATTTCTTATAAAAAAAGAAATGCTTTTATTTCTCAGTAAAGCAAATTAGCATCTATGTAGTACCTATTATGTGCCAGGCACATAATCTCCACCAAGAGAAAATGTAGCTTCCAAAAAAATCCAACACTTCAAATTTTATTTGAATAAAAACTAAAAGCCAAAAAGGAAGGCTTTACTATATAAAATGGTAGTAGACTAATTAATGACAGCAGATTTGAGTTCTGCTTGCATTAAAAAAATGCTAAGCCTTACATTTTTGCAAAATGAAATAACATAAATATCATACTTGAAGTATCAAGTTATAAAAAAAGCACTATAAGCGAATAGGATATATAAATGCGCAGGGAGAAAGTTGTGATTTTTTTGGACCAAATTTGTTTTTTATATTCAATGTGAAGCAGAAAAAAAATTGAATGGACCAACTTAAAATTGTGCAGGGCAAGGTATAATCAGCAATAGCACATTTAATGAACCAAACTATACTAAATGAAACAAAAGTATTGAAGATGCAGAAGTACATATATCTATAAAATTGTTCAAGATAATTTCAAAACCACTTTGAGATACTGAAGTGATAATTTTCCCAACTTTGAAAATTCCACTTTTTCATTATTTAAAATTATTTTAAACAAATAAAAACAATTAGTTAATATCCTGGTTTCCTTCCCTACTTCACAAACACATGTAGTGTACTAAATAATAAGCAATGAGTATTTTCTTGAATTTGTTTAAACAAATTTCATAGAAAAATATATTTAAAATTCGTGTTAATTTTTTTGTTACAAAAGCAAAATAACATTTGTAATCTCTCAGAATTTCTATTGAGAAAGGTAAACACTATCTAGTAAGTTGTCTCAATAGCTAAAAAAATCCTAACAGTTAATACACTCATTGAGTTATTATAATGACACATAAGAAAAATCTTAAATGGAAAAAAAACCTTGCATTGAAAATGGAGTGATGTTTTTTAACCAAATGTTTTACTTTAAAAAATCATAAGAATTCTACAAGAAGAAAAAGTTATTTTCACTTCACCTGGGGGGGAAAAAATCATCCTGTAAAAAATGACAAAGAGGGGTAAAACTCGAGATTTTTAGCTTATGAGATTTTTTTTAATATTGAGCTACCAACCATGTTTTATTCCATTTAGTGTTATCTAAAATCTATTATCTTCCAGTATAAGTATATTATTTGAAAACAAAAAAGTCATTTTTTCTCCCATGTGCTAACTACAATTCCAAGACTTAAATACAAAATAAAGAGGCAAAATGAAGAAAATTATAATGAATATTTATAAAAATTCACCTTATGGCTTGGTAAGTCTTTATTGGTGAAGATTTTTAGACTACAAGTTTTTAAACTGAAATTTGAAAACTATAAGGAGATTTGACAGTTCAGAACTTCTAAAATTTAAAAAGTTTACTCAATTATTTTGAGAAATTTCAATTTGAAAAACATAATACTTCCATCAGAAAATATTTTTATGGCATATGTTAAAGTTCATTACTTTTGTTATTCCTGAAATTCAGTTAGATCTTTAGGTTTTTATAAACACTTTAAATAAGTTGTTTCACTTTACCTCAGTGTCCTGACTTGAGATTCTAATATTTCATTCTTTTCTTCATAAATAAGTTTTAACCTTTCCTTTAGAAAAGAAAGAACACAGATAAATATTTTTCCATAACCATGTCCTCTTAGTGTTATCTAGTTCAAATTCTGATATGAAAAAAGAATCCAATTATCTCTTGGCTCTTTAAAAACCCCCAAAGTGTGTCCTTTTAGGGGAAGAAACCCTTCCTTCTCTAGACTCTTATTATTCTGAGACAAATAGCTCAGAAAAAAAAAAAAGGATGAGCTGCTGCCATTCCTATTTCTCAAAGGATGAAGTGATTAAGAACCACTCCCCCCATACCCTGATTTCTGACATTCAGAAAGGAAGAGTAAATAAGTCCCTCCACAGACAGCAGGAAAGAAGTATTACGTCAGATTTTCCAGAGCAACAAGCTTCCTTCCAGTTTCTGTTTCTCCCACACCCAAGGCTGTCTGCTCCCTGAGGTGGTGTGACCTTGACAAAAGTAATTTTTTTAAGACAAAGGGCTGGTCTGGGGTTAAAGCTAGAGCACAAGCAGCTTCTCACTTAAAAATCCATGAATGTCCTATTGGGATTACCACAACAATTTGCATACTTAGGGTATGCAACAAGTTTATTGAAAGAATTATAAATTAAAAGGTCTCTGGCCATGAATGATATGCTTGAATGTTAGCTAATCCATAATTCTCTATTGAAATTATTATTCCATACTGAATACTAAAACTAGTATTTCATCATTAAATATATTGTTATTTCATTTTACTCACTACAACAAACCAACAGTTTTTCTATAATTAGTTTTCTTTTTTTTTTTTTTTTTGGAGGAAGGAAGGTAGGACAATTGGGGTCAAGTGACTTGCCCAAGGTCACAGAGCTAGGTTTTGTGTTAAGTGTCTGAGGCTGCATTTGAACTCAGATCCTCCTGAGTCCAGGGCCAGTGCTCTATTCACTGTGCCACCTAGCCGTCTCCAATAATTCCTGCTAATTTTATATCATATTTTCATACTTTCTAATCAATTCTGTCAGATATATGAAATGGTCAAGAAACTTTCCTTATCAGTTCACAAAAGTAAATAAATAGTCCATCACACTAGCATCAAAAGACATGAGTTTGAGTCTTGGCTTTACCCTGAAAAACTTGTGTGACCTGGGGCAAGTTAAGTGAAACCTGCTTCCCCATCTGTAACATAATATTTGTATTCCAAACTATACAAGGTTGCAGTAAAGATGAAATTAAATCATGGAAATAAAGCACCTTATAAATCTAGTGTGATGTTGAACAGCAATTGTATCTACCATAAGTCTGAGAAGTCCCATAAATGGAAATAATTAGAATATTAGTGTTTTATTTAAGTACAATCAAGCTTAGCTTAACAGACTTTGGCTATTTATAAATAGGTAAAAATGTCTGTAGATGAGATTAAGGGTAACAGTACAATTTAAATAATTATCTTTTTGCTGGAGAGTACTAATAAGCCAAATAAAGATAGGAGGTTCTAGTTTAAACAAATGATTACACTTAATGAAGGAAGTATTAATAAACAAAGACATCTAATGAAATATGCCCAGACTACCTAGACTGTGGGAGTTAACCATTTTTTGTGTCATGGAATCTGGGGGTAGTCTGGTAAAACCTATGAAACGTTCTAATAACCTGTGTTGTCTATATTTGTAATTGAAGGAAACAGCAAATTTTATTTAGAGGTTAGTGAAAATAAAGATAAGGAATTATCTGGAAGTCATCAGCAAAACATAACTGGATTTCATCTTATGCTCTTGTGCCTAGAAGTAAATTTAACCTTTTTCCCTACCTCTCTCCAGTTAAATCCAAAGAAATGCAGTTTGGGACAAAGGTTATGAGAAGGCATTCAATACCAAATGAGACTTGGCAATTGATTGAGAAGATGCAGAGAATGGACGTAAGGAGCTGAGGATAACATCAAAGTTGTCAACCTAGGTATCATTAAGATCGGGAGATGGGGCACAGGACAGAAACATTATTCAAAACAAGCAGAACAGATTAAAACAGGGAGAGATGGAAGAGTATCATATAATAAAAAGATATATTAATGTGAGGATGGCAACTCAAAGGGCAAAATATTTTGGAAATCATTTGGATAAGTATCAGCAAAGGGAGGAAGAAGGATGGAACTGTTACAAAGATATACTACAGGGCTCATGGACAAAAGGATGAATAGATGATTAATTTGAGAAACAAATCACAAAAGCCCAGATATAAGAGGTTAAGGATGAATGAAAGATATGGAGGACAATGAAGGAGAGGTTTTTTAAGAGAGAGGTTCTGGGAAAGATAAAATTCTAAAATGGAACAGAAGTACTGACTGAATTAGATGTAATGATAATGTACAATACTGAGGAGCAAAAAGTTTATTAGCTGCATGGTAGAGCTGAAAGGGTAATGTACTTCTGGTCAGGTAATTCAGTTTCAATTCTTGCCTCTTACTATTCCTGGCCAAATTACTACAGAAATGTAAATTGTTATTATGCTTCTTCTAAGTAAAAACATTTTTGAAGTGAAGATAACAGAAGTAGATAACAGAAATGGAAACCAAAGATAATGATGGAAAAGTTGAGACAGCAATATCTGCCCCAAATGACTGTACATTCTCAAGTCTAAATGACTGACTTTCTAAGATTTTGGGGAAAAAACTTGTAGGTATAATTGCAGAGCTGCTCTCAGACATCATTGAAAAATCTTAGGAAACAGAACCACATGATTATGGAAAGACAAATGTCCTGATTTTCAAAGAAATGAGAATAGAACACGAAAATTATAGGTCAATACACTTGATTCCCATTCACATAAAATTCTAAGACTTAAATGGTTTGTCAGTTCTAATAATGGGCTTATAAATTATTTGTGAGTCCTTGAAAATGAAAGCAGAGATCACTTATTTCCATTAGACTTCCTCTACCCTGTCCTGGACTGACCTGAATGCCTATGAAAAGGAGAAATATCTTTCTCTCACTCTCTCCACCAATCTACTAGTCTAGCCTGCCTCCCCTGAAAGGCATAAAACAGCATTCTGTGAAGCAGCCTCATTGTTTAACATGCTTGAGTTTGTCTCCACATGGGTACCTACCCCTACTTCTAGCTACACACTCACTGCTGCCTAATGACCTGATAGTACTCCATGCTGAGGCCAATTCCCTAGAGTTGTTGAAAACCTACCTGAACTCATTTCATGATGATTAACAACCATCATCTTAGTAATCCTCAACTCCCTGCCGTCATTATTCAAACCCTTTTCACTATCCTTCCACTGAGCTCACTGGAACAGGCGTTCCATAGTTAAATTTATTTTCATCCTAAATATTTTCTTTTCTGACTCCTTCCCTCTTCTTGGCTCTCCCTGAAACTTGGCTCCCTCCTTAGTACCCTTTTCAGCACTGGACTCTCTTTCACTCATAGCCCCTAAAACTTGCTGGACCAGGTGGGAGAGTTGAAATACTCATTGTTCCACTGTCACTTGCAGGCTCTTTTTCTACAAACATCACTGAGTAGCCTTTTCCTCCTTTTAGGTCCATTAAATTCATATTTATCACCCAATCAAGATTTTTGAAGCTACTCTCTACTGACCTTCAGGACATTCTTCTTTCCTCAATAATTTCAATGACTGACTCAGTCTCTCTTCCAACTGCTATCTTAAAACTGAGGAATTTCAACATGCATAATGAAATGCCCTCTAACATCCTCAACAGGTCATATACCTGATATTCCCATAAGCCATAAATAAGTTTAACTTCCACAAATGTAAACTGTGAAATTCCCTTATCTGATCACAACCGATTGCATTCTGTCTTTCACTCTACCTTGCAACCCCAAACCCTATTATTCTATGACTTCCAATCCAACTACCAATTCTTTCCAGGCTACCAACCCTCCTCAAGCTACAATCTTCTCTTCTTCCTATCATGACCTTTTTGAATCAGTTCAGTCCTACAGTGTCCTCTTATCTTGAGTCCCTTACCTTCTTATCCTACTGAAGATCTGGCTCTGCTAAGTCTCAGCCCTGGATTGTTCCTATCATCTACTGTCCTCTCTTATTCATGTGCTACTGCAGAAATAAGCCAGAGAACATCCCAACCAACTTATGTTACATAAACTCAACTGGGTCCTCACTATGACAAGGGTAATCCTTTTACACCTCACTAATTGATTTACTATCGCACTCAGCACAACAATTTTTCCAAATCTTTTCACTGATCCTCAAACCTCTTACAAGTCCCCCTCCCCCAACTATTTTAGCTTAGAACCTCTGCCTCATATTTCAATCAAAAACTTGAAGCCATTTGCCAAGAATACCCTCCCTCTCCTCAAGTCCTGCCCTGCCAAGCCTTAAGCACTCAGATGTCTTCTACTATGTATCTCCTTTACTTCTTTCCCTTATGAAGAGGTGGCCTTTCTCCTTTCCAAGAAATCCCCTCCTCTACATGTATGTGATCCAATTCCATCCTATTTTCTCAAGAAGATTGCCCCCCTCTGTCATCCCCATTTTTTCATATCTTCAATGCTTGCTTATCCACTGCCTACTTCCCTACAACCCACAAACATACTGAGGTCTCCCCATCTTCAAAAAACCTTCACTGGATCCATCCATCCCTGTTAGCTATTGTCCTATATTTCTCTTGCCTTTTGTGGATAGCTCCTTGAGAAGCCTTTCTATCATTAGTCACTCTACTTACTGTTCGTTCACTCTGTTCTTAAATCTCTATAGTCCAGCTTCTGACTTTATTATTCAAATGAAACTGCTCTTTCTAAAGTTATTAATGATCTCGTATTTGCTAATTGAATGATCTTTCCTTAACCCTTATCCTGCTTGACCTCTCAGCAGCTTTTGATACTATTGATCATTCTTTTGCACTTGCTACTCTTCTTCTCTCTAGGTTGTGACACTGTCTTATCCTGGTTTTACTCTTATTTGCCTGACAGTTCCTTCCCAGTCTTCTTTGCTGGGTTTCCATGGTGTCATGCCTTCTAAAAGTGGATTTCTCCTCCAAAGCTCTGTCCTGGGCCCTCTTCTCTTCTCCTTCTATACTATTTCACTTGGTGATCTCATCAGCTCTTATGTATTCAATTATCTCTGTCAATTATTCTCAAATCTTATCCAGAGCCAACCCTATACTGACCTCCAGACATCCCAAACCGAATGCCCTATAGACATCTAAAACGCAGCCAAGTACCAAACTGAATTCATCTTTTCCTCCATGCCTTCTCTTCTTCCTATTTTGCTGTTACTGTTGAGGACATCACATAGTCTTAGTCCCCTAGGCTCACAACCTCGGTGTCACCCTCAACTCCTCCTTGCCAAAAGCCTATTGATTTAAATTTCAAAAATTCTCATGCCCTTTTCTTTCCTCTGCTTTTGACATTCTGCTGCAGCAGGCTTTCATGCCTGGATTATTGCAATAGTTTTGTTGTTGGTCTGCATGCCTCAAGTCTCTCCTCACTCTGGTCCATCTTCAAAACAGCTGTTAAAGTGATCTTCCTGAAACACAAATCTGATCAAGTCATTTTTCTCTACCCTCCCTTGCCCTCCTCCCCTGACATTCAGTTAACTCAATTACTATTGCCATCAGGATCAAATATAAAAACCTCTGCTGGCATTCAAAGACCTTCCTGACCTAGCTCCCTCCTACCTGTCCAATCTTTTTACACTTAACTTAGACCTTCCCCTCCAACACACTCTGCAATCCAGTGACACTGGCCTCCTTGCTATTCCCTAGCAAAAAACACTGCCATCTCTCTATTCCATGCATTTTTACTAGCCATCCCGCCTTGTGTGGAATTTTCTCCCTCCCCCCTCTCTACCTCCCGTATTTCATGACTTCCTTCAAGTACTAGCTAAAATCCCACATTCTACAGGGATCCTTTTCCCCATTCTCTCAGTGCCAAGGATTTTCCTCTTTAGATTATCTCCAATTTATTCTCTGTGTGTGTGTGTGTGTGTGTGTGTGTGTGTGTGTGTGTAGTTTGTATGCAAATGTTTGCATGTGGTCTTCCCTATTATACTGTGAGTTCCTTGAGGGTAAAGAATGTTTTTTTTCTGCCTTTCTTTGTACCTCTAGCACTTAGTTCAGTGCCTGGCTAATAGTAGGCACTTAATAAATGTTTGTTGATTGAACTTCATAGCCAGCAAAGGTTTGTAAAGGACAGGCTATGCCAAAATAACCTCATTTCTCTTTTTGGCAGGGCAACTAGAAAAATACATCATGGACATTCTGTAGCAATAGTATATCTATATTGAAATGCTCTCTAACACCCTAACCAAGTCATATACTTGATGTTCCCATAACCCATAAACACATTTCACTTCCACGTTCATGAACATAGGGCTTCAGCAAAACTTTTGACAAAATATATTATACTATACTTGTGAATACGATGGAGAGATAGGTTAGTATATTATAATATATTTAGGAGGATATGGAACTGGATAGGACAGACACCAAAGAGTAGTAATGTCAACATTGACTGAGATATGTAGTGAGGTTGCTTAGAGAACCATCCTTGGCTCTATTCTGTTCAATGTTTTTGTCAATGGTGTCGATGAAGGAACAGATAACATGCTATTCAGATATGCATATGGTGTGAAGCTAGGAGAGAAAAATAATGTTGGATGAGAGACTCATAATTCAAAAAGATCTCAATAGGATAAATTATAACCTGAATCACATGAAATTTAGCAATTATAAATGTCCAAATAGATTTAAAAAATAAATTTCACAAGTGAACAATGTCCTTAATAAATACTAAGGCAGAGGTGAATGACAACTGCAAAAATACTTGGCTAGAAAATAAGGCCCATATAAAGGGTACATGGGTTTTAGAGGCTTACAAGTTCCATGTTAGTCAACTGCATGGTAGTATGCCCCCCACCAAAAAAAAGGTTAAAAGTTATCCTTGGGTTATGTCTATTGAAGAACTGTGGGCACAAGAAAAGTGAGAGTTTCACCATATAAAAGACTCATACCATGTATACTATGAGGAACTACATTTTAGGCACAAAAATAATGGGAATAGTAGATGGTAATTAATGTCTCTTCCAACTCATAATCTAATGTTAAGAATTCTTAGTGTATTTATTAACTGATATTATATGTAAGATTTTTGTTTCACTGTAATCAGTATCTACTTATTAAAATAAAAAACTCTATCTCCTCTAATAATAATTCTATTAAATAATAAAAATCATTGCTCAGTTTCTTGTAAAGAATATTCCATTTTTGCTGGCACTGAAGTCAATGAATAAAACAGTCTGCTGCTTCTTTCATTTTTATCATATCTTAAAATTAGAAGAGGCAATACTTTTCCCTGGTCTCTTACAGTATTTATTGACTACTACTCTTGTAGAAATAAGCAATAAATTATGGCAAGAAATGAAAGTATTTCCAATCCTACATATTTGATCAAACATAAATCACTACACTTTGATAACGTAGTTATTAATTAAATTAAATTAAATAAATTAAATTAATTAAATTAATTTAAAAAATGAGACATGAAAATCAAAAGTCTTTGATTACTCACAAGTTCTAGTTGCCATTTTTCCAGATCATGAGTGGTTGATTTGACCTGTTCTATGTCATTTGAAGTAACATGTGATGTGCCACCTTGACACGTTCTTAAATCATCAACTGGCTTCACCCAAGAATTTTGAGGATTTCCCTAAATAAAAAGTAGTCATATATTACAATCAAAACTCCAAGGCAAACTGATATTGTGATGTTAGGCTTTATTTTTTAAGAAGAAAACACACACACATATGCTGGTAAATCATAATTTTAGGTATATACATTAGGAGATTTATGGACTAAATTTTTTTAAATTTCAAGAAAGCAATGGTGTGGTTTCTCCTAATTTACAGACACCATAGTTGGGGAAAGAGAATGGAAATCTCTAGCCATTTTTTCCTCAGTGCCTGGAAAATATAGCAATTTACAAAAAATTACAGTATGAAAAAAAATCATTTTAATGAAAGCTAACAGTTCTGATGAGCTCTACTGTGTTGTATGTAGGCTATATACTCCAATTCAAGAGTTCAGGCATAGGGCAAAACGCTAAATCTAGAAAAGCAAAGATAAAGCCAAAAATCCATACCCAAGGACTTTATATTTTAATGGGGACCAACATTTACATAGCATATTTTCAGGGAAGGAGAGAATGTGAAAGGAGGGTATATATACAACTCTTTCAAATACATAACATACTTATAGATTATATAAAGGAGAAATGATGTGAAATGAGCTTGGAAGGACAAACAAGCCAAATTGTGAAGGGCTTTAAATAACAGTAAATAGGAAAGAGGTAGATCAGAAAAGGAAGGACAAAAGGTTTTCATCTGCAAAGGGATTTCAGAGACAAACATCACAGAAATCAAAAATTTATGGGTAATGTTAGAAGGTCAAGAGTATAGCCATCCTTCTGTGTGGGCAAGGTGAAACATGAAAACTGAAGATGTTGTTTATCTGGGAGATGAGGGTGTTCAAGAAGACATCGACATCTAAGCTGAAATCCCCGTGTAGAGTAGGCTAGGAAATTGAGAGAGGATAGCATTGTTGTAGAAGGAGATGATAGAATGGGAAGAGATAGCAAGAGATGGGATTTTTAATCCCATTAAAAAGTTAGACTCAATTATGGGGAGAAGTAGGGTTTTATAGACATTGGACTGGGAAGCAGTAACCTTCGACTAGGTCTCCTGTCCTCAAAGACCCTGAAATAACAAAGGACAACGGCAATTAAGTTTCTCTTAAGCACCAAAGTTGGGCATTTGGGTCTGTAAATACGTGGCAACTGGTTCCCCAGAGACCTGACTGAACTCACATTTGGCACCAGTTCATGTGCCCCATCCCAAGGTGGCAAGGGATGATGCTTAATCCTATGATTTCCTGCAAACGGAGCATGTGTCCTGGGCTCCTGGTTGACTGTAATGTTAGAGACCCTACTCCTAGAAGAGGTCCTGGTGGCAAGAAGTCATTTATCTAAGGTTCTGGTCCTGGTGGAGTCCAGCATGTGCAAAGTCTGGTGGCAGATGCTCTGGTCTTGTTGGAGAGAGGCCTGGGATCTGGGCATTTGTTATAGACAGATGAGGCATTGGTGCTTTCCTTATGTAAACTGGTGAAGCAGGGCAGAGGATTTGGGTTCCAGGCTTGAATGTTGATTCAGTGACTCAAGTCAAGAAGTTGGGGACTGGAAGTCAGTCCCTGAGGCTGCCACTATGTCATGGCGCAGGTTGGTACCAAAGCATGGCATTCATTTACTGCAGAGTAGTAAAATGGTGAATTTTTGTTTGTTGTTGTTGTTATGGGGGGGGGGGGAAGAAATCAGAATGGGAAAATGGAGGAGGCGTTTAAATCCAGTGCCAGAGAGGGGCTATGGTTAGGGTATACATTGTCACCCCTAAATTTATGAGAGGTCCACCCTGTTGGCTCTGATTCCCATGATGTCAGCTCATAGACTCTTACCTCGTGGTCATTCTCCTACTTCCCAATGTTTCTATCTCCTATCTGCCATACAGAATATTAATACCCATAGTAGAGTCCATAGGCATTTAAGTTATCATTTGTTAGGAGCTAGGAATCAAGAGTAAGTCACCTTTTAAACTGGTTGTACCAAGGTCCAAACCCCAAACTCTTAAGTGCTGGGCACTAGAAGTAGCATCAGTTATTTCAAGTTGGGGACAAGAAAACCATGTTTGGCTTTACTGTCATTGGTTGCAGACCTCTGGTATAAACTCTTAGGTGACTTCTGGGAAAGTATAGGCTTCAAGAAAGACTTAGGTTATGCAGTGAATAGAGCACCGGTCCTGTAGTCAGGAGGACCTGAGCTCAAATCCGGCCTCAGACACTTGACACACTTACTAGCCTTATGACTTTGGGCAAATCACTTAACCCCAAGTGCCCTCCAAAAAGAAAAAAAAGCCATAGCTTAGTCTATATTTTCAAGTAAAAAAATCATACACACATATATTTTCAGAAGAACTAGCTTTTCTAAGTAAATAAATATAAGTATAATGAAGTTTAAGTCAGAGTGACTATTGAAAACCTTTTTAAAGACAGGCATGGGGGGAGGTGACTGGGAAATTTTCTACTTAAAAAATACATATTTAGATGATCAGGTTGGCATATGTATAACTATTTTAAATGTATAACATGCCCATAATAACCTCTAGTAAAGTCCTACTTCAATTCCTCATCATGAGATAGAGAAAACACTATTTTCAAAAGATCTGTCATCATAGCTCAAAGCCCAGCTAGTCCTACTATTCTTCAAATTAATTTCTTTTAAAATAATCAGTCACATTCAACTATAGATTAAAAAAAACAGGATTATAATTCATTAAAATGAAATAAGGAGATGGAAATCCTTTAAGTCACATACTGTTAATTAACATAAACTCAAGTCAAGGCCTGAACAGAAAAGCAGCTACTTTCGTTCAGAATGAGATAAGCTCAGTAACTATATTATTTCTATGCTATTTTATAGAAAGTCATGATGAAAGACTATGTATTCATAACAGCCAATAGTTTTGTCAATACTTAAAAAAATAAAAAGATAAAATATTAATAGAGGTCTAAAGATAATCGTTATTGACCCATCCAAATGAGAGGAATTCTAACGGGTTTTATTTTGCTTTGCTTTTAAAATAAAAACACCAAGTAGAGTGCCATTTGTGTATGTATATATATACCCAGAAAATCTACTAAATTATTACAACTAATAGAGAAATAACAACAAAGAAATTAGATAGAATAAAGAAGATTTAATGATATATCTATCCAGTATAATTTTTAAATGTATACACCATATGTTAAATCACTGAAGAATATAATCATAAGTATACCAAAAAGATAAGACAGACATGCATATATCTGCTTTTCTATGTATCGTTCTGAAATTAAACCCACATATACATTTTTAAAACCAATATTCATATGTCCGTGTGAAAAGAAACATTGGTTCGCCATCACTTCCTTCCCCTTTCGCCTTGCTTACTTCTTCATTTATCTGCCTCATTTCCTTTCTCATCTTACTTCCCAAATGAACTCACTTGCCAGCTTTAACTGCTATGACATTACATGGCTGTTGAAACTATGAATAATTCAGTCACGTTTAGATGAGTATATATTTAGAAAGGAAAAAAAAGAGTTTCTTTTAAAGTAAGCTTGTTTTAAATATATTTCACGTGATTTTTTAAATTTGGTATTCAAAATCTAAAACAACTGAAATTTTATCTATCAACAGCATAGATATATGTATATATTCAAGAAAAGAAAAAAATCATAAGTAAAAAAATAATTTAACAATTGATCATTAATTAAAAAATGACTGCTCAGGAAAAGAAACTGAAAAAAAATCATCTAATTTATAATTAGGAATGAACACTACCAGTTCCTTCTTGTGAATGGCAGATTTAAATGATATACCTTCAGCGTTACAAATGATACCTTCACAGAAATCATTCTAAAAGAATAGTTCCACTAAAAGAATAGTTCCAGAGCCCAAAACAAGAAGAAAAGCCTAAATAAAGTTCTATCCTCTTTAAAAAACACCTGTTTAAATTACTTAAATTAACTAATGACCATAATGTTTTATTTTAAAACAAAGGTATCAAAGATATCTACAACTAAAATACTTCAGAATCATCACACAGAATACTTCCACAAAAATTGAGAAAGCCTTTGATGGGCTATGTGTTACAGTCAACAAGTAGGAGGAAAAGTAACGTTTTGCCAGATGGAAAAGAACTGTAGTACTATTTGTTTTCTTAATTTTTTTTTTAAAGCTGCTATTTTGCTATTTCAAAGTCCACCTAGAAACTCCGTATCATAGCCATAAAACTTGAGAACTGAAAGGGAATTAAGAAATCATCTAGGCCACCACTTCCCCATTTGACAGATGAAGAAACTGAGGTCCAGAGCTATTAAGGGAATTATAGAAGGTTACAAAGATAGTCACTGAAAGGTCTAGGGAAGAACTCAGGTCGCTTTACTTCTGGTCCAGTATTCTGTTGGTGAGCTACATGCTAGTATTCTCTAATTTAACAAAAGTTTGCTTTCTTGAACTGCCATAAAGTGAACACTAAATCTTAGTATGATTTGAAGCCATGGGAGGAGATCTACCTAGAACAGGGCTCCTTCCTAATACTTCAATTTTCTGGTTCCTATTCTTTCCCTAGAAGGTAAGGTAAAAGGCATACTTCGAGGCTGGTTTTGAACAGAGGTGTCAAACTCACCCTCAAGTCTGGTTCTCGAAACTCCAGGTACAGGCTAAACCAAGTTAAAATATAATTCAGAAATGTTTAACAAAGCAGATAAAATACAACAGAACGCTGAAAATGTTCATTTGTAGCTTTCTAAGTCAATATTGCCATCTATAGGGATTCTTTCTTTTTGAGTTTGATACCAGGGATTTGGAGCTAATGAGGTAGTAGGCCATCTGTTAGGAGTTTGTCTTTCAGGCATCCTTAGCAAAGTCTTAAATTAACAACTGACACCCAGTTACCTTCGGACTAATTGGTAGTAGGAAGGGGATTGCAAATAACATTTCTACTTTTACTCGGTTTCAACTAATATATTAGGTTTCACTGAATGAATGTAGTTTCTAAGACAGACTGAGGTGGCGGATTTCTTTTATGAATAAGACAAGAATCCTTGATTTACAATGGACTTCTTCCTTGGAAAAAGAAGGTAGAATATAGGGGAAAAAATACTAGGTTTGGACTCAAAGGGTCAAGGTTCCAACTGTTACTTTGCCATCTGTGTGAATTTAAATGAGTCACTCTACATCTCAAAGTTCCTTCATCTGCAAAATGAGGAGGCTGGAGGAAATGACCTCTAATCAAAGATCTTAACAGAAGCCACTTCTTCTAAGACCTATCCAAAACGAATCCTTCCTGTAACATTCTAAGTAAGAGGCTATTTAGCCTCTGCTTCAAGACCTCAAAAAAGGAAGAACCAATCTACTCTCGAGCCAGCCCACTGCACTTAATTAGGAAGGTTTCCTTAACATGAAAACTGACTGCCAAGTCCTGTCTTCTGTGGCCAAAGAGAACAAATTAAATTTCTCCATCATATGACAGTCCTTCAAGACAATTAGCCTACCCCCCCGAATCTTATCTTCTCTTAGTTAAGCCCTCCTAGGTCTTTCAACCTATCCCCATATGACATGGCCTCAAGGCTCTTTATCATCCTGGCTTCCTTCCTCTCCATGCTCTTCAGTTTACTGATGTCCTTCTTAAACTGAATTATCCAGAGCTGATGTAGTCCCATGAGGTCAGAGTACTGATGGTTGATCAAACCTTATTTCTGGAAGGGTGGCCCCCTCATAAACCTAGAATTGCAATTCTTTTTGTCTTCAACATCATACTTCCAACAATAATCTTTTTCTTTTCTTTTTGGAGGGGAGAAGGCAGGGCAATTGGGGTTAAGTGACTTCCAAGGTCACACGGCTAGCAAGTGTTAAGTCTCTGTGGCTGGATTTGAACTCAGGTCCTCCTGACTCCAGGACCTATGCCCTATTCACTGTGCCACCTAGCCGCCCCTCTAACAATAATCTTGCAAGTCCACAAAAAAAACCCTGACTTTTTTCCCTCTCTATCTGATCCTTCTATACATGTGAAGTTGTTTTTTAAACACAAGTGTAAAACTTGACCTTTAGTCCTACTGAATGTCACCTTGTTATATTCAGCCTATCATAACTTGTAAAAATCTTTTTGCACCCTCTCAACTGTTACTTCCAGTTTTGTGTCATTTGCAAATCTTATAAGCATGCCATCCATGCCTTTATACACTATTATTGGTAAAAATATTAAATAGTGCAGGACCAAACACAGATCCTGGAGACAACTCCATGGTAGACCTAACTCCTGCCAAGAGGTTAACAATTAATAGTCATTAACTATGACACAAACCCAAGTCTATTTAATTATATTACTGCCTAATTCACATTTCTATCTTCTTGACAAGAATAGTATGGATACATTATCAAATGTTTTGCTAAAATCTATCAAGTATATCACGAATGTGTGTATGTATGAGACAGACAGACAGACGCTGCTTGATATAGTGGAGAGAGTTCCTTCAAAATCAGGAAGACCTAGGAGGTTCAAGTGTTGTCTCTGACATGTTGGTTGTATGACCTAGAAAAGTCACTTGTTATCTCAGTGACCCAGGAAATCTCTAAATCTATAGGTAATAAAGCAAGTGTCAACCTGCACTGGTAGAGGGTATTTGCTTCCTAGAATTCCCTAGACCAATAAAATCACAGGTCCTGTTTTAATAAAAACCTGAAAGGTTGAAAGGAAAGGTCTATCAAACCAGGCTGGAAGCAAAGCACAGTCCAACATGGGCCACACTGGCACAGACAGAGTTGGAACAGGCCTCAGTGGACTGAATCAATGGCAGTTGTAGCAGTTTCCAGACTTCTCAACCCACAAATGCCAAAGACAATTTAGAATGTCAGTGGGAAAAACTTTCCAATGTGGGTGAGAGGAGCACAATCCAGTCCCAGCCCTGGGGAGGCAGAGATGGTGGTAGCAGTGGTAGCAGTGGCTGGTTCCAGAGCTCTGGGCGATAGACAGTTGGGGAATTGATCAGAGAGGGATTGTAGCGATCTCTTTTTCTGGCACTGAGGCAGGAATTTCTTGCTTTGCTTGGATCTTGGTTGTACTCCTGGGTGGCAGTCCTAGGGTAAGGAGGAATGCTGAAATGTCAGAGCTTGTGGTGGCAATAAAGACGGAATCTTCCTCAAAGTTCCAAGGCAGAAAAGAATGCTTGTGGCCACTCACAGACCACAGCACAGTCCAGGAAAGGAATAAACACCTCTCCTTTGATCATACCACCTTGGAAAAACTGAAAATTTACAATTCTCTAGAAATATCTCTGAAAACAGCTGCACAAAACCCCTGAAGCTTGGGACAGTACATCCACACCCACAGGAAGCAGAGTTCTAACTTGACAAAGAGCTAAAAAGTTAAATATTTGGCTAGGAAAATGAGCAAACAGCATTAAAAAACCCCAAACCTCAGACTATAGAATCTTACTTTGGTGACAAAGAAGACCAAAACATACAACTAGAAGAAGACAACAAAGTCAAAGCTCCTATATCAAAAGACTCCAAGAAAAATATGTATTGGTCACAGGCCATTGAAGAGCTCAAAATGGATTTTGAAAATCAAATAAGAGAACTAGAGGAAAAATTGGAAACAGAAATGAGAGTGATATAAGAAAAAAATGAAAAAATTAGTTTGCAGCTTGCTAAAGGAGACCCAAAGAAATAATGAAAAAAATAACGCCTTAAAAAAAATAGACTAACACAAATTGCAAAAGAGGTTCAAAAAGCCAGTGAGGAAAAGAATGCCTTAAAAAGCAGAATTGGCCAAATGGAAAAGGAGATCCAAAAGTCTGCTAAAGAAAAGCATTCCTTAAAAATTAGAATGGAGCAATTGGAAGCTAATGACTTTATGAGAAATCAAGGAACTATAAAATAGAACCAAAAGAATGGAAAAGTATAAGACAATGTGAAATATCTCATTGGAAAAATCACTGACATGGAAAATAGATCCAGGAAAGATAACTTTAAAATAATTAGACTGCCTGAAAGTCATGATCAAAAAAAGAACCTAGATATCATCTTCGATGAAATTATCAAGGAAAACCGCCCTGATATTCTAGAACCAGAGGGTAAAATAGAAAGAGAATCCATTGATCACCTCTTGAAATACATCCCAAAAGTAAAACTCCTAGGAATATTTTAGCCAAATTCCAGAGTATCCAGGTCAAGGAAAAAATATTACAAGCAGCCAGAAAGAAACAATTTGAGTATTGTGGAAATACCATCAGCAAAACAGGAAAACAGCAGTTTCTATATTAAGGAATTGGAGGACTTGGAAAATGATATTCCAGAAGTCAAAGGAGCCAGGATTAAAACCAAGAATCACCTACCCAGCAAAACCAAGCATAATACTTCAGGGGAAAATATAGATATTCAATGAAACAGAACACACCACCACATTCTTAATGAAAAGACCAGAGCTGATTAGAAAATTTGACTTTCAAATACAAGAATCAAGAGAAGCATGAAAAGGTAAACAGGAAAAAAGAAATCATGAGGGACTTATTAAAAATGAACTGCTAACATTCCTACATGGAAAGATGATATTTGTAAATAATAAAATTAAAGGCTGAGAGAGGGATATATTAGGAGGAGAAAGGGAGAGATAGAACAGGATAAATTATCTCACATAAAAGGCAAGAAAAAGCTTTTACAATGGAGGGGAAGAGGAGGGGGTAAAAGCGAATGAGTGAACCTTACTCTCATTGAATTTGGTTTAAGGAGGAAATAATATATACATTCAATTGGCTATCTTACCCTACAGGAAAGTAGGAGGGAAGGGGATAAGAGAGGGGGATGGAATAAGGGAGGACAGATTGGGGGAGGGGGTAATCAGAAGCAAACACTTTTAAAATGGAACAGGGTTAAAGGAGAGAATAGAAAAAAATGGGGGGTGGGATAGGATGGAAGGAAATACAGTTAGTCTTTCACTACCTGACTATTATGGAAGACTTCTGGAGACTCTTTCACTACATAACTATTATAAATATACAAGTGTAACTACACAAGTATAACCTATATCAAATTGCTGGCCTTCTCAATGAAGAAGGGCGGGGAGGGAAGAAGGGATGGAATTTAGAACTCAAAGTTTTAAAAACAAATGCTAAAAACTGTTTTTACATGCAACTAGGAAATAAGATATATAGGCAATGGGGTATAGAAATCTATTTTGCCCTACAAGAAAATAAAGGAGAAGGGGATGGGGAGGGGGTGATAGAAGGCAGAGCAGACTAGGGGAAGAAGTAATCAGAATGCATGTCATCTTGGGGTGGGGGGGGGGAAGAAAGAGATGGAGAGAAAATCTCGAGCTCAAAATCTTATGGTAATGAATGTTGAAAACTAAAAACAAATTAATTAATGTTTAAAAAAATGTGCCATTCATGTTTCCATTTTGTTACCTGTCCTAACTTGCATCTTTTGTACATATCTTATAAAAATCTAAGCTAGTTGATAAGTTCTCTGTATATCCACATTAGTTTCTTCAAACAATTCTCATTTTTCCTTTTTATTAGAATCATCTCCCTCTTCTTTCATGAGTTTCCCATTCTTCCTATGGTAACTTCCCCTGTAGAATTTTAGTGTATGAGAACCTTCATATCCTTTCTCTGAAAATTCTGAAATCTATTTCCAAAATCCAGGATCCATGTCAGACTATGCCTGGCTTTTCACTCCTTTTATCAGGTCCTTTCCAGATTTAAATTTATCATCTCATTGAGGGGTGCAGGCTCTGGGAAACCCCTTGAACTCTAATTGAATCTTCCCACTTGATGAGGCATTTGCCTGAGGCCATAAGCCTTTCATTATAGCTAGGCCCAAATCTTTGTTACTCTTAACTTAGCCTAGCCCTCCATTGTCAAGCTACTTCTCACCCCTGATCCTATCACAATATCTATACCCAAATCTGTTACCCTTAAACTAGCCTAGTCTGTCGTCTTCAGGTAGCCTTCTGCTATTTCCCACCCTTAATGTCATTACTGGAGTCAGACCTCAGTTCCATCAAACATCCTCCTTAGACTCCTTCTCAAGATTCTCCCCAAACTCCTCATCTAGACCACCCCTAAATCCTCCCACAATCTTTCTGTATATAAGCTCTATCTTGCCTCCATGATGGGCTGAGAATTATCTAGCACAGACTCATTCTATGTCAGATTGTTCTGGCCTGCTTGTCAACACAAGCTTCACATACACTTAGGTTCCTTAAGAGTCTACCCATTATGGCAAATCTTTAATAAACTTGGCTTTACTTTGGCTAAGAGAAGACTTGAGTCCAATTCATTCAGCAGGGCCTGATGTGTTGGTATTTTGGGGTCTCAAGCACTAACCCTAAACCTCAACATCATGACCTTCATATATAGCAAAGATTGAAATGCAGGAGGTAAGATGGTCACATCCTCAAGAGAAGGGTTCCTACAGTCTAGTGAGAAGGGACCTGACTGGAAGTAGATGAGCCAATCTGATTAGCATTACTAGACCAGATTATCAAGCCACAGATCTCCTGGGGTCTCATTCCCTTTTGACCTTCCTCTTTACTTTTCCTTCTTGTTCTCCACAAAGGCAGAGGGCTTGCTCTCCTCAAGATCAATTCTCTCTCCCCTCACTGGCAGCAAGGAAAGTAGAAGCTCTTGGGGTTTGGCTTCCTTGTGGAAAGGAAACATGCAGGGCTGCTCAAGAGTCAATTCTTAAACCTTCCAGCCACCCTCCTCCAGGGTCCTGAAGATCCATACAGCTTATGGCAATATTCCTATGTGCACGGGCCTCCTCCAAAAGTAACCTGGCACTTGGGGTCGTCAGAGAAGCAGTTCCCTTCCCATTAGTTCTGCAAAGTCCAAGTAACTCAGTAGTAGATAAGGGTCACATTGGGGCTCAGCTACTGTTTGATCCTCCAGTTCCAGAGACACATTAGTACTGTGTTCTTCTCTCCAGATAGTTGGAGCCAGGCACTTTCACCACTCTTTCACTTGTGGATATCCATAAGGCCATGTTGTTTCTTTCTCTCCTGAGGCCATGTTATTCCCAAAGCCAGGAACTATTTGGCTGCTAATGCCACTACCTCTCAGGCCTGTTTTAGCTCTCAGGGTAAGGGCTGGGAACAATCAGTGAGAAGGAGTGTGGATGCTCAGGGCTATACTTCTCACCAAGGACCAAAGTCTGCTTTTAGGCCTCTTGTTGCTGGTCTGTGCTCAGGTCTATTCAGATCTCTCTGAACTTTTGGAGACTCTTCTGCCCCCATGTATAAACTCAGTCCCAGTGCAGCAAAGATCTGTAGTAGCTTGACCCAATTAAACCATACCCAATTAATGCCAGGATTTAATAAAATAGACAGAGCCAAAGTTCCAAGCAATGGTTGCACTGTTCAACTCTAAAAATCTGTCTATGCCCCTCCCTGGTTACACTTTACATTAAAAAAAAAAAATTACTCGCCAGCAGATACATAGAGAGAATGGTTTTGGTCAGGATTCTTCAAGTCAGAAGTCTTCATAGATGAAGAATGAACCAGATGGACACAAGGTCAAAGTTTTCCAAAGATGGCTGAGGACCTATCCAGATACTGGCATTCAGTGTTGAAAAATGTCTGTGCGTGTTAAATTATTTTCAGAGACATTTCTAATCATTAGAAAATAGCAAAATTTCATTCCTTTGGTCGATTTACTGAACGTAGGCCTTAACACAGATCTAGAACTGAAAGGGATTTCAGAGGTGAAGCCACATAGTCTCACTCCCCTGTTTACAGAGGAGGAAACTGAGGCTCAGAAAGATGATTTGTGAGGCGCCTGTGAAGGAGGCCTTTGTCCATCTGCAGTGCTAACTAAAGCCAAAAGGAGGACACAGGAACTAGCATTCAGGCCTCTTCATTCCTGCTGGTGGCATCAACTATCTTTCAGTCTAGTGATCAATATAATTGAGGGGGAAAAGTCTAAACTTACAAGTGACAGTATTCCCTTTTTACTAGTATATAAATGCTGTTTCCTATTTATATCATTTGAGTGTAGCATGTCATCATAGTACTTGGTAATGTTTGTGTGACCACTTCTACAATAAAATTTTGTTACTTTGAAAAAAAAAATTACTCACAGAAGAATCCATAGTTTTCTGCTCTGCTGGTCTGGATTTCAATTCTTCCTGAAGCTTTTCATTTTTAAGTACAATTACATGTATTCTTTCCTTCATTCCAGATAGTTCTTCCTACAGAAAGCAACAAAAGCACACATATGCTTAAACTACTAATCAGCCACCTTTTCCTAGCAGAATACCAGGGTGCTTAAAGCAACATAAATGTTTATAATTTACATAAGAATTACAACTCAGATAAAAGACTTGAGATAGCAAGTATTATTTAGATCAGTGGCATTCTTTTCTTAGCTACTTGTGGATTTCTTAGCTACAGTTATTAGGAAGCAGGCAAAAGGATTTGTCATCAGAAAATAGGAAAAAGATTAACAAAATGAAAGGTTTAATTTTCTGAAAACAAAAACAAAAACAAAACAGGCATATTAACAGGTTATAACGGACTGATTTCACCTTGTTAAATAAATCAATAAAAAGAAAAATGGGAGGTTGTGGTTTGGGGTGCTGGGAACCCCTTAGTAAGGATATGGAGGGGGGGTCCTGTCTAGAAATAATTATATCACCCAAGCCTTCCTTCAGTCAAGGTTTATTGTAATATCAGTATCCCTGGGCAGATTCCTAGGAAATCTGCAGCTTGATGGGGGTGAAAATGATACTTTTATACAAAAAAATACTGTGCAAAGACAGGATGGGATTAAGGGGTGGTAAATATCTTGGGGAGCCCAGGTACAAACAGTGAAAGGGGTTAAGTGGTCTTGGATGGATCAGAGAGCCACAGTGAAAGGACTATTGAGTATCTAGGTGGGCTGGGATGGGCCTTATACCTCAGGCAAGACACCAGGGAAAATTCAGGGTCCAGATCCTATCACAGGCATATACACAAAAACAGCTGGAGGAGATTCAATGGAGAGTCCTTAAAGAGGGAGTACACACAAAAGTCTTGGGTTTTCTTTGTACTACAGGATAAGAACATTAGAATAATACAATTTAGAATTGCTAGTTTATTCAGTAAATGTTTACTAACACCTACTACACAGAGTACACTGTTAGGTTCTAGAGGAAAAGAAAAAATGAATTGTCTCTTCATATCCAGTGGCATGATAAAACAAAAAGAAATGATACAAATTTTAATATGATAAATACTTAGGAGAAGTTAAAATATTATTAGTTAGAATTATTTGCTTCTATAAACTATACAGCATAGAATGAATGCTGATCTAGAGTCCATAGTTATTCTTTATCATCAAATGACCAGAGAAAAGTTCAAAGATCTTATCATACAATCTGGGAGTGGGAGTTAGGAAATATTTCCATGTTCTTTCAATTGATTTTGCAGAGAAATACTCAAAGGCACACTAGTGGACCTAAAGTTTATGCTAGAAATTTTTCTGCATTTAGTATAAAGGATGGAAAAAAATAATATTTTCATTCACAATATTTTGTGCCCCCACCCAACCCCTCAGACCCCACCCCCAAACCTTTGGGTCTTTGTTTTCTACAAGTTCCATGTGAGCCAACAGCATAACATTAGAGCACCTTCCCTTATATATATGCACAAATACACATACAGGAAGAGGGGGAGGATGTGAGAAAAGAGGTAGAGGGGAAAGAGTAAGTGGGGGGTGGGGGAGACTAGAAAAGGTGATTGGGAGATAGAGGAAGGGAGAACAAGAGAAGGAAATCTGGACCTGGGATTTCATTAGTATATGGATGTGATCTTAGGCTAAATTATTAGAGATACAGTGTCTAAAGAGAGAGACTTAATTTATTTGTCTTGCCCCAGTAAAATCTAGAGCACTGTCTACACTTCCAGGTGCTATAATTTTAGCAAGGATATTGACAAACTAGTGTGCATCCAAAGGAAGGGGTATGAGAGGGCAAGGGGGCTACAGACAGGTCATGTATCAGCTGAGGGAATTGAAGATGACTTCTGGTGAAGACTGAAAATAAAATAAAATATTTAAGGGAAGACATTATAGATAAGTGTCTTGAAATATCTGAAGGATGTCATATTCAAGAAGGCTCAATTTAGGGAAAAGCTTCCTAACAATTAAAGCTGTCTCAAAGTGAAATGGTCTGCCCTGATAAATATGCTGGGTTCATCATTATGGGAGATGTTAAAGTATAGGCTGGATGATTGGCAAAGATGTTAAAAGATTTCCCCATGTATTGGTTCAAGTACACAATGGATGGCCACAGCGGTTCATTCCAACTTATATTTTGTGATTAGCATTTAACAAATATCACCTTTGTGATTTCATACTCCTTCTACAAATGGCTATTTCTTGTTATTACATCTGAGCTAGCCCTCTGTTCAATCTTATTTCCTATTACTTCATATTGATACTTTCTCTACTTCTGTTAGAAGGAGTAACTTCTTCAGATAAGAGGCAATTAAAATGGTTCAAGTAAGAAGTAATGAGGGCCTGAACTAAGATAGTTGCAGTGGGAATAGAAAAGAAGAAACAGATAAAATTTTTGCATAAATAGAAACAACAGAATTTAGTAACTGATTGGATATGGTAGATATCACAAGTCTATAAGACAACAATTCCAGGGAAGGGAGAGGAAAGGGTCAAAGATAAGGCTAAAAATCTGTATGACTAAGAGAAAAAATAATGCCATCAATAAAGAAAGAAGCTAGAGGTCAGGACAAGTTTTAGGGAAAAGATAATAAATTCAATGAAAATGTAATATAAGTACATATTAAAATTTTTTAAAAAAATCAATTTGACTTTATTAGGTTTTAAAAATCTAAAAAAACCCAACCAACCAAACAAACAAACCCCAAACTTACCTTACAAAATTTCACTTCTGCCTCTAAATGATGAATGTATTGGGATTGATCATTAAAGATGGGAACAAGATCAAATAGGGCAGGCAAACTGTTATTCTCATTTTCTGATGTTTTCTAAGGTAAAAATCACATAGGTTAGCTATATTTGGACTGAGTATAATATTAGCTATCATTCTTCACATTCATTTGGTATGAGGACTCAGTATATCCTGGACAAAAATAATAACTGCATAATTTTTTTTGTGATTTCTATGTTTATCCTAAAAACTCTGTAAATGGATGAAACTAGGGGATATCGCTGTAAAGTTAAAGCAGCTATAAAATTGTTTGGACAAGTGCTATAAAAATAGCATATGAATATTATCAATATCCTACTATCATCGGGTAGAGCGACTGGAAATTACCACAGAACTGAGTTGATAGGACAGACTCATCTTCTAGTAACAAAATTTCAGTTTGACTCAACATTTAGTAAGCTCTATTAGTAGGAGTCACTGTGTTAAACAATATTGATACAAACATAAAAATTAAATAACTCCCTTCCTCAAGAAGCATATTTTTCTAGAAGAATGAATTCCTATGGTCTCCTAGAGCTACATTCCTTTTTTTTAAACAAGTGGCAGAGCCCACTAGCCAATGTCATTAAGCTGCATTTCAGAAGCCATGTTATTGAATGGTTGAGCCTCTAGCACTCTAATTATACATATATATATATATATATATATATATATATATATATATATATATATATATATATATACACACACATCACACCTAAATCTGTCTGATATTTGATTAATCAGTATTAGGAGAGATCAGAAAAAAGAGGAGTCAATGGTATTTATCTGTGCAGCCTCCTACTTCTTGGCACCAGGCAATCTCTACCTTGGAAATAGAGACTGCAAACCACAGAAGTGGACACAACTCTCGTCTCTGGTATCTCTGAGAATTGGTGATCAAAATAAATACATATTTGTGGCAACTTGCATATGGCAACTAAATGCTATAATCCCAAATCACTGGAAAGGAAAGACATATAGTCCTGTACAGTAGGATGTAAAGCTGTTAAAGAAATGAACTATTTTTTTTTTCTTTGTATCCCCAGAACTTAGCACATGACTGACATCTCACAGGTACTTAATACTTGTTTTAAGGAATTGTAGTCAAAGGATACAGAAACTAATTCTTTTTTCTGCTATCTAAGGAGCCTTGGCAAAGTCACAATTTTTCACTGTCTAATTTTCTTCATCTATAAAATAGAGTCATAATAGATTATCTCTAAAGTCTGAGGAAGCTCTATTAATAATTTAGGGAAAATCACTAAGTGATATTACATAGTCCACGTCAATGGAAAAAATTATAGCACATTACTGAGGTCACATAAAAAAATCTGTATGTTCTCTCTAATACCAACTACATTGGAAATATTTCAATTTTTTTAATGGAAACTGGATTTAGAGGAAAAAATGAATGTTACCCAGTTTATCTCATTTTATCTATGTGTTTTAAATGTCAAAACATGCAATCATTACATTTAAATTGTTAACATCTGATTCTGAATATCCTGTCTTCTTATTTATGGATGAGTAAACATAAATTCAAAACGTATTATCAAAATTAGTGTGCTTTCTTTTGGGGAGTAACTTATGTTTTAAATCTATATAACATCAGTTATCAAAATTTATCTTGGAAAAATGCTAGCAGATATATTGTTATTTCAAGAAATAGAGTAATAACACGTTGACCCATAAGATTAAGATTAAAAAGTTGACCTATCATATGCTTAAACATATTTCAGAAGGCACTTCACAGTCAAATACTTAGTGATAGGGGGTGGCTAGGTGGTGCAGTGAATAGAGTACTGGCCCTGAAGTGAGGAGGAACTGAGTTCAAATTTGACCTCAGACACTTGGCACACTTATTAGCCTTGTGATCTTGGGCAAGTCACTTAACCCCAATTTCCCTCCAAAAGCAAAAAAAAAAAAAAAACAACACAGAAAAACAAATACTGATAGTAACATGCTGCCTGAATAACAAAAACATTATATTTATATTATTTTCTTAAATTAGTATGTAGTCATATTTATGAGATAATCTTATCAATAATCCCATCAATGAAACACAAATCTCTAAACTAGATATTGAATATAGAATTGTAAAATTAGAATGAAATGTTACTACAGGTATCAATCATAAAACTTTCATCTCTTAAAAAAAAAAAAAGAAAAAGAAATTAACATGTCTCTGGCTCCCAGAATGATAATTCAAGGGATCAAAATATTTGACACATTGTGGCAAAAAGTACTCTAAAATATGACCAATGGAATATTTTACATTTATACAAAATGTCCTACCTTCCTAAAGTGCTTTCACATCAATTATTCAATCCTTAAAACAACTCTATAAGGAAGGCATGGCAGATAATTATCATCACTATTTTTCAGATGATGAAATCAAGGCCCTCAGCTATGAAGAGTGATGTTAAATAGCATGTAAATGATGGGATTTAGTACTCAAGCTTCAGAAGGCCCTCCTACTTCTAATTTCATGTTCTTTCTACTGTATACCTCTGCCTATTGACAAGAATTAAAATACATTGGTAGGCAATTTGAAAACATTTTTAAAAGGACAGGAGATGAATAATTATATCAGTAAGTTCTATACAAGCTTCAATTTAATTTTACCTAGTAATCAAATAAAAAATATATGAGGTAGGATAATTTTTTTAGATTAAAAAGGAAGAAAAACCAAGAGCAAAAAGCCAAGGAGAATGTTTTGACTCTGAAGTTACTGTTTCCCTACATAAGATTGAACAGCCAACCCCACTGATATCAACTGAGGAACTGTGACCATATTTCTTGGATGGAGTCTGTTCTTCACTTACATCTGATAATTTTTTTTAAAGCAATTGGGGTTAAGTAACTTGCTCAATGTTACACGGCCAGTCATTATTTATGTGTGGGTGCTCATTTTCTGAGGCCGGATCTGATCCCGGGTCGTCCCAACTCCGGGGCTGGCGCTCTTACTCACTGCCACCTAGCTGCCCCATGCATCAGGTAATTTTTGACAAAGAAAAAAGCTACATTGGGGATGAATGACAGACTGATGGTATTTGGGTATGATTGGATAATAACTGACAAATTCTAGATGAACACTTGCAGTTAGCCTTTAAAAGGGAGCTGACAGATTTTGAGAAGGGTAGTCAGATGTCAGGGCCTCATCTTTCTTTAGAAATCTAGATAGAAGTTAATACCCTGGAGTTTCCAAGGGGCCAGGGTGTACCAAAGAGAGATTGGAGGGCACCCAAAGATTGAACTTATGAGTTGGGGTTCAAGGACCCAGGCTACCTATAGTTTAATTATACCTTCATGTTCTTGCTCACATTCTTATAAGAATTCTAGCAGGGAAGACCACAGGAATTCAAAGCACTGAAAGTCCCTCCTTTAGAGCAAATGTGTAAAGGTTTTAGTCAGATATGTTGGAAGACTTAAAGAATGGCTTTTAAAAATACAAGTCATTGTGGAGTTTGTGTTAGAATGTTAGGCTCAGAGTTGGCAATCAACCTAGGTTACTAACAAAGTAACAATGATTTTAAAATACAATTCTATGTTAAAACTGAATCCATCAATTTTATCAAGTCTTCAAAAGGAGTACAAACCGAAGGCGATATTTTCCTTTTTGTAGAGGGCAATTCACTTTCCTTGCTGCTCTGCTGATTTAACAAGGCTTTAAGTTGATTAACTAAAGAAAAATAAAACAAAACACAACAACTTATTAGCTATACCCAAGAATAATAGCTGATCTCAGTCAGTATAGCATCATAATTCCTTAAATTCAAGAATCAAATTTAAACACCAAACACATACCTGCATTGCTCTGATATAGTTCGTGCCAAGAGGCCCCACTGTCCTCAGTCCTGGCTTCACTACAGGACTCTTCATGTTCAAATTCATCTTCTCCAACTATATCACTTTCCTGTAGGGCACATTTCAGTTGGTGAATACTTTTGTTGGCACGTTCTGCAACAAAAAAAAAATATGCTTTTTAGGGGCAGCTAGGTGGCGCAGTGAGTAGAGCGTCGGCCCTGGAGTCAGAAGGATCTGAGTTCGGATCCAACCTCAGACACTTAACGCACACACAAACAACAACAACAACAAAACAACCTAGCCGTGTGACCTTGGGCAAGTTACTTAACCCCAATTGCCCTCCAAAAAGCAAAAAAATAAAAAATAAAAAAAATATGCTTTTTACCCAGGGTCTATACAAGCTACAATGGTTGTATAGCTAGTGCACCCACACGAGAAGGCAGTCTCCAGAAAGTTATTGTCTCTGGCACCACCTCTACTTAATCAACAAGCATTTATTAAGTGCCTGATACATGCCAGACACTGAAGAGACAAAGAGCTACAAAAAAAAATAAAACAAACAATTCCTGCGCTCAAGGAGCTGACCATTTTAAGGAGGGGGGGGGGATTACATTCAGATAACTACAAACAAACAAGATATATATAGGATAAATTGGAGATAATCTAACAGGGAAGGTATTAGCATTATGGGAGAATGAGAAAGTTTTCTTGAAGTAAGTGAGTTCTTAGCCAAGACCTGAAGGAAGTCTAGAAAGTCAGGAGGGAGAGAAGAGCAAGACTTCCAAGCATGGAGGATAATCAGTAAAAATTCATGGAGTGTCTTGGGCAAGGAACAGCAAGAAAGCTAATGTCACTGAATTGCAGAGTATATGGTGGTGGTAGTAGTGGGGTACCTGGGAAAGACAGGGGAAGTAAATAATAATAAGAATAAAGACATAATAAAGAATATAAATAATTTGAGAGATATTAATTGCTCATGGGTAGGATAAGGCAATAAAATAAAAATGACAATTCTATCCAAGCTAAATTTCTTATTCAGCATTATGCAAATCAAAGTACCAAGGAATTATTTTATAGAGCTAGGAAAAAACACAAAATTCATCTGGAAGAATAAAAGGTCAAGAATATAAAGATAATAAAGTGGGGGGGAAGTGAAGAAAAGTGGCCCAGCAGTATCAGATTTCAAATCACATTACAAAGTGGTAATCACCAAAACAATCTGGTACTGGTTAAAAAATAGGGTGGTGAATCATTGGAGTAGGTAAGGTACACAATACACAATAGTGAATGACCACAGTAATCCAGTGTTCAATAACCCAAAGATTCAAGCTGTGGCGGAAAGGACTCACCATTTAACAAAAATTGCTAGGAAAATTGGAAAGCAGTTTGGCAAAAACTAGGCATAGATCAGTATTTCATACCATATAGCAAGAAAGGTCAAAATGGATAAATAATTTAGACATAAAGAGTGATAACACAAGTACATTTAGGGGAGCATGGAAAAATGTATCAGATAAGGGACAAATAAACGATTGCATTAGCTGCTCTGGCCATGCCTGATGACTGTTAATGAGTAAAACTTATGTCTTTTTAAATATGAGCTGCTTTCTGGACAAATTTTCTGATTACACAATTGTACACTAATTTTCTGAAAGTATGTACGATGCTTTTTTTTTCCTTTTTGGAGGGCAGCTGGGGTTAAGTGACTTGCCCAAGGTCACACAGCTAGTTTTTGTGTTAAGTGTCTGAGGCTGGATTTGAACTCAGGTTCTCCTGACTCCAGGGCTGGTGCTTTATTTACTGCGCCAACTAGCCGCCCCTGTACAATGCTTTTCACTTGTCCTTATTAATTTCACTTTCTTTGTATGATCACACAATTCCAGTTTGTAGAAAGCCTTTTGGATCCTGATTTGTCTTTTAATGTTGTAGCTTAGGGAAAATATTACTTGCCAGATATGACTTATCCATCAATAAAATAAATGATTTAGGAATATTTTAAATTATTAATTTATAACTTTATCTCCCAAGCACCTCACATGTAGAGAAAAGGGGATGAGGGCAAAGAAGACAGCACAAATAATAAACAGCAGTCACTGAAAATTCATCTACTTGGTTAAATCTAAGCTTTTTCTTAACATTCAAATACAAATTAAGATCATCAAAAGAGATGATAAAAGACTATAGAATAATGAAACAGAACTAAAGACACTAGATTAGGGGCAAAAATAAAATTAATACCTTTCCTTCAAACCAAAAAACTCTTTGAATTAACAGAGCAGATTCACAATGAATAGAGCAGTACTACAGCACTGTAATTTGCATGACAATATATGCCCTAGTTTTTATTAAAAGCTTTCATTTAAACTACTTTTAAAAAATAAGGATCTCAAGCAAAATCTCCTGACTTAAATTAATTTACATATACATGAATATACATAATGCATGTATAAACACACACACAAAGTCATAGAGAAAAATAAAGGTAGCCTACCTATCTGTATGGATCTTTTTACTCTGACTTTTTTTAAATTAAATTTTGTTTATTTTTAGTTTACATCATTCATTTCCACAAGATTTTAAGTTACAAATTCTCCCCATCTTTCCCTTACCCCCCACCCCAAAACAGTGATCACACTGTATACCCCCTCCTCCAACCTGCTATCTCCTATATCCTTCCCCATCTCACCTCCGACTTTCCAGTAGGGCAAGATGGATCTCTATACCCCAGTGACTGTATATCTTATTTCCTGGTTGCATGTAATATGTATGTATGTATATATATATTTAAACATTTGATTTTAAAACTTTGAATTCCAGATTCTTTCCCTTCCTCCCTCATCATCCACCCTTACTGGGAAGATAGGCAATTCAATATAGGTTGTACACAAGTAGCTACACAAAACATTTCCATAGTGGATATATTGTGAAAGACTGACTATATTTCCCTCTGTCCTATCCCACCTCCCACTTACTCTTTTCTCTCCTTTGACCCTGTCCCTTTTTAAAAGTGGGTGCTTCTAACTTCATCTAAGATAGGGACTAGGCCCTTGATTTCACTGGCATATGAACTTCTCAGATTATCACTTTTTCTGAAGCTCATATTCTTAGAACACTGCTTCAGAAAAAGTGATGAACTTCATGTAATTAACTTCAGTATACCTTTCAAAAATCTTTCATCTAAACCAGAGGTTCTTATCCTAGAGTCCCCAGCTTGTTGTGGTTTGGTTAACTGCATTTCAATGTAGCTGTTGCCTTGGTATTCCTATGTATTTTACTTTATGCAGTTTAAAACACTATTATTCCAAGAATAGTCCACCAAAGCAGTCTATCACACACAAAAACGTTAAGAAGTGATCTAAACAATGAGACTAGAACTTCTTTTCATTATCAAGATGACTTTTGGAGAAAATGTGTGTGTGTGTGTGTGTGTGTGTGTGTGATATGTATCTATGTTTGTATATGTATATATACACATAGCTACATAAATATATAAATAAAAATACAGTTGCAGCTTTTAAGGGAATAACTTTTTTAAAAATTAGCCAAAAGTTCTTAAATAGTATTAAGAAATAAACAAAAAAACCACAGTAACCAAGGAAAAGGCAAAGATGCTACCTATATCAAAATGTGGGGAAAAAATAAGCTGAGCTTATTTGTAATTTGTTTTCCAAATTATTTCAATATACATCAGAAGTCAGTTTATACACTAGTACTGCAAAAGTAAGTCAATTATAATCAACTGATCAATATCTACTTTAGTTAATCCTTTAAAATATGACTAAAGATGGAAACTAAGTGAATGCCCACAAACAGGAAACAATTCAACAAAAAAAGGCATATCCATCAGGTTCATATTTTAAAAAATAAAACAAAGTTGACAAAATAAATATAGATATGTTATTTAAGTATTATTGACTCCTTGCAAGAGACAATATACTTGATTTTTGGAAAATATTCAGAAATCTTTCTTATATTTGCTAACAAAAGGCATTCTCAGTTAATATGATCACGGAATTATATTTACAATAAAATTACTCTATTATAACAATTTCCTATATATCAATATTAGCCCAGCCTCAGGTATATATATATATATATATGTAAAATTAATGTCTAGAAGACTATCAAATCAATTAAAAGATCAGTGATAGGGGTCTAGCTTGCACTTCTATTTTTTAGTCTAATTCTTAGAAAACTATCTTTATGTCTTCATTAAAGCCATTAATGAATGGTAATATCACTTAATTGCATCATTTGTCATATTACTGTCACATTTCTGCTTATGATATATGTATTCAAAATATGGGGTCTTAATATAATATTTCTCTTTTATGATAGAGGGTCTAAATGGAATCTTAATTAGTAAATTAAGTACAACTAGGAGAATTTAATTCTTATATTATGAATTTCTTAGATACAAATCTAAGAATACTCAATCACTGAAGCATGGAGGAACACATTGACACACCAAACACTCATCAAGAAATTTTACAATTGCCCTTTAAGAATTATCTTTGTTTCCCCAACTGATAAATGGTCAAAGGATTGGAACAGGCAGTTTTCAGATAAAGAAATTAAAGCTATCTATAATCATATGAAAAAATGCTCTTATTTTGTCGCTTGGGGTAATTATCAATTCCCATTCACTGAATCACCATCTCTATGTAGATGATCCTAGTTATAACCCATCTCCTAAGCTGCAGCCCAACATCATCAACTAACTTCCTCTTGAACATCTCAAACTGAATAGATGTCCCACTGGCAATTCACACTTTTGAATCCAAAACCATAGCTTATCTTTTCTCAAGACCATCCCCCTCTTCTAAACTTCCATATTACTGTTGAGGGCAGCACCACCATCCTCCCAGTTACAAGGGCTTTCAACTTTGGTGGCATCCTTAACTCCTCACTTGTATTCACCAGAACATATCTAATCTGTTGTCAAGTTTGGTCATTACTGCCACAGAATATTTCTTCCTATACATTACCTTCTCTCCATTCACACAGTTGTTACCCTGGTGCTTTCATCACCTCACACCTGGACTATGGAATAGCCTTTTGGACAGCCTCTCTATCACTTACTAAAACATAAAATTCTATTTGTTTTTTAAAACCCTTCACAACTGGTCCCTTCCTTACTTTCCAGGCTTCTGACACTTTACTGCTAGTATAATACTGTAAATTCCTGCAACACTGGCCTTTTTGTTGTTCCTCATACAAGACACTCCATGTCAGGTCTCAGTGCTTTTTTATTAGCTAACTCCCATGCCTAGAATCTGCTCTTCTTCCTCACCTCCACCTCCTGCTTTTAAGCCAGCTCAAATGGCCTTTTCCAGTCTCTTATCCCTCTTCCCTCCTTCCTCTTTCCCACTCTGCCTTTCCTCCAAGGTCAACTTCAACGTACATTGTATACATCATAAATAAAATATTTTGCATGCTCTCTTCCCAATTGGACTATGAACTAACTCCCTGAGGGAAAGGCTCATGTTGTTGCCTTTCTTTTTATATCTAGAGCTTAGTACAGTGCTTGGCATATAATAAGCACTTAGTATGTATTGACTGTGTAAAGGAAGTACATAACAGCTGCTCACACTTATCTGTACAATATTTAATATGTTGCTGATGTATATCAGCATAAGTATAATACATAATATAAATACTTCTAAGTGTATGTGATATAACCTATATCAAATTGATTACCATTTTTATAGGGGGAGAGGGAGGAAAATCTATTACACAAAATTTGTTTAAAATGAATGTAAAAATTGTCTTTACATATAACTAGAAAAAAATACTATTTTAAAATGTATATATGCACATATATACTTATGACTATTTTTTCTATGCACACATTCTAAAGGAGTATCATAATTAAGATTTATTTTCTCTAAACTCATTCACAAAGATTGAAAAGCTAAAAATTGCCATTTATAAAATTAATTTTATGAAATGAGAATTCCTATCAAATATAATTCTCACATTGGTTCATTTTCTGCCTTTAACAAACTAAATGAGAAAAAATTTAGTTTTCTCCAACTGCAAAACAATATGATGAAGTCAGCACAATAGTAAATATGACATATAATTTTATCCTTATCATGTCAGCTACTGAAACCTAGCTTCTTTCCTGCACTAAGGAAAAGAGCCAAGAATTCTAGCCCTTCCCTTAACCCAGACAGTGTTATCTCACTAGCACTAATAAACATGATTCAGTTGCTGATTGATTTAGAATGTCAGCTTGGGAATGAGGATTACAGCTTCAAAAATAAATAATTTTTTAACCAATTCTGATCCATTCTGAAATCCAGCAACCCTCCATTCCCCACTCAAATATATATTCCTCTAAGAGAATTAGACCTTTTTTTTCCACCCAAAAAACTGCCCTGCAATGATTGATGATCAAGTAAGATATGAAGATTTTCTATTTAATGAATGCCTTCTAAAGAGACAGTAGCAAAAGAAATGAAGTTTAATAAACCAACAATTTAGGAAACAGAGTTTAAGACCCAGCTATCTACAACTTGGCAGCCGACAAGCCTGGCTAACAGTAAATATGGGTGTAGTGGACCTATCAAGTGACTTAGTTATAACAATGGAAAATTATTTATGTCTAAATTGACTAAAGAAACAAGGAACCTATTTACTGTCCAGAGCAGCGGTAGGAAAACCTGAAAAACAAAAACTCTATCATGGAAAATTTCTATGGTTATTTTCCTCCTTCACAAGAAACTCAAAGTTAAAACATTTTATATTTGAGCAAAACACCCTTTTCTTGGTCATTTTCTCCTATAAAATTAGTCTTTCCCATTAGGATATTAACTACTTGAGGCAAGGACTATCTTGCTTTTTGTTTTTGTATTTTGAATACTTAGTAAAGTATCAGTCACATGAATGCATTTTCATACATACCATTATTTTTTTTATATGTCATTAACCACTTAAAATTAAAGTCACTCAAAGATTACATGGTACATTTTCAATGAGAATATCAGATTACCTGAGAGAGAAAGGTAGGACATTTCCAAATGCAAAAAATACTCAGCACAAAGACTGACACAGCTATTATTTTTTGTCAATGAGAGGGAAAATGAATGAAACTGAAAAGAATAACTGAATCCTTTAATAACAAAGAAGCTTCTTGAAAATATTGAAAGAGCACGTGTAGGACACTGCTCCTTCTTCCTAGAAAATTAGAATTATCCCTGAAAGAACATAAAGTCCTTTTAAGGAATAAGGGTGGAAAAAGAATGGGTTGAATCAGGTGATTTATATTGAGACATCTGTCAGCTGTGAATGACTTTTTATAAGTGGATAAATGGAAAGCTCTGGAAGATAGTATTTTTTAAAGGGGAGGGGGAAAGCTGCTTCCATTAGACAATAATGAAATTTAGTTTACAAATAGAACTGTGACTACTTAAAGTCACAGTGTTTAAGTATTTAAGACATGACATCTAAAATTGCTACTAATTACCTTTATAAACAATATCCAAGCAGTTCCAGGATAAGCTACTTATCACCACAAGAAGAGAAAATACTACCCAGTCATTCATTTTGAAACATTTAGACATGCCTCTTTTTTTCCCCCTTTGGCTGTTCTTTCTGTCACCCACACACAATTATGTACCTTTTTTGTCTCCAAGTTATTCAAGAACACTCTTTCCTTCCCTCCTTTTAATTAACATGCAAAGCATAATGTGCTGAAATAGTTTAGTTTGAAATCTAGAGTAATTCTATACTACTGAACAGGAAAAAAACCACTCAATTATGATGATCAACACTCTAGTTACTCTTAGCTGCCCTCTTCCTAATCTCAGCTTCTGCATAGATATAACTGACATAGATAAAGTAGCTGGCCTGCAAGAAAAAAAATAAGATGTCAGCTATGGATATATCTCAAAACACAGATTCTACTTTTAAAAATAAATTTGTGCTTTGTTGTTTAGTCATGTCTGTCTCTGGTGACCTCATCTGGGGTTTTCTTGGCTAAGATACTATAGTGGTTTGCCATTTCCTTCATCCAACTCATTTTACAGATGAGGAAACTGAGGCAAACAGGGTTAAGTGACTTGCCCAGGGTCACATGTTTCTGAGGCAGATTTGAACTCATAAAGACGAGTCTTCCCAAATTCAGGCCCAGCATTCTATTCACTTCACCACGTAGCTGCCCCAGAATTTGTGCTAGTAAAGGTTTAATTAAATGCTTGTTGACTAACCTTTTGACTAGCATATGCCCTAAAAATATACAATAAACACAGCTAACCTTGTTTAAATGATCAGCCCAGGTAACTCCTTTGCTAAATCCTCTGGTTCTGTAAAAGCCTCCTAACTTTCACTATCTTCATTACTCCTAGATAGCCTAAAATGGCTAAAGGCTATCAGCACTTCAGTTAGCCCTGCAGAGCTACACTCCAAACAAACTTCCCTAATACTATTTTGTCTGAAGCAGTAGTATTTATTCTTTCTCTTACCTAGAGAACTGGACCTGAAGTCAGGAATAACTGAGTTCAAACCCAGTCTCAAGACACTTATTAGCTGTGAGACCCTGGTCAGGTCACTTAACTGCTGTCTGCCTCAGTTTCCCTATCTGTAAAATGGGGATAATAAGAACACCTACCTCCCTGTGTTGTAGTGAGGATTAAATAAAACTGAGAGCTTTGCAAACTTTAAAGTGCTATTTAAATGCTAGCTATTATCGTTATTTTCCTATAAAGAGTTAGAAAAATTGCCTTCCCCAAAGCATCATGTATCCTTTTGCCCCTCACTTTAAGAATTTTATAAATTCCAATATGAATGTGACCTCTAAATCCTAGAAACCCAATGGGAAGAAGTAGAAGATAATTTTTAACATCCTACTCATCAAATTTTCACTAGCTTGGCCAATATGGTCAAGTATTATGAGTTCCTGCTTACTGTGTGAGTCTTAACTGCACTTTTTCCTAACTCATTATTCTTCTGTCTTCTGATTTCAAATAGACATTTAAACATTAATCTCTTTACCCAGGCAGCTTTGAATAACCTAGCCTTTTCTGCTTAGGAAAGAGTCTATTGATTCACAGAACATAATACTATAAATTACTCACTTATGCTCTATCTCCAGCTGAACATGTGATTCTGAATTGTACTGTTAAAGAGAAGGAGGAAAAGAAGAAGGAAAGAAGCATCCGATGTTGTTGAACTCTTGTGTCTGTGCTGGGATGGTAATAAACACCTTTCTATTCTGGGATTCATGGGTGAAATATGGTATTTACCAAGCTTTTCTCTCCCTATGTAGGATGGGGAAGATAAGGAGGGAAACTAAACAATAGCAAGATAAGAAATAGACAGGCATACTTCTGCCCATATTAGACTTGGCCCCAATCTATCCAGTGAGAAAAAAAGAAAAAAACAACTGGCACTACTTACTATGGGGACCTAGAGGTGGGTATTATGACTACAGCCAAAAGGAAAAAAAAAACTCCAACATGTTTTAACTTGGGAGAATAAGAAAGCTTTATTTGCACCAATTACATCAAATAAAAGATACTGAGAGCACTATAAAGAAACTGAAAAAAAAACAACCCAAAACATAGCAAACACTTTTATATTGTGTAACAACTCAAGGATATGCCAAAGTGACTAGCATAAGAATTGAAGAATAATCTGAATAAGAATGTAAATATTTTGGAAAGCAGTCTCTGGAAGGTCATTAATGATGTATAGATGTTGGCAAATCAAGGGGATTTGGGATATGTATTATGAGCTCCACACCTGGTATCTCTTTGGCACCAACTGAGAGGACTTATGCACCTGTCACTTTCTATTGGTAAAGAAGTAATATTATGTAGGTTGGCATTGGTTCTAAGACCATGAATTAAGCAAAATTACTAAGGCCATTAAACTCTATCCTTAATTCAAATACTCCCAAGGCCCTTCTGTGTGGCATCAGGCTATTCGCAGAAGCCTAACCAGTTCTAGCTCAAAAGAACAAAGGAAACATCATATTAGCGCACCTCACCCCACTGAATCAACCATGCTGCTGTTATAAATATCATTTCCTCCTGCTGAAGGTTGGGCAATGAGCCGAACTGCTCTGCCACTGCAATAAATGATGGGGGATTGGGAAGAACATTCTCCCTAGCCATCTCTGCTATAGTGGGGTTGGAGTATTGCTGTACAAGCTGTCAAGAAAGGGCACTATGCCCACTGCGTTCAGTTGCTAATTCACAATCAGCTTTTTAATTTTTTTCAGACCCACCAGATGAAACAATAGTTGCCACTTTAAAAATATATATTGGCAGAGCCTTTATCTAACTTGAATGTCCTAATAAACTTCTGGATCTTTGGTAGAGCTCCATTTTAAAGACACTTCAACATTTCAAGCAACTCTATCCTTTGACCAGAGACAGATATTCTAATTTAAATAAAGGAAACTATGACACAGAGTTACAGTTGGGACAGTATATCATTATCACTCATCATTTCAGAGAAAGGAATGAAAATGCTCTTATATTATTTCTGCATCATATTTTGCTGGGATTCTAGCCTATTCAAAGACTGATGCTTAAGTCACCATTTCTTTGTTCTGAGACCTTTGTCCAGTTTTGTCTGCCATTATTTCCTTAACTAGGAAATTATCTTACATTCCTGAAATGCTCCCCCTCTAGATTTCCCAGCTTCCCACATTCTATCCTCCTCATCCTCATTCTCAACCACCAATGTCTCCCATATGAGATTATCTCCCATTTACAATGTATATATCTTATGTATATACACACACATATATAGTTGCATATTGTCTCTCATTAGAATGTGAGCTCTTTGAGGGCAGGAACCATGTATTTGCCTTTCTCTTTTTTCCTCTTTTTTTAATCTCTAGAGCTTAGCAAAATGACTGACATATAGTAAGAACTTAATAAATTTTTATTGATGATCATAATAAAATAGAATGGGGTTAAAATTCAAAATCAATCATTTCTTTTTATCATTCTCATTTAAAAATGGTAATGTGAGAAAAAACTAGTTCAAATGAAGTTTTAGAATTCCTGTGAATTCACTTCTAACAAGTAATTTTAATGCATATGGACATACATACATTAAAATATATGTATAGTGTAAACAAGAAGTATAGATATATGACATTTAAATATGTCATTGGAAATCTAAATACATGTATTTTATGTCATTATTTTAATACTTGTTCTTCATTTGAAAATAAGACATATTCTTCCTATTAGAAAAGCATCGTTTTTTTTGAAAATCTGACTTTTTAAAATTCCTGTTACCTATTTAATAACCATTCCAAGAGGGCTCACTGTATAACTATGTGGATTATTATTTGCATTCCAACAAAGCTAACAGCTCTAGTAAAAAATTTCATATAGTGTTACAAGATCTTAAACATGTATTTTAAATGTATTATGAAACCTTAAAATGAATTTTTGTGAACAAACAGTTAACGAAAAAAATATAGATATATTCTCACAGAAGGGATTCCAAGATGAATGAGAGCAGAGAGAGGAAACAAAGAAAACCCAGAAGATAGAGAACAAAAAGTATGAGAGAAAAATAAATCACCATTAAGTTTATTTATATGTGTGTATGTAATCTGAGAAATACTCACTTGTAAACTTACATATGCAAAGTATTAATTTAAGTAGGCCAAAGGTCCAGATATTGGACCTAACTTACTGACAAAATTATTGGCTAGAGTTACAGCACTTTCTCACATAAATAGATGTGCAGAAATCTGAGGGAAAAGTGCCAACATTATGCAAAAATAAAGCATAAAGTCAACACTGGCTGTTGGTTTTCTTATGCTAAATCAACTTAAAATGATACAGAAAGTGACTTAAAAATTAAATCTCCAGGGGTGGCTAGGTAGTGCAGTAAACAGAGCACTGACCCTGGAGCCAGGAGAATCTGAGTTCAAATTTGACCTCAGACACTTAACACTTACTAGTTGTGTGACCTTGGGCAATTCACTTAACTCCAACTGCCCTGCCTTCCCCTCTCCAAAAGGCAAAAAAATAAAAAAAATTAAATCTACTCTTTTCCCATATTCACTTAAAATTTTCTCCTTTCTACCTATCACTTTGTACTTTTCTGCCTATATAATCCCTTACACAGAATATGAAACATCATAAAAAGGTTTAAAAAATCATACATATAAGACTATTATGTTAAAAAATAAGGTGGTATTTGTATCCTGCTCTAAATGTATATATTTATTTCATGTTATAGCTGGCCATTCAACATTAACTTGTAAACTCTTAGGGCTTGTGAGTAGGGTCCAAAGGAATCCAGGATATACAGAGGACCTGAGTTGAAGTCCTGTCACTATCATTTATTAACTGTGTGATCTTTACAAGCCATTTAAGATCCCTGGGCTATAGTTTCTTCATCTACAACATGAGAGTTGCACTAGATGTCTTCTACAGTCCTTTCCACATCTCAATTCATAAAACTGTTTCTCAAAGTTAAATTTTACAAAGTGTCTAGTTTAATATCCAAATACAGCAGATACTATATAATATTTGTTTACTGATTTATCTAAGGTTCTAACTCTGAACTTGGGCTTATGAAATGAGCAATATTAACTCTCCATCTTGAAATGTTCTACAATAAGGAGAAGAGAACAGGCATTTATTAAGCACCTATTTTGTGCCAGTGGCAGCTAGATGGCACCATGGATAGAGCTTTGGGCCTGGAGTCAGGAAGACTCACTTTCCTGATTTCAAATCTGGCCTCAGACACTAGCTGTGTGACTCTGGGCAAGTCACTTAATAACCCTGTTTGCCTGAGTTTCTTCATCTGTAAACTTAGCTGGAGAAGGAATTGGCAAACCACTGCAGTATGATTGCCAAGAAAACCTCAAATGGGGTCCACAAAGAGTCAGATTTGACCTTCACAATAACCCTATGAAAAAGATGCTAATTTCATAGCTAAAGAAATTATGGTAGTCAGGGATTAAAATAATTGCCTAAGGTCATGTAGATAGTCTTAAGTTAAATTTGAACTCAGGTTTTTCTAACTCCCAGTCCAGCACTCTAACTACTATACCACCCAGCTGCCTCTAATAACTAAGAAGTTTCCAGATTTATAACTGATATTTCATGTTGTGATTTAAAGAATTTTTCGTGGTGGATTTTATTTCTTTGACATTTTAGATGTTGCTTCATTGACATTAATATTTTAGTGTTATTAAAGATTTTAATTTTAAAGAATCAAAAAAGTTTAGGGTTGAAAGGGAACTCAACAGTCACACTGCCTGGAGTCATATCTAAAAAAGAATCCTCATTATAAGGACTTTTAATCAGTGGGACACCATCACCTATATCCATTTATGGACAACTAAAATTTTAGGAAATTTTTTCTGATCTCAAGTCTAAATTTGACTTTTTACAACCTATACCCTTTGCTTCCAGAAAAAAAACAAACCAACCAAAAGACCTTCCAAATTCCTCTTCCACATTACAACCTTTAACACACAAAGATATCACATCTTCCTGTGAGTCTAAACATTTTCGAAAGCTTTCCTCATGACAAACTATCACCTTATCTATGTTCTTCTAAAACACTGACATCTAGAACTGTACACAATACTCCAACTATAGCCTGACCAGGACAGAGTAGAGCAGAACTATTACAACCTTATGCCTCTTTTAATATAGGCCAAGTTAGCATTGGTTTTTGTGGATGCCACATCATAATTCCAACTCCTAATTGGCCTGCAGTCCACTAAAACCCTCAGACCCCTTTTCTGACAAATTAGAGAATAAAATCTGCAAGCAGAAATAAGAGACTAATACCTGTTAAATATTTCTCTTCCCAATCTTCTGATATAAAAGTACTTTAAAATATAGTTTAATTATTTTTATTAAACTCTAAACAACTTAAATATTTTTATGAGCTACTTGGCAGCCATCATAGATTTACAGACTATGAAGTAGAAGCAACTTTTAAAGGTCATATACAAATAGAAGTCAAGTCATGCACAAAGAGATGAGATATACTGATATTGATAATTACATGATTTTCTCTTTCTTTTTTGTTTTTTTTGGGGGGCAACTGGGGTTAAGTAACTTGCCCAAGGTCACACGGCTAGGTTTTTGTTTGTGTGTGTTAAGTGTCTGAGGCCGGATCTGAACTCAGGTCCTTCTGACTCCAGGGCCAGCACTCTACTCACTGCACCACCTAGCCGCCCCATAATTACATGATTTTCGAACCAAATTTTATTTAATTAGAGTGATAACAAATTCTTTTAACTTCCATAAAGTTATATGTGTTGAGGAAGAAAAGGTCATCTCTAGCAAGATGCTGTTAATAAGTCATAAAGCCACAGGTGCTTAAAAATATAGTGCTTATATGAGTAGCCAATCTCAGTTTTCTATTTTTCACCTTTCTTTGAGCTCTTCTGCAATATTTGATGGATAACCTCCCCCATCCCTCCTCCTAGACACCCTTTCCTCCCTGAGTTTTCATTATACTTTTCCCTTGCTGGTTCTTTTCCTATTTGTCTGGGTGATATACTTCCATCTTCTTTGCAGGATCATAATCCATGGTCTCATCACTTTGCATGTATATAACCTAAAGCTCTTTCCCAGGCCCACTCCTTTCTCTCTAGATGAGCTCATCAGCATCTATAGGTCTATCATTTCTATGTAAACAATGACCAGAACTATATATTCTGCTCTAATCAATTTTGAATTTCCATACTCTGTCACCAACACCCTTATTGGACATCTCCAATTGGATGACCCACTGGCATGTCAAATTCAGCATATAAGAAAAGAACACATTTACCCCCTCATATTAATTCCTTTTCCTAATTTCCCTATTTCTGGGAAGATCAACCACCAGTATTTCCAGTTTCACAACCTTGGAATCATCCCCCCTCTCTCCTTTAATTCTCACATCCAATCAGCTACCAAATACTGTTTGTTCTACCTTGACAGTATCTCTCCAATCTGTCCCTTCCCTCCACTCAGAATACCCACCTACTTAGGCCCTTAATCACCTTTTGCCTATACTGCAGTAGGCTTCTAACTGGCCTTCTTACTTCAAATCTCTCCTATCTCCAATCTAACTTGAGTTTATTTTTTCCAAATAAATTGTACATTACTCTCTTTCAGGCTCCCTACATGCTAAACTAGCCATGTGTTCTTCTTAATTCACAATTTCCAATCTGCCTCTTAGAATCTTTAGTTACCTTCAAAGGCCAACTTAAATGCCTCCTCCAAAAGAAGTCTATCTCAATCCCCCAAATGCTAGTGAGTTTCTCCCAGAAATTATTTTTTACCATTCTGTAAATATTTTAGATTTACTTTTCTATATATGTTGTTTCCCTCCAATAAAATATAAGCACCTTGCTTTTGTTTTGGTCTTTATATCTTTATCACATTACAGTAATTGACACATTTAAATGCTTACTGAATGAGAAAATTATAAATATGAAAATTTATTTATGAAGGTTGTAAAAGTTGCAAGGTTTTGATACAAAGATGTTTACAACTGACATTTAAGTGATATTTTGGCATGACTTCTAATTATAACTAAGTATTCTGAAACTTATGAAATTTAAAGCCTGTCTTTGTTGCTACTATAGCTGAGATAGTTGTGGCCATTAGTGAATGTGCTTTACACTCCATGCTCTTGCAGAATAATCACTTGAAACTGTGCTAGAGTAAGGAAAAGATCACCTACTGTGGGATTGAAATGATCAAGATTGATTCTGTATCATTTTTTAATTGATCATATTTACAATTATTGATTTTGTCTTGTTACTGCTTAAGTCATGGTTCTTTGTCTCTCAACAGTTCAGAAATTCACCAGTGCTGTGATGATGAGTCAGGTTTAGAAATCCAGTTCCCCTGCTAATCACTGTTTTACTCTTGCCTCAAGGAAACCTTCTTTCCTTGAAAGATGCAGGTATGATACCTGCAAATCTGATCTAGCATCTATACACCACCAAGCTATCCTGGACTCAATGAACATTTCTTAGTCACAGGAAGGAAGGAGGGTATTGTTGCTAGTCACCCATTCCCAGTCCCCAGTCAATCATACTGATCTCACCATTCATGATGTCCAGCTCTTATAACCAATCATAACTTGTTCCCTCCCTCTGAAGTCCTGTTCTTTGTTCTATATTCCCCAAAACCTATAAAGGAGAAATGTCATTTTCATTCAGGGTCTTAGCTTTGCTAAGGAAGCTGAGATTCCATTTATTGGTAAATTTGGGCTTGATCATGCTCAGAACTTTGTGCCTCAGTTTACCTTAATTTTAACTGTTAAAGGATCAGTCTAGTAACTTGTTCTATTTTTAATTTTATAAGTATTCTCCCCACCCCCAACCTCCTCATCTAAAATTGGGAATTATGTTAGAAGCTATAAGTAGACAATAATGGAATCAGTCAACAATCCTCAATAACATGGAAGGAAACACTTTTGAGACATGTCCACAGATGACTGCTGTACTATTAGACAGGTCAGCACTCAAGCCACACTGTCATTTAGATAGTTCTTTGCTGTCCTCTACAAATTCCCATATATTAAAGCATAAAACAGGATATATTCCATTGGGGAAAGGTAGCAAGAGTGAGTGAACGTGGGGACAGCAAGTGAGGTAAAAGTTTATTTCAAATTTCTTCTCTCAGAAAGTCAAGGTAAGGGCAAAATTAGGTGATTTACTCTCTACTTTAAATTCATTCACTTCTTAATTCCATGATTTCATGTGATGAATAAATCAGTGTACTAAAAAGACAGCAGGACATTACTAGCATGAGATCTTCAAATTAATCTGTCCCCTTTTTAAAGGAAGAAAGCTTTTCAAGGCCAAAGCTATTAAAAATGTAGAGAATGCTATAGGAAGACTGTGAGAATACCTCACATTTTGATCTGTTATTTCCTGTCTAAATATAAAAAGGAATGATGGTGATGACTATATTTATACTTCTTTGGTAAGTGGAAAAAAAATCTAAGGGAAAGATAGACACTGAATGTCTCCCATTAAGCATGTATTAGGACCAATCAAAAGTCTAAGAAGAGGTTTTGAGGGAATCATTGTTAATTAAAAACAAAACACAAGACTATATTAGTGCATTTTAACTGATCATATATTTATACAATGATAAGGTATGGGCATTCAAAACACAAATAAATACACCGAAATAACTCCACAATATTTTGAAACATTTATTCAAGAATACATGTTTTTAGGCACCTTTATTGCTCTCTAAAGTGGTAGTTCTAACTTTATGTGATTTCAGTGCAATTTTAAGTTCTTCCTTTATAAGAACAGTATGAGAGCTTCTAAATAAAATTCAGCAAATAATGTTGGACAAAATATAGAACCCTGAAAAACCTAGAAATCTTACTTTGTTCCACTTCTAGATCTACTAATAAACTGAGAACAAATCATTTAACTTGTCTCTACACTTTAGTTTTGTCATTTGCAAAATGAAGAAAAAAATTTTCTACTATATACACCTTATAACGTTAACATAATGAAATCACCATGACTTTGAAAGTAAATATAGAAATACTATGTAAAGTACAATTATTATTAAATGTGTTATCACTACATAGTGGAGGGAACAATGGAGTTAGATGTGTTTAGGAGCTGACATCTTTATTGCATCAGTTGATCTTGACTGTTCTTTAACTGTTCCAATTAGCAAAATAGTACCTTTACTTAGGGTATTTCCTAGAGTGAACAGACAGAAGAAGCTTATCAGTGGGAGAGAGGAAGAACCTAAGAGATATGCAAGGGAGGAAATCCTCAAAGAGCAAAATTTAGTTAGAAATCTAGAAAGTTTGTGCATTATAGTCATAAAAACTAAATAAAAAGATTACTTTTATTAAACTGTCTCTTGCTTTCAAATTAAACAGGTCTAATTTCACTCATCAGGTTCAGGAGGGTATTCATTAAAATAAACATTAATAATTTTTAAATTCCTGCAATTTTTGTAGACACAATATTGGTTGTTTCCTATGTGAGATTCTGTCAAATGTTATCATTGATTAAAATCAGAAAGGGTCATCCGGTGACTCACCTATGATGAGACAGCAAATAGGGTTATCCATTTCCTACAGAAACCTTAAAACTTGGTTTTTGGACACCAAGCTACATTGCCCCAGTCATTATCTTGTTCCCTTAGATAACAATCCTGGGGGCAATGATCTTTTCCAAGAGAATTTGGTTTAAATTAATAAAGTGTGTTTTGTTAATGGTTCTTGATTTATTCTAACCCAATTGCTACTACACATGCCGAGTTTAGAAGATTCCAGGAAGAAGGATGCATTAAAGAATACATCAAGAAATAATGGAATTAAGTGGTAATGTGGTTTGAAGCCTGGGGGAAAAATGAGAGCAATGAGAAATGGTGCTGGAGGGATGAGGAGAACATCCCAAAAGAGGAGAGAAAGGAGATACCAAAAAGTAGCTGATTTTCATCTTGAGAATTTAAGGAATACCTCCAAATCCAATCCTACTCAAACACTAGGCACACCAAGCCTTCCTAGGCATCAGCCTGGTCTCATGGCGGGGAGGGACTCACACAAGTGTTGGAAACTACACTAGTCAGGAGCTAGGGGAGGAAAGATCCAGGAGGGTCCCGTCTAAAGGACCCTGGGGAGGCCAGAGGCTGGGGCTGAAAAAGATTCGGAGCCTGAGGGCAGTAAACGACCATAACTCACCCCTGAGACTCCGCTGATAGTGCCCCAGAGCCTCCTCCAGGGCAGAGTCCCCCAGAGCCTCCTCCAGGGCAGGGTTCCGCAGGGGCTCCACTGGGGCAGGGTCCCCCAAGGCCTTCGCCATGCAGTGACCCCGAGTCCGCAGACGCCCCTAGCAGAACCTCTGCAGTAGGCAACGGGCCGAAAGTCTCCCAGGTTCCAGACGTCGCTGTCAGAGGGGCGCATGGATAGTAGGATCTAGCTCGCGGAGCGCAGTCCACCCACGGTCCCCATGATGGATAGTGGAAGTTGTAGTCCGTCACCTTCACAAACTGCCGCTTTCTAGCTCCCAAAGAAGGCCCCGTACACTACAACTCCCAGGAGGCATCGCGCACAGGGAAGCGGCGGTTTGGCCTCCAAGCTCCCGTTGCCTAGGGACAGGTTGGTGGCTCCACCCTCCTTTTCCCTCAGACTACAACTTTCTCCCTTCCCCATCACATTTCTTAGGCAATCTGGACCACCTAACTATCAAAAAACAAGCTTCTGAAGACCTTTGCTCTATAAAGTTGTGAAATGCTCTTGATCCATAGGTTCCCACAGTTAAGCGAATGAAAAGATATGACTCCTTTTTTTTACGGCTTCATCTTCTATCACTACTACCAGAGGTATCCTTGACTGGAGAAAAAACTCTCAATCTCAACCTTTAAAGGTGTGTAGTTCGTGGAGACTACAAATCCTAGCATGCCAAGCGAACGGGCCTCTGTTGTTGAGTCGGCGCACTACCCCCTGGGATCTGTAGTCCGCGTTGGTTGCAGTCCGAGTTGATGACAGTAGTTTCTTCATTGTTTCTGCCAGTCCTAGGGGCACGCTTGCGCAGTGGGCTGCTGCGAAATCGTGTGGGTGGGACAACGACCCTCCAGGCAACTCCTTTTCATTGTCTGCCTTTGGCGCCTGCGCAGTAAGAGATAGCTGGATGAGGAGGAGGGGCAGAGCCCCCTCCCCGGCCTCTCCTGACGCGCCTGCGCAGTGGGCGGCCGCTCTCTGCCGTTACCGCTATGTGTGGGGCGTGTGTGGAATAACGTTATTGCCGAGCACGGGGAAGGGAACGGGGAGTCCGGGGGCGACGGCAGCGACGACGACTACGACGACGACTACGGCGACGGGTTGGCGGGGGGGACGGCGTGCGAGAGACTCACGAGACGCGACGCGCCCCGCCTCCCCCGTCCGGTCCCTCTCGCTATGGTGAGGGGTAAGTGATGCGCTCCGCTCAGCTGCTTGGCTTAGTGATGGTGATGCAGCCGCCGCTGCCGCCTCCCCTTCTCCAGATCCTCTTTCCGGAGAGCCCTTGGTGTGTGGCCGGGTTTTCTGGGTGGGGAGGAGTGCAGCTGGGAGAGGAAAGGGGGGGGGGTGCGGCTTTCCGGATGCTCCTCGCGCCGTGCCCCCCCTCCCCGCCCCGGGGGATTCGGCAGCCCCGCCCCCCGCCCCCCCATTCCCTCTGGGCTCCGCTGGGCTTTGCTACCCGGGGCGGCCTCCGAGGCTGCCGGCTGACTCCTCCTCCTGGAAATGTGCATTTATTCATTTTCTGTTCCCTGGCTTTGTGCCGCTCCTCCCACCGCCTTAGAGGAGGGGGCAAGGGGACAAATTGGCGGGCGGGCGGGCAGCAAAGAGCTGTTAAAGGCGGTGATACTAGATACGAGAAGGGGACGAGATTGGTGCTCGGACTGGATCTTTGAAAGAAATTGCTGCGTGTGTGTGTGTGTGTGTGTGTGTGTGTTGGGCGGGGCGGCACGGGGTGGGGGGAAGCTTCTGTAGGTTAAAGAAGGGGTATAGAAGACCTTCTGTCAAGCACACACTTGGCTGTGATTGCAGCCCGCCATCTATTTACCCCTTCCTAACCCAGAGGGAGGAGACAGTCTTCCTTGTCAATTTCATTGTCCCCAAGATGCTCTTGTTGGGTGTTGTAATGGTTTCTTCCATATTATGCCCGGGTATGGAATTGCAGGTTATGGGACTTATTTCTACATTACATAAGCATTTTACTACGTGTGTCCAGTCTTTATCCTGGATTTCTTTTCTTTGTTTTTCTAAAGCATGTAAGCCTCTGGAGGGCAGGGACTCATTATTTGAGTATCTGAAAGTATTGTGCCTAAAATAAAAGCTGCTTGATGAAATTAGGCTCCACCACGGCCCAACAATAAATAGTTTATGTGTGGGGAATGAACAGAATTGTTTTCTTTTGTTTTCCTGTTGTGTGGGTAATATACTGGTATTCCTTTTTTAAAAGAATTCTTTTGTTTTATTCCCAAATCAGTCATGCCAAAGGAGTACACTTGACTAGAAATATTTCTCTTTGCTGTTTTCGTGTTTGTTTTAATGAAAAATTACTGGATGATGGGGAACAGATAATATCTAGATAAAGTTTTTCATTATTTCATTCATAAATATTATTGTTTATAACTGTTCATAACAAATATTATTGTTTATAATACTGGTCTCATAGCAAATAGATGGAAAGGAAGGAAGGATAAAGCAGGATGAGGTACTGTGGAAGAAACCAAGAGAAAGGGGGAAATGATATTTTGGATTCACTATCTAGGGTTGTCACTCAATTATGAAAATGCCAAGTGGTTGAAGAACATATTTTAGCCATTATGTGAAAGCCAGGTTTGCAGTTATTGCTTTCCAACCTTGAAGATAATTGCCATGTACTAGAATTATAGACTCATTGAAGGGACCTTATCATGTACACACTCTTTCCATTTTGTAGATGAGGAAACCGGCTCAGGTGTATAGATACACACTGTTTCGTCTAAGATTTTTTGAGAAATTAGTGGCAGACTCCAGACTAGCATTTGGGAATTCTTTTTTCTGAGTTGTTGTTCTTTTTAGTTTTTTACCCCTTTACCCTAGTACTGTCTTTACAGAAGTTGAGCTGAATTTTTGATTTAATACAGAAAGGAATTCTGCAATGCATTTTTTATTGCAGTACAGTATACATTTCTTAGATTATTTTTCATAATCAGAATAATTGATAATTATTTTACATTTAAATCTTTTTTAATAGGAAGCCAAAATTCTAGACAGATGAAATTAGGTAAATAAGATTTACGTGTAGAAAAATGTGTTCTAGTCCTAAAGTGGACTTTTATCTGAAGATGATTTGTTTGTTATATATACTCAACTCCACTATAAGTAGTTGATCTTGATTCTCTATTACCTCCCCCCCCCCCCATCTATGATGTTTTTGGTTCAAACTCCAGTTCAAGGAAATTTGCTCTAACCAATGCCAATTAGCAATTGTTCTGTAACTAAATGTCTTAAGAGCATTGCCTGAGGCACTGTGAGATTAAATTACTTGCTTAGGTCACTCTGAACACCAGTCTAGAGTCATTGCTTCTCTATGGTAATATAATGGTTGCAATTTTAGCAACCATATTGAAAACATAAGAATCAAAAATAAATTAAACAATGTAGCTAATTTATCTCTGATTCAATAATAAAAATAACTAGCATTTATATAAGAGCTTTAAGGTTTCCAAAGCACTTTACATATGTTATTCAATTCTCTCAACAATTCTATGAAACAGTAACATTATTAATATAGGTAACTGAGACTGAGGTTTCATTGACTTACTCAGAATCAGATGGGTAACAAGCTTCTGAAGTAGGGAGGAGAAAGGAAAGTCCAGAGAGTGAGAAGTAGATTGGGGAATGGAATGAGCATAGCAGGAGTTCATGAACATCTGAGTCAGGCCCTCACCAATCAGAAGAGATGGATGATGAATGTCATTCAAGAACTCTACTTAGTAATTCGTTGAAAAATAAATACTAAAATATAGTAGGGCATTGAAATCTGTAAACTTTATGCATCTTATCAATCCCTGTTTCTGAATGTGTGTAGCTTATGATTTTTCCTGAGTAAATGCTTAAGATTTCATTGTAAGAAATTTCTGTGTAATTCTATATTCACAGTTTTATCACTTGGGAATTTTAGATTTTATTTCCTTGGAATTTGATAATTATCTCTTTGTTCCACTTTTAGTTTTATCCTGCTGAAAGGTACAACTTCTTAGCAGGATTCAACATGTTTATTAAATATACATGTTAATGTATAGAATTTTTCAAAATAATATCATGCTTATTGCTTTGCTTTATTTTGTGTGACTATTACTGACTTGGAGAGGTGCCTAGGAGTAATGAACTGAGTCAAGAAACTTGGTTTTGATTACTGACTGGGACTCTACTATTTGTGTGATCTTGAGCAAGGATATTGAGCTACCTGTTTAACAAAGTGGTTGTAAAGAAAGTGTTAGGCCCCAAAGCATTATATAAGTGAGCTATTAATATTCTTTTTATTTCATCTTTTAGAATTAGAATTGCTATAAATGAGATATCACAGCCACAAACTATTGTCACTTTAATCATATATTGGGAATTTAAAACTGATACTTGAGTTCTTGTTAATAGATTTATTTTTGTAACAAAAGTTTATTGAAATTATGAAATCATCTAAATTTTCTTTTTCTTTTTTTTAGCTTTTGGATGTTAGTAAATATTCATAGTTTACCATTTGCAAACTTTCTGGTTAACACAAACAACATGATATTTAATTTCTGATTTTTACTGTTTATCAAGTAAGTTGTCTTTCACAATTTACAAAAGAAAAAAATTAACACAAGACTAAAACAGTACATGGCTACTGATTGATGAGTAGATAAGTAGGCTAAATAGTACAATATTACAGATATTGCTAATACCCTTCAAATGAGAGGTCTTTTAAGGTTTAAAAAAAAGATATATGCTTGGATGGAACTGTGATCTCAGATATGAGTGGTCCTTCCAACAGCACAGATTTCAACGTATCCAGGTTTTCTCACACTGCAATTCTTGTTTGTGACTTTGTATGCCTACAGGCTGTCAATGTGCTCATCTTCTTTTCCAGATATAGATTTCTTTGATCATTTCATTTGATCTACTTCCCCTGTGCAGTTATTTGTTGGTAATATGAAGAAGCATTACTTAGACCTGTCTTGTGCATCTCCATTACTCTCTTAAGTAACTCCAAATGATTGTTCTTGGGAAATGGTGGTATTTGAAGATTCTCAATACTTTAACATCACCTGAAGGATATGGATGCTAGAAAATGAACCTTTGTTTCAGAGAGAAATTTGGGTTATAAAAAGTACTGTGCAAAATGCATTCTCTAGCCCATCGATAACCATTATATTGAATACTTACTGTGTCCTAAGCACTAAGTATTCAAAGAAAAAGCAAAAACATTTCCTGTCCCCTAGCATCTTACATTCTAATGGGAAAGAAATATGTATGTAAAATTCTTACAGAATAGGTAGAAGATAACCTCCTTTTCAGGAGACTGCAAAGGACTTTCTATAGAAGGCAGTATATGTTGAGTTTTGAAAGAAGCCACAATTCTAAGAGGAAAAGTTGAGGAGGGAGAGCATTCTAAACAAGAGAAATAGCCATTGAAAAAGGCCTGGAGACAGTAGAAGGAATGTCATATGTGACAAATGACAAAGGGGCAGTATGCTTGGACAATAGTGGATGCTAAAGGGAGTAGAGTATAAGAAGACTGGAAAGTCAGAAGAGAGGTTCTGAATGATTCTGTGGCCAGTTCATTGTAAGTCTACAGTGTCTCTGAAAGCTATCTACTCCAATGGGGCAAGATCTTTGGTTTTCAATGCTAGGATACCAGAATATGAAAATAGGCATTCTAAATTCACTTGATTTTTCGTGTATGGATAGTTAGACCAAACACTTTTGAGTAATTATAGACTTCATTTAGGGGACTGCAGCATTTTATGATATATTTAGTGTAATGTCATCTGTAAACAGAAATATATAGAGGAACTGCACCTTCCATTTTGGACTTCTTGTACAATATCATACATGACTCTAGCAAACACTTAGATAAAGCATATCACTCTCTCTTATACCTTGATTGATATTAGTAATCAGAGGGTTAAGCAGTTATTTCTCTTATATCATGTGTGATTTTGACATCATAAATAGTAAGAATCACTGAATAATATATAAAATTGTCATATAAAGATATTTATTATAAAATGTCATATTTGTTTTAATTCAAATAAATATGCTTTATTCATGTTTATCTTAATTATTCTCTTTATCTTTCACTTATACTTGTCCATAATTTTTAATGGAATTTTATTTTTTCCAATTATATGTAAAGATAGTTTTCAGTATTCACTTTTATAAAATTTTGAGTTCCAAATTTTTTTTCTCTCCCCTAACCCTTCCCAAAGCTGGTTAGCAATCTGATATAGGCTGTACATGTACGATCATATTAAACGTGTTTCTACATTAGCCATGTTATAAAAGAAGAATCAGAATGGAAGGGAAAAACCATGAGAAAGAGGGGGAAAAAAAGGGAAAATATTATGCTTCAATCTGCATTTAGACTCCATGATTCTTTCTTTGGATGTGGATAGCATTTTCTATTATGAGTCTTTTGGAGTTGCTTTAGATCACTGTATTGCTGAGAAAAACTAAGTCTGTCGAAGTTGATCACCGTACAGTGTTGTTGTCACTGTGTACAACGTTCTCTTGGTTCTGCTTGCTTTAATTAGCATCAGTTCATGTAAGTTTTTTCAGGTTTTTCTGAAGTTTGCTTGCTCATCATTTCTTATAGCACAACAGTATTCCATTACATTCATATACCACAACTTATTCAGCCATTTCCCATCTCTACATTATTGAGGCATCCCCTCAATTTCCAATTCTTTGCCTCGACGAAAAGAGCTGCTATAAATAATTTTTGTACATGTGGATCCTTTTCCCTTTTTTATGATTTCTTTAGGATACAGACCTAGTAGTGGTATCAAAAGGTATGCATAGTTTTGTAGCCCTTTGGTCATTGTTCCAAATTGCTCTCTAGAATGGTTGTATCAGTTCATAGCTCTACCAACAATGCATTATTCCAATTTTCTCACATCTCCAACATTTATCATTTTCCTGTTTTGTCATATTAGCCAACGTGGTAGGTGTGAGTGAGGTGGTACTTCAGAGTTGTTTTAATTTTCATTTTGATAATCAATAGTGATTTAGAGCATTTTTTCATATGACTAGAGATAGCTTTAATTTCTTTTCTTTTCTTTTTTTTTTTTTTTTTTGCTTTTTGGAGGGCAATTGGGGTTAAGTAACTTGCCCAAGGTCACATGGCTAGGTTTTTGTTTGTGTGTGCATTAAGTGTCTGAGGTTGGATCCAAATTCAGGTCCTTCTGACTTCAGAGCCAACGCTCTACTCACTGCGCCACCTAGCCGCCCCGATAGCTTTAATTTCTTTATCTGAAAACTGCCTATTCATGGCCTTTGACCATTTATCAATTGGAGAATGACTTGTATTTTTGTAAACTTGACTCAGTTCTCTATATATTTTAGAAATGAGGCCTTGGTGGGTAGAGCCAAGATGGTGGAGTAAAAGCAGGAAGTTGTTTGAGCTCCTGCTCGGACTACCTCCAATACCTGTGAATTATTCTAAACAAATTTTAGAGCTACGGAACCCACAAAGTGACAGAAACAAATCACCTGCTGAAGGCAGCCTGGCACACCAACAGGAAGGGTCTCTAGCACTAGGTTGGGAGCCAAGCACAGTTCAGTCTGAGCTGGGGGGCCCAGATAGGTAGGGGTAGACTTCATGAGAATGAATAACTGGCAGCTGTGGCAGTTTCTAGACTTCTCAACCCATAAATGCCAAAGAGAAAGTGAAAGGTCATTAGGGAACTTTGTTGGCACTGTGTGTGAGAAAAGTATGGTCTGACCACTGTCCTCTGGGCGACAGAAGTGGCAGTGACTCAGTGACTGCTGAGTAGCTGCTGCTGTGTGGCTACCTCTGGAGCTCCTGGCCTGCAGATCATAGGGGGATCAAGTGACCATTCAGAGAGTAATGGCTCTTGCTTTGACCTGCTTGGATCTGGGTCACAGTCTTGGGTGGTGGTTCTAGGGTGAGGATTGCTAGCATGCCAAAACTTATGGTGGCTGTGGAGAGAGTGCCCTCCTCATAGCTCTGACAATAGTTCTGACAACAGGTATAAAAACCCCAGAAATTTGAGACACAGCTCTTTTCACTCTATAAGCAGAGTTCTACCATGGCAAAGAGCTCAAAAGTAAAGTTATTGGCTGGCAAGATGAACAAACAGAGGAAGCGCAATCAGACCATAGAACCTTTTTGGGGACAAAGAGGATCAAAACATGGAACCAGAAGACAACAGAGTCAAAACTCCTGCATCAAGAAGACTCCAAGAAAAATAAGAACTGGTTGGAGACCATGAAGGAGCTCAAGAAGGATTTTGAAAACCAAGTAAGAAAAGTGGAGGAAAAATTGTGAAGAGAAATGAGAATGATACAGGAAACTCATGAAAAGCAAGTCAACAGCCTACTAAAGGAGACCCAGAAAAATAGTGAAAAAAATAAACATCTTAAAATAATAGACTGAGTCAAATGGCAAAAGAGGCCCACAAAGCCAGTGAGGAAAAGGATACATTAAAAATACATTAAAATTGCCCAGATGGAAAAGAAATTTCAAAAACTCACTGAAGAGAATAATGCCTTCAAAATTAGATTGGAGCAAATGGAAGCTAATGACTTTATGAGAAATCAAGATGTTATAAAACAGATCCAAACAAATGAAAAAATAGAAGGCAATGTGAAATATGTCATTGGAAAACTACTGACCTGGAAAATAGATCCAGGAGAGATAATTTAAAAATTATTGGATTACCTGAAAGCCATGATAAAAAAAAGAGCCTAAAATTCATCCTTCAAGAAATTCTTGGGGCGGCTAGGTGGAGTAAGAGCGCCGGTCCCGGAGTTGGGAGGACCCGGGGTCAGTTCTGGCCTCAGATACTTAACACACACAAAAAAATAACTGGCCGTGTAACCTTGGGCAAGTTACTTAACCCCAATTGCTTTAAAAAAAAAAAAGAACTTCTCAAGGAAGATTGCCCTGATATGCTATAACCAGAGGGCAAAATAAAAATTTACTGATACTAAAAGAATTTACTGATTGCTTCTTGAGAAAAATTCCCAAAAGAAAACTCCAAGGAATATTTTAGCCAAGTTCCAGAGTTCCCAGGTCAAGTAGAAAATAATACAAGCCGTGAGGAAGAAACAATTTGAATACTGTGGAAACACAATCAGGATAACACAAGGTCTGACAGCTTCTACACTGAGGGATTGAAAGGCTTGGAATATGATATTTCAGAGGTCAAAGGAGCTAGGATTAAAACCAAGAATCACCTGCCCAGCAAAACTGAGTAAAATACTTCAAGGGAAAATATGGATGTTCAGTGAAATAGAGGACTTTCAAGCATTCTTGATGGAAAAACCAGAGCTGAACAGAAATTTGACTTTCAGATACAAGAAGCAGGACAAGCATGAGAAGGTAAACAGGAAAAAGAAATCATAAGGAAATTATTAAAGTTGAACTATTTACTTTCCTACATGGAGAGGTGATAATTATAACTCTTGAGACTTTTCTTAGTATGAGGATAGTTGAAGGGAATATGTGTGTGTGTATGTATATATGTATATATATGTAGGTATATATGTGTATATATATGTAGGTATAGGAGGGTGTGTGTGTGTGTGTGTGTGTGTGTGTGTGTGTGTGTGTGTGTGTGTACATAGAGGGCCACATGATGAGTGTAATATGAAGGGATGATATCTAAAAAATAAAATTAAGAGGTGAGAGAGGAATATATTGGGAGGAGAAAGGGAGAGATAGAATAGAGTAAATGATCTCATATAAAAGAGGCAAGAGAAAACTGTTAAAATGGAGGGGAAGAGCAGAAAGGTGAAAGGGAATGGTCAACCTTACTCTCATTGAATTTGGTTTATGGAGGAGTAACATACACACTCAATTGGATATCTTACCCTACAGGGAAGTGGGGGGGTGGTGGCAAAAGAAGGGGGATGATAGGAAGGAGGGCAGATAGGGGGAGAGGGTAGTTAGAAGCAAACACTTTTGAAAAGGAACAGGGTCAAAGGAGAAAATAGAATAAGTGGGAGGCAGGATAGGATAGAGGGAAATAATAGTCTTTCACAGTATAACTACTATGGAAATGTTTTGTGTAACTACACATAAACAACCTATATCGAATTACTTATCTTCCCAGTGGGGGTGGGTAAGGAGAGAAGAAGGGAAAGAATCTGGAACTCAAAGTTTTAAAAACAAATGTTTAAAAAAATTATTTTTTACCTGCAATTGGGAAATAAGATATACAGGTAATGGGGTATAGAAATCCATCTAGTTGTACAAGAAAGTTAGGGGGAGGATGGGGGATGATATAAGAGAGAACAGATTGAGGGAAGAGGTATTCAGTAGGGCTGTGTTGGGGTAAGGGAGAGAGGGGGAGAAAATTTGTAACTCAGAATCTTGTGGAAATGAATGTTGAAAACTAAAAAGAAATAAAATAATTCAGAAAAAAAATAAAGGGGCGGCTAGGTGGCGCAGTGAATAGAGCACCGGCCCTGGAGTCAGAAGGACCTGAGTTCGGAGCCGGCCTCTGACACTTGATCCACACAAACAAAAACCTAACCGTGTAACCTTGGGCAAGTTACTTAACCCCAATTGCCCTAAAGGGGCGGCTAGGTGGCACAGTGAGTAAGAGCGAGGGCCTCAGAGTTGGGATGACCTGAGATCAGATCCGGCCTCAGAAAATGAGCACCCATGCATAAACAATGACTAGCCGTGTAACCTTGAGCAAGTTACTTAACCCCAATTGCTTTTAAAAATAAATAAATAAAAAATAAAAACAAAACTACAACAAAAAAAGAAATGAGGCCTTTAAGCAATAGTTAATTTTTGAGTATTTCTGTTAACCTGAAATGCCTTAAGATTGCTGAAGGACCAGTAAAGACATTGTTAATAATTTTTTTAAGGGACAAATAATACTTTCTTTTCCATCTTTTCTTTCCTACTGCAAAGGAGATTAGCTTTTGCACTGGAAATTAAAAACCAAAAAATGGCTTAAAGGGAGTGGATAGCCAAAATAAGTAATTGAATATTGAGGCAGTACTTTGTTGCCTTTGATGAATTAATTCAAATCACCTGATTTGATGACCCTATCCTTCTGTACTGAATTATATGAGATTGCTAAATCACTATTTTCAGTACCTCACTTGAAAGATCATGGAAAACCACAAAGGTGCTACAGGATTGAAGAAGGGTATTTGTCCCAATTTTCAGAAAAAGAACATAGTCTATAACTTGTAGGCCTGTGAACTTGACTTTGATTCCTGGGAAAATTATAAAATAGGTCAACAAAGAGATGATTATAAAGAGATGGTTATATAAAAGATAGGTCATGCCAGACTAAGTTTATTTACTTTTTTTAAAAAAACAAAACTACTAAATTGTTCAATCAGAGGATTTTTCTAAGTATAGTTTGTCTAGATTTTATCAAAGCTTTTCATAAAGTATTTCATACAATTTTTGTGGAAAAGATGGAGAGATGTGGACTAGGTCATAATAAAATTAGATAAATTCAGAACTGGTTGAGAGGCTAAACTCAAAATAGTTGTTATTGATCTAGTGTCAGCTTGACAGGATGTCTCCAGTAGTCCTAAGGGTTTATACCTGCCCTTGTGATTTTTTTTTGGCTTTTTAAAAAAAATAGTGATAAAGCCATAGATTATGATATGCTTATCAGATTCGAGGAAAACACAGAGAATAGATAGTTAACATAATGACAAACTTAGAATACAAAAAGATCTTAACCAGGTTCAAGTATTGGACTGAAGTTATAATAAAAGGAAATTAAAAAATGTGAAGTCTTACATGGGTACAAAAAATCAGTTTCCTAAATGCAGAAGAGGGAAATGCATGGTCAGATGGCAGTTTGAAAAAGATTTGGAGATTTTGAAGAATTGCAGACTCAATGTGCATCACCACTGTCATGTGACAGCCAAAAAAATCCTCTTGAGATCTTTGACTTTAAGAGAGATTTTGCTTCCAAGAAAAAGGAAGTGATAGTCCCTCTAGAATCTAGACTCTGGCCTAGTAAGGACATATTTGGAGTATTATGAGTAGTTCTGCGTGGCACAGTTTAAGGACTTTCATAAACTGAAGAGTAGTACACTAAGAAGATAATATGTAGGCCTTGAGTAAATAATACTTAAGGATAGATTGAAAAAAATGGAGACATTGAGCTCTGGGAGAAGATTCAGAAGTCACATGTAGCTGTCTTCAAGTATTTAAATAGATGTTATATAGGAAAAGAAATAGACATGTTCTGTTTGATCCCAGAAGGATGCACACATATAAGTTACAAAGATTTAAATTTGAACATGTCAGGGAGAACTTTTGTGAAGTTGAACTTTCCAAAAGCAGAGTGAACTATTTCAGAAGGTGATCATTTGTCCTTAATTGGAGGGCTTCAAGTAGAGTTTGAATGACCATATGTGGGGTATGTTTTAATAGACTTTTGGATATGAAGTTCTGGACAAGGCGTCTTCCAACTGTGAAATTCTGTGATTCTGAACTCTATGAATTAAAGAACTGAGAACATCATTACTGAACTTCCTGTAAGAAACTGTTCTTGGTTATCTTAAATGTTCGTGCCTTTCCTCCCAGATTAGTTCTAATCAACCCTGTGTATATCGTGTCTGCACGCAGTCTTTACATGTTATCTCTGTCATTAGGCTGTGAGCTCATTTAGGACAGGGATTAATTTTTCCTTTGTATTTTCAGTGTTTGGCACATTGTAGGTGATTAATAGATGCTCGTTGACTTATTGACTATACCATGAAAAATCTTACAGAACTTATTGTGAAATCTGTTTCAAATACTTAGAATAAATTCATGATCACCAGGATGACTTATAAAGAGCAGGGTTTTATAGATTGAAAGGAAGTTGATAAATATTATCTATGTTTACTTTATGATAGATGCTGCTTTCTGTTCATATGTTTGTCAACAAATAATAGTCAAGTCTACTATTAAGATTACCTTGAAATAGTAGATAATCCAAAACTCTCTTTTATTTGTCTTTGGAATGTAGTTTTTCCCAAAAATTTTATTTTATACTCAAACACCAGGACACAAATAGAGAATAGAAAAAAGAAACAAAAACATATCATAAACTTAAATATTGGAACTTAAATATAAAGTTAGAAAGAAATAAAAAGCATGTTATGTGCATAGCAGAACATAAGAGAGGATTCAAAATACATAACAAATTTTCATTTCAAGAAAGCTGGTATGATAAATAATACTCGTATTGAAAATTGTCCATCTTTTTTTGCTTCTTTTTGAGTTTTCTTTTGTTCTCTGCTGTGCACTTTTTTACTTTGTTCTTTTTTCCCCTCCCCCAGGCCCCCCAGAAGACCACAATAAAGTTTTGATGTTTCTCTATAGGTATAAATATATACTTACCTTCCCCTTCCCCCCCCCCCCCGGAGGGCTATAATAAAGTTTATATGTTTCTCCATAGCTGTAGATATATACATAGACATATACATACATATATAGACATATACATTTCCAAACCTATTCCACTCCTGATCTTGGTTTTTATGTATATGCATATGTCTTTGTTTCCTATCCCTTCTGCCTTCTCTACTTTATTTTTACCCACTACCTTGCCCTCCTGTGACTTGCCTATGCCCCTCCAAGTATCTCTCCCCTATCCTACCATTCCCATAAATCTAAATACCTTTCCATACCCCTATTTACCTATCTTCTCACCTTCCCCTCTAAAGATTCCTCCCTTATCCTCTCCCCCTAAAAAAGGATCCCTTATGATCAGTCTTTGTAATGTAACTTATATTTAAATTGGTTCTTGTATGTCGATTTGTCTATTAAGTTCAGGTTTTCATTTTTTTTTTAAACAAATTCTTAAAAATCTGAGAGTTTATCAATTGTCCTTTTTTTTTTTTCACTCAAGATAACTTTGCATGGTATGATATTTTTGGCCAGAGCCCCAGTTCTTTTGCTCTTTGATATGTTGTGTTGTGTTTCTGCTGTTAGGTCTTGTATAATTCTAATTGTGGCACCATCATATTTAAATTGTTTTAATCTTGATGCTTTTAATAGTTTTTCCTTGAGCTGGGGATTTCAGAATTTTTTTCGTGGGGGGGGGCAGTTGGGGTTAAGTGACATGCCCAAAGTCACATGGCTATTTTTTGTGTTAAGTGTCTGAGGCCAGAAGAAATTTTGGAATTTGACTATGATATTCCTATGAGTTTTCCTCAGAGGATCTCTTTTAAGTGGTGATTGATGATTTTTTTCTATTTCTACTTTCCCCCCTTGTTCTAATGCTTCAGGACAATTTTCTTTAATGATTTCTTGTATTATTGTATCAAGATTATTTTTTTGATCATAACTTTCAGTTATTCCAATTATTTTTGTTTTCTCTTCTTGATGTATTCTCCAAATCTGTTATTTTTCTTATGTTTCACTTTCTCTTCTATTTTTTCATTATTTGTATTTTGCTTAATCATTTCTTGATCTATTATAATGTCACTGGCTTCACTTTGCCCAATTCTAATTTTCAAGGTGTCATTTTCTTCCTTAAAATTCTGGATCTCCTTTTCTAGTTGGTTGACTTTCCTTTCATATCCTTCTTTTTTAGTTTTTTCCTCAATTTCTGTCATTCGATTTTTAAAGTCTTTAAGATCTTCTATAAATTCTTTTTGGGCAGGTAACCATTTAACATTACTGTTTGGGGGTTTCTTTACTTCAACTTCCTGCTCTGAAGATGAACCCCGGTCATCTGTATTCTCATAATAGGCTTCTATAGTTGGATTCTTTTTCCTTTGCCTGTGCAATTTTTTGGGGGGAGGTGATAGCTTATTTATTTTTAGTCACCTCTATCCCTAGGGTATGGGAAATGGTACCTCTTGCCTCAGATCTTTAGTTCTACCCTCTAGCCTGAAACCAAAATCAAATCTCCAGCCTCCTGTAAATGGCCAAGGCCAGGGGCTTTCAGCCTCATGGCTTCTGCACTCACCAGGTGTGTTTTGTTTCCTTCTCACCCCTGCTTTTCCTCTTTGTAGCACAGATGAGTTTAGCATTCCAGGTCAGCAGAGGTTCCCTTGATCTTCCTAGGCTCATACAGCCAACCCTCACTATGGGTGTGTGAGGTGCTTACTCTTCTCAAATTGTCCCAGAAGGCCCCAGTTATGCCCCTGTTCTTATTTATATCTGCCCACACTTCCTTCACCCTACGGTGCTATATTAACTCTTTTGTGGGGGAAGATCTTGAGAGCTTGGAATTTTCTGACCTATTCCCCCAAAATCCTCTCTGAAATGTGTTTTTATATTTGTTTTCAAATGTGGGGTTTTTCTGACCAGAGGATTCCTACTATAATAAAATCTCAACTAAATGGAACCCAACCATAACTTTTTTGTTGTTTTGTCTTTTTTTTTTCCATAATGTCTGACTTTTTGTGACCTTGTTTTGTGTTTCTTGGCAAAGACACCAAAGTGGATTGCCATTTCCTTTTCCAGCTCATTTTACAGATGAGGAAACTGAGGCAAACAGGGATAAGTAACTTGTCCAGGGTTACATGGCTAGGGTTAATGGTCTGAGGCCAGATTTTAACTCAGGAAGATGACTCAGGCCCAACACTCTATTCACTGTGCCATCCAGCTGCCCTATATAGAGTTCTCAATTAAGTAGAATTCTTTTCCTCTACTTTAGGAGAAAGAAGTATATGATAAACCAACTTATCACTGGGAATCTAATCAATGGGGAAACTTCCAAGATAATTTTCTGGATTCAGGACAGGTTCAGTGCATTATTTTTTACCTTTCACATATGCTGCACTATACAAACACAATTGCCTTTCAAAATGATAATGGGATCACAGAGTTAGAGTTGGAAGTGACCTTATCAACCATCCAATTCAATCCCCTAATATTACAGATAAAGACATAGCCCAAGAAGCAGAAAGATGACTGGCCTAAAGTAATTTGATAGAGCTGAGATTAGAATCAGGCATCTTCCAATCCCAAATACTTTAAGATCCCTAATAATTATAAGTTTGAAAGAATACTATCTTTGGAGTTAGATGATTTGGTTTCTAGTCATACAATGCTATTACACCTATATTAAAGTTAATTGTTAGTTTGAATAATGGGAAACTTGATTGTTTAAATTTTAAGTGATACCAAGTTGGATTAATATGAGCCACAATTCAATTAATTCGATAGCATGCAAGCTAGTCAAGGGTTTTAACCTTCCTCTCTGTCATCTGTCTGAACTTGCCTATTGTTGTATGGATATGATGTACTGCTACATACTATATTAAATAACAAGTATATTATTTTTTAATGTCACTTTTAAAAAATATTACAAAATAGAAAAAAGACAGAAAACTTCAGATAGAAACACTGACCATGAGAAAAAGAAGAGGCTTTTATTACATTAGAAAAAAATTTGATGTAATTGAATGACATGAAAGTGGTCATAGTAACTCTAAAATAGGATGAGATTGTGACAGCGCTGAATCTGTGGGTACAGAATATTATCAACACTCAGGTGAAATAAAAGAAAAAAGCATAGTTACATTGGTTTCCTGTGGTTTGTAAATGAACAAAAATGTTACAGTGATAGAAAAGGGAGACTCTTTTAGCCACATAGATTGAAAAAATTATAATAAAAATGTATTATGCTTAACAGAGTAGCCCTTCAGACAAAATCTTCATGTTTGTTTAAGGCAGTTTAAAAAAAAAAACTGGAAATGAAGTGGGTAGTGAAACAGGTGTTAGTTGGTTTGATCACTTTTAAAATTGAATTTATTTACGTAATGTTATAATTATAGAGAAGAGGTAAGTTAAGATTAGGGGGATGTGGAAGCTAAATATCCTGATGTTTTGAAGAAAATAAAGAAAGTAGATCAACAAATTTGTAATATAAATGAAAAAGGCTTTTTCTGGAAAAACTTTGCCTTCTAGAATTTACAATACTAAGAAAGAAAAAACTCCACCTGGATTTAAAGTAAGGTTTGCCTGACACTTTATCTGGAATGTAATGTAGAAGGGAATTTTAAATTAAGACCAGTGCAATCTTAGCATTTTTTTTTAAAGATATTGGTTGCCCTTGAAAAGGCTATAGCCATCAATTCCTTCAAATTCTTTGACAGTCAAATAAGAAGCATAGATGACTAAACCTATTATGGAAAACTAGTTTGGGGTTGGGTTTTTTTTTTTTTCCAATTCAGCAGTTAAAAAAAAATATTTCAAGGAAAAACGATACCATGTTTTAAAACTTCACTGATTTTTAGATAAAGTCCTAGTTCATTGAACTACACTTGGCTTATTGTGTGAGAATGGGAGCATGCAAATTCATCTAGATGAGGATAAAGCTTTCCAAACCATCCAGATTACGTATAAAGATTTGAAGAAAGGACAGTTCAGTCAATGAATGCTGCTAAAATATTTTAAACAATAATAATAATGTTTCATGTAACCACTATAGGCTTATCTTTAGGTATGCTATTAATTTTAAAAATTTGTACTATTTTAATTTGCTTTCTGTAAGTACTCTTACTTTGTTTATAATAAACTTGAATCAGATATTTCTCTTCATGTATGTGCTGTCAAAGCAAACATGGAATACATTTTTCTTCTCCCTTGCTGTTATAGTAATTAAAAGATTTTAGAAACTTACTTAAGAAAATTTTATTTAATGTTTTCAGGTTGAACCAATTATTTTACATATAACTTCAAATAGTAAATTTGACTAATTCTACTAGTTCATGGTATCATTTGCACTAATCAGGACCTAGCTATTATTAATGGAAATGTAAATTATTGTAACTTGTATGGACTTATCTAATTATCAGTAACAAGAATTTATTAAGTACCTAGTGTATGCCAGGCATTGTGCTAGGTAGTAGAGATGTAAAAAGTGAGACAGTCCTTGCCCAGTTCCTTTCATCAAGGACTATATTTGACCAAGGTGATGATAGGATGCATTAATATAGATCTGTGGGGGTAGCTAGGTGGAGCAGTGAGTAGAGCGTCAGCCCTGGAGTCAGAAGGTCCTGAGTTCAGATGCGGCCTCAGACACTTAACCCACACAAACAAAAACCTAGCCATGTGACCTTGGGCAAGTTACTTAACCCCAATTGCCCTTCAAAAGGCAAATACATATATATATGTGTGTGTATATATATATATATATATATATATATATACACACATGTATATATGTATAGATCTGTGATCTCTTCAACCTGACAACTTCTTCTAATAGTGTAGATCACAGCTCATCCACTCATTCGGTGAATATAGGGTTTTTTTTTTTTTATCTATGTCCTCATATAAATCTTCTGCAGGATACCTATCCAGCATACTTGGATCCTCGTTTTTAGGTGTCTTAACTTTGCATGGAAAAAAACTGGAGCAAATAGACCATTCACTGGCTCTCTTGTACCTTTGCTACACGACTAGCCTACTTTCTTTTCTGGTAATATATCTCTCATCCTATTGTTCTCCTACGCAATTTGGCATGAGATAGTAGATAGAGCACTGAACTGAAGAGTCAGAAAGAATTCTTCCTCAGACACATACTGAATATGTGACCCTGGACAAGCCCTTAACTTCTGTGTGCTTCAGTTCCCTCTACTATAAAAGGTCAAGAACAATAACACCTACCTCACAGAGTTGTTGGGAAGTTCAGTGAGATGATCCAGGTAAAGGCCCACATAGACGGATGCGCACTCACAGCCACCCTCGGCTTCTTCAGGATCTGTGGCTTAAAGCCATACAGAATCCTGGAAAGAATTGTGCCATTCCTATGCAAAAAGGATTTATTGAGCATCTACTTAGTGCCATGAGGTTCTGGGAATCCAATTAGTTTAGTTATAAAGGAGTCCTTAAAACACTCATGAGTTGTATAGTTCTAAGTATCATCATCCAAGTATCACAGATGAGGAAATATGTTTAGAGATGGATCTAGCATTTAAACCTAGGTTATTGTGTAATAGAAAGCCCGTTGTACTTGGAGTCAAAAAACCTGCTGTGTATCCTGTATCCATCTCCATAGATGCTTACTTACTCAATGTAAACAGATAATCCAGACCTTGGTTCTTAAAAATAGTATAGAAACAGATAATTGTTTGAGTAAGTACCCTACAGATTACTCAAAGGCATAGGTATAAAAAACCCCATGAAATTATTTATGTTTATTTATGATCTCAATAAATACTTAATGCTTTAATAAAAGCCAAACATAACTTACTAACATCTCACCAAAAGCACCATTAATGTACTTGTTAGTTCTGGTGAGGTCTCACCCTCTCTCTCTCCACCTCTTCCCTCACCCCTCTCTCCTCGGCAGAGTGATTTCTTTGAGGTATTTTAAAATCATCAGTCATCTTGAACAGTACTGGGGAGACACTTATTCTTTAGTGAGAACAGAGTTCATAAAAAACAAAACAGAACAGAACAAAACAACAACAACAACAAAAAACCCTCAAAGCCACCAAAACTCATCAGAACAGTGAATCTGACTTCATAGCACCCAGTGATTGAAAAGGTCAAGCTTATGGGTTAAGATCTCATGTACTTCTGAGAAAGCATTACTATAGTTAGTTTTCAGTTGGTAAGAAGACTAATATGTAAGAATCTTTAAGACCTCCTTACCTCTGGACTGTGCTGTCCTATCTGTATATGACTTTGATTTTTGTGCTTGGGTCTAGCACAGAGTAGGGAATAAACTAAATTCAGTGCAGCTACAATCCTAGATGAACTACCCCTTGTCAAAGCAGGTATTTACAGGTAGGCTAGCTTCAGAGATAGACTTTTATATGGCCACATTGCTGGTTGAGTTTGGGTAGAGAAAGTGGTTGTTTCCACACAGCTTAGTTCTGTGTAGATAGGTCTGGTCAAATCTTCTAACAACTTAGTATATTCTTCAAAAACAAGCTATATATAATAAGAGATTCCTGTTCCATATAAAATTCTCTTTTTCTTTTCTTGGTAAATGGAAAAAGTTCATGTTTATTGAAGTTTGTCAAGTTTCATAATAAAAAGAAAATTGCAAAAAATATCGTAAATTTTAGAAGACTAATTTCAAAATAAGCATCAATATAAACAGCCAGAATTTTTTTTCCAACTCATATAGGTTTGGAACAAATATCTTGGTATGAATCCAAACAAAGCACAGCTGTGGACTTGCTTTTATTTATTTATTTATCGACTATGCAGAGTTTCTGTTCTTTCCACTACGGAGGGTGGGAATAAAATAATTATTTTTTTTGGTAAGTGTACCATTTCTTCCTTTCAGTTTTGGATAAAAGGACATTTAATAGTGTTGTACTTTGAATCTTGTGGACTTTTTAAACATGAAGTAAGGAATTATAAGTTAGTAGCAAGTGTTTTGGTGCTTCAGGGATATCTCTTTTATATTACCACCTTCTATGAGATGACCCTCCAGCTACTCTATGTATCTTGCATGTGCTTAATTATTTGCATGTTGTCTGTCCTATTAGAATTTTATCTCCTTGAATAATGGTTCTGTTTATATCCAGTATAAACTAAGTATAGTGCATGACACATACATAGTAGGTGCATAATAAATGCTTTTTAGTTTCTCACTGACTTCTTATTCTCACTACTTGCCCAATTCCCTCTTCTCTATTCATACATGTCTTTAGATTATATCTTTTACATGAGTTTGTACTACACGTTTAGTATAAACTACAGTTTATACTACTATGCTTATCCTGGTTAACATCATACATCTGTCTATTGTTCTTTGGGTTACCTATGTTTATAATTTTTGCTTATGATGGGACAGTGAGTTAGGAGTTGCTTGTTGTTATTGAAGGGAAATCTAGGTCTCAGGGTCCAGATTGGAAGCTGTGGCAGAGGCAGGAAAGACCAGGGACTGATTCTCTCCTGTAGGAAGTTAAGGAGTCAGAAAAGGAAGAGGGTAAAGGAAAGTTTATATTCCTTATTCCTACTGGGCTGGGACAACATGAGTTCCTTTTCCCTACTCAAAGTTGACCATAGGTAGAAAAGTAAATGTATGCTAAAACTTTAAGGAAAGGAGAAGTACTTTTACAAAATTATTCTCCAGCAGGGCCCAAATACTGAGAAAGCTAAGGAACCTCTCTAACATAATATTTCAGTGTGCTTTAGTCCAAATCAGCTTGCTAGTCAAAACTATTGAGAGAACTGGGGTTCAACTAAGGTAGATTTGAGAAGGGAAGAATTGGAGGTCATCTTGGAGGATCGAGCATTCTAGAATAGAGTAGAAAAGGTTTGTAGAACACAGTAGGGGGACTTTTCAGTAGCTATCAGACGGCATGATAATACTGGGTTCCTTAGAGGTAAAGGAAGAAGGAAACACAAGAAGGCACAGAAACGGAAATGAGAGAGGATCAAAGACATACTGAGATTTTATACAAATAAAATTTTTATTTTTAAATGGCTAGATAAGCCTTCCATAAATATAGGGGAAATTTCTTTTTCATAACTGGGTATGTCTGTTTGTGAAAGGACAAATGAAACCTGCAAAATTGGAACTTTATTCCCATCAGCAGTTTTACTGTCAGATTTTTAAGTAAAATTCAATTTCTCAAAAAAAGGGGGAAGATGTTTCAAACTTCTTATAAAAGTTAGATACATGCAGGCAGTCACTACTTCCAGTTTCTTTGCAGTTTAGTCTTCCATATTTTATCTTGCCAAATGTCATCCTTTATTTCACTTTGTGACCATTTGAACTCACTCTGAGCATTTTTGTTGATGGCATATTATCTCAAACTGAACTGCAGACTATTTTTTCCTTTCTTTTTTTTTATTAAACAAATGCTTTATTAACTTCTGTTTTATATCATTCATTTCCACCAGATTTTGAGTTACAATTTTTTCCCCTGTTTTTCCCCTACCCACCCTCCCAGAATAGCAGTCCCACAAGATAGCGCTTCCTCCAATCTGCTCTCTCCCATATCTTCTCCCATACCCCCCTCAACTTTTCCATTAGAGCAAGGTGAATCTCTGTGCCCCAATGCCTGCACATCTTATCTCCCAATTACAAGCAAAAGAGTATTAATAATAGTATTTTTATATATTTGAAAAATTTAATTTTAAGACCTCGAATTTCATATCCATTCCCTTCCTCCCTTGTCACCCATTCCCTCTGGGAAGATAAGTAATTCAGTATATGTTGTACGTGTCTAGCTATGCAAAACATTACCATAGTAGATATATTGTACAAGGCTGCTTATAATTCCCTCCCACCCATCCCACCCCCCACCTGGTCCATTCCCTACTTGATCCTGTCCCTCTTCTATAGTGGGTACTTCCAACCTGCCCTCCCATCCACCATCCCCCCTCTTACCCCCTTCCCCCTATTCTGCTGCAGGTTGAGATATCCCATTTAGTATGTATGTCATTCTCTCCCTGAACCAAATTCAATGAGAATGTGGTTTTGCCTTTTTGCTTTCCTATTCTTCCCCTCCCTTGCAGCCACTTCCCCTTGCTTCTTCTACATGAGATAGTTTACCCTACCCTGTCTCTCCCCATCTCCTCTTGCCACTTTCCTCTCTCACCTCATAGTTCACCCCTTGAGTATCCTCCCTTCCCAACAAATTCAACCTATGCCCTCTATCCATGTATAACTGTAAATATATATACACACATTCACATATGTATTCATATGACCATACACCCTTCTTCCTTTATTTTCATACTGAGAAAGGTTTCATCAGTCACAGTTATTGTTTTTCCATGTAGGAATGTAAATAGGTCAACTTTGATAAGTTCCTTTTGATTTCTTTTCCCTGATTACCTTCTCAGGCATCTCTTGCTTCTTGTGTCTGGATGCCAAATTTTCTATTCAACTCTGGTTTTTTCCTCAAGAATGCTTGAAAGTCCTCTATGCCACTGAATGACCATATTTTCCCCTGAAACAAAATACTCAGTTTTGCTAGGTAGGTGACCCTTGGGTTCATTCCCAGTTCTTTTGCCCTCTGGAATATCATATTCCATGGCCTTCGATCCCTCAGTGTAGAAGCTGCCAGGTCCTGGGCTATTCTGATTGTGTTTCCACAATATTGAAATTGTTTCTTCCTGGCTGCTTGTAGTATTTTCTCCTTGATCTGGGGATTCTGGAATCTGGCTATAATATTTCTGGGAGTTTTCTTTTTGGGATCTTTTTCAGGAGGTGATCTGTGGATTCTTTTTTTTTTTTTTTAAAGCAATTGGGGTTAAGTAACTTGCTCAAGGTTACACGGTCTCGGGTCATCCAAACTCCGGGGCCGGCGCTCTTACTCACTGCGCCACCTAGCCGCCCCTTTAGGGCAATTGGGGTTAAGTAACTTGCCCAAGGTTACACGGCTAGGTTTTTGTTTGTGCAGATTAAGTGTCGGAGGCTGGCTCCGAACTCAGGTCCTTCTGATTCCAGGGCCGGCACTGTATTCACTGCGCCACCTAGCCGCCCCTGTGGATTCTTTTAACCTCTATTTTGCCCTCTGGATCTAAAACATCAGGGCAATTTTCCTTGAGAATTTCTTGAAGGGTGATTTCTAGGTTCTTTCTTTGATCATGGCTTTCAGGTAGTCCAATAATTTTTAAATTGTCTCTCCTGGATCTATTTTCCAGGTCAGTGGGTTTTCCCATGAGATATTTCACATTGCCTTCTAATCTTTCATTTGTTTGGATCTGCTTAACAGTATCTTGATTTCTCATAAAGTCATTAGCTTCCATTTGCTCCAGTCTGACTCTGAAGGAATGAATCTCCTCAGTGAACTTTTGAGATTCTTTTTCCATCTGGCAAATTGGGCTTTTTAAGGCATTCTTTTCCTCATTGCCCTTTTGGACCTCCTTTGCCATTTGAGTTAGTCTATTTTTTAAGGTGTTGTTTTCCTCAGTCAGGCTTTTGACCCTCATTTCATACTTTTCCTGCATCCTTCTCATTTCTCCTCCCAGTTTTTCCTCCACTTCTCTTATTTGATTTTTAAAGTCCTTCTTAAGGTCCTCTATGGCCTGTAACCCGCTCATATTTTCCTTTGGGGCTTTTGGAGCATGATTTCTGACCTCACAGTCCTCCTCCTGTTCTATGCTTCGATCCTCTTTGCCCCCACAAAATAGTCTAATGTTTTATTTTTCTGTTTAATTTGTTTCCTTTGCCTTGGCATGTTGCCACTTAATTACTTGACTTTTGGGCTTGTTGCCACAGTATGACTCTGCCACCAGACAGGGGAGTTTCCGTCCCGAACGTGTGGGGGGACAACTTCCATTTCTGGCAAGCTGGATATGCACCCCACAACCTCCCCCGCAGACCACAATCCAGATCCAGGGAGGTTAAAGAAAAGGTGATTACCCCACAAGACTGATCACTGGATCTCCCCATAGTTCGCAGGCCAGGAGCTGGAGTTGCCACTGAAAGCTACAAAATGGTGTGTCTCCTCAGCGGCTTCCTAGAAGCCGATGTGTTCCTCAAATACTGGTCCCAAAGTCCATATGGCACTAACCTCTCGCTTTGTCCTAGGCATGTCTGTGTTGATAATTCTGGAATCGCCACAGCTGCTAGTGTTCTGGGGTCCCTCCAGCCAGCTGCTGGCCCGGCCACCCTGAGGCTAAAACCGCGGCTCAAGCAGACCTGGGCTCGGCTCTCTGCGCTGCCAGCTCCCAGAGTGCTGCACTGGTCCTTCCTGCAGGGCTGCTAGGCTGTCCTCAGAGGAAGGTTAGCTTCTCTGTGTCGTTCTGTGGGTGCTGGGGCTCCAGAAGTTGTTCAGAGTCCCTTTTACATAGTTTGGAGGTGATCTGGTGGGAGAGTGCCTTGGACATTCTGTTTCTATTCTGCCATCTTGGCTCTGCCTCTATTTTTTTTTTTTTAAAGAATGATTCCTGGAATATTTAGAAGTCAAGGGGATTTTGGAGATCTTGTGATCTAACTCTTCCCTCTTCTCAGAGATACCTAAGGAAACTGCAGCCCAGAGAAGCAGTATGATTTGTCAATGGTCCCACCAGCAGCGGGCTTAGGAACCAGGTTTCAAACAAAAGACTTGAATCTTATATTCTTCCCACTATACATGATGCTTTCTATGAGCCCAGTCATAGTTCTAGGTACTGTGGGGCTTACAAAGGAAGAACTTTACAGTTCTTTTATGAAAATAAGACTCAAAGATATGAAGTAACCAGGGATGGCAGCAGAGAGACATTATGGGAGAAGTATTGGGTTTGGAGTCAGAGGCCCTGGGTTTCAATTCGGGCCCTGTTGCTCACTGCCTGTTGATCTCAAAAGGGTTCCGTTACTTCTCTTAGCCTTAGTTTCCCTTTTTTTTGAAGTAGGGAAATTGGATTAGTAGGCCTCTATCTTCCTTCTCTAAATCTGTAGACAATAATAAACAATGTATAATCTCACCTCAATTGACTTTGAGTACTTTGTGAATTGTAGTGATCTAATTAACGTTGAAAGATTCCAAACAGCGTAATTCTATATAAAATATTTTGGTATAATATAGGAATGCTTTGTGGGCACATCTGTTTACAACAGGGAAATTTATCTCAGACAAAAAAGGAGAGATCCATTCAAGCTTCAACGAACCTCTTTTTTTTCCTTGAGAAACTTAAAACACACCGTGTTTCTCCCTTTCTAAATTCAAAGAAAGAAAAGAAGGCGTAGTTTTTGTTAGTTATACATGTAATACTCTATACCTACAAAATTAATGCCTTATTCAGTTCTGTTTCCAGCGTGTTGTGTTTATATGCATATTTAGTAGTACATGGAGATTTCTTCTATGATCAATGTATATGCAACATTTATTTCCATTTTGTAACACTTAACAGTTTAGGTATTGTGTATTATTATAAAGGTTTGTGGTAGTTGAGGCTTGGCTTTTATGGGATAGGAATGATATATATATATATATATTATCTGATACTTAATCTTTCATAAACATAACTCACAATTGTGCCTTTTTTCTCAAGGGAAAATACAGTTCACTCTGAATCTACTTCACTATGGAACTTCCAAGACCACATTATATTGAACTACTTATGTGATATGGACACTTTATTGCTTACTCAGCAGAGAAGAGGGACTTGGCTGCACTAGTTTTGAATGTTTTCTTTAAATGTTAGAAGTAAGGATTACAATAGTGAGAAGAAATGATGAGCAAATTAGAGAAGCACATTTGACAGGTGCCCACAATGGCTCAGTGAATATGCTTGGGCCTTGTAAGTTAAAGTCTAGCTCTGGGGAAATTACTGTCTTTATTACCTTGGGGATCATAAATCATCTTTCCCCTACTTCCCACAACTATCACCCCCTCCATGCTTATAAACGCTAGGAAGAGAGATGACTGCCTGGATGGCTAGAGCTGTACTATTTAAGTGATGTTAAAGTTGCATCCTCCTCTCAGGTTCTGTTCCATGTTCCATTATGATATTGAGGTGACTGGATTCTCCAACTCTTTGCTAGTAAAGTACAAGTTCTAGCAGGTCCTACCAAACTAGAAAGGCTGTGAGTAGGGTTGAGGTGATGGATTTGTCTGTGATGTCACCAAATTCAAAGAAGCCATGCTGCCTGTTTTGAATCTATGTAATTGTATTATCATGTTATACATATGTCTCCATCTTCTTTACAAGAATATCATGAGGTACCTTATCAAAAGATTTCCTGGGGCAGCTAGGTGGCACAGTAAATAGAGCACCAGCCCCTGGAGTCAGGAGGACCTGAGTTAAAATACGGCCTCAGACACTTAACATTTACTAGCCTTGTGACCTTGGGCAAGTCACTTAACCCCAATTGCCCTGTCTTCCTCCCTTCCCCCCAAAAAAGCAAAAAATAATTTCCTGAAATATATTGAACTATATAATATTTCCCTCTTCTGCTGCTGACTTGGTAATCCTATTAAAAAAGGAAATGGAATTAGTTTGACATCACCTATTCTTGATAAAGCCATGTTGGCTCTTATTATCACCTTCTTGTCCTTTTTAGCTATTTACCAGCCATATTCTTAATGATCGTTTGTAGAATTTTCTCAGCAATAGAAGTCCAGCTCACTGACCTAGTTTTCAGATTCTGTTCTCTTCCCTTTTTTTTTGAAAATCAGGACATTTTTATTTCTCTGATCTTATACCTTTCTCATTTTCCATAATCTTTCATATATCTCTGACGGTGGCTCAACAATCTCTGCCAGTTCTTTCAGGATCTGAGGATGTAATTTATCTAGGCTTTATTTATGTCAAGTGCTTGTCTCTCCCCATTAGTCATTTTTCTTGTCTCTTTAGCAGCTTACAATTCACTTTCCTATGCACATCAAATAGAAACAAAATAATAATTTCACAGTACTTCCTTCTGTCTATTGTTATTAACCCTGGCATTCTCTTCTTTTTTTTCTTTTTTTTTTAAACAAATGCTTTATTAACTTCTGTTTTACATCATTCATTTCCACCAGATTTTGTGTTACAATCATTTTCCCCCCGTTATTCCCCTACCCAACCTCCCAGAATAGCAGTCCCACAAGATATCGCTTCCTCCAATCTGCTCTCTCCCATACCTTCTCCCATACCCCCTACGACTTTTCCGTTAGAGGAAGGTGAATCTTTGTGTCCCAATGCCTGCACATCTTATCTCCCAATTATAAGCAAAAGAGTATTAATAATAGTATTTATATATATTTGAAACATTTAATCTTAAGACCTCGAATTTCAGATCCATTTCCTTCCTCCCTTGTCACCCATTCGCTCTTGGGAGATAAGTAATTCAGTATATGTTGTACATGTCTAGCTATGCAAAACATTATCATAGTAGATATATTGTATAAGGCTGCTTATAATTCCCTCCCACTCATCCCCCCCCCCCACCTGGTCCATTCCCTACATGATCCTGTCCCTCTTCTATAGTGGGTACTTCTAACCTCCCCTCCCCCCAAGGATGCCCTCCCATCAATCATCCCTCCTCTCATCCCCCTTCCCCCTATTCTGCTGCAGGTTGAGATATCCCATTTAGTATGTATGCCATTCTCTCCCTGAACCAAATTCAATGAGAATGTGGATTTGCCTTTTTTTTCCCTTCCTATTCTCCCCCTCCCTTGCAACCACTTCCCCTTGCTTCTTCTACATGAGATAGTTTACCCTACCCTGTCTCTCCCCATCTCCTCTTGCCACTTTCCTCTCTCACCTCATAATTTCATCCCTTGAGTATTCTCCCTTCCCAACAAATTCAACCTATGCCCTCTATCCATATATAACTGTAACCATATACACACACATTCACATATGTATTCATATGACCACACACCCTTCTTCCATTATTTTCATAGTGAGAAAGATATCATCAGTCACAGTTATTGCTTTTCCATATAGGAATGTAAATAGTTCAACTTTGATAAGTTCCTTTTGATTTCTTTTCCCTGATCACCTTCTCAGGCATCTCTTGCTTCTTGTGTCTGGATGTCAAATTTTCTATTCAATTCTGGTTTTTTCCTCAAGAATGCTTGAAAGTCCTCTATTCCACTGAATGACCATATTTTCCCCTGAAACAAAATACTCAGTTTTGCTGGGTAGGTGACCCTTGGGTTCATTCTCAGTTCTTTTGCCCTCTGGAATATCATATTCCATGGCCTTCAATCCCTCAGTGTAGAAGCTGCCAGGTCCTGGGTTATTCTGATTGTGTTTCCACAGTATTGAAATTGTTTCTTCCTGGCTGCTTGTATTATTTTCTCCTTGATCTGGGGATTCTGGAACCTGGCTATAATATTTCTGGGAATTTTCTTTTTGGGATCTTTTTCAGGAGGTGATCTGTGGATTCTTTCAACCTCTATTTTGCCCTCTGGATCTAAAACATCAGGGCAGTTTTCCTTGAGAATTTCTTGAAGGGTGATTTCTAGGTTCTTTCTTTGATCATGGCTTTCAGGTAGTCCAATAATTTTTAAATTGTCTCTCCTGGATCTATTTTCCAGGTCAGTGGTTTTTCCCATGAGATATTTCACATTGCCTTCTAATCTTTCATTTGTTTGGATCTGCTTAACAGCATCTTGATTTCTCATAAAGTCATTAGCTTCCATTTGCTCCAGTCTAACTCTGAAGGAATGAATCTCCTCAGTGAACTTTTGAGATTCTTTTTCCATCTGGCAAATTCGACTTTTTAAGGCATTCTTCTCCTCATTGCCCTTTTGGGCCTCCTTTGCCATTTGAGTTAGTCTATTTTTTAAGGTGTTGTTTTCCTCAGTCAGGCTGTTGACCCTCATTTCATACTTTTCCTGCATCCTTCTCATTTCTCTTTCCAATTTTTCCTCCACTTCTCTTTATTTGATTTTTAAAGTCCTTCTTAAGGTCCTCTATGGCCTGCACCCTGCTCATGTTTTCCCCTGGGGCTTTTGGAGCAGGACTTCTGACCTCATAGTCCTTTTCCTGCTCTATGCCCCCAAAATAGGAGTCTAGGGTTGCATTTTTCTGTTTCCTTTGCCTTGGCATGTTGCTACTTGATTACCTGACTTTTGGGCTTGTTGCTGCACTATGGCTTTAAGGCCAGATAGAGGAATTTTCGTCCCGAACGTGTGGAGGGCAACTTCCATTTCTGGCAAGCTGTAAACCCACCCACGACTTCCACCCTAGATCACAATCCAGATCCAGGGAGGTTAAAGCAAGAGCGATTACCCTCCAAGACTGATCGCTGGATCTCCCTACAATTAATTGCAGGCCAGGAGCTGGAGCTGCCTCTGAAAACTACAAAATGGCGTGTCTCCTCAGTGGCTTCTAGCCCCCAGGGGAGGGAGCCGACGCATTCCCCCCAAAACAGGTCCCTTAGGACACTAACCTCTTACTTTGTCCTAGGCATGTCTATGTTGATAATTCTGGAGTCGCCGCAGCTGCTGGTGTTCTGGGGTTCCTCCAGCCGGCTGCTGGCCCTGCCGCCCTGGGGCTAAAACCTCGGCTCAGGCGGACCTGGGCTCCGCTCGGCTCTGCTTCCTGAGCTCTGCGAGTTGCGCGCTGCTGGCTCCCAGACCGCTGCGCTGGTCCTTCCTGCAGGGCTGCTGGGCTGTCCTCAGCAGGAGGTTAGCTTCTCTTTGTCGTTCTGTGGGTGCTGTGGCTCCAGAAGTTGTTCAGAGTCCCCTTTTACATAGTTTGGGGGGAATGTGGGGGCAGAGTGGCTTGGATGAGCTGTTTCTACTCCGCCATCTTGGCTCCGCCCCCCGGCATTCTCTTCTTGAATTTTGTTTGGGACATTAACATTCTTTTTGTATATTTCTCTCCATGTCATATATTATAAAAAAGCATTCTCAGTGATTCCAAGCTAGTGTTACAAAGGTATAGTCAATGTATCTGAATAGCATGAAAAGTGCAGACCAGCTCCTGGTCAGTGGCTCTCATACAGATTTAGGAAAACTCCAGAAGAAATTCTGATTAGATTTGTCCATCTAATAAAAAAAAATTACAGTGAGTCCTTTTTCTAGCCTATAGCAAGGAAAGGACTATGCACCAAGACAATGTAATGTGTTCCAGATGCAGTATAGAGGAACCTGACAAGGGTACCCGTTCGTAGCTCCCATGTTCTCTACCCAGTTCTAGGTCTCAGATCCCAGGTAGACTGAGGAAAGGAGCAATGCCTAAGGACAGCATTCCAGAGTGAGAAGTGATATTATGTCGTACATACTGAGCAAGTTCAGATGCTTGCAGCAACTATATGGCTCTGACTTTGGAAAAGGAATGGGCTACTAGCCCAGTCTATGATTTTCTGTGGACTAACCAGGGCAGGAGTTCCAGAACAAAGGGAAGCCTATAACTAGTTGCTAACTAATTTACTTACCATTTCTATTATTTGGGTTGCTGGGATTCTCTAAATAAATCAACATATCTGCACAAATAAATCATTTATTCTTTCTTTGACTGTTCTTTTTGCCTAATTTTTTTTCCATTTCTTATTACTATATCTAATGTGCTTTTAGAAGTATATCAAATAATAACATCCTAATATTGAAGCAACTGTATATTTCTAGTATAAATCCAACACGGTCATGGTATATGATATACTGATTTCAATGTTTCTATAACCTCTTTACTAACATTTCATTTAATATTTTACATCCCTATTCATTAGAGATATTGGTCTATAGTTTTCTTTTTCTGACTTCTCTATCTTTGGTTTAGGTGCAAAGTTATATTTGTTTCATAGTTTGGTAGGTTGGTATCTTTCCCTATTCTTGCAAACAATTTATGCAAAATTGAAATTAATTGTTCTTTGAATGAATGTTAGAATTCAAAAGTAAATCAATCTGTATTTCCTTTTTTAAAAAAAATAGTGGCTGACAATTCTTTTTTTTTCTTTCAGTTTTGTTGCAATTTCATCTTGTTCATTTTCTGTTGATTTGCTTTTCAGGTTTAGTAAAGTTTATCAAATTTGTTTATATTAATTTTTTTTGAAGAATCAACTTTTAATTTTCTTTATTACTTCTATATTCTTGAATTTATAGATTTTTTTTTCTACTTTTTATTTCATTATTTCCTCTTTTATACTAATTTTGGGCTTGGTAGCTTTCTGATTTTTAAAAAGTGCACCTTCACTTTGTTTTCCTCTACTTATCTATTTTGCTAATGTGTGTTTTTAGGCATTTTTTCCCCTGGGGACCACATTAGCTGCATACCAGAAATTTTGGTATGTTCCATCATTATTATTTTCTTTCACACAATTATTAATTGTTTTTACAGCAACAGTTGTTTCCAGGATTTATTTTTTGGCCCACTCATGTAGTATTTCATTGTTAAGTCTCTATTTTGATCTGTCTCCTGTTTATGCTCCTTTAATGGTGGTCCTTCACACACCTAGTAGGCATTTACTAGGTGCTTGTTGACTGACTTACTACTGAGTTACTTTGGGACACTTTCCATTCACTTTTGCAGTTTCTGGTGGGTGGAAAGTAGACATATTAATTAGATTTTCTTTATATTTGAAAGTCTTTCACCTGGTCACTTCCAGAATTTGTTGTTTATCATTAGAATTGTTGATTAGTTACTGTGTATCTTGGAGTTTATAGCATAAGATTTTTTTCTGGAAATAATCTGGATTCTTTAAATTTATATTTTGTTTTCTATATTCAGAAATTTGAGGTTTTCTTGTATGTTTTATTGCATTTTGGGGTTCAGGTTTTTTGACTTCTCATATTCTTTTCGGTAATCCATTAGCCCTTAAGTTGTCTCTATGCCTTCTATCTTTGAGAGCAATTTATTTTATTTATAAAAAGAATAAGATACTCCCAACTTCCATCTTTCAATTTGGGGTATTTTTACTGGTTGGCTCTCAAGCTTGGAATTCTCTCTTTCCTTCTTTCATCCTGTGGCTTCCTTCAAGTCCCAGTTAAAATTAGGAAGTTTTTCTTAGTCCGTCTTAATTCTGGTGCATTTCTTTGGTGATTATTTCCAAATGTGTCCTATATATACCTTGTTTGTACATAGTTATTTATCTGGTATCTCCACCATTAGAATGTGAGCTCTTCTATCATAAAAAAGGTGAAAGGACCCACATGTACAAAAATATTTATAGCAGTTCCTTTTGTGGTGGCCAAGAATTGGAAAATGAGGGGATGCCCATCAATTGGGGAATGACTAAACAAGTTATGGTATATGCACGTAATGGAATTTCCATGAGAAATGATGAGGAGGCAGACTTCAGAAAAACCTGGAAAGACTTACACGAACTGATACTGAGTGAAGTAAGCAGAACCAGGAGAACACTATAGTAATAATGACTTTGTGTGATGAGCAATTTTGTTAGACTTAGCTCTTCTCAGCAATGCAAGGATCCAAGACAGCTCCAAAAGATTCATGATGGAAATGCTGTCTACATTCAGAAAAAGAACTATGGATTCTGAATGCAGATTAAAGCATACTATTTACCCTCTTTTTTTTGTTGTTGTTGTTGTTCTTTCTTCTTTCTTGTGGTTTATCCCATTTGTTCTGAGTTTATAACATGACTAATGGGAAAATATGTTTAATATGTATGTATATGTAGAGCCTATATCAGATTGCATGCTGTTTTGACGGGGGGAGGATAAGGAGGTGGAGAAAATTTAGAACTCAAAATCTTATGGAAGTGGATGTTGAAAACTAAAAATAAATAAATTCAAGAAAAAAATGAATGTGAACTCTTCTGTAGCAAGCTGGAACTGTCTTACTTTTCTTTGTATTCCTAATTTTTAGTACAATACCTGGCACATAGTATTTGCTTAATAAGTTTTTATTGACTGATTGTTTATTGACTCTTTGCTTCTCTTCTATTTTTTCTGATTTAAAAAATATTTTATTTCATTGAATATTTTTCAATTACATTTTAAAAAGTTTTAACATTTCATTTTTTAAAATTTTGAGTTCTGAATTCTTTCCTTCCCTTACATCCTCTCCTATCCATTGAGAAGGCAAAGCAGTATGATATCAATCATATATGTGAAATCACATTTCCATATTAGCCATGTTGCAAAAGAAAACACAGACAAAAACAAAAATAAAGCAAATGAAAAAATATGCTTCAATCTCTACTCAGTTCATCAGTTCTTTCTCTGGTGATAAATAGTATTTTTCATCATGGGTCCTTTGGACTTATCTTGATCAGAGGAGCTAAGTCTTTCACATTTGATCATTGTTGTAGTATTGCTGTTATTGTATACAATGTTCTGGTTCTGCTCATGTCATTGCATCAATTCATATATTTTGTTTCTCAAAGATTGTCTTTAACTTCTATGTGTTTGTATTCCTAATCATTTTGTCTTATTTTTTCTTTTTGGAGAGACTGACTCCCTTTGATTCAAGTTTTTCTACTCAGCTAATTATTTCTGCAGGCCCTAAATTCTGTTTTTATTCTTCTTAATTCTCTCTTGAACTGTTCAGGGGCATCCTGCTCTGATTCGGTGGTGTCTTGCAAATCCATGAGGTCCTCTGCCTCAAAAGGTGTTGCTTTAATTTCCTTTGTCCTGTAATATTTATTCAGAGATGTTTGGACTCATTTAGAGATCTTCTCAACTGTGTAAATGTTTCTGCTTATTGTCAAGGTTTTTAACTGAGTTTTTCTTTCCTGAGATGTATGGTACTTTCAGGTTTTCCTTTTCGCTTTTCCTCTTAATGGTAGATCCTGGAGGCCTAGAGATGGAGGTATTAATTTTCACTAGCCTATCTCTGCCCCAGGTGATATCATGGAGGAAAGTAACTGAACTCAACTGCAATTTCTTTAAAATCCTGTGTATCCATATACATGCTAGCTCCCTCCAGCATTATCATGATCAACAAATAATAGTAATGACAATAATAAAATAGTATTTAATATTTAGAAAGAACTTTACAAATATCATCTGTTATCCTTTTAACAACTGTTAGATAAGTGGTAGCATTTTACACATTTTTCGTTTTACACAAGGAAACTGAGGCATAGAGGTTAGTTACTTGCCTAGGGTCATAATAGGTGTTTGAAGTTGGATTTAAACTCATCTAACTCCAAATCAGGGAAGGGGAGTAAAGAATAAAAGTCTACTGCTTACTGCCCCTGGGTGACATGGGGAAGGAACTGTGAAGGAAGGAACAGGGAATGCTAGGGAAGACTGCAGCAGATACAGGGAAATTGCCAAGGGGATCTCAGGGCGCAATCCTGTTTAGGAATATTAGGGGATAAATTCTTTACATATTAAAGAGGAATAAGAAACAAGTGACTTCTTAAAGAACTCTCACATCTTTAAGGGTTTCTGAGAAGGGTAAAAATGATAAGGGCCTGTGGGTCTCTTCTTTCTGGTTTAGTGATACTATGAAAAGACAGAAATGGGTGTGTCAGAGACTGTTCTGGTAGAAAAGAGGTAGAAGGGGAAAGGAACTTCACTGTCACATAATAGAACTAAATTAGCTTAATAGAGGTGCATTAGGTAGAGAATTACAAACATGGAGGAAAGAGTGGAAAGATGGCATTTGTGAAGCTCACATTTATCTGAACCATTTAAAGGAAGATTGAACACCATTACAGCCACACACACAAAAGGTTCAGTATAGAAATACATTAAACTCACAGGAGGGAAACAGAGAAAAGGTTTGCATCAGGGGAGTGGGAAAGGTATTTAAGTCGACTGTCAGAGAATGGAATATAAATTCAGAGGGGAATCTGGGAAAGAAGAGAAGAGCAGCAACAGAGAGAAAAGAAGCTGTTTTGTTTATTGATCATCAGTGTCAGGAAACCTTCCTCTGTTTTACCTCCTTATTTATAAAGTGGTGGGGCGGAGGGGAAGAGGAAAGGGAAAAATACAAGAAGACAGGATGTAATCATTATAACTGAACATAAATGTGACATAATACAGAAGAGGGAGCAAAATGGATTAGAAAAGAGAATTTGACATTGTTGTTTAAAAGAAACACTTGAAACACAAATATTCACCTTGAAGTAAAAAGAGGAATTAGAGATAAATCTATTGAACTCAACAGAGCAAGGGTAACAGTCATGATTTCAGAAAAAAAAAACTGAAAAAAAATTAAATAGGGAAATTAAATTATGCTTAAGGCCCTGTAGATAATGAATTTGTATCTATCCTTATAGTATATAGACTCTTAATAGAATAGCATTTAAATACTGTAGGGAACAGCTAAATAAGAGGGACGATAGTAAAATTATAGTAATGGAGGACCTCACTATATTGCTTTCAGACCTAGGCATATCTAACCAAAAGATAAACAAGAAAGAATAAAACTTTAAGAAAATCAGAAGTGAGCAATCTCTGACAAATAATAAATGGTAGGAAGGAATTTCCATGCATTTAAGATGTAAATGGAAATGTACATTAAATCTCTGTACGATCAAAGGGACATTATTGTATATTCACCTTTCGTCCAGGTAACTCATCTGCAGGTCCCTGACCAAGTCTGTGAATTGAATCCACAGTCCTCAAATGAAAAAGTGAGTTGCCACTCACTTTCATTCTTACTGCTTTCCCCTTAGCTTTAGGCTAGGTCTCTCAGGGACCACTCAGTTCATTCTAACCCAGGTTAGAGGTCAGACTGACGTATCTGCAGGCTGCCTCCTATCCTTGCTTCTTGTCCTGGTACATCTTCAGGATGGACATAACCTTGTTGGCCCTAACCCATTCACTGAGCCATAATCTCTGTGTGAGACTTCTTTTTTACTCTGAAGCAGCCTTTCTACAAGCACTCTTAAACTTTGTGTACATAGTACCAAAGTTTGCATAGGCTTCCATAATGTGACCTTTTTTTCCATACTCCAATGACTTCTGGTCATCTTTTTGTGTGGTTTCAGCTTTATAAAGGAGCTTATTTCTATTTCTCCTTGGTTTTCTTTGCCTTATCTGGATATTCACTTGGGTGTATATGGGAGATCTGATCCTTATTAATTTTTCATGTCTTCTTGACTGGAAGTACATATGAATATATATAGAATACATATATAGAGAGAATAATATAAATAAATGTATTTTGAAGTTTTACTTTGCAATCTTCAAATTGGCAGTGATGGTTCAGCAAAACTGAAAACAGGCAGTGTTGAACGTTCAATATACCAAAATATTCAGAATCACTCTTTGAAGTAGTAAACATCTAGTAACAAAATTGGTACCTATAGATTAAAGGTTGCCTCAAAAAACTAAGGTATATGAATGTAATAGAATATTATTGTACAGTAAATAGAGATGATAAGCTATGTTGGAAAGCCTCAGAAGAGTTGTATGGGATGGTGCAGAGTGAAATAAATAGAAGTTTAAAAATCCCCATTACAGTGACTATAGTAGAATAAATGAAAAGATTCCTAAAAAGAAAATGATGGCCTCAGAGATCAAATAATGAAACATCTGTCTCCTTACGGTAGATGAATGAGGGACTATCAGCAAAAAATGTTTTCTACATTGTCAGATGCACTCATTGCTTTCGTTTAGCTATGAATAATGAGGTAACATGTTTTAGGTTTTTTTTTTCCCATTGTTTTAGTTGATTCAGCACCTGTGATGATGATATGTAGAGGGAGTTGACAGTATAGAAACTCCCTCTCCCTATGCAGTTATAGCAAGGCTTCCAAATTTACAATGCTAGAGGATCACTCGGTATAATCAAAGGTTAAAAATTTTCTTTTTGGAACATGATATGGGTCTAAGATGGTTCTTGAAGCAGGGTCTTCCTGATTCTAAGACTGCCCTCTATTATCTACTATGTCAGCTATTCTTATACTTTAGTTAGGCTGAAAGCTTTTATTTTTATCATTCTGATATAGTCATTTGCAGTTTTCCCTTATAAGTGTCAGTGTAGTTACTCTTGACCTAAATCTTAATAGTATTTCATAATATTCAGATGTATGCACATTATAAACCATATTTAAATTGACTTTTTTCTCATGTAAAATTTGTCATGATTCTCCACTAATATCCCTGGGTTATGCATATCAAATGGATTGGGGATTTGCTAACAGTCCAATATGAGAGAAAAGACAGATGGAAAACTATCGAGCAGCTGCAGTAAGGAGTTTTTGAATGAAAGACTTAGAATTTCACATTGGTTGTCGGTAATAAGTTACATTGTTTCAGAGAATTAAGATCATAGATTAGCTTGTTATTTTCTTAAACTTAGTAACCTATTGTTTGGGTTAAACTAATTCTTTGTCATATGTAAATAATGCCTGATATTGTTTAGTTTTTTGTTTTTTGCTTTACTCTTGTAGAATGGTATCTTGTTTTATTTTGCCATTTCACAATATTTTATTATTTTGCAAATTCAAATAGAATAATATTTTCATGGAAAATGTATTGAGGATCTGTGAGAAGTGCCATTGTTGCACTCACCAACCCTTCAGTAAGCAAGTAGAATTTTATTTGTTTTTGTTTTAATTGTTTCAGATGTGTCACTTTTTTCTTGTTTCTTCTGTAGCCAATTATGAATAAATGATTGCATTCCATTTATCCAATGAAATTTTGTGATGCCTACATGACACCAATATTGTCTTGGCACTAATTCGTGTGACAACTATGAATTGCTATGACGTATACAAAAAACTTGTCCTGACTGTGTCAAGTATTTATTATTTGCCTACCTATTTGTTTTTAATGCCTTCTGTTTTGAATTGAGTTTCTCAAAAAATCTTTTGGTTTACTTGATTAGTATTAATTTAGTAACTTGTTTCATTTTCTCTCGACATAATCCAATTAAAGAAGCATGCATGCTACTGAGTACTACTTATTTGAATTCTGTTATATGTCTACTCACAGTGTTTTTGAGTAGGGACTACATATAGCTAAAAATATCTAAATGTGTTTTTCTTTGCCTCTCTCTGCAGGATGACGTAGCCTTGCCAGAGACTTAGAAGCTGAGCAGAAAATGAGCTTAACATCCTGGTTTTTGGTGAGCAGTGGAGGCACCCGCCACAGGCTGCCACGGGAAATGATTTTTGTTGGAAGAGATGACTGTGAGCTTATGTTGCAGGTAATTGCATCAGCCTTCATTCCATATGTGTCTACTTAAAATTTGGAGTTTTTACACAAGGTTGTTCTGTACTCCTTTTGAGAATTATAATGCTTTCAAGAAGTTACTTTAAGTTCTCACATATGTAGGGTATCCCGGAATCTTAGTATTGTTTTAAGCTTTAAAAGTTTAAAATCGCACTAAAACTTTTGAAACACCCCATATGTGTATATGAAAATGTATATATACATATTCAAATATATATGTATATCCACACACATATTTTTTAATTTTAGCTATTCAGTTTTAGGCAAATTCCTTTTAGTTCTCATTATCATACTAAAAGAAACACTCAGTTCTGGTACTGCTGAAGAAAAGTAAGTATTGGGTAAGAAATAATGTTTTTTTTTTCTTTTTCTTTTGTTGTAAAATAGACTAAATTGGATTTTTAAGAGTAGAAAGCATCATTTTGGATCAGGGTGACAATTCGAAGTAGCATTTTGAAATTAAGAGAGCACTAAGTAAAAAAAAAAGAATGTATTATCTTTTCTCTTTTGCTAACTCATTTTGTTCTTACATACATAGGTAAAACTGCATTTAAAAAATATGTATGATGGTTTAACTACTGTACTTAGTGCTTTTCATTATGGTGCTCCCCAATAACTTGATCAGCAAAATTTTAACTGAAGTGCTCATAGTGCTCTGGTGGTGACCCTGTTTGGACTACTTCTACTCAGTGGTTGTCCCCTCGCTCCTTCTTAAGGAATTGCTTCTGCCATATTTCCAAACTCTTCTTATCTTGGTTCCTTCCATTCTGTAATCATAACATATCTTTCCAGGGTTAGGCTCTCATAGCCTTCTAAGGTGACTGCTATTATGACAAATTCACTGACTAATGCGGTAACCATGGAAGGTGACAGGAGCTCCTCAAGGTCATCACTCTAGTTCCTAGACTGTACTTGTACATTATATTAAGTATTTTTTTGTAAGCAGTTATTTGGTCTTTTTGATGTGTTATAATTTATGTTTTTTTGTTTTTTGCAAGGAGGTTGAGAAGGAAGATCTTCACTTACCTTCTATATTTATCTTGTGTAGATGCATAGTTTTCTCCCCCAATAGAATATGAAATTCTTGGGAGCAGGAACTGTCATTTTTACCTTTGTTCGGATCTAGGCATTTAGCATAGTACCTGGAACGTAGTAAGCTCCTAAAAATGCTTATTTCCTGAATTCAAATCTGGGAACTTCAGGTAAGAGAATTTCTGTCAGCTCCAATCACTTGTACAATACAAATAAAGTTGTAAAAATCTTTCTTGCCTAGTGCAAAAGATAAACTGATTATATTCTGTAACAGAACATATGTATCTAGAATTTCAGTTTGGAATTTTGTAAAAGCATTTTCCCCAAAAGATCATTAACAGATAGTGATTAGATTCTATAATATTGTATTTTGAGTACGTTAAGGATTAAATAAGTTAGGTTTTGTGGCCTGTTTTAGATGTCTACTATTTCACATTCTTCTGTGGTCAGGTCTATGCATTAGATTATATATTCATTTGAAATCTGCCTTCATATAATTTCTGTTCATTCATCCTCATTCTGCTTTTTGGAAAGAGTAAGTCCTCTTTCAAATAAAAACCTTTTAGATATTTGAAGCTAATAATCAAACCTTCAGAAGTCTTCTATTTCTACACTAAACTTCAGTTTACAGATTCCTAACCATTCTCTTCACTCTCCTCAGGACACACTACCCCTTTGTTAGTGATCTTTTTAAATTGTGCCTTAAATTAAACACAATCCTCCCAAGATTGTATAGTTAAAGTTTTTAGCCTAAGGGCAAGACATATTTGTCCCCATTACATTTCATCTTATTTTCAGTTCCCTTTCTTTTGTCATCCTCCCTTCTTGGTTTGAATCCAAGAATGTCTCACCTCACAGAATGTAAGTCTCCTCAGTGTTCTTAGGCTTTGTTGGTGAAGTTTCAGTATTGGGGTTACTAAAAATCATTCATCTCTTTCTTTTCTCTATGTACTGGTTAAGAACCTCACCTTAATATAAGTAAATCCCAGATAAACATTTTGAATTTTCTTTATACATAGTATTCTTTTTGTCTCCAGTAGCTTTTTTGAGAATCACTACAAAGCACATTAATTCTTTCAGGTGATGATGACACTGTTTGCTGCTCTGCAGATATTAAGTGATATACTAATGGGAATTTTCCAACCTGCCCCTATCAGATAATTTCCTAGATTCATTAAGTAAAACATAATTGGGTACACATATGATTTTATAGCTGTATTTTTCTTCCTTTCATCTATTATCGTGGCCAAAAGGGTTCATCATCAAATATCCATTCTACTAGTGATATGCTATTTCTTTGTTCACTTAGCTAAGATGGTCCACAGAAAATAGAAAGATTCCATTTCCAACACTATATGAAGCTTCTCCAGAATGATAGAATCTACAGAGATGATCCTATCCTGGCATTGCCATAAAGAACCCCAGGTCACCTTCACACCATTGTGATTTCAAATTATCTTTCCTTTTTAAAGATTATTGTTAAATACTTATAATAATTACATCTCATAGCCCAACAAGCAACCTTTTATGTGAAAGGTGAGACATGCCTGGTATAGTGAATAGATAACAAACTTCACATTTAGGAAGGCCATTTTGGGCCACTGGGTTAGGCACTTAATCTTTGAGAAAACCAGTCAACACCTTTAAGACTACAAAACAGTTACTATTCTACATTGATAGAATTTCTTCACCAACAGTTCCTTATATCAATGAAATTACAACTCTGGACAGATAAAGACCAGCCCAAAAGAAGGGCACCTGCCCTCTAGGCATTGACTTTTAGCCTTGGAGAAGGGAAGAGACCCTTGTAACAAGTCCAGCATAAATCAGATTATTTTAGGAGGGAGCCAGCACTAACAAAGAGGATCAGAAAAGGTTGCCTGGTAGAGATCTGGCTCTTCTTCTGAGTTTCTAAGGTAGCATATAATAAGGAAATGCCTTCTAGGCATAAGGAAAGCCCATGCAAAACCTGGAAGGCAGAAAATGATTAAATTCAGGAATACTCAAATTGGCCACCTTGGTTGGATAGTAGAATCTATGCAGGGGAGTAAATGTGCATTAAATTTGGAAAAAGTCTGAAGCCAGATTGTGGAGGACTTGTAAATGTTGAACTAAATAGTTTGTGTTTTCCCTAGAAGCACTAGGAATACATTAAAGTTCCTTAAGCAGGGTAGTAGCTTAGTTAGACTTTAAAAATATGTCTTTTTGAATGAATAGAAATCAATAGCATTATAGTGTTTTTCTGTGAAATTGATTAGTGACAAGTATTCATTTACCATTCCTTTATTTGCACTCTTCTGGAAGTGCCTAGTACAAAAAATATCTTTTCCTATATATTGTAACAATTAAAAAAAAAGACTACACATAAGGTTCCACAACAGGAGTTCTCAGCACCAGTTAAATCACACATCCAGACCCTACTTCCCCTCCAGAAAAGTTATTGAACTTGCATGATTCTGTAGGAGTTAATTAATTTGGCTTAGTTATTTAGACCCCACCCCCAAAATCTTCTTGGCCTTTTCCTGATAGCAGCAGGCTGCTTTTAGCTCTGCCTTAGATACCAGTGTATGCTCTGAAAAGATCCATAATTAGATTGGCATTTTGGTCATCTGGTAGTCTAAACTGATGCAGAATATTAGGATAGTTCTATTTAGGAGTGAAGGATCGGTCTTGAATAAGCAAGTAAGAGAAAATTTTATATCAATAAATAGTATTTTCAGCATGTTTTTTCCTAGTGATTTTTTATCTTAATTGATCTATTTTTCAGTCATTTTTTGTGGTTGTTTCTCTAAATGGATTGCTTTGGCTTTTTAGTTTCACAGTGATTGTAAAGATTTTTGCAGATATGTAAATGCTGAATACATGTGGGTTTATGGAATAAGATTTGATGAATTTTAATTATTTTTAGATTTTTTAAAAAAATATTAAACTTCTTATAGCTTATCTGTACTTTAATTTGACGAAGGTTGTCAGAATGAAATGTGATTAATGTGGCTACATTCCTGTTATTATATAAGAGACAATTTTCTTCTGAAGTTTTGCCAAACTGATTTGCATTTGTGGTTGAATCGTCCTATTTGTAATATGATTAAAAACTCAGTTGGTAGTTACATCTAACTCTATGTATACCAATAAAATCTTCTTAGTACAACTAAGTGGCATTTTTGTCCATATGACTTTTAACTTAAATTTGTCTCCTCTGCTTGTTTTTCATCATATCTCTCGGCCTTAATCTGGCATGTACACTATTGCAGCAGAGAGACATGTGATCCATGCAATCTCTGTGCTCATATGATAGTCTGATTATAGAATTTTGCTGTTACTCAATAAACCCAGTGATTAAACTTATATTAACATCTGAATTTTTATTTTCTTCTTCCAAAACCGGCATTGTCTTGTTTAATGTGGAATATGTTGTAATTGGAAGGCAACAAGGTTAAAAAGAGAATGACAAAATAGAGATTCATGGATTTGATTTTCACATTTGCAACTTGTTAGGTGACCTTGGAAGCATTAGTTTGCTTCATTGTGCCTGTTTACTTCTCTATAGAAAAAGGTTAATAATATGTGTTCTTCAAAGGACTATACTTCAAAGGACACATCATATATAAATTAATCTTTTGAAGCCTTTTGAGAAAATGAAAAGTATTCTATTACTGAAGAGTATAATTGCTAAGTAAGAATTATTTTATTATTTCTGTGACCTTAAATTATCCTTATAATATGAAAATGATATTTTGTGAGACCTGCCTATGAGACTACAGTAGAGTGCAGGACATGGAGTCAGTAAGACTCATCTTTTTAAGTTGAAATCTGGCCTCAGACCTTTTTATTAGCTGTGTCACCCAGGGCAAGTCATTTAACCTAGTTTGCTTCAGTTTCCTCATCTGTAAAATGAGCTGGAGATGGAAATGGCAAACCATTCCAGTATCTCTGCCAAGAAAAACCCAAATGGGGTCACAAAGAGACAGACAGAACTGAAACAACTGAACAACAACATGGATTAAACTTTTAGAAATTTTCATATTAATAGAGTTCAAAGGTAGATTAATTGGCCTCATAAACTCTCTTCCAGCAGTAAGATTCTGTGATTCTATGAAAGTTAACCATTTGATACTGTGTAGTAGATTCCTACTTATTTGCATATAAATTTAGTTGAATTGTATTATAAAAAGAAAATTGTATCCAAATTATTCAGATTTTCTTTTTCTCATTTTAAAATTAGAATGAGGGAGTCCTAATAATTTTTAAAATTCTCTTTCCTAATGTTAAAGAACCGGCATCCTTATACTATAGCTCTTTTTGCATGTATACAATTGTGAGTATAATTATTTTAATTATTTCAGTTTTGCTAAGTGTCTAGGAAATACAGCAGTTGGTTGCTATGTAGGGTCGATGCCACTGGCTCTTACAATTCTACCTATCCCTTTTCAATCTTATTAAAGTAATCTACATGGACCCCGGCTAGACCAGTCTCCAGAGTTGATTTACAGGAATCTAGGCTAGCATCTAGATGTTTGCTAGGAGTTAAAAAGAATCATCTTTTTGAACAGCAGAGTAGTTTGATTCAAAAGTGAGTTTTAAATGCCTAGAGACTTCTTTAACTAGTTCTCTGGGTTGGCCTGACTGGTGTCTGTATTCACCAAGTAGTGGGAAAAGACCTGAGGCTATAAACTAAAAGTGCTTACAGTTGTGATGCAGTGAAGACTCCAAAGGAATATAGCTCAGGAAGATGCCAGAATGAGTGGTAGTCTCAACTTAGTGGAGAATACAGCTCACAGCCTAATGATGTTAGCCATTTCAGTGGCTCATGGGAGAGCAAACAGGATCAGCAAACATGAGGAAGAGCTCTGTCAGGGACACCATCTTAGCAGTGTGGTATGTTCTGGATTTGCGACCACTGGTGGTATAGTAACTTTTGTAACTGATGTATATGATGTAACTTTCTTGATATATTCTGCAGTGCTGCCTAGTGAAATGTTTTCCTTTGTATGAATGTGTCTATTATTTGCCTGGAAACATAAACATATTCCTGTAAACCCATATGCTATGAGTCTGAGTAAATGGCAAACTACAGTTAATAAAAAAATATTTATTTAACACTTAATATGTACCAGTCACTGTGTCAAGCTCCTGGAGAAGGTAGCTCTTGAGCTGAGTCTTAAAAGAAGCTCGGGCTTTTAGGCATCAGAAGGTGGGTGGTAGATCATAGCCAAGGCAAACGCATGGAGACAAGAGGATGGAGTGTTTTATGCAAGGAGTAGCATGTTGCGCAGTATGGCTAAATCTTAGAGTACGTGGAAAAGAGGAGAATGAGATTGGAAAAAGTATATTGGGGCCAAGTTATGAAAAGCTTTAAATATCAAAGAGAGAAGTTTATATTTTATCCTAGAGATATTGTGGACCACTAAGAATGGGTAGAAGGTAAGGAGGAGGGAAGTGTTCAGATCAGCACCTTAAAAAAATGAATTTCATAACTGTGGAGGAGTGAGCAGAGACTTGAAGGAAAGTGAAATAAATGGCTACTGCAGTAGTGTAGGCAAGAGCTAACAAAAGGCCTATAATAGAAGGGTGACAGTGTTAGTAGAGACAAGGGAATGGATCTGAGAAAAGTTAAATAAATTATAAGATTTGGCAACTGATTGGATATGTTATTGTTGTTGTTAAGTCGTTCAGTCATTTCCAACTCTTTGTGACTCCAAGGACCATATTGTTCAAAGATACTAGAGTGGTTTGCCTTTTCCTTCTCTAGTGGATTGAAGTGAACCAAGGCTAAGTGACTTGCCCAGGGTCTCATAGCTAGTGACTATTTGAACTCAGGTCTTCCTAACTCCAGGTCCAGCATTCTATCCACTGAGATACGATACCTAAGTGCTTCTTAAGCAATCAAGTTAAGTAACTTGGTCACATAGCTAGTGGTGTTTGAGGCCAGATTTGAACTCAGGTCTTCCTGACTCCAGGCCCAGCACATATGGAGAGCTAAAGAAAGGAGTTGAGCATGATTCCAAGGTTGAGAACTTGGCAAACAAAGGATAGTGGTGGCCTCTGTAGTAGTAGGGAAGTTTGAGAGGAGGTAGGTGGAGATAGAAGAAAAGATAATGAGTTCTTTTTTGTACATTTTTAGATGCTTATGGGAAATCAAGTTTGAAATGTCCATCAAGAGTTTAGATACAGAATCTGGAGTTCAGGAGAGAAAGTAGGGCTAAATAAATCTGAGAATCATTTGCACAGAAATTAGCGTTGAAACCGTGACAACTAGTGAAAAAATTCCAAGAAGGCATACAGTTGAAAAGAGAAGAGGACCCAAAATGAGCTTTTGGGGACACTCATAGTTAAGGGATTCTTACCTGGATGAAGACCTATCAAAAGAGAATGAGAAGCAGTTGTCAGGCTGGGAGAGTTCTAGGAGAGAGGAACGTCAAGAAAATGCAGAGAGGAGAAAATATTCCAGAGAAAGAAGTCAGCAATGCCAGAAGCTGCAGAGAGATCACTGAAGGCAATAATCAAGCAGAGGACCATTAGATTTGGCAATTAAAAAATCATTGGTAACTTTGGAGTGAGCAGTTTCAGTTGAATGATGAGGTCAGAAGCCAGGTTACAAAAAACTAATGGTCCTTGTTCTCAAGCTCACAGGGTAATTGGAGGGCAACGTGCAAACAACTGTGTGTAAACAGGTTATATATACAATAAATTTAGGATAGTCTTAGAGGGAAGGCATTAAGATTAAGGGAAGATTGGGAAAGACATCTTACAGAAAGTGAAACTTTAGGTAAGAATTGAAGTAAGCCAGGGAAGTTCAGAAGTGGAGATGAGGAGAGAGCATTATGGACATATTGAACTGCCAGTGAAAATGCAGGAGTCAGGATGTGGTACATTGTACAAGGAAGTCCCGTATCACAGAATCACAGAGTATGTGAAAGGCATAAAGAAAGGTAGGAAGGGTTGGGTTATAAAAGACTTTAGAAGCCAAACAGAGGATTTTCTTTTTTATTCTTGAGGTAATAGGAATTCACTGGAATTTGTTGAATAAAAGTATGATAGGCATTTTAGGAAGATCAGTTTTATAGCCTAGTGGAGGATAGACTAGAGTAGGGAGAGGTTATTACAATATCCAGCATTAAGCGATGAGGACGTCTACCACCATGGTAGCAGAATCAGATGAGAAAAGTTACAAAATTACATAAAATTGATGGGCCTTGACAAGAGACTGGATGATACCTAGGTTTCAAGCTTGGGTGTCTGGGAGGATGGTGGTACAATTGACAGTAGTAAGGAAGTTAGAGTGGAGTGTTTGGGGGGTGGGGAGGAAGATAAGGAGTATACTTTTAGACATTATTGAAAAGATATCCATATTGAGATGTCCAGTAGACAGTTGGAGATACAAGACAGAGGTTGGTAGAGATTGTAAAGCTAGACAAGTAGATCTGACTCATCTGCATAGACATGATAATTGAAACTTTGAGAGCTGACGAGGTCACTAATTGAAATACCAGAAATAGAAAAGAGAAACGGGTGCCTTGAGTCACCCAAGGGAAAGTGACTCTCATGGTTGACAAGCAGGACCAAGAAAGGAGACCGTAAAGGAGAGATCAGACAACTAGAAGATTATGGAGGAGGCTGTCTGCTAGAGAAGACAGGATGGAATGGGATCACCTGTATATGTAAAGAGTGTTTACCTTAGAAAGGAGAAGGGCCACCACTTCACGAAAAAGTGGATGAAGGAGATAGCTGTAGGAGATATTTGAGTGATGTAAGATGAACAGGGGAAAAGAGCAGTTCTGCTGATAGCTTCAGTTTTTCAGTGAAAGTTCTTAGCTCAGAGAGGGAGAAGGAGAGAAAGGTATAAGGAATTTTGGAGAAGGGATAGAAAGATTTAGAAAAACTGTTGTGGTGAGTGAATTGGTGGTATAAACTTGTAGTTGACCCAGTCAACATGGTTTTATGATTAATGGAAGCCAATAGTCAAATGAAATGGTAGGAAAATACCCTTAATTGTAAATGCAATCTTGTTTTGTATTTTGTTCAGTCATTTAACAGTCATGTCTGACTCTTTGTGACCCCATTTGGGGTTTTCTTGGCAAAAATACTAAAATGGTTTGCCATTTCCTTCTCCATTTCATTTTACAGATGAGGAAATGAGACAAATATGATTAAGGGACTTGCCTAGGGTCACACAGGTAGTAAGTGTCTGAGGTCAGATTTGAATGAAGAAAATGAGTCTTACTGATTTTAAGCTCAGTGCTCTGTCCACTGTGCCACCTAGCTATATTTAAGTAGTATCTTTTCTCTGAAATTGCACAGCACTTTGAAATACATGGGATAGCTTTAATTTTTATAAATTACGAAATGACCAGTAGTATTATTCCTTGTTTGAGAAATGGATTTTTAGTTGAATCATTTTAGTTATTGAATATTTCTAACATGTTGTAGAGCTTTATTGACTCAAGGAAAAGAATGAAAGGAAGCAGAATTGGCCAGTTTGAAAAAAATATTATTTCTTTTATTTTAGTATTTCAGCATGTAAACAGAAAGAATCATTGGTCCTAATTTTGAGGATGATAGTGCTTGGTGGCTTTTTAACTAGACCAAAACATAGGCTGACAGTTATAATTTTAGGGCTGCCATTACATTATATAATTGAAGCAAAGGTGCCTAAACATTATTTCTTTTTTTTTTTTTAAAGCAGTTGGGGTCAAGGTTACACGGCTAGTCATTATTTATGTGTGGGTGCTCATTTTCTGAGTCCGGATTTGATCTCAGGTCATCCCAACTCCGAGGCCGGAGCTCTTACTCACTGCACCACCTAGTCACCCCTTTAGGGCAATTGGGGTTAAGTAACTTGCCCAAGGTTACACGGCTAGGTTTTTTTGTTTGTGTGGATTAAGTGTCTGAGGCCGGCTCCGAACTCAGGTCCTTCTGACTCCAGGGCTGGTGCTCTATTCACTGCGCCACCTAGCCGCCCCTATATTATTTCTTTATTGAGTTCAATGGAATAGCATTCTTATAATGATGTGGTAGATTTCATATGAAATGCATAGATTAATTGTGAAGACTGCTTTTTACAATATGTCCCCTGTTACTACTATTTCTGTCTACTAGGCTAGTAGGGGAATTGAGTTTACACATCTGGAAATAAAATAGCCTTAAGACTTTTCAAGATAGGTATAAATAACCCACCCTTCCTACTCCCTCATTTTTTCTTGCCCTCTCAACAGAAGTGTGTGTGGGCAGGGTGTAGTCTGTGTTTTCATTTTCTGCTTAGTTTTCACACAGATGCTCAAACAAAATGATACCCCACATGTATTTGTATCATTAAAATAATTTAAAGTATACATCTCCAATGTGTATATATTTACTTATGTAAATTATGCATATATTCTGTTGTATTAATTATCATTTAATTTCTAAAACTTAAACAAAATAGAAATAAACATAAAAATGAAATATTTGATCATGGAATTAATAGGGAATCACTAAATTTGAGTAGGGAAGTAGTGTGACCTTAAGGAAAAATCACTTTAGCAGCTGTGTGGACGAAGGATTTCATATATATATGAATGTATGTGTGCATGTATATGTATATGTATGTGAATGTGTATATATGTGTATATGTATATATATATATATATATATATATATATATATATATATATATACACATATATATTTGCACTTTGAACCAATTTAGATGTGAATGAGGTTCAAGCATTGTTTGCCCCCTCAATATCATCTGCTCCTCCCCTGGAAAAGCTCTTCATTGCATGCCTCTTTCATTTGAGATAATTTTCATTTTTCTTTGTCTCTTTTCCCAGGGCGTACCTCTTTCTTACTTTTTTTTTCTCTTCATCCCAACATATGCGACCCGTTCCCATATCTTCTTTCTATATTGAATCCATCCAACTGCCCTAATGATGATAAAGTCTATAGATGTTACACATATCATCTTCCCATATAGAAAGGCAAACAATTTTTTTTAAATGCTTTATTAACTTCTGGTTTACATCATTCATTTCCGCCAAATTTTGAGTTACAGTTTTTTCCCCATTTTTCCCCTACCCACCATCCCAAAATAGTGGTCCCAAAAGATATCCCCTCCTCTAATCTGCTCTCTCCCATATCTTCTCCCATACCCCCTTCAACTTTTCCAGTAGGGCATGGTGGATCTCTGTGCCCCAATACCTGTATATCTTATTTCCCAATTACATGTAAAATAGTATTAATAATAGTATTTATATATTTTAAACATTTGATTTTAAAACTTTGAATTTTTCCCTTCCTCTCTTGTCACCCACCCTTACTGGGAAGATAAGCAATTCAATATATTTTGTACATGTGTAGCTATGCAAAACATTACTATAGTAGATATATTGTAAAAGACTGACTACATTTCCCTCCCTCCTATCCCACCTCCCACCTGGTCCACTGCCCACTTTGATCCTATCCCCTTTCAAAAGTGGGTGCTTCCAACTTCCCTCTCCCCCAGCCTGCCCTCACTTCCATCATCCCCCCCTCTCATCCCCTTACCACCTACTCTGCTGTAGGGTGAGATATCTTATTTAGCATGTATGTCATTCTCTCCCTGAGCCAAATTCAATGAGGATAACATTTTGCCTTTTTGCCTTTCTATTCTTCCCCTCCATTGTAGCCACTTTCCCTTGCCTCTTCCATATGGGATAGTTTACCCCATTCTGTCTCTCCCCATCTCCTCTCGTTATATTCCTCTCTCACCTCTTAATTTCACCTTTTAAGTATCATCCCTTTCTATTAAATTGGTCCTGTGCCCTCTATCTATGTATACCTGTAAACATATATACACACATTCACATATGTATTCATATGCTCATATACCCTTCTTCAACTATTTTCATACTGAGAAAAGTTTCATCAGTTACAATAATCATTTTTCCATGGAGGAATATAAATAGTTCAACTTCGATAAGTTCCTTCTGATTTCTTTTCCCTGTTTACCTTCTCAAGCTTCTCTTGATTCTTTTATCTGAATGTCAGATTTTCTATTCAACTGTGGTTTTTTCATCAAGAATTCCTGAAAGTCCTCTATTCCACTGAATGACCATATTTTCCCCTGAAATATGTTACTCAGTTTTGCTGGGTAGGTGATTCTTGGTTTTAATCCCAGCTCCTTTGCCCTCCAGAATATCATATTCTAAGCCCTTCAGCCCCTCAGCATAGAAGCTACCAGATCCTGTGTTATCATGATTATGTTTCCACAATATTCAAATTGCTTCTTCCTGGCTTCTTACAATATTCTCTCCTTGATCTGGGAATTCTGGAACCTTGCTATAATATTCCTAGGAGTTTTCTTTGGAGGATCTTTTTCAAGAGGCGATCAGTGAATTATTTCAATTTCTATTTTGCACTATGGTTCTAGAATATCAGGGCAATTCTCCTTGAAAATTTCTTGAAGGATGATTTCTAGCTTCTTTCTTTGATCATGGCTTTTAGGTAGTCCAATAATTTTTAAATTCTTTCTCCTGGATCTATTTTCCAGGTCAGTGGTTTTTCCCATGAGATATTTCACATTGCCTTCTATTCTTTCATTTGTTTGGATCTGTTTAACAGCATCTTGATTTCTCATAAAGTCACTAGCTTCCATTTGCTCAAATCTAATTCTGAGGGAATGATTCTCCTCAGTGAGCTTTTGAGATTCTTTTTCCATCTGGCAAATTTGGCTTTTTAAGGCATTCTTCTCCTCATTGCTTTTTTTTTTTTTTTGAGCCTCTTTTGCCATTTGAGTTAGTCTATTTTTAAGGTGGTATTATTTTCCTCAGTCAGGCTGTTGACTCTCATTTCATACTTTTCCTGCATCCTTCTCATTTCTCTTCCCAATCAGTACTGCTTCTCAGGGCCCCTATTCCCATGGGACCAGAAATGATACTGTTCTTCAGGTTCCCTGATCCATTGAAACCAAAAGAGGTATACTGTCCCTCAGGGCTTCCTTCCACTCCCTCTTGAGTGGAAAGTGCTCCTCTCTTACCCTTGAACTATAACTCAGAAGTAGGTTTAGGCAATGGAGTAGCCAAACAGTGTTTTGTCCTGTGTCCAGGGCTGCCACAAGGGTTCTGACCAGGTCTCCTTACCGATTTTGGCTTGAAAGCTCCTGCAGCTCCACCTAGTTCCACCACTGGTCTTTCATCCATGTGGGCTTCTCATCAACCTTCACTCCTCTGTCACAGATTTCTCTTTCTAAACCTTTGGTTATGTTGGGCTAGAAGAATGTTTCACTCTGACTATATGTTGGCTCTGCCACTTCAGAATTCAATTTGACATATTATTTTAAAGTTGTTTGGAGGAGAATATTAGGACAGCATATTGTAGTACTTTCTCTACTCACCCTCTGGTTCCTCTGTTGGAATCTAACTTACTATTTACCGACCTAAAGCAGAATGCTTCTCTGTCAGGCTTAGGCAAATGCTATATTCAGAAGGTGAACAAGGGATACAGGGAGTATATGGGGTGTGATGGAATAGTTTTCCTAGTGGCATTGGTATAGTTATTGTTGTCAGAATGAGGATATTGAGAACTTGCATATCAGTGAGAAGGAGGCAAAGCTGAGAGAATGTAAAGGGCTATGAAGAGGATCAGGATATGAGGTGGAGCAGAGACCAGTTCCATGACTTGCTATCATGGCAGTGGTAGGATATAATCCATTTCCCCACCCCCTTATTGGTTGATCTTATATCCATTGGAGTCAAGCTGCAGACAAACCCCACTATGGAGACCACTGATTTAAAGTAATGCAAATGGGAGAGTTTGGGACCCCCAGTTCTGATTATGGAATATATTTATTTCTTCTGAATTCATGAAACCATTCCTTTTGAAAAGGTAAGTTGCCCTTAAAAAAATCATTTTTCTACTGTTGCTATACCTTTTTTCCCTTACCTTAATTTTAATTTCCCTGGGTACAGTGATTCTGAAGATGAAAATCTCTGAATTTATTCTCTCTAAGCCATCTAATGGCATCTGAAAAGATTCACTTTTTTTTTTTCATTTTAGAATGAAATGTTTACTGTGGTCCTTTTTAAAGCTGAAAGATTGTCACAAAGTGTTCCCTAATTGAAGACAAAGATACCTTCATTTTCAGTCCTATATCACTCTTATTTTGGAAATTAATTATTTTGAAATTAATTTATTTTATTTTTCAACATTTGCTTTTATAGGATTTTGAGTTCTAAACTTTTTCTCCCTCCCCAAGATAGCATGCATCTGATATAGGCTATACAAGTGTGATTATATTAAACATATTTCCACATTAGTCATTTTGTGAAAGAAGAATCAGAACAAAAAGGAAAAACCATGAGAAAGAAAAAACAAAAAAGAGAAAATAGTATGCTTTGATCTGCATTGAGACTCCATAGTTCTTTCTCTGGATTTGGACAGCATTTTCCATCAAGAGTCTTTTGGAATTGTCTTAGAATATCATTGCATTCCTCACAGGAGTGAAGTCTAACAAAGTTGGTCATTGCTCATTGTTGCTGTTACTGTGTACAGTGTTCTCCTGGTTCTGCTCTCTTCACTTAGCATCACTTCATGCAAGTCTTTCCAGATTTTTATGAAGTCAGGCTGCTCACCATTTCTTATGGAACAATGGTATTCCATTACATTCATATACCACAACTTGTTAAGCCATTCCACAACTGATGCACATCCCCTCAGTTTCCAATTCTTGACACCGCAAAAAAAGTCGCTATAAATATTTTTGTACATGTGGGTCCTTTTCCCTTTTTTATGGTTTCTTTGGGATACAGACCTGGTAGTGGTATTGCTAGATCAAAGGGTATGCACAGTTTTGTAGCCCTTTGGGCATAATTCCAAATTGCTCTCCAGATCAGTTCACAACTCCTCCAACAATGTGTTAGTGTTCCATTTTGCCCATATCTTCTCCAACATTTATTATTTTCCTGTTTTGTCATGCTAGCCAATCTGATAGTTGTGATGTGGTACTTCAGAGTTCTTTTAATTTGCATTTCTCTAATCAATAGTGATTTAGACCATTTTTTCATAGATTGCTTTAATTTCTTTATCTGAAAACTGCCTATTCATATCCTTTGGCCATTTATCAATTGGAGAATTATTTGTATTATAGATTCGACTCATTTCTCTATATATTTTAGAAATGAGGTCTTTATCAGTGATACTGGCTATAAAAATTGTTTCCCAGCTTTCTGCTTCCTTTCTAATCTTGGTTATATTACCTTAGTTTGTACAAAAACTTTTTCAATTTAATTTAATCAAAAGTATCCATTTTGTATTATTGCATAATGTTCTCTATTTCTTATTTGGTCTTAAATTCTTCTTTTCTCCACCAATCTGACAAGTAAACTATTCCTTGCTCTCCTAATTTACTTATAATTTCACCCTTTATGTTTATGTTTAGATCGTGTACCCATATTGACCTTATCTTGGCATACTATGTAAGATGTTGGTCTGTGTCTAGTTTCTGCCATACTCTTTTCTAGTTTTCCCAGCAGTTTTTGTCAAATAGTGAGTTCTTATCCTAGAAACTGGAGTCTTTGGGTTTATCAAACAATAAATTACTATAGTCATTGACTATTGTGTCTTGTGTACCTAAACTATTCTACTGACCCACCACTCTATTTTTTAAAAATCTATTTATTTTTCTTTTTGGAGAGGTGAAGGTAGGGCAGTTGGGGTTAAATGATTTGCCCAAGGTCACATGGCTAGTTTTTTGTGTTAAATGTGTGAGGCTGGATTTGAACTCAGGTCCTCCTGACTCCAGGGTCGGTGCTCTGTTCGCCTAGCCCTAGCCACCCCCAACCATTCTATTTCTTAGGCAGTACCAAGTAGTTTTAATGATTGCTGCTATATAATAATGCAGTGTATGACTAGGCCACCTTCAATTGAATTTCTTTTTATTAATTCCCTTGATATTCTTGACCTTTTGCTATTCCAGATGAATTTTGTTATATTTTCTAGCTCTATATAATATTTTTTAGTAGTTTGGTAGGGATGGCTCTGAATAAGTAAATTAATTTAGGTAGAATTGTCATTTTTGTTATATTAACTTAGCTTGCCCATCAGCAACTGAGAGTTTTCTAATTATTTAGATCTGACTTTGTGTGAAAAGTGTTTTATAATTGTGTTCATATAGTTCCTGGGTTTGTCTTGGCAGGTAGATTCCCCAATATTTCATGTTTTTATGTTTTATTTATTTGTCTACACTTTTCAAAAGGTATGGCCAAAAAAAAAAAAGAAATTTAGATCTTATACTAAAGTCTGTTTTCTTTTTTGAGGGGGAAAGGCAAGGTAATTGGGATTACATGACTTGCTGAAGGTCATACAGCTAGTTAAGTATCAAGTGTCTGAGGTCAGATTTGAACTCAGGTTCTCCTGGTTTCAGGGCCTGTGCTCTATCCACTGCACCATCTAGCTGCCCCCTAAAGTCCATTTTCTTGGAAGTATATGTAATGGTTGCTGAATCAATCTATAAAACCAAAGACATATATTTTGAAAATGTTTTAATACATTACAATTAATTTGCATTCTAACATAACAGTCTGTAGGAGAAAAAATAAAAGTTTGTTTCATTTAATTAATATACTGCAAATGCTTATATATCTACACTGAAAATTCAGCTTTTGTAGACAAGCATACTAAATGAATATTCAGCTGGCAGAATACTACCTATAACGTAATTTTTCAACAGAAATGGTCAAGTTTTGTAATAATGTGTTTACAATATAGTACTATAACCATTTGGTAAAATAATGGTTGCTTAAATTTCAAAATTCTTAAGTTATTTTATAGTTACCAAATACTTTTGTGTAGTCTTAAGCTATTAGAGCTTAAAGGCTAAACCTTTGAGGACAACCCTGTACTATATATTTTGTTATTGAAATGTGTGTTTGTTAAAATTCTTATTCATCTCATTGCAGCTTCCCTTCCTAAATTTCAAGATGCTACACAAATTCAATTTATGTCCATTATGAAAAATTTTTTAATTTAGAAATCATGTCTGTCCCAATTCAGAAAACTATTGAGCACTAGTTAGCTAATATAATACATTGTGAAAATGATTGTTAGCTGTGCAGATGTCCAGTTATATCTGGCTAAACAGAATGTGTATAGAATAATGAATCTGTTCAAAGGCAATGAAACTTTTGGACTTCAGGAACTTGATTGGGTACATGATTTAATGTGAAGAATTTGAAAAATACAACTTAGTACTTATTTTGGCAATTTTTTAAAAAATCCTGCTTTTCTTATGTTAGTCTTGGCCAGGTTTCATTTATAGCAATATACCAGCACAAATCAAAACAGGATTCCTCTTAAGAGCTAGATGGCATAAATAAATAATCATTGAATAGCCTTAAATGGGTCTGAGAATGTAAGACTGATTTAGCCTTTTAATAAAATGAATAGAACAAGCAAGTTTTTATTAAGCACCTACTATGTTCCCCACATTATACTACATACTAAGGATATAACAAAGAATAAAAGTCCTTACTTGCTCTGCTTCGAATAAATTGATGTTCTAATGGATCTTCAAGGTAACATTTATAGCAATCATGAATAATGTTCAAGAATAATATTCTAAATATTCATATTTAGATTTTGTGTTTGCTGAATTTGTAAACTGAATATATCCAGGACAAAACCAAGGGCATATCTTTAGTATCTAGGGGCACTGTATAAAGAGATCTTTAGAAATAGGTCTTTTTAACATGCTAACATTCATGTATATATTACAACTTAATAAGTTCTTTCGATAGATGTTGTCTCTGATTTGATGCCTCGAACAAGCTTGTGAGTCTGGTAGGAAAGTTGTATTTATGTCTATTTTACAAATGGATATGCCAAGATCTAAAAAATGTTGTGACTTGACCAGTGTTAACTAATAATGAAACTAGAACTCAAATATTGTTCTTTTGACACTTATTCCAGTATTTAATGGTGCCTTTCCTCTTTTTAAAATCATTTTTCTTTACCTTTGTATAGTTCTTTTCAGTTTATAGAGTTCTCTCACTTTTTTTATCTCATTTTGTCCTAACTACAATTCTGTAGCACTTTTTATGATCTCCATTTTGTAGGTGATAAAACTGAAACCAAGTAGGGCAGTTATAAGTTGGCTCAGGCTTGTGCAACCAAATAAATAGCTGAACTGAAATTCAAATTCATTCCTCTTGCTCCAAGTTCTGATTTTTTTTTGTACTGCTGCTAAATCTCCTTGACTACTACTGTGCTGTGTTTGCGATGCTGACCACTTCCTCCTAGAAATTCCTTTGTTTCTTGAAACTACATTTTTTTCCCCTCCTGTTTCAGACTACTCTTCTTTGGCTTCCTTTGCTGTTTTTTGTTTGTTTGTTCATTTCCTTGCCCTAACTTTGTTAAATCTCAGTCCTTTTTTAGCTTACTTTCCACAGTGTTTCTCAGAGAACCCACCATTCTTCTGGTCTCAAGTACCTCTTCTATCTAGGCAGCTTTCAAATTTGTATTTCTAGTTCTAGTTCTACACTTTAACATGCCACCAGGACATTTTCACTTTAATATTTTGTGATCATCCAAACTCAACACATTCAAAATGCAGTTCACCCATCGCTCACTCCCACACACACATTACATATCAGTTCCTATCCACATATTCCTTGTCTGTTGAATTTGCTATCATTCTTTCTCTCTCTTTTCTTTGACTTTTGAAACCTCGTAATCCTTTTTGATTGTGTTCTATCTTATAGAATCTTAGAATTGGAAAGGACCCAACATGTCATCTATTCTGACCTGTTCAAGAACCTGTTATAGATCTCTAGTTGCTAGGAGCTCACTGCTCCCTCACGCCACAAATTCCATTTCTATACAAATGTGATTGTTAGGAAAGTTTTCTTTATGTTTGGGCTGAAGTCTATTTCTTTCTAACTCTCACACTTTGGTTTTCATTTTTCCTCTGGGGTTTAAGTAGAAGAAATTTAGTCCATTTTCCCCCATGACAAACCTTCAGATATTTAGAGACTACTTTCTGTTTTTTCACTGTTTGGACATTATGCCTCTTTTCAGAGGCAACTAGTGGCACTGGGCCTGGAGTTAGGAAGACCTGAGTGGGAATTTGTCCCCACACACAAAGCTACATGTGACCCTGACCAGATCATTTAATCTCTGTTTGTTTCAGTTTCTTCCACGGGGAGTATAGTACTACCACTGATGGGGATGATAATAATAGCAGCTACCTTGCAGGATAGTTGTGCAGATCAAATCATGTAATATTGAAAAAAATGCTTTGCTTCAGTGCCTAGTACATAGTAGGCACTATATAAATACTTATTCTTTTCTGTTTTCCTTTCCTTTGTTATCATAGCTCACTATTATATTATTGGCTCACTTGTCAGACAGATTATAAAAACTGCCTCATGGGTCTTATAGTCCACCAGAATCACCTAGGTCTTTTACACATGAACTGCTTTCTAATTATATCTTTACCCTTTCAGTATTTGTACAGTTTATTAAAAAAAAAAGACTTTAAATTCATCCCTATTGAATTTTTATCAGTTTCAGTGCTTTGCTCTAGCCCATTTTTTTTGGTGAGATTCCTGTTCTGCTCCCTTCTGAACATACCCTGTCTTGTTGAAATAAAGCACTTAGAACTGAATATGATATGGGAGCAAAGAATCTGAAACAAAAGAAGTTTCCATTGATTAGGTAATGGCTGAACAAACTCTGATTTGTATGAATGTAATGAAATAGAATTGTGTATCTTCCCTTTTTTGGCATAAATGAATCTAACTTAATTCAATTTAAACCACTCATATATAAACAGAGATAAGGCAAGGAAAAAAAGTCACTTTTGCTAGCATTCACATATTTACTGTTAATACACAACCCAAGCAAATTGCAAGTTGGAAGCCTGTCTATGCCTATCAAATAGTATCACAGTTTTTTTTTCCTTTGTTTAATATTGTGCTGCAGGCCTCAGATTTTTTCTTCTTCTCTCCTAAAAGCACTGTCAAAGACAATATCCTCTTAACATTCCCAGACCTCAGTCATATCACCAAGGAGGGGCATAGTCTGTGCTATGAAAAAGTCTTTGATGAGATGGAAGCCTTACGTAGATTCAATTTATAGGAGTATGCCAGCATAAAAGAAAACAGGATTCCCTTCGGGGGTTAGCTGGCATGAACAAAACAGGTTATACTTTTAGGAACAAGCTGACCCAAAATAGAGAAATAAACAGAACAGTAATAAAATCTCTTACTGACTTATTAAAAAACAAATAGGAGTTCAAAAGCTTGATAAAAGTGCAGAGCCCATGGCACTCTCCTTTAAACAGAATCACCATTCCCGATGATATGGTTCAGAAAGGGAGAAAGGGAGGGAATGGCTTATAGCTTTTCCTCACTTAGATGGCTTTCCACAATATATTAATACTGTTAGGGGAAAAAAAATCTCATGATTGACAATACAGTGTAAGATAAAGTTAAGGAAGAAGCTACATTGTTGTTAAGTCCATGTCATGAAGAGACCAATGGGCTTAAATTTTTTCTTCTGTTGGCCAAGTGAGTTTTCCTTACAAGCAGTTTCTAGCTATATGTAGTTAAGAGTGAAAAAGTAAAAGCTGAATTGCAAACTGTTAGCAAGTATGAAGTAAAAATGTTTCTTACAGGGAGAGATAAAGATAGAGTACTAAGTTGCTAAATACAACTTCTCACTGTGAGAAGGCTGCTGGCAATAATAAGAACCTAGCAGTGGGAGTGCCGCAGCAGTGACAGCTAGCAGTCTGCTGGCCACCATCCATTCAGTGCCCAGGAAGACCCAGGATCAAAAATGCTTTGCTTCCTGTACTCCATTTTCTGGGGGACACACAGACCCTTCTATTCTGACCTCTGCAGAAGGGAAGCCAGAATCGTTGCTGTACTTAGACCCTCAGAGCCACTGTTATCTTCCCTGTGGAGGTGAGCCATGTCTCTTCAGGCCCCCCCTTCAGCAGAGAGGATGTGACTGCTGTCACTGTGTGGATGAGCAGGGTATTACCAATTGCACCTTCTGGTAAGATAGAGGAGCACCAGATTACTATCTCTCCTCTGGACCCTAGGGCATCGCCATCTTATCTGTCAGTGTGCCCTAAGGATCTGTAGGCCTTGCCGTCTCCCAGATTGCTGTGGCCTTAGGATTTTTAGGTCTTATCTGCCCATGTACTTGAATGCTTCTATATGTAATAATAATCATAACACATGTGTGTTTCCCTATGTGCCAGACATTTTGCTAAGCACTTTACAATTATCTCATTTGATCTTTGCGACAACCCCAGGTGGTAGGGGCTATTATTATCTCCATTTTACAGATGATGAAACTGAAACAGATGTTAAAGCCTTACCCAGGGTCACAGCAGCGAGAAGTGTCAGAAGCTGAATTTGCGCTCTGGTTTTCATGACTTAGACTTAGTGTTCCAATATGCTACCTTGCTACTCCAATGAATGTATCTGCTCCAGTTGAAGAATTGTTCTCCTTGAGAGCAAGGGACTGTCTTCTTTTTCAGTATTTCTCCAGCAGGTAGTATAGCTCTTAGCAGGTAGTAAAAATTTAAGGAGTACTTTTTCTTTTATTTATTCATTAATTATAAAAGCCTTAGCAAAGGACTGAAGTCTAAACACATAGAAGCAAAAATAATTGCTTACACATTGAAATATAGGCTAGTTTTAAAATGAAGTCAGGGAAGGAGGAAAAGATACAGAACCTCCCCACTCCATTTTTTCTTTGCCTTCACATGAATAATTCAAAGAAACAAAGAAATACTTATATGGATGGAGATAGCGTGAAGTAAGCAAAGTGAAGAAGAAATGGGCCTTCTTTTCATTAGAGAAGGGGAAGTGAATATTAGAATGGAATGTTGAATGCACTCTTCTATGCAGTCAAGGCAATCAGTATGTCATTTGTTTTTTATTAACTTATTTTTCTTCATTATATGGTAATAGTGGAAGAAATAATATCCAGAAATTACTGTGATTTAAAAATAAAAGGCATCAGGGCAGGTAGGTGGCACAGTGTATGGGAGGGAGTCAGGAGGACCTGTGTTCAAATTTGGCCTCAGACACTTAACTAACTCTGTGACCCTGAACAAGTCACTGAACTCTGATTACCTCCCTAAAATAAATAAAAACAAAAGACATAGATAAAATTTTTAAAAAGAGAAATGAATTTAAAAAGAAAGGTAAACATACAGTCTGACCAGAATGCATATAGCAGGACTAGTACTTATATTCTAGTACATATCGCAGTGCCTGGCACAGATTAAGTGCTTAATAAATGCTTATTGACTGGGTATCTCCCTGCTGTATGCCTTTCTTGATATTGATAGAGTCATTGAATAAAATTTATATCTTTGACAGCATCTGTTAACTAAATATATGCATGGGAGAGTCTTTGGAAGAGCAACTTGATGATTTTTTTTTGCTCTTATAAAGCAAATGCTGTTTTGTTGTTGTAGCCCCAAAACAGTAAACAGCAGAATCTTGCATTTTTCTAAATTTTCAGTCACTTGTGTGACTGTGATGATGTGTTGTAATATAAAAAATCCATTCATGAAAGCCTATCTATTTACTTCTTAAATATTTATCAGGAATACACTTCACTATCTGTGTAGATAATTTTAATGAAGATTTTATGAAAATTAGGAAGTAAGGTCGGTAAGTACTAATGTCTTAATTGCCTTTTGTTCTTTTATTTTTTGGTAAGAGCTTTTTTTAAAAAATGTTTCAGGATCTCTTCTCTTTTAATACCTTAGTGTTTTCAGAAGTGAATCATTTACAGCTATTATTTTATTTTTGATCTGGTCCAAAATTCTTTCCAATCTTAAAAGCCATTTGCAGTTCCTAATAGCATATTGGAGACTGTGCTATTGATTTGAAATAGGGTGGTTCTGCTGTCACTAATGATGAAAATATTTATAAACTAGCAAGTCTTTTTCGTTTTTCATCTGTTTGTTATCCTAAGTTCAATTGCAACTATAAATACTCACAAGATGATTTGACTTAGTTGGGTCTCATGCCATGCTTCCTGTAGAATTGTTTTCCTCTTCCCTAATCTTTACTGTTTTGTGAGGTGATGCTGTTTATGATCTGTTACCACCTTCCTCTGTAAAATTTTGCAAAGGAGTTATTTTAAATCACGGTTGACTTTGGCAACATATCACCAATGTCAGGGATACCTGAGTTTTCTAAACTTATGAGAATTTGGATATATGTCTTATTTAAAGATTATAGAGATTCTTGAAAATTTTCTTCATTGCATAATTTCAGGATTTAATATACTGAAAAGGTAGTGTGGCACTGTGCATAGTGAGCCAACTTCAAATTCAAGAAAACCTGAGTTGAAGGCCTCTGACATATATTGACTTTGTGACTCTGCATGAGTTACTCTACCTCTTGCAATAGGCTATAGGTCTGGAATTCAAGAACCTGTGTTGTTTTCTGAGTGTGACCAAATAAGATTAAAATCTAATTGGGATGGGTGGCTAGGTGGCGCAGTGAGTACAGTCTCGGCCCTGGAGTCAGAAGGACCTGAGTTCGGATCCAGCCTCAGACACAACTCACACACAAACAAAAACCTAGCCGTGTGACCTTGGGCAAGTTACTTAACCCCAATTGACCTCCAAAAACTAAAAAAAAAAAAATGTAATTGGGAGATGCTTAATAAAATAAAATAAAATATATATAATATTAATTCATGGTTTTCAATGTGCAACTTGCAGAAATCTGTTTTCTATTTGAGACAACACTGCTACAGACTACTTTCTGAGATTATAAAAAAGACAGGATACTGCCTGTATTGGTAGAAGGAGTTTCTTCACTTGAGAATTCCCCATACAAAATTTAATCATCAATTCAGCCCTTATATTCAATCGGTTCAGCTTGTATACTGGCCTGTATATTGTTTACTAGTTTCACCTAAATTGTAAGCTCCTTGAGTTCATGGGCCATACATTATACTTTATCCCATTTAGGAGTACAGTACTATTTGTCCCATTTAGGAGTATAGTACTATTATGTTTGTAAATACTTCTTGACAGTTGAAAAGTCATGTTCTGCCCCTCAAAGTTGTAGAGGAATTTAGTTTTTTTTTTCTTTTGAACACAAATTGCGAAGAATATACTTCCCGAGTGAATGACATTGACCAATTTTTTTTTTCACTGTTTCAGCCTGTGGCTCCATCCTGAAGTCTTTTGTTACTTCTACCCATACATGACATCATATCTTTAAAACAACAACAACAAAGCTCAAATATAAACCCAAAAACATAAATTCAAACATAAACCCCTAAACTTAAATAGATACAAGTGTATCTACTACAAATATATTTATTTGAGATTGGATATATCTGATTTCCTTATTAGCATCCTCTTTTCAAGTCTAGGAAAGGAAAATATAAGAAGATATATAGGAATATAATATAGAATATAATAAAACAGAAAATATAGGAACTAAAAGAGGCTATCTTACCCATTTTGTAAATTATGCCTTATTTGGTATATGATAATTCAAATGATAGTTGGTACCATAATATTTATTTTCAAGTTTGATCTCTTCAATCCTTCAGGAATTCCTTTACTAATCCACCTTTGAAAAATTACCTTGAAACAAAAAGTATTCTATTTTTTAATCAGATTCTCATTTTCTCTCAAAATTTTGCCATAATATTTTGTACAGTCAATAATGTCATAATTGAAGAGCAAATCCAAGATGGAAAAAAGGGAGTTCGGTGGGGGTGGTTGACAATAAAAACATGGTTTTTGCTAATTTACTTTCACTTAGAAGTTCATAAAAATAGAGAAAAATCACTAAACAAAGTTGACTTTTCTACATTTAAAAAATATATAGCAGGGGCGGCTAGGTGGTGCAGTGAGTAGAGAGTCAGCCCTGGAGTCAGAAGGACCTGAGTTCAGATCCGGCCTCAGACACTTAATGCACACACAAATAAAAACCTAGCTGTGTGGCCTTGGGCAAGTTACTTAACCCCAATTGCCCTCCAAAAACCAAAAACCAAAAAAAAAAAAAATATATATATATATATAGAGAGAGAGAGAGAGAGAGAGAGAGAGAGAGAGAGAGAGAGAGAGAGAAAGAGAGAGAGCAGACCTTATAAATTTTTGTGTCTTTTAGTTTCATTCAGTAAAGTTGGCTTCACATATAAATGTGAAATGCAAAAACTGATGGTGGTAGAAAGGTACTTGTTAGGATTTGCGTATACTTAAATATTAGAATATTTTTTCACATTCTTCATTTTAATCTTAGTTTTAGTATACTTTAAATTTTATTTTGCCAAGCTGTATTATACATTTCTATGTACTAGTCATATGGTTTAAGAATATTAATAACTAAAAATCTTTATGTTTGGGGGTTTTTGTTTTTTGAATTTCCTTTTTTTTTAATAAGGTCAGTCATCAAGCCACTTTTTCCCATTTGTTTTTCAGTCACGCAGCGTGGATAAGCAACATGCTGTAGTCAACTATGATGCCTCTGCAGATGAACACTTAGTAAAGGATTTGGGTAGTCTAAATGGGGTAAGTTAACAGTTGGTCACATGTGTTTCTGTTATTTTATTCATCACTGTTCTGAAACTTTTTAAAAGGGCCCCAGATGTCTCTTTTCCTCAAAAATCTAGTAGTGTTCTTTAACTTGTTATTCTCGTAAACTAATACTGATGACCATTCCTTTTTTTTTATCAGTGTCCTTCCTAAAATGTAGTGCCCAGAATTGAACACAACACCGTAAATCCAGAGTAACTAGAATGTACTTATAGCAGGACCTGAACACCATATATCCTTCATGTAGCCTTAGATAGCATTAGTTTTCTGTTAATTCATTAAGCTGGTAGTCTCTGAACCTCTAGATCCTTTTCAGACCACCTGTTCTCTGACTACCTTCCCATCTTATACTTATAAACTTTTTGCAATGTTTACTCTCTTATTTAGTGTATTACCTATCTACAACAGCTTTATCAGTCATTCAAGCATTTATTAAACATCTAACTGTGTGCCAGGAACTATTCCAAGTGCTAGAGATACAAAGAAATGTAAAAATATAGTTCCCTGCCATCAAAGAACTCATATTCTAATAGCAGTGTGTTGTATTGAATTTCAAATACCTGAAATATTTTAACTTTTAATACCATGTTGCTTGGAAATGGAATTACTACAGCAAAATAGGTTATTTTATTAGAATGTTTAAATACATAGAAATAGACTACTATAAAGGATATTATGCAAAGTGGAACATGTAGTTAAATGGATAGCCTTTTGAGTTTAGTGCATCAGTGTGGTATCTCCACCAACTGCAGGTAGACAATGAGCCCAGAGCTAAACGTGAGGAGAGCAGTTGTGTTTTTTGTGGGAAATTATGCAGTGTTTTTATTGATTGCCTCCTTTCCTGAAACAAAACCCCATATTTTTGAGATCAATATATTATATGGCTGTAAATCATGGACCACAGTCAATTAGTATAACATTTATTAACATCCCCTGTGTGCTGGGCCGTGGAGATGTACCTATTTACCAGAAGCTCTAATGGAGGTGGGGGGAGAATAGGAGGACAACAAAGACATACATGCTATTCAGTATGTATATATCTATATACATGTGCACATACATATATGCATATATACATGCATGCTTGGTTCTCTCTATCTGCTCTGCCGCACTGTCACTCCATTGCTCTCTCTAACATTCTATTTCAGTTATTCTGTTGGGCAAGCTCCTCCCACAGTGGGCTCCATGTGACTCAGGATCCATATGATTCAGGCTGTATCACAGCTGTGAGCTGTACCAGAGCTCAAAGCAGGTCACATAGGCCTATTAATGAATGGGGAATACCTATTCCATTAACATTGCACAAGGGAGACTCAGAAAGACTTCTTGTAGAAGGTCGAATAAGAAGTACTTTGTAAACATTTAGGCCAATGATCAGTATTACTTTCATTAGAGAATGAACACATTCATGTAACAGCAAGCACCCTAGTATACCTAGGATTAATGCTAGCACAGGTTCTTTGATCTGTTTTACTAAAGGAAAGCAACTTTAAAGGGGTCCACAATCTTTAATTAAATATATATATACAGGGGCGGCTAGGTGGCACAGTAAATAGATCACCAGCTCTGGAGTCAGTAGGACCTGAGTTCAGATCCGGCCTCAGACACTTAACGCTAGCCATGTGACCTTGGGCAGGTCACTTAACCCCAATTACCCTGCCTCCCCCACAACAAAAAAAATATAGATATATATACGTGTGTGTGTGTGTGTGTGTTTGCACGCATGCACATGCATAAAATTCACTTAGTTCAGGGGGAAAAGCCAGCACCCTGAACTTCAGAAAATACAAATTACATGCAGACAAAAAATACAAACAGAGAAAGTAACACAATTCAACAGACCAACAGACAGGGCTTCTAGATGTCTGACCATTACATACATAGAGTTAGTTACCAGAGAGAGAAGCACCAACATCTGGATTTTCAAAGCTAGGGGGTTCAGCAGCTGCCCAGAGTCTCATCTGGCCAAATTACATAACTCTTCCCATAAGTAAGCCTCAAAGCAAAACCTCACCTCAGAGTACATATACCATTCTTCAGGGTCAGAGGACATCACAACCTTCATGGCCTGCTGCCTTATTACAAAGTAATAAAAGGTATGGCCTTCCTGAAAAATAAGCCTCCCCCCGATCAAGCCCCTCCTTTTGGGTTGTACTTGAGGCCCATTAAGGGGCAGGGAAGATCTTCAAATTCCCTAGGCTTATTAAGGGGCAGGGAAGATCTTCAAATTCCCTTACTATCAGTCATCAGTTTGTCTTAGAATATAAATTCTTATGTCATGTATATTTTGCCCTACTTACTGCATTTCAGGCACACCCAGTATGTACTTCTACCTTTTTCCCTCTTAATAACTTATTTGAGGTTTCTAGAGGTATATAGTAGATAAGTGTTGGACTTGGAATCAGAAAGACCTGAATTGAAATTTTTACTGAGGTACTAACTGTATTCCTGGCAAGTCACTTAGCCTCTTGCATTGATATTTTTTATCATCTGTCAAATGGGGGTAACAATCATATTTATATCATAGAATTGTTGTGAGGATCAAATGAGATATGAGTAAAGTGCTTTGCAAAATTTAATGTACTATATAAATGCTAGCTGCCATTGTTAATTTGCAACTTCTAGAAATGTTTCCAGTTCCTTTTACTAATGGAATTATTCTGCCTTTTTGGTCATTCCTCGTGTGGTAATGTCATTATGAAGCTTCAGCAGTAGCCTTCCCAGTAACAGGGAAGACTTTTTTTGTATTGTGGAATTCTCAACTAGAAGACTGTTACAGTATGATTAGTGTATCTTCTCCTATTCATGTTATCAGCTTTTCAGCATTCAGTATTAACTTTGTGTACTAGCTTTGTATCAACTTTATTAAAAATGAAGTAATTAATTCTGAATAAAACTTAATATCCATTCTCTCTCATTTTGTTCCCTTCTAGACTTTTGTGAATGATGTAAGGATTCCAGAACAGACTTATATCACCTTGAAACTTGAGGATAAACTAAGATTTGGATATGATATCCTTATAAAATGTGATTTGTACAGTTTTTACAAACTTTTCTTTTTAAGCTTCATTGTGTTCATGCATTTCTTAATTATTAAATTTATTTGAACTTTATGGCTGTAATTGAATATTTATTTACTTTAAGTATATCCACAATGTGTATTAGAAAAACAGTATTTGCCTAGTATTCTCCTTCCCACAGTAGAATGGATGATTTAAGAACCTTTTGTTACCTTCTGGTTTAATAAAAAATGACCCAGGGAAAACCAGAGGAAATAACTTTTGATGTTCACTATTTTTATGCTTTCTTATAGAATATTTTTTGTAATCCTACTCTGCATATGAATATATGAGGATTCTTCACCTTCTACAGCCCTGGAAATACTGACAGGTGAATGATGTGTCAATGCCAACCATTAGCTTCCTGGTAGAAAGTTGTGTCTAAGCATCGCCTCTTTATCCTTACCTTTGATCTGACTTAGTTTAACTGTTCATTTTCTTCAAACTCCTCAACACTCCTGTGTCTTTGAGATGAGGGGGAAAAACGCCCTGTCAAGTCTGTACCTTAATATTCTTTTGTTCAGAATGGAATCTAAGAATTGAATAGGATAAGTATTGCATTCTGCTATAAAATAGAGGATAAGGATTTTGTAGGGGAAAGAATGAAAACATGATAGCTTAAGGAAGAATGAAAATACCTTTCCTCCATATGTGGCAAATAAATTGTGGAAAAAAAATTAATTCTCTTTCCATTTTGAGTTCAGCTATTCCATATTATGCTTAGTAACATTCTACTTCAAGATATTTAATTTTTTGAATTATTTCTTTCTCCTTACTCTTAGTGTTTAATATATTATACAATTTAACTCAAATAATGTGTTAAACAATGCTAGTTCGGTAGAATATTAAAATCCTATAAAATATTCACTTATGTGAGATATTTAATGCGCAGAAGAAGTGAAAAATAATGGAAAATAAACATTTTCTGAAAGATTAAATGCAGCTTGCAAATGGTTTGGGAACCTGAAATAGTTTTTCTATGAAATTGATATTTTAATTTATGGTAAACAGTTATACATTTATATTACATTCTTAATAAAACCTTTTTATATTGTGAATTCAAAGGAATGTAGGAAATGAGATGGAACTATTAATTATGAAATTTCAACCTACCTGTTTTAGAATTTTAAAAACAAAAACTTCATATTAATTCACATAATTCAGAGTAAGCATAAGCCTTGACTAAATAGTTTTCTACTGGTAGAGTTCTCGCCAAGAAAGAACCTGCAAATACCTTTTCAATTTGTTTAGGTTACATGCAATTTTCTTAACTTCTGATATTTAAAGTATATTAGATAATTTAAAATAGGATCTTTTAAATTAAAAATCATTACATGTAAAATGTATCATGCTTTAAAAATGAGAAACTAAGAAGCAATTCACATTTCCATTGAAATATGTAAACTTCCTTTTGAGATCTTTAACATACCTTCCCCCTTTTCCCCATATTATTTTCATCTGTCATTTTCAGTAATATTTCGGGTTATCATCACTGTTTTGTAGATAGATAAATATAGACAAGATCATGTCACAATCATGTATTTCCCCCCATTATCTGCTCTCACATTTTTTATACATACCTTTTTAAAAAACAGCTGATAAATTCCTTGTATATCCGCATAGTTCTCCTTTCTCCTCATTCGATTTGTTTTTCTTTGTGTTCTCAAATTTTATTTCTTTTTAGCTTTCCATTTTAGTTCATGGGATTCTAGCTGTCCTTTCTGAAAATCCTTTTTTTCTCTGAAAATCTAGTATTCAAATCAGAGTATGCCTTACTTTTCTCATGCATCACAAATTTTACAATGAATTGCCCACAGTAGTCAATAATTTTTAGTCAATAATATTCTAGCAATAAATCCCTTCTCAGCAAGACTCAAATCCTAGAGCAGTAATCTCTGTTGATTCCTGGACCTTTTGTGGTAGAAAATTACCATTGAGCCATTTAAGAAATTAACTGTTCTGCTTTTGAGAAAGAGAGAGAGAGAGAGAGAGAGAGAGAGAGATCTACCAGATAGATAATTAGAATCTATCACAGCTATGTGGTGCTTTGATGCCTGGCTTATGATCTTTTTTCTGAAATGCCTCCCTCTGTTTCCCCTTTCTGTCTTGTCTGAATATACCAATGACAGTATCAATTTTTATTGCTCCCTCCATTAGTCTTCACTGAAATTACATGGTGTTAGAAAGAATTTGAGGGAGTTTGTGTCATGGTTAGGAATTTGTCATTGAAACACAAAAATAAAAGCTAAGGGTGAAAAGGAAGCTTTCTGGATAAAACAAAAAATGATCTTGAAGAGGAAGTAGCTGATGGAATTTCTTTTTTTATTATTTCTTTTTTTTTTTTACTTTCAGTTTACAGCATTCAGTTCCACAATTCTGAGTTCCAAATTTTCTTACCTTCCCTCTCCTTTCCCTTCCCCCAGTGGCGCCATGCATTCCAATATAGATTCTAGAAATACCTTCACAATAAATATTAATTAAGTTTTAAAGAAGAATTATAACCAATGTAATGAACAATGAGAAAGAAGGAACAAAACAAAAAGAGAGCAGGTCGTTTGCTACTAAGATTAGTTTCATTAAGTTATATTTGTAGGATGATGAATTCTTAAGCTATGATCCAATAAATTTAAAATTGTCTGTCAGTTGGAAGGAAGGAATTATCACCCACTATTTGCCAATAACCCTAGGAGGTAGATGGACTAATGATCCTCATTTTCTAGCTAAGGAAACTGAGAAAGAAGTCACTTGCCCAGCTAGTAGGTTTCTAATGTCATATTTGAATACACATCTCCCTGAATCCAGGCTTACTATTTTATCCACTGTGCCTAGCCTCCCAGGTTGATCAATCTGTTACTTATTTACTCTAAGATGGCTTTCACAAAAGCTGTAGTCTTCTATGAAGTCTATGGAATGTAAGTGGTACCTGATAGTGGCTGCTCTTGAAAGTGCACATAATTCTCCTCCCCCTTTTCCCTCAGACTGATTAGCCAGACCTCCTTGACAAAAACATGGAGAGGCTTAAGCTAAAAGACAAAGAAGTGCCTTGACCAAAAAAAAAAAAAAATGGGACAATTGCAATAAAAAACTGTAAGAGTTATGTATTTTGCCTTGAAGACATTGGCTCAATGATTGTAGTCAAAATGACCAAGCCAATATCACATGTAATCAGGAAAAATATTAAAAATAAAAAGAAATTATCCTATCCTACAAAATTATGATGCATATGTTCATGGTGCACTGGAAAAATCCATTGTGTTTTTACTTGCCATTCATTCAACTGACCTCAGAGATTTCCATTTAAAGAATAAACAGAAAGGAAGCCAAAAATTTAAATGTCAAAGAGCTCTTTTTATCTTATGAGGAGTGACAAAAATTTTGACTTTAAGATGAATTGTGAAAAATATGGAAAAATTAAAATGTTATTTACCTGTCAATTCTATATATAGGAAACAACCTTTGAAATGTGAAAGGAAAAAACATCAAATTAAAGAAAAACGACAAAATATATTGTAACCTTGTATTTCTTAGCTCAAAATGTAGAACAAAAAAATAGACATTTGTATAAGAAGACTTAGAAAAATAGTAAGATGCTAGGTCCATAATGAGTTGTAAATAGTGAACCAAAATGTTTTGGGATACACCCTTGATCTTTTGAGATTGACATTATGTAACCACAGATCTTTCTGTGATGCTACAGAAGATTAATTGAGTTATAATGGGTTGAATGGATTGTAGATAATTTTGTGGCAGTTTTTAGGTTCTTATGAAAAGGTATTTCAGTGGAGTGCAAGCTCTGGTAGAATCTATTATGCTTTAAAATTTTTGAGAATGATTCTGCTAGATTGGCTACAGCATACAGGGTAATAAGTCTTTTAGGCACAGCAACTCTTGAAGAGGAGTTGTGAGCTAGAATTTTGGAGACAAAATAACATTTCGTTACTATATATTGCCTTTTATTCCTGCTAGCTAACCAGTGATGGCCAGTTTAACATTTCCCTATAGTGTTGCAACTAGTAATTTATCGACACTTTGTTTTTATTGAACAGGAAGTTAAATAGAACCCTTGGGAATTCTGACCTCCAACCCTAGAATCTGTAACTGCTTTAGAAATGTATTCTGAGGGTGTAGGTGAGGATGATTCATATTAGGGCCTAAATCTTAGATTTTAAGTCAGGCTCTTTTCAAAATTCTTGTGGACACGTTAGTGGGTAGATTAGTTCCAGCTCTTCCATTTCCTTAATGTTTTCTAAATCTTTTTGGAAGGGTAAGGTCTTGAACCCTCATGATACTTCCCTTTCAAGTTTCTGTTAACCTACAAAACTTCTCTAATCTAAAGAGTAGGCCTAATAATTCAGTTGAAAGTTGAAAACCTCTCCACCTGTTGCTTCCAGAAGGCAAATAAGAGTTGACAAAGAATTGACATCACAAGAAAAGAAGTGTTTACATTTTAAAAATTAAAATTCAGAATGGATTTTACAATGAAAGAATTGGGATGTTTTATAGAAATGGGGCTGTTTTATTCTTCATTTTTTTCTTTGCTCTTTAGAGATGGAAATGTTCTTTCTCCATTTCTACTTGGTTTTCCCATATATTAACTGAAGATTTTAGTTTTTAAAATTAGTATTATATGAGGCAGTCTTGTATAATAGGAATTCATTCCATTTCAAACTGGCAATTTTACCTTAGGAAAGATCTGACTGTTATGGGACTGAGTTTCTTCATCTGTAAATCTGTAAATTCTAACATGTGTACTTTACAAAAGGACCTTGTATTACAGGGTCACATAAGTGAGACATATATGACCATATAATGAGAAAGATGGGTCTCTATAGTTGCCAATGATATTGTTCTTTTATATAGTAGATGTAGTTATTAAATTGAATGCTTAATTTTAATCAATTTATGTTTGTTAATAATATCGTATGACTGTGGTTGAAATTCTGGGTCAGGGTAGTTGTGAGGACCTTAATTATAGCATTTCTTATAACTGTGCAATTTGTTTGGTTCAGTGATCTTTACTTTTATCAGGACTAGTAAGTAATAGAATACCATCTGGATGTGCTGTTTAGTAATCACTGATGAGATACTTCCTTTTATGTTGACATGATTAGATAGCAATCTGATTGCCAGATGCTTTGATTTCATTGCTGGCCAATACTGATTTTAGTGAGGACTGAACAATTCCTTTATGTACTTCTAGAACTATCTAGGTACTTGGGTGAAATCAGATTATGAGGTCAATGTTCAAAAATATTTATCTCATTTTCAAAGTTATAAAAGAAAATTTCTCTCTTATATTCCATGAAGAAAACCATTGATTTTTATTGTGAGAATTTACATTTTTCCTAAAACATTTTACATTGAAAGGAATGTATAATGCTTTACATTGTTCTAGTTGTTCAAGTTGCCTAAGTTCTTCATCATTTGGGATAATTTTAAATAACTGCCAGAATTTTAAAATTTTATCCTTCCTTAGCCCAATGTACATACTAATCTTTTTACTGTAGTACGAGGTGAAATGAGGGTCCCTGAGGAAGCCCTTAAGGTAAAAGCCTTGATTTTTCTTTTTATTTTTTTTTGAAAGTACATTTAGTTGATTTCACTGATAAATGTTTCTCTTCCATGTTTAAATGTTCCATAGCATGAGAAGTTTTCAAGTCAACTTCAATTGTCCCAGAAATCTTCAGAAGCAGAATTGTCAAAATCAGCAAGCTCCAAAAGTGTAGAATCAAAAATGGCAGATGCTGCTACAGAGGTGCAGCATAAAGCTACAGAAACATTAAAGTCTGAGGAAAAATCCACAGGTAAGTTAACAACTTGGGAAAGTATCATGTCACCGCTTATAGTTTCAAACCAATTGTATTGCTTCTTTTGATAAATTATGTGTCAGTCCTCAATATTGGTTGTATGAACAATTTAGCATTATAAAACTATAATGATTATATTTAATGTTATATAATTTAAATAATTAAATTGAATAATATGATTTATTATTATAAAAGTAATGGTGTTTTATGATAAGGATTATTTCACTATTTTGTTTTGTTCATGCAGATTTTAGTTCCTTAAACTTGTATTTGTACCTTGTGTTTTCAAAGTGTTTTCATGTACATAATTTTTATTGACTTCATCCTTTGAGTTAGTTGGCATTATTAAAAAGGATTACATAACCTCAAATAGGTATGTTAGTTCTAGTTCTTCTATTTCCCCAATGTATTTCAACTCTTTTTAATGGAGAGGACTTGATCCTTCATGGTACTTCCCCCTCAGGTTTCCCTTTATCTGAGAAACTAACTGGTTCTAAAGAATGTCTCTAAGTGATTTAGATAAAGGCTGAAAACCCCTCCAGTTGGCACTTCCAGGAGACACACAAGTCAACAAAATTAGTCACCTATTCAAATTCCTGTACAAAGAAATAGATATGTAGATGATTATATAGTATGTTTAAATATCTGAGGAGTTTACAGAATATATTTTAAAGGTAGACTATTTCATGACCTCTTGCCCCAATATGTATTTTTCTAAAATCATCACTATAGTGACTTATTTGTGAGGTTATAATCAAAGATCTTATTTACAGTGCCATAATCAAAGGCTATATTAGAAGATTGGTAGACATCTGTAGATATTTCCAAAATGTATAAATTTTGACTTGGTTGTGCTCAAAAGTTCATTTACCCTTTAGAGTTTAGATTTAGGCCCTACGTATATTGTTCAGTTGTTTCAGTTGTGTCAGACTCTATGACTCCATTTGGGGTTTTCTTGGCAGAGATATCAGAATGGTTTGCCATTTCCTTCTCCAGTTCATTTTACAGTTGAGAAAACTAAGGAAACAAGGTTAAATGACTTGCCCAGGGTCATATAGGTAGTAAGTAGTTGAGTCTAGATTTGAACTTGGGTCTTCCTGACTCCAGGCCCAATGTTCTATCTACTGTATCACCTACCTACTCTAGTTACTTGGTACTTTAGCTTTAAAAATTGGCAAGGAAGTTGGTTGCTTGTGCCAAAATTTTTCCCATTTCTGTTTGTCATCAGTTTTAGTGAAGCATATCTGAGCATTGCTGTTCCCACTTTTACCAAGATAATCTTGCCTGATTTCTTCTTATCAAACCCTGACAGAGATTTTTACTTTCTGGTGTGTACCTTCATCTATTCCTCATTCCTGCATTCATCTTCTGTGTTTCTAGACCCTGAGGGGAAAGGATGGATTTCTCGTAAGGAATGAGGGGCTATATATAGTCTTTTAGTATTGCTTTAAGATGAATTGTCATTTGACAGAATTGATAAGGGAGCAAGCTAGAGTAAGTGTTTTGAAAGGCAGTTTTGCCTAGTTGAAAGTGCTAGATTGGGATTCAAAAGACCTCTCAAATCTTACCCATGACATTTTTACAATCTTTGTGATGTTGGGCAAATTACTTAATCTCCCAGGGCCTCTGTATCCTTAGCTTTAAATTAAGATTGATATTTAATCTTTAAAATAAGGTTCACTTAGATAATTCCCAAATTTTTTTCTAGCTCTAAATACATGAATCTAAAAGAACATTGACAGAGAAGGATTATAAGGGGAAAAAAAGAGCAAGGCAGCTTAGCTTAGTGGATAGAGATATCCTTTTTTAGAGTCAGGCAAACCTAGGTTTAATTCTTGTTTCTGATATATAATAATTGTGGGCATCACACCGAGCATCTTAGTACACTGGCAACTTTTTGAGACTTTGCAAAAAGAGTTGCTGATCTGCATTGATGAAAGTAATTTTCATGCCAAGAATCCTTTCATGGATGAAACTCTAGAACTTGACAAAATAAAATAAACCAGAAATTCCTAGAAGTAATTGTAGAAATTTTTCTTCTAGCCTTGCCTTCCAGTGTTACCTAATAGACCCTAGAATTGAAATATATGAAAAGTGTTAGCTAAGTGTTTTCTACATGTAGACATGTAGAAAAGTGTTGTACTTTCTTAAGCTAAATGACATATATTCAACACCTTAAGAGGTTTGCCGAAGTTCATTGATCACACAAGATCACATATTTAGAAATGGAAGGGATCTTAGAGATCTACTCCATCCAGTTCCCTCAGTTTACCTATGTGAAAGTAGTTTGCTTTGTGAAATTTCCATTTCAAGCTTTGTTTAAAGATACTCTTTTTAATACTTTTTATAGAAAGCTTATATACTTTGGTGTACAAATGAAAACCTTACCAAAATTATTTTTCCTTTGTATTTTTTAGATTTCATTTTAATAGAAATAAAGAAAGAACCTTTAATATAGCTAGAGTTTATCATTTTACTTAGTTGAGGATGTTTTCATTAACAAGTATCATACAGATTTTATAATTCATATGACAAGACGTACTAAACCAGTTATATTAACTGGTAAATAGAAAATGCTGAAAAGGAAAATCTCTTTTAGTTAAAACTGAGGCTATTTAGAAGTTGTTTTATTGAAATAGTCATTGAGTATTTATTAATATCTACTAAGGGCCAGGTACTATACTAAGCCCTACAGTAAAAAGAAAGGCAAAAAACAGCACCTGCTCTCAGAAAGCTCACCATCCAATGGGGGAGACAATATGTAAACAACTACATATACACACAATCTATATAGAGGATAAGTTGGAAATTATGAAGAAAAGGAATGCACGAAGTCATAGAGTATGCAGGGTAAGAGATTTAAAGTGTAGAAAGACTGGAAATGTGGGTAGGGGGACAGGTTATAAAGAACTTTAAATGTCAGAGGATTTTGTATTTAATCTTAGAGGTGATTGGGAACCACTGGAGTTTATTAAGTATGGGAGGTGACATGATCCCTCTTGGAAAATCCCTCAGGGCAGGTGAAAGATGGATTGGAGTGCAGAGAGATCCGTATCAGGGAGACCAACCAGAAGTCTGTTGCATTAGTTTGGGTGGCTAGAGAGGAGTTTCTTATTAAAATATTGTCACCTTGATTCAGCTCAATTGGCAGTCTAAAGTCTTTTTGTTATAGTGTTTCATCCATAAGTCAGTCTCTTAAAATGCTTGTAGGTGGGTGTTGTACTCAGATTAGCAGATGGTATTCTTTAACTGCATGCCAATTTGAGAACAAGGAGAACAGAATTTCCAAATATTTGACCATATTCACATTAAATAAAGTCTGTTCAAAATAGGGAGCTATTAAATTTATAATGCAATTTAACTTCTAGATCATAACTTGATTCTGACCTTAATAAATAGAGCAACTGCACTTGAAGTGTTTTCTGGTCAGTTAGCTTTTATTTGATTTTTTTTTCTGTATAGACAAGTAGTTCAATTTCTTTCCTTTAAAATACCTCTCTAGATCTTTCTGCTATGCCCCGGGGTACTCCTTTGTATGGGCAGCCATCTTGGTGGGGTGATGATGAAGCTGATGAAAAAAATGCTTTCAAACAGGATGGGAAACCTGAAGAAAAAATCAATGATACTGGAGCTTCAGGTAAAAGATTTCTGTTTGTGCCACATTTTGTGAATTTGTGTGTATCTTGTATACTACCTAAAATGTAGACATATAGTAAAAAAAAATGCTTCTGGTTTTGTTTCAAATTCAAATTTCAGAGTGGTTTACTCTAATTTTCCTTTTGCTTTGTTTTCTTGTGCTCTCATTTTAAGCTAGAGAATCAAAATTATTTTAAATGATTCATGCTCTGCAATCATTTAAAAGTATATTTTTTTAAAAGTACTATTGTACTACAATGCTATAAAATTCAGGCATATCTGCAATTTGGGTGTATTTTATAATCCAACAATAAAAATTTTAGAGACATGTAAAAGGTTTGCAGAGGTTATAATATTGTGTAATTGAGTAATATTTAATCCTTTAAATATTACTAATTTGTATGTTATACTTAAGACTATTAGTTCATGATCTAGCCATTCTGGAAGGCAATTTGGAACTATGCCCAAAAGGCTGTAAAACTGTGTACCCTTTGATCCAGCAATACCACTTCTAGATCTATATCCCAAAGACATCCCAAAAAAAGGAAAAGGATCTATTTGTACAAAAATATTTGTAGCCGCTCTTTTTGTGGTGATTAAGAATTGGAAATCACAGGGATGCCCATCAGTTGCAGATGGCTAAAAAAGCTGTGGTATAGGGTTGTAATGGAATATTATTGTGTGGTAATAAATGACAAGCAAAATAATTTCAGAAAACCTGGAAAGACTTACATGAACTGATGCATAGTGAAGTGAACAGAACCCGGAGAATGTTGTACACATTAACAGCAATATTGTTCAGTGAAGAACTATGAAGGACTTAGCTGTTCTCAGCAATACAATGATCCAAGACAATTTCAAAGGACTAATGATAAAGTATGCTATCAGCCTCCAGAGAAAGAACTGATATTGTTGAATACAGACTGAAGCATTCTATTTTTTACTCTATTTCATTTTTTTCTTTTGAGTCTTGTACAAAATGACTAATATGGAAATGTTATACATAAAAAAGACTTCCGTTTTCTTGGAATGTTTCTTTTTTTTAAGTACTTGGTATTTTTTTGTCTTCAAACCTTTATAGTGACACATGTATTTGTTATCTTTGAGAAGTATTTAATAATAGTAATTTTCAAAATAACTAAAGTTCTTTCCCATATAATGCCAAAATTTATTTTACTGTAACTACTTTAATGGAAGTATGTCTTTTTTTTTCTCTTTATAGGGCAATTGGGGTTAAGTAACTTGCCCAAGGTCACACAGCTAGGTTTTTTGTTTGTGTGTATGGTAAGTGTCTGAGGCCAGATCCGAACTCAGGTCCTTCTGACTCCAGGGCCAACACTCTACTCACTGCGCCACCTAGCCGCCCCCGGAAGTATTTCTAAAATGAATTATACTTCCTGCCATCTTAAATGAAGAATATTCAATTTTATTTTTTTCCTGATGATTCAGTCATAAAACCAGAAGACAAAAGAAAGTTGCAGCTAAATGACTTTCCTTAGAGAGACAAGTAAAGGAGTTGGGGGAATTTATTGTGCGTCTCTTTAAAGAAATTGAGAAACACTATTTCTTGTGGGCATTAATCATCTCAAGTCAAGTCAACAAACAATATTATGTGCCACCCACTGTGCTAAGTGATGCTGGTCTATTGTGCTCTTGATAAGCAAGCTTAAAAAGGCCACTATGATTTATGCACGAATATCAGTTTTAGAAGGTAAAGATTTCAAGAAATCCTAAAAAGAATTTGGTAAAACTCTCTAAATTAAATCAGCATATATTTTGATATTTCATCATCTGAAAATAGGGCAGATAGGTGGCATAGTGGATGGAGCACGCTCCCTGGAGTTTTCTGAAAAGGACCTGAGTTAAAGTGTGGCCTCAGAAGACACTTACTAGCTGTGTGACCCTGGGCAAGTCACTTACTCTCTTTGCCTCATTTCCTCATCTGTAAAATGAACTGGAGCAGGAAATGGCAAACTACTCCAGTATCTTTGCCCAAGAAAACCCCAGATAGGGTCACAGAGAGTCAGACAGGACTGCAATGACTCAACAACAACAGCATCTGAATATAAAAGTAAACATAGGACTGAACAGCAAAAAATATGTTGAAAAATAAGGTTCAGGAATAAGGTGCTAAAATCTTGTAGACTTAAAATTCTTATATATCATGAATACCTTCTTTAAGAAAAGAATCAGCATGTACTGGATATGCACAAAAAGAAAGATTTATCATTCCCTAATAGACTGAAACAGCTCTACTAATGTGGATCTCTCCTAAATAATCTGTCCTTACATTCAAACTACAGTAACGCTTAAACCAAACAACAAAAGTAATTCAAAATTTGTAAAATAAAAATGAGAAAAACATATGTTATACAATTAAAATAATTCTGACCTTATATATAAACAAGTTCTTTATGTCAAAAAAAGAAATGGAAGGAGGAAAGAACTTTGATAGTTGTTGAGTCTAAACTACTTTTTTTTTCTTTTTGGAGGGCAATTGGGTTTAAGTAACTTGCCCAAGGTCACACAGCTAGGTTTTGTTTGTGTGTGCGTTAAGTGTCTGAGGCTGGAACCGAACTCAGGTCCTTCTGACTCCAGGGCCGGCGCTCTACTCACTGCGCCACCTAGCCGCCCCTAAACTACTTTTAACCTATTATATTTAGCTAGCCTCCCTCCATGCTTCACATTCCAGAATATCTAGGACTGCAGTGGACAACCTCAAGGATATATGGGACCTCACAACCACAGGTTTCCCATCCCTAATCTAGGCCCTTTTAGGTATCTTGCTATCTGCTTTGCCATTATGTGTGTACATCTCCCCTCAAAACAGTCCAACATATTTTTTCAGTCTTACTCTGAATACAGTAATCAAATCAGTACTAATCTTGCTGCTGGAAAGAGTATAGCAGTCAACTATACTGTGCTTCCATTTACAGGGCTTTTGACTCTTTCTTTTAAAAGTCCCTTCCCTTTCCACCCCCTTATATGTTATTTCCCTCTTACTAAAATCCTTGATGTCAGTTCTTACTTTTATGTTCATATCAAACTTGTTTGTAAAATCTTACAGTACAATATGGTAGAAGATTATGAGTAGTATTGACTCATAAAATAGTGAGAAACTGTTGAAGGTAAATAATTTTAAAGAAAGTTTAATAAAAGTTAAGCTAACCAGTGTCATCATATAGATATTTAGTGATGAAACTGGAAGGACAATGAAAAATGGAAAAGATAATGTAAAGAGTTTTTTTTTTTAACTCTTTTCACTACTGAGGACAGTGGAATCTCTAAATTTTTATATTCTATCCCACATGGACTAGGAGGTAGATATTGGACTAAGGGGAAAAAGAAATAGGAAAAGCCACTGAACAAGACCAGAGGTACATACTAGCAGTGACAACATTTTTAGTTCATTCAATCATTAATTCTCTAGCTACCTCTCTTACATATCCCTGAAGAATAGTGAAACATTTTAGACCATGTTACAAAAAGAGAGGACCCCAGGGAATATCAGCAACTATCAGCCTATATGCCTATTTTCTCAATCTGTGCAAAAAGAATATGCAAATAATCTCCAAGGCATCAAAGGCATCTTTGTTGAGCATATCCGAATGGAGTAGCAGCTAAGAGTTGAAAACATTATTCCACAATGAATCACATTTTTACAATTGTACAATAGATGGTAAGATACAGAAAATACAAGACCCTACTTGTTGTTCAATAACTATAAAAAAAGCTTTTGCCTTGCTTATGAAAGCAATACTTTAAAGAATCCTTTTCCAATAAGGAGTTACCCATGCATGTATCATAACCATAAAAAAATTCCTTAATAGATAACTACAGAGATAACTTTGTGGTAATCACTAATTATTAATATCAAGGCTTAAGAGAGTGAGAGAAATAAATGTTCAACAAAGGGATTCACTGCTAGCATGTTGGAGATTATTCAAGGACTAAAAGAGATATTTCCATATACTGGTGCTGAGGCCCTTTAGGTGCTCCTTTCTGTAGATGACATTGTGTTATTTGCATCAATTCCTAGAATATGGCAGAATTTCCTAAGATCCCTAATCATTCCAAAAACTTTGGACAGAAAAAGTGGATAAAAATGTCAATTGTCTAGATTGGTGTACAGTGAAGTAAAAAAATCTACGGAGATAACGTTATGCTTATTTTGGTCAGATGGAAAATTCAGAGTAAACTGAGACCTGAAATGAACAACAGAATGAAGAATTGTTTGGAGTCCTTTTGTGAGATTGTATTGATCCTAAGCTTCTTACTGAAACAAAGATCCATATTTTTAAGTCCAGTGCTCTTTTCATTATACTGAACTGTCTTCCAGGACATAGGTTTTCTGGAATAAAATTGCATCTGTTACATTCATTGACATTTATATAGTATTTTAAAGTTTGCAAAGGGAATCAGAAGAGAGCAGGTAGGAGCTGAAAACAATATTCCGTGGTGGATCACATTTTTACAATTGTATGATAGACCTTAAAGGTACAGAAAATACAAGGACTTTCAAATATACCCTCAAACATTCACTCTTTTAATGCTTATGAGTGTTACAGGTATTATTGAGATAAGTGCTACAGGTCTTATTGTTTTCATTTAACAGTGGAGGGAAGTAAGACTCAGATTAAGTGACTTTCTTGTGGTCACATAAGCTAATAAGTTTCAAACCAGGAATCAAATTCCAGTCTTCCTGACACCTGTTCTGCACCATATCTACCATTTCACAATGTCTCTCAATAAATGATTGCAATTATATAGCAGTTTGAGGTTTGCAAAGCATTTTGCATAGATGGCAAAGGGACTAGATTTGAAAGTCACAATACCTGGTTTTTAGCTCCAGCTCAGTCACTTAATTATTCAGGACTTTGGCTGACTTATTTAACTTCTCTAAATGAGAATAGTAATCTTTGTACTGCCTAGTTTACAGCGTTGTTCTGAGACTCAAATAAAGAGTATATTTTAAATATTTTGTAACTCTAGAGAGCTTTATAAATAGATAGGTATAGAGCTATGGCCTGGACTTATTTCGTTAGTATAGGGAATTCCCAGATGAGGAAACTCTCTCTAACAATTTAGGTCACTACCTTCTCTGCAACTTTTAGTCTTAGAATTGCCTATAGTACAAATTTAAATGAATTTGAATTATTATCATCATTTCATTCAACAATACCCAGTGCCATGCTCTTGTATCATATGTATGATATGCTTTTGTAGCATCTATTGTAGCTATTTTCTGTGTTTTGAGAAACTTCTAAGATAAGTGACTTTTAAGTAAATTATATTCTATATTAAGCTGATGTTCATAGTCATTTGAAGAAAAGTGATAGTGAGAGGGATTAGTATGTGGTTTGATAGCCTTTGAAAAGTTTGTTTAAGAGAGCTAGAGCAAAGATACTCACTGGCATCCTCTAATCATCCCTCTCAGAAACAAAGAGGCCTGAAGAGAAGGGAGTACCCTGATTTTTACAAGTCAGTGTTTGACTTCATGAAACAGGCCATGGTCAGTCAGTAAGCATTCATTAAGTGCTTACTACATGCCAGACACTGTATTAAGTGCTGAGAATACGAAGGCGGCAAAAAATAATATCTACCTTCAAGGAGCACACATAGTAATGATAGTGATGATTGCACTGAATAGGAACCCTTAAATGTTTGTGACTAAGTGAATGAATTAATTAATACATGAATGTTTAAAATTGGCCTATATCTCAAATCTGACAGGAGTCTAGGTTTTCTACATCAGAACGAATTCAATGATGCTGATGCCTGTCATTTAGTAGAGTGACTCTGTATCAAGGAAAGGAAGAGATTGATTGATTCTTTTACTATTTAAGTGAGGTAGACAATAGTATTGTTAAGGAGCTGGTCTCTATCCTCCTTCAGTTTTACTCCCCTGACCTTTCCAGCTAGAAAGGTCCTATAAATGGTAATGCCAAAATGATTTTCTTACTGAAAAATTTTTATGTTTTCAAAGGGGAAAATGTAATATAAATATAATATTAGCTCTAAAACTGTGATTATACTGTTATAAATTGCGGTTCATTAATAGTTGAGTCAAATCCCATTTGACTCTAGTGTAAAGTGTTATTTATTTTATATAATTTTTTTATATATTTGTATTCTATGTGTGGTATTTGTGTGTGTGTGTGTGTGTGTGTGTGTGTGTGTGTGTGTGTGTAGAATAAATTTCTAATAACTAGAATTTAGATTAGTTTAGATAGGTAGGGGGGTTTGTGAGGTTTGCCAAGGACTGGGACCTTGGAACCAATGACAGTAATAATCACATACAGGTGGCACCTTAGGTAAATATCTGGTCCAGATTCTGGCTGAGGGAAAAACTTTTATAAAGGAATTATAGACTTGTGGCAAGTTCCATATTCCCCCACCTCTTTTGTAGGAGGTTAAGAGAGGCAGGACAAATACAAGTGAATCAGGAAGATGTTATTTTTTGTACAAACTGTATTGAAGTTGGCGTATTAGTAATCTGTTCAACAAACTTTTTTGAGCATATACTATGTTCCAGGTACTGTGGATACAAATAAAAAGGGGCAAAAAATCCATGACCTCTTGGGACATTCATTCTAAAGACCATGTCCTGTTTTCAAATCAATAGACTATATTATTTGACTTAGCTAAGAATATAACATACATAAGAAATTCCATAAATATTTATTAAATACATAAATAAATTAACAGTGCCTTTGAGAATAGAATTTAATGAGCCTAGTGGTATCTGGTCTATATCTTCATTTCTTTGATCTGTATCTTCATTGGTTAAAAATTCTTTCCATGTTATAGAAACTCCCTCTTCAGATGCATTTCAACAATTCATTTGTATATTATGGTATTAACTAGTTGTCTAGAATGCTAAAAGATTGAATGACTTGCCTGTGGTCTGTAGCATATGTCAGAAGTAAGACGTTGCCATGTTGCCTCCCTTTTTGGTTTTTATCCTTATTGAAAAATGTAGGGGCGGCTAGGTGGTGCAGTGAGTAGAGCGTCGGCCCTGGAGTCAGAAGGACCTGAGTTCAGATCCGGCCTCAGACACTTAATGCACACACAAATAAAAACCTAGCCGTGTGGCCTTGGGCAAGTTACTTAACCCCAATAGCCCTCCAAAAACTAAAAAAAAAAAAAAATGTAATTGCTGGTGAAATGTTTGTTGAATATATCAGAGAGTCAAATTGTTTACTATTTGTTGAAATAAAAAAATTCTAATATTTAAAAACCATCACACCTAGCAAATGTCCCCTGACTTAGAATATGATACCCCAGGTATAAAAACTAGTTTTTTCACCTTGAGGATACTAGACAATTTAAAATTAGTTATATATCTTTTTCCTGATAATATGTAAATTTGCTTTTTGCTATTTTAGAATTTATTATTAATGGCTGTTAGCTTTTTTTTTAACTTTACATTTGGAAATTTTTTTTTAATCTGGCAGTTCCTCTATCTTGGAAATACATCTTGATTTATTCTCTAATCTTTAAAATTGTTCACATCAAAAGCTCTAAGTTATTTCTGTATTGTTGCCCCATTCATTCACCATAGGATTAAGTTATATCCTATAGTCAAAAGATATTCATCTTTTGAATATTTTTTCTGAAGAAACAAATGCAAGCAGTTATCATTAAGAATAGAATACTTCAAAAGCTAACTCAGAAGACGGAAGTTGTTTTTTTTTTTAATTTCATATTGAACTTAATCATAGATTTTGAACTGGAAGTGACCTGAGAGGTCATCCAATCTAATGCTTTCATTTTTTAAAGATGAGGAAACCTGGAGAAGTTATGTAACTTATTCAAGTCATAGAGGTTGTAAATGGCCAAGCCAGAATTTCATCCCAATGTTCCGAGTGTAAATCTGGCATCATTTCCACTTATACCATGTAGCTCCCCTTGTTGTAAAATGACTGAAAATGTTTAGTCTGTTTTCGTTGCCTTTTCTTTCCAAGTTCTCCTGCTTCCTCCAGGGAAGGGGGAGAGGGCAGAAGGGGAGACTAAGAGGATATTTACAGATAAATCTCTTAAAACTTGGAAATTCCTTCAGATAAATGGGAAGAAGTTATTTTACAACTAACCATCTTGCTTGGGACATGACTTTTTTGTTTGTTCACTCAAAGAAGCACTTAATTTTTGTTTTGAATTTTGTATGCTTGCCTTTAGATGATATATTAAAATTTAGTTAAATTTTAGAGCACAAAATATACTCTTTAATATTGCCTACAAATCTTAATCTGCATCATTTTAGTTTCCATAGCAACAGTGTAGTAGTATGCACAAGTTTATTCGTTCTTTATGTTACTGTTAGTAGAGCTAAGTTTTATAATTCAACTTTATTTTGAAATGGTTGACATCCATGCAGACATATTTTACTTTATGGAAATATAGCTTAATTTTCTTGTAGAGAAATCAGCTGGCAGTAGGATTTTCTATTTTTACTATACATTCACACCAATGCTTTGATTTTTGAGCTACAGGCAAATGAGTATATATATTTTGTTCTGTTATACTTGATTAAAGTGTCTTAAATTATTTTTTCTAAATCAGTCTTATTGAAAATACTAAACTCATGCCATTATCATATATCATTACCAAAGTAGTACCTCCTTAATGATAAGGAAGAGTAGCAAGTGGCCTAATTACTTTTAAAACTTCTTTTATATATTGGCTTCATGTTTTAGTTCTCATGCATATATCTTTTGTCCCTTGAAATTCCATTGGACTTTGTATTTACTTGTGCACATAAATATTTCACAAAGATCTCTTCCACTCTTTATTATAAAATCCATGCTTTTTTTTAGGGCAATTTGGAATTAAGTGACTTGCCCAAGGTCACACAGCTACTTTTTTTTTGTTAAGTGTCTGAGGTCAGATTTGAACTCGGGTCCTCCTGACTCCAGGGCCGGCCGGTGCTCTATTCACTGTGCCATCTAGCTGCCCCATGAAATCCGTGCTTTTTTATACCATGCCAAAAGTGAAGTTATTAAGCAACATTCTCCATCTAGATTGAAAACTCCAATTCTTTCCATTGTATTTCAATGAATTCTAGTTCAGAGTTGAAAAAAAACAATATAAGATTAACAGTGAAATGCCCATTCTTTGCCTGTTTTTCTTACCTTTATTTTCTTATACCTCTTACTTAAAATTGGATATATGCTTACCTAAAACTTGATGTAGTATAGGCTTTGATAAATTCATAAGTAAAATTTACCCACTTTGGCATGCTTAGGGGCAGGTTTTGTCTTTCTTTAATATTGTCCACTCTCCAGTATGAATAACACCCCTGAGTTCATATGCTCCAACCTTCTATTCAGATTCCTTGTCTTTTGATTTTAGGGGTAAGTGACGTTTACCAGTATTCCCTGTAAATTCCCCTGAAATTCCCCAATATTTTGAATTTTCTGTTATTTTTCTCATTAGGGTGCAGCATAAATGCCAAGCAAGTTGAGGAGCAATCTGCAACTGGAAATGAAGAAATGCTTTATCCTTTCTGTAGGGAACCAAGTTATTTTGAAATCCCTACAAAAGAATTCCAGCAACCATCACAAATAACAGAGAGCACTATTCATGAAATTCCAACAAAAGACATACAAAGCTCCCATGCAGCAGGTGCAGGGCATGCTTCATTTACCATTGAATTTGATGATAATGCTCCTGGCAAAGTAACTATTAGAGACCATGTGACAAAATTTACTCCTGATCAGCGCCATAAATCAAAGAAGTCCTCTCCTTCAGGAGCTCAGGACCTTCCTGGGATTCAGACTGGAATGATGGCACCAGAAAATAAAGTTGCTGACTGGCTGGCACAGAACAATCCTCCTCGAATGATTTGGGAAGGAACAGAGGAGGACTCCAAAAGTATTAAAAGTGATGTTCCAGTTTACTTGAAAAGGTTGAAAGGTAAAGTTAATTGATCATTTCAGTTCTTATTTTGTCGTAAAGAAAATTAAATGATCTTGCAGTAAGCATACTTGTGTATTGTTGTGTGGCTTATTATATGGTAGATTAAGGTGTTCAATTAGTTCTATTTAACATATGAAAAGCAAGCAATAGTCATCATCCAACTTTATTCTCTTAGATGTACTTTCATTTACTTTTTCCTTACTTTTCTTTCTGTTTTCCTTATTTTGGGGGGTGAAGGGTGGGGGGGCAGAAAGGTGGGGTGGGTCTGGTCCTATGACTTCATTGGTATATCCTGGGAAGGAAACTCCTTTTACTAAGTCAGATCAGTGACGGTTCTACAACTTAAATTGTTAGGGAGGTGCTGGAGGGAAATAAGAAGTTAAACATCATTAAGAGTCAGAAGTGGGACTTCAACCCAGGTCTCAAGACTCTGAGACCAACACTCTCCACTATTCCATGCTGCCCATTTCTTGTGAAAGCCAAATTGTTGGTGTTAGTTAACTTTTATATCATTACATATGGTTCTTTATTTCCCAGCAGAAGCAAAATATTTTATAGTACATATTACAGAAACCAAATTTGACATAATATTAAGTTGAAATGATAGAAGTGAAGGATTTAAGTAAAATTAAATGGTACTATGATACTTTTATTAAAATGCCTGTCTAGACTTTGGATGAGATTTTGATACAGAAGAAGAATTTCACATTTATAAAAATGCCAGTATTATATAATATTACTTTCAAATGGATATTGTTAAAAATCAGTATTATGTATAGAAATATAATTACTACATATTACCTATTTCTAAATAACTTTTGAGCAAAGTCACATATTAGAATGTTTTGAGATGCTTCTCATGTTTTATAAATGTAATAATTAGTCAAAGATGGGTATATTTTTACATCAGAAATACAGGCATAAATCAACCAAGTTATCAAATTAATTATTACTGGTTTTGCTACTTAAACTTTTACAAAGTAAAAACTGTTTAGTATTAACTAAAGAGTTTCACTAGTCCAATTTTTATTTCTAAAGTCATCTTTAAGTGCCTTAAATATTATTGGAAAATAATATATTAGTTTTACAATACATTATATTTATCCTACTATATTTCAGTGTTCATAATGAACTATAACTTTACTTTCACTATCAGGTAAGATTAACCAGGACTCTAAATGTTGTCAGTTGGAATTCTGCCAATTTGATGGAAGAATATGTCTCCTTTTGTTTTTTGTTTTTTTTTTTTTTTACAAAAGACTGGCTCCCTTCCAAGTCAGCAAACATTTATTAAGCATCTTTATTTGCAAGGCACTGTGCTCAGCATTGAGGATACAAAGAAAGACAAAATTGAGTTCAAATATTTATCAAGTACCTTCTTAAGTATAGAGCACCATTTAGGTACTAGAAAAGATACAGCATTTAGAGAGAATTGGTCACTGACCTCATCTAGTAATGAAGACATGATATATAAACACATAACTAAATCAGTACTTGATAAGTGCATAAAAGAGTAGCAAAGAAAATGTTATATGAGGTCAGAGTAGGCGAAAGATCATAAATACATGAAATGCTTCATGACTTTGTCATTCAGAACTGTGTATTATTATAATTTGGCCCCCATTATTTTGCTAAGTCTTCAGTAGCATGACCATTGGCATGACGTGTATTTTTGAGGCATAAATAAAACACAAAAATATTGAAATAAAGTTCATAATCATGACTTTGATTTATCAATAAAAGGCTAATTATGTTTAGCATCTAGTTTTTACTATGGCATCATAGTATTGATTTATTTTGAGAAGATTTTTCATCAAAGTACATTTTTAAAATATAGCGTCAAATAGTATGTCAATTCAAATGTCAGTCGTCTACAGCATTCACTCTGCCATGGTGTTGGCAAGATGAGACATTATGCACATATATGTGGTAAATACAAAGTAGTAGTATTGTTGGGTTAGCATTTCTCTTGCTTTTACCAAGTTTTAAAATTCTTGTTTATTAGATTTTCAATTTAGAAAGGCATGACTTAAAACTACTAAATTCTGTAATTAGCCAGTATAAAACTACTGTCAAAATATAAATGAGAGAGTGAAGAAATAACTAAGTTTGACAAATGTATGTTTGAAAATGTCACAATTGACAGTTTAGTTTTATTCTGTACCCATGCTGAGTTAATTTCTTTTACTACTAGAATTTTAAAACTCATTTAGTCTAAGGGATAGCTGTGAGCACATCTGCTTTCTAGCTAGTATCAAGACCACAAGTTGTCTTGAAGGGGAAAGACTAGAAAGGAAAATTAGAAGGACTGTTTAAAAATCTATATATAACTTTTGCTGCTAATGGTTTATGAGGAGGCCTTCAGTGAAAGGAATCCCCATTTGACTTAGGAATACATATTTTGCCTTGCAAAGCTTATATTGATTTCTCCCCCCTCCAACCCGCTCCCCCCATGATGACACAAAGCAGTAATAGTTCATAATATTATCTTATCATGCTCATGTAAGTGCTTAGTAATGAGCTTTTTTGGGGGGTGGGTATCAATATATAACAAAACCCTTTTAAAAATATTCTGAGGTAAAAGATCAATCATTAAAATTAATTTTCCACTAAAAAGAAATAGATAATTTACCTTTGGGAAATTTTGTTAGGAATTCTTAGCACATACTGAGTTGAATAAAGACAAAAAGTCAGATATCTGAACAGGTACCCGTCATAATAGGGGGTAATGAAAGGAAGAACTATTGATAAAGTTTTTTTTTAACTTATAAAGGAATATTGTATAGGACATACTGAATTTGTATTTTAGTAACATTTTGATGATTAGGAAACCACTGAGTTATTGAGTTCCCTGAACAGGTAAGTTTTTTAGGTTCTAAAACAAGCCTTCATTCTGTGAAGTATTTCTAATAATTGGTATTGAGATAAAACACTTTTTAATATTTTTAATATAGTATCTTGTATTCTAAAAAAATATAAATGTAGTTGTTGTTGCTATAAACCTGACAAACTTAATTGTTAGAGGAAACAGTAAGATATGAAGAGACTAATTAAAAGAGATAGAGGGATTGGATAATAGCTCACATTTTCAACATTACTTTATGGTTTTAAATGAGGAAATTGAAGTTCAGAAGAGATTCAGTGATCTGTCCATAGTCACTGGTAAAGCTGAGATTTGAGCCCACATCCTACTGACTCCATTCCAGGGCCTTGTATGCCACTACACAAAATTTCAATTGTTCACAGTCCTTTGAAGGACAGAAATTATCTTATCTCTTTACAGTTGCCATTTTGAAAAAGAATAGGAAAAAAAATAGAATTTCACCCATTCAAGTAATTATTTTCAGTTCTTATAATGGGGACACACTTTTCAAGCATAACCAAATACAAGCAGTGATATCAGTTATAAAGCTTCATGTTCTTTCTTAATTGTATGGTTGTGCTGGTAGGTCTTGTTTGCTTTCTGTTTTCCATTCTAGAGTTTGGGTTCTTTTCCTTTAATCAATAAACATTTATTAAGTGCCTACCACAAGTCAGGCTCTGTACTAGATGTTGGGGATACAGAGACAAAAAATGAAACAAACTCTCCCCAAAAGGAGTTAACATTGTATCAAGAAAGACAATACATAAGTATATACATACCAAATAGAAAGTAGTCAGGGAAGGGAAGACATCAGCGATTGAGGAGCTCAGAAGACCCTTCATGCATAAGGTAGTACCTGAGCTGAGTCTTGAAGGAAGTTGGGGATCCCATGATATCTAGGGCTTTCCCCTGAGGAAAGCTTAAGCAGAGGCCTGGAGATGATGGAGTGTAATGGAAGGGGAACTGAGAGAGGAGGCCAGTGAGTGGGCAGAAGGTGAATGATAAGGAAGAAGGCTAGAAAGATCTGGAGGGGGGGCAGACACAAAGGGTTTTAAAAGTCAAACTGAGGAAATTCTATTTTATCCTAGAGAAAATAGGGACTCTTACTAGAACTTATTGAGTGGGGTGATACTTGGTTAGAATTCTAGCTATAATGCTTGATACTCTGAACTTTGAATTCAGAGTTTATATCAGTGAGACCTTGTTGTATAGCAGAAAGAACATTGGCTCTGAAGTCACAGAATCTGGATTAAAAACGTACCTCTGAAACTTTTTCCCTTTGTGACCTTGGACAAGTCAGTTACCTGCCTCCTCCCTCCCAGGGCCTCATTTTCTTTTATTGTAAAAGTAAGAGGTTGCACAAGACGGCCACTGAGGCTCCAGAGTTAGGAACCTGGTGACTAGAAGAGTGGTGGAGCATTCAACAGAAAAAAGAAAATTTAGTATAGAAGAGGATTTAGGAGAAAAGATAAAGATACTTGGGTTTGGGGTTTGTTTGGACCTATTCAGTTTTAGCTACCCTGGAACATCAAGTTTGAAGCATCCAGTAGGTAGTCGGTAATGTGGTACTAGAGCTTAGGAAAGAGACTGAGTTGGGGTTTATAGATCTGGGTGTCGTCTGCATACAAGTGATAATTACATATTTGGAAACTGATGAGATATCAAGAGAAAGGAGTATAGAGTGAGAAGAGGATCTGGGACAGAGCTTTGGTTCCACATTACTTTTTTGAATTGTCACTATATTGAAGATTTTCATATTTGTTTTATGGTATGAGTCTTAGTCATTATCCCTCCTTTGGAGAGGTACTTTAGGAGACATTAGAAACACTTTTATAAATCATTATTTCCCTCTTTTACTCTGCTGCCGTTGATTTTCTTTGCCTCCCTACCTATGATTTCTAGTTGTTATTCCTCTTCCTTTCTTTTCCTGAGTGTTTTACTTCTCCCATGTACCCTCTCTTTCTCCTCCTTTCATATCTACTAGGTGTTGTCTATAGCCAGTTTTTCAGAGCTCTGAGGAATTCTGAGGCTGTTTCCTTAAAATCTAGTCCTCTACAGAGAACTCCATTCTCTGTGGGCCTTCCAGATTTGCTCCTGAGGTTTTCATCATTAAAATATATTGTATTATACCTAAATTAATCAACCAGTTGCCTAAGATGTTTATAATACTAAGGTATTTGGTCAACAAGTTCAGTTCTGGAAACTATGGACTAGATTCACAATCTTCACCAAAACAGGCCATCACCAGGGGTGGGGAATTTGTAGCCTTTTAGGTCCTTGAGTGCGGCCTTTTGACTGAGTCCAAACTTCATGGAACAAATACCCTTAATAAAAGGATTTGTTCTGTAAAACTTGGACTCAGTCAAAGGGTCACACTTGAGGATTTAGAAGGCCACATGTGGCTTGAAGATGCAGATTCCCCATCACTGATTTAAGCTGTGATGTACTGCAAAGTTCTACATATATCCAAAATATCTTTTAGCTTCACTATAATTTCACACTTAAGCAAGGTAGTATTAGATTATTTCTTTATTCTTTTTGGCATATAATTTAAATTTAGCTTATGGGCATGCTAAATCAATGAAAGGTTGAATAACACGCATAAAGTTTCACATCAGATCAGTAACAGAGTAGAGAAGAATGTGGTAGTTTATGTGACTATTATTAACCATGATATTTTAGACTGCTGTTAGAAATAGCTACTTGGTGTTCCAAGAAAGCAAATACATTCTGATGACACTTTACAAAGTGGACAGAAACAGATGCTTGAATTGATTCTTCCTATTACAGTGCCATGTACCCATAGGGTCCTCAGGCACATGTTTACACGTCAAAGGAACATAGTTCATAATCTCCTTCCTTCTAGGGAGTTAGACCTTTTACCAAAAAGGATATTTCTATGATAACAGAGCACATAAAGAGTTAGTGAAAGCTTACAAAAAGTTAAAAAAATTCGGGTCATGCTTAGATATTTGAAAAATTGAATCAGTAAATGTTAATTGATGGCAGTGTTATATTTAACTCTCAGTCCTAATATTTTTAAAATTTTTCAGTTGAAAAATCAACTCACGTTCAGAATTATCATATAGTATACATACATATAAATATTATTGTGATTTCTCTTTATATGAGAAAATAAGAATGTAAATGAATGTGAAAACCAGTTAAGACATATTTCATAAACTCACAGTATCTCAGAGTTGAAAAGAACTTGAGAAACTTTCTACTTCAGTCCATAACTGCACAAGAAATCCCCAGTGCAATATAACTAAGTGGTCAACCAGTCCTTGCTTGAAGAATTTCAATGAGAAGAAATCCACTGACTCTCAAATTCTAATTTTGAATATCTCTAGCTATTAGGAAGTTTTTCCTTACATCAAGCCTAACTTTGACTCCTTATAATTTATAACCATTACTTCTAGTGCTCCTGAGGCCCAGCCTAGTCTTTCTTCGACATAAGAGCCCATAAGGGCTGTCATTAAAAAAATAGAAAGCAAAGTACATATCTAATGTGCCAGGCACTCAGGATACAAAGGTGTAGCCAAAGAAGACAAAATGTATGTTTACATATATGAATGTATATAGAAAAACTATATTGAAAATTGATATGCAATAATTTTTAAGGATGGACAGCTAGGTGGCTCAGTGGATACTGCTGGGCCTGGAGTCAGGAAGACTCATCTTCCTGAGTTCAAATCTGGCCTCAGACACTTAGTAGCTGTATGACCCTGGGCAAGTAACTGAATCCTGTTTGCCTTAGTTTTCTCAACTGTAAAATGAACTAGAGAAGGAAATGGCAAACTACTCCATTATCTTTGCCAAGAAAACCCCAAATGGGGTCATGAAGATTGCAACACAACTGAAACAACTAAGCAACAATAATTTTTAAGGAAAAGAACCAGCAGTTGGAGAGATCAGTACAGGCTTTCTACAGAATGTCATTGTTTGAATCAAACATTAAAGAAAACTAAGAATTTTAAGATGTAGAGGTGAGGAGTGCATTCCAGGCACTGGGGATCATTAGTGCAAAAGCACATAGATGGGAGATGAAGTGTCATATTTGAAGAATGGTAAAAAGAGCAGTTTGGCTAGACTATAATGTTCATTAAAAGCAATATCATGCAATAATGATATAAAGGGTGTTTGGGGTTAGGTTGTAAAGGGTTCTTAATGCAAAGCAAAAGATCCAAGATGAAATAGGGAGCCATTGATTTATTGAATCAAGAAGTAACATAGTTAAATCTGAGTGTGGCATGGCAGTGGTCCAGGCAAGAGATCATAAGGACCTGAAAAAAAGCATTGCTGCTGGATGGGGAGGGATAGGTGATAGACATGAGAAATGTGCTGGTGCCAAGATTTGTCAACTAGTTAGCTATGTATTGTGAATGAAAGGGAGGAAGACTCAAAATGATGCCAAAGTTATAAACGTGGTTGACTGGAAAGATGGTGGTGCTTTCAGCAGAAAGAAAGAAGTTTGGTAGAAGGGATGATTTAGAGGAAAAGATAATTCAGTTCTGGACATATTGATTTATTGATGTGGGACTTAATCTCAGGAGAGAGACTGAGACTGGATATTTAGATCAGAGAGATCAGCATAAAGAGGATTATTAAACTCACAGGAGCTAATGAAATCTCTAAAAGATCATGTAGGGAGAAGGGGGACTAGAAAAGAGCCTTGGATACACCCACAATTAGGGTCCTTGGTATGAATGGTGTTTTGGCAAAGAAGACTAAGGGACAAAGCACATGAAAATAGAGATTATTCACAGGGGTAGGGTAGTTACCATTGCCAACTGTTGTAGAGAGGACAAGGAAAATGAGAAAAGGCTATTAAATTTGGCAATTAAAAAATCATTGGTTACTTTTGAGACCTCAATTCCAGTTGAGTAACACATCATAATTGCCAAGGGCTGAAAAATGAGTGAGAAGATGAGACGTGAAGGTAACAAGTATGTATAGCCTTTTCTAGGAGTTTAGCTGAGGAAAAGAAGAATTGAAGGCAACAAATCCCTATCCAGGGGTAGGGAACCTGTGGCCTTAAGGCCTCATATAGCCCTCTAGATCCTCAAGTATAGTCTTTTGACTGAATCCAAACTTCACAGAACAAATCCTCTTAATAAAAGGATTTATCCTATAAAACTTGGACTCAGTCAAAAGACTATACCCAAGGACCTAGAAGGCCACATGTGGCCTTGAGGCCTCAGGTTCCCCACCACTGTATCTGCCAGAATAGAAGGAAGGGAATGGGATCAGATAAGGAATTAACCTTGAACAAAGTAAGAGATGCTTTATCAGAGACTGGAGTAAAGGGAAAGAGAAGGGGAAATTATGTCAAGGGATTGTGAGATCATATTCTTTTCTTGACTCTTCTCTATGTCATTCCCTGCCCCCCAGATTCCTTTAGGTCTCGTATTTTATGATCTTGAGAGCTTTCACCATCCTGGTTTCCTCGCTGTATGCTCTCTAGCTCGTCTATATTTATAAACATGCTCTTGCTACTCTCTAACACCGTGACCACCACCAACCTTGAAAAACATTTCACATGATCAGACCATCACCATTACATTTCATTCTACACTTCATATGCCTTTTTGGCTAAACTCCTTGAGAAAACTGTCTGCAATCAGTGCCCCCACTCTCTTTGTTTGGGCATCCAACCTTGTTATTCAACTGAAACTGCTCTCCAAAGTTACCAATGATCTCTCATTTGTCAAACCTAATAGCCTCTTTTCAGGTTTCATCCTAATTAACCACTCTGATGCCTTTGATTTTATCTCCAAAGTGTTCTTCCTAAAGTGCAGGCCTCACTATGTCTTCTCCTACTCAGTAAACTCCTTTGTCTCCCTGTAACCTCCAAGGTCAAACAGGAAATATTATTTTTGGCTCTTAAAGCTCTTCATTTAAAACTCTCTCTACTTTTCCAGTCATCTTCCTCTTTTTTCTCTTCCACAAACTTTAGAATTCAATGATACTGTCTTTCTTATAATTCCTCATACACACTTCCTCTTCCTACTCTGTTCTTCATTTCTCAAATACCCTTTCTCCCCCTAACTCTTAATTTCCCTGGCTTCAAGTCTCAATTTAAATCCCCCCTAATACATAAGAGGTTTTTGTCAGTCTTCCCCAGGCTCTTCTATACCCCCATGCTCCCACTAGTGTCTTTACTTTGAAGTTACTCCTCTCTTAAATTATATATAACTTTTACACAACAATAGAATGTGAACTCCTTGAAGTATTTTTCCTCTCTTTTTATCCTGAGCAGTTACACAGTTTCTGGCACATAGTAAGAACTGAATAAATGCCTGTTGACTTACTATGACTCTCCTTAAAAATGTGGTGTCCAAAATTTGAACTTTTTGGGTGTGGTTTCATTATGGTTGATATACGTTAATCTTGCACAATATTTTTCTCTTAATATAACCCAAGATTACTTTTGTTCTGTGAGTTAAAATTTGTTGTGGAGTGTTCTATAATTTAGTTTCCAAACTTTCTGGAAGGAAAGTAACCAGGAGTGTGTTGGTAAATATTTAACAACTAACTGACTCTTTGGGGGGTGGGGAAGGGGTTGGGGGGATAGAACATATACACAATATACTTTTAAGTTTAGTCTTCATTAGCAACATTTTTTCCATCACTTTCTTAAGTCTAGACAATCAACCAAACAATAAATCAAGCCTTGATTTATGCTGATTTTCGAAGTGTAAATATTTACATTGAAAGTTGGTTCTCTGGAGCTGGTAGGAGCTGGCTTCAGTACACCACTGAAAATAAACTTTTAAATACATTTAATGGAATTTCTGCCTTTTCATTTTGTAGTTTATCATTACTTGCTATAGTTTGGAAAGGAAAATAATAATAGTAATGTTGATAATAATAGCTAGCATGTTTATAGTATTATGTTTTCAAATCACATTACTTATATTATCATTTGATCCTTAATAACAACCCTGTAAAGTAGTTGCTAATTATTATTCATTTTATAGGTGAGAAAACTGAGGTTAAGAGGTTGTGATTTGTTGAATGTCATATAACTAATGTCTGAGAGAGGATTTGAATTCAAGTCTTCCAGATTCCCAATAGAACACTCTACTCTGTCGTTTAGCTTCATTTTCTTAGGAGAAAGTACTTCGACATACTATGACTCTAGACAATACCATAAGTTTCCCATGTTTGTTGTTTAGTAGACATGCAATAAAGTTACATTAAAGTTATAATGGTTAACTTTAGCTTTAGCAAGTTAAAGTAAATCAGATTTTTAAAAATAACATCGAAGCCCTATTATTCTCATAAAGTATTTGTCACAGTTTTTCCTTTCAATTCTCCTTAGGACTGTTAGGATCAAATTTCTGATTGTTTAAATAGGCTCAAGATTTAAGCAGAGAGGGTTGCTTGTTTACTATAATTATAAATACAGAATAATACAGATGAGGTAGCACTGGGTTTTTATTTTTGTTTTTTTGTTTTTAATGAATTAGGATTAATGATTTATAAAAGTGTTGAAATTTAGGTGAAAGTAAACAATTTGTATTGACTTATTTCTGATGCATTTATGAAATACTTTAGTGTTTGGCTAATAGAAACTAGAACATAATAAGTATTAAGCTTGAGGGAAGTAGGCAGAGCCTATTGTTGAAGGGAACCTTGGGAAAAATCAAAGCAAAAAGCCCCAGGACATCTATGTGTGTTTTGTGTTGTGTACCTGTGTTTTGTTTTGTTTTGTTGTTACCTTCTCAGCATCATGATAGGTTTTTTTGTGTCAGTAGGGAATAAACATGATGATGGCACACAGAGCGATTCAGAAAATGCTGGAGCACACAGGCATTGTAGCAAGCGAGCAGTTCTTGAGGAACATTTAAGGCGCCACCACTCAGAACAGAAAAAGCTACATCAGAAGGCCCAGTCTACAGAAAAACATCAAGAACAAGTTGTTGTAAGTCAAACTGCTTTTATGATTGAATTCTTTGATGAAGACAATCCCAGAAAAAGGCGGTCATATTCCTTTACTCAAAGTGCAGGAGCCTTGTGTCAGGAAACTCCTTATTCAACACCACATACAAAACTTGAGAAAGCAAAACCTACATCAGCAGATGCCAAAGCGGTTTCTTTTTCTTTACAGACTAGCTCTGTGCGCCACAGAGCAGGGCATGGTGTTCCACATGGGAAACTGTTAAAACAGAAATCAGAAGAGCCATCAGTGTCATTACCCTTCCTACAAACGGCATTGTTAAGAAGTTCGGGCAGTCTTGGGCATAGACCAAGCCAAGAGATGGATAAAAAGTTAAAAATTCAGCCTGTTTCTGCTGCTTCTGAAAAGGACAATGATGATGACCAAAGTGACAAGGGCACCTACACCATTGAACTGGAAAATCCCAATAGTGAAGAAGTGGAAGCTCGGAAAATGATTGACAAGGTACGCAACTGAAAATATATAAAACAATTTTTTTTTAAATTGCAGATTTTGGAATTACTGAAGTTAAATTAAGACAGTATTCACCTTGTAGACTGCAGTATTGGTGCTTTATATACTGACAAATAGCTGCAAAATTTGACAATGATTCTAGATTGAATTCTGATTTAGTTATACTAGTAGAGCTCTAGTAGCCTGAGTTTTCATATGTAAAAATATTTATCTAAGGTTAAAATATTGGGGCCTACAATTGAGCAGTGATGTAAATTGTACTATTAGCCCCTCTGGCTAATAGGGATAATAGGGATGCTAGTTTTGTAAATAGAGGAAACTCATCCAATGATTTTTAAACATAAATTTAAGCTTCCCGTTTTCACTTAAATAACAATTATGAATGTTCTATTTTCAACTGCTTTTTCTAGGTCTAATTTTGTTCTTTTCTGCTTATTGATGATTTAGGAGTCACAAAAAATCAGTGAGAATAATAATATTGCCTGGCATTTCTGTAGCACTTTAAGGTTTGCAAAACATTTTACATGTATTGTCTCATTTGATCTGCACAACCCTGTGAAGTCTCTGAGGAAGCTGAGATTGAGAGAGTTTAGAAGACTTGCTCAGGATTACACAGCTAGTTGAATGTCTGAGGCAGGATATGAACTCACATCTTCCACAAGTCCATACTCTATGCACTGGGTGGGCCACCTAGCTACTTCTTTAGCTAATTTTTTTCAGGAACTCTTAATTGCAGCTATAGAGGCTTCATCATTACTCCTCTACTTCTTAGGATTGCATTTAAATGTAACTGATCTAGCCAAAATATTTCCGTTTTCTTTGTTCATTTCTTTTTAATGGCTTTTATAAAAGTTTAAAGAGGATGCAACAATCCTCTACTTATTGTTGTAATAGGAGGTTGAATTCAATAGTAAGTCATCTCTAGCTGTTGGTTTCATTATCAAGGAAATATATAGATATAAATATTATTATGGAAATTGCTTATAGGACTAGAAAATGAGTCATGGCAGTCTGAGTTTTTTAAGGGGCAAATTATTATTTTCTTTACAATTTATTTTAAGAAAACCCCAATTGCTATTTTTTATTTTTAAAAGGAAAACTGACTTTTAAAAATAATAGAGCACAAAATAGAATAAAAAAATCAATAATGAAAGTTTGGTAAGACACTTTGATTATACATTCTTAGACTTCTTAAAAAGGTTAAATTTCGGTGTTAATATTTTCCTCTACAAGCTATAATGAATTAACTTGGTGAATTAAACTTTCTCCTTTAAAGACAAACATGAAACAACCATTTTAAATACTTTGTTCTGGCTTATTTTTATGACTCTGAAACTATCTTACCATTTTTATCAAAGATTTTAATTTTGTTTTTTCACACTGTCAAACTTCATTGTCATTTTCCTTGCTGCTAAAAAACATTACCATGTTGCTTCTGATGTAAATAATTTTTCATTTTCCTACATTTGAAAGAGAAACCAACAAAGTAGAGAGTTGTCAAGCCATTGTGACCCTTGAGTCAAAACTAATAGATGTAATTCATTTAAAAAGTGTAATAATGATGCAAAGCTACAAATCAAGTAGAGCTTTGATAGACCATGTTTGAAATCATCATATACCAAGTAGTCTACCAGATAAAGAAATGGTATAATTTGTATATAGTATAACAGCAAAACTTATGACAAACAGTGAAATTGGAAATTTTATCACAGGTTTAAAGTCATTAAAACTTGAAAACAAATACACAGAATTCCAAATAGTCCTTTCTATATCATTTCAAGTTTTTCTGAAGGAAAAGATGAAAAGTAAAGTAATTCATTCTTTAAAATTTTAAATTGCATTGTTCTTTATTTAGTAGTTTGTATCCTTAACCAAAATATGCTTTTAAAAAAATGAACTTTTTTATACTGTCTTGGTTGAAAAGTCAAGTCATAGATAGGCAAAGAGAAGAACTAATATTCATGTCATTAATGTGAGATTCATTTTACTTTAAGCAATTTTTAAAAACTATGTTTCACATTCCTTTAGTTTTTTAGGATCTAGTATTTCAAGCTTTAGATCATGTAAATTCCTATCTTCTTTGGTTGGTGCCATTTACTTCTTTGTGAACTTGTATAAATAATTTCTCTCTTATTCAGTTTTATCATCTATAACAGGGGAATTCAATTTGATTGACTTTAAGGTCCCTTCTGATTCTGATTCTAAACCTGTGTTCTGATGACTTGACTATTTGAATGATAATTTGTTTTCACTTTTGGAGAAAGAAGCTTTAAAGTGCATATGTAGAGTGGGCAACTCCATTTTATACTTGGACTTCGGTTTTATCTGTAAAATATGAGGTTGAACAAGATCATCTCCAGTTGTAACATTCTACAGGTCTCAAAGAATATAGTAACTCTTCATGGAACTTTTCCATATTACAGTGGAACAAGGATGATGAATTAGAACCCTTATCTTCTCTTACACAATCGACCTCTTCATTCTTGCCACCTCTTGCTTGCTCAGTTGCATTGGGCTTATTGTTTTCTGTCTCCTCTACTCCTCAGTCAACATAGCTGCCAAGTGATTTTACTTTGGCTCAGTTCTAGTCATGACTATCCTCTACTCAGTAAAATTCCTTTGGTTCCCTGTTGCCTCTGGGTTAAACACCTCTGTCAGGCTTTTAAAAACCTTAATATATTGACACTAATTTTGTCTTTCCAGTTTTATTCCAAATGACTCCTTTTTCCTCTGTGTGGTCCAGCCAAACTGGCCTTGTCCTTCTTACTTGGAGCACTGTCTCCTTGCTTTTGTGCCTTTACACTAGCTGTCCCCCATTGCCTCTTCTGCCTCAGAGGATCTTTTACTTCTTTCAAGCACCAGCGCAAGCTTTTCCTGATTTCCCCAAATGCTAGTGACCTCACTCCCTAATATTCTGCCCAGTGCTGCCTTGTGTCTCCCTGCCATTCTAGTTCTCCCCTCCCCACCCCTTTTTATTCTTGCCAAAGTAGCTATCAGTATTGGGCCCAGGAGCAAGGCCTATTTTCTGTCCTTGCCAGAGCAATAAAAAAACTTTACTGTGACTGTAGAAGTCTAAGAAAAAAACTGGCAATGAACAGCCATGAGAGGTCAGAAATCCCACCCCTCTGAAATTGCGATTCCTGACAGCCTTGGTCCTAGATTATTCTTCTCAGACATCTTTCATTGGCTGTGACAGTACTGGACTTTGGCTTTCTATCATCCTGATATTATTCCCTCTTTAATAATACATCCCTCTTCAATTTTTCTTCAGAAATATCTTCTCCTGTCCTTAGCCTTCTCCTTCTTATTCAACATAAGTATCAGAAATACCAGTGGCTCTGAGCTTATAGAATATAATTCAGATTGAGTTTATTGCAATATGGGGAGAAATGTAGGAGAGAATTGTCATTCCCAGATGCTAATACATGAGTTAATCTATAGAATTTTTTTTCCAGTTTCAAAACTTAAGTAGCTAAAATCCTTATTTCTTAAAATTTATGAGCTTATTGACTCTTCTTCTTCTTCTTGTTCCCAAATGATTATCCTTTCTCCTCCCATCCCCACTCTACCCTAAGTAGGTGGAAACACAGGCCTTAGTCTTAGGAGGACTGAACAGTTTGAGATATATTCCACTCTCAACTTTGCAATGGATTTTTTTTCCCACTTTTCCCTGACCTTGGAAGAATGGCAGAGAAGAGAATAGAGCATACTAAGATCACACATTCTTTAGACTATGAGCATATCTTAACTGTTGGTTAACACCTGCCTTTCTTGTATGAGATTCTGAACCATTAAACCAAAGACTGGATGAACTGAATCATATAAATCACGATATTCCAATTATAAATGAAGCCAGAAGAAAAACGTAAGTTTCATCCCAAAAGAATGATTCACAAGCTCTCCTTGGAGGTATAAATAGTTAGTGGGAAAAATGTTCATTTTTTGTTGCCATAGAGTATCCTTCTCTGAACTCTGTACAAATGGGCTCTGTTCATGACCTATTCCCCCAGCCCAGGTTATGTGGGATCATCTGCAACATCCTGTTGTCTGGTAAGAAGCAAGAACGACCAACATGGTAGTAATCCCACCTAGCAGTTCACTTATAACAACTTTTGAGAACTACAGAAGTTGCCTGAGTTGCACTTCCAAAAATCACACCCAGGCCATCGGTAAACACATTGTTTTCCTTTGGAAAGTCCAGTTGTCTGTTTATGACAACTGTATCAAAGTCACCAGCTCGCTCAGGAACTTTCCGGGTTGCTCATTAAAGATCACCTGTGACCTGACTCAGGAGGCCATGGGAAAGCAACATGTTGGTGAGCCTGGCAAAGCTAGTACTAAGCCTTCTGCATTAGCGGCAATGCTCTACCTGCTGCTCCCCACTTCTGAGGTGCACTAGGTATCAGAGCTCATTTTTTCCCTCCTTGTTCCTTCTCTTTTCTAATCTTCCCCTTTCCTTTTCTTTTTATCCTCTCCCCACCTGATCCCTTAGATTAGAGAGGCTACTTAAGTGTATTCATAATTATATATATATATATATATATTTTTTTTTTAAAGAAAACAAAAACAAAACACCAGAAAAAAAAAGCAACCATACTTTTTTTTTTTTAATATCCAGGTCACCTCGGGGCAGCTAAGTGGCACAGTAGATAGAGCATCAGCCCTGGAGTCAGGAGGACCTGAGTTCAAATCTGGCCTCAGACACTTAATACACAAAAACTAGCCTTGTGACCTTGGGCAAGTCACTTAACCCCAATGGTCCTCCAAAAAGCAAATATATATATATATATATCCAAGTCACCTTTGTGCTTTCTGGCAACATTGGTAACTTTGTTTACTTTGTACTTAAAAGAAATTGAGTGGCCTTTAAAAAAAAAAAGTTAGTGGAGTTGCTTTTATCATGTATCCAAAGTGAAACAGTAACATTACTTCATAGGACATTTGGTTATTTTGTATTGCTTCAGTTATAATAAGCATTTTTTTAAAATTACCACAGTGAAACTAATTGTAATTGCTGACGATAAAGAGGTTGAGGAATTCTACAAATAACCTGATAAACTCTTTTAAATGAAATCAGCTTATGCTTTAATACTTAGTGACCCTCAGTGGGAAATTAGAGAACCCAAAAATATGTTGACAAGCAGTGTTGTTGAGAAATAAGGAATGAGACCAGTACTGGCTTGTAGCCTACACAGAAGCCTATATATGGTGAATTCTTCCTTCAAGAAGTGAGGCAGGTGGCACTAGACAGAGCAAGTGCCAAATACTATTATCAGGAAATGAAAATGACTATATAACAGATTGGAGACAACTAATTACCTAGCAGGAAAACTGATTAGGGAGAAATGCATTTGATGGGGTATCACATGTAATTGTGATTATATTAGAGAGTGATTGAACCACCATATTACTATCTATTCCTACTTCATTCTAAGGTAAAAAGAAAGATTATGAGGAAGTCAGTAGAAACACAGCAGAGCCCTTCTAGCTGACCAGGAATTCTAGAAAAGCCAGCTAAAGATATTTTTCTTTTTAACTCCACCAACATAAGCTAAATGAATAGGACATTTCGTGGGCATCATGAAGAAGATATTCTAGAGTCACATTCAATACAATAGGATGCTTACAACGGGAGAGATGTGTAGTAACTCTGAGACAACTGCTGATTCATTTTATGCTCATTCCAGGGCATACTCTTTCAGAATGGTGGACAAAATCACCCATACTGTTTTAAATTGTTATTCCCTCTCCCCCTTTTCTTCCTTTCTACTTCTCTTCCCTTTCCTCTCAGCTATTCCCCCCAGCTCTCTCCCCTCCCTCCCACTGTCTGTAGTTGAATTTACCTGTTTTAAATGAAGGCAGGATGTGACACCATTGTATTACCTCATAAAACAGTAAGAAATAGAGGACTGGAACAACAGTAAGAAATAGAGGACTAGAACTGCCTGGAGACCCACCTAAGTCATATATCATCTTGGGAGTATTTCAGAATCAAACTGGAGGAAAGACATAAAAAGGATGGAAATTGAAAATGCTCTATAAACTTTTTCTCATTATTAACATTGCAGTCATCACATTTGTACTCATAATATTACAGTTGCCAGTGTTCTACAATAGGTGAATAAATCTGCATGGGCATCTAAAATATCCTAGATGAAAATCTAAGAAAGCAATACACAAGCTTTTCACAAATGATATTCCATGACAATTCACATATCCAGTCACACAAATGAAAGAGGGAAGATACAACTTCCTACTTTGTTGATTGTTTATTAACTATAAGAAAGTGTTTGATTTGGTAGAGCAAAACAGTGTCCTAAAGTTTCACCTCTAAATAGTTGTGTCTCCCATGCACATGTCAAAATCATACAAAATGACTTCAAAAAGTACAACAATAGAGGGAATTCTGGCAACCCTCTTGGTATCATTAATCACAAGCAAAACATAAGACAAGGAGATTTATGATTGCAATACCTGTTTGCTACTATCAAGGATAATGTCCAATTGAGACTCTACTTGAAAAAAAAAAAAGATCCCCAACAGAAGATAAAGGTTTCATATTTGCAAATGACATCTTGAATATACCAAGGTCCAGAACATGAAGAATCTTCTAAGTTAAATCCATAAGCACTACAAAGTATTTAGCCTATTGATCTATACAAAAAGACCAAGTAGATAAAGAATGCCTTTTGTGGAGACTATAAGCAGTTGAGTGGAACAACTTTTAGAATTGGTCTGTCTTGAGCATGCATATTGTTAACGGACTGTGAAATGGACCCAGACCTGAATAGGAGTATGAATTAGATGGCTTTTTGAAAATTGTGTAGTTCATTTAATGACCCCAGACTTCTCCATGGAAAAAGTCACCTTTCAAAAATATATTTTCCCAATGATACCATATGCTATAAATCACTGTGGTATTTTAACTCATTAAAAGTTGTGAGTCACCCAAAGAACAACAGAGACGTTCAAGATTAGTGTGAGTAGGCAACACAATATTACAATGATTTATGTAAAACAAAAGCTTATGTATAAAGGATATCATCAGAGAAGTTTATGACCAGAAAAAGACATGGGATAGACTGTAGCAACTGTAAAGGATAACCAATGCAACCAGTATTAGTATTCCTGCAGTGTAAAGAGATCCAGAAGAAATTCCTAACAGATTGGATGGACCCCTTATAGAATATTTGAGAGGCCATAAGCATCCATAGAATAAGATGTTTCTTTGGCAGCTAAGACATTTCTCAAATAACTAGCTTGGTGATCAATGTTATGATACATTTTGCTCACACAAGAGAAAGCATAAGGCTTAATTTAAGGCATTCGTTGATCAGTATATACAGAGTAGTGGCAAAGGATGCCAGAGAACCTTTGTCATGCCTTGAATATGATAGTCTGAATTACATGCATGAAGAGGGCTGGTGGTCAGCAGTGGTCTACTACAGAAGATATCTTTGGACAGCATCCACTGAGCTCTCTGTCTTCTTATTGATGTGTAGATTTGCTGGGTTCTACCTCTCCTACACAATAAGGCTATTCACACCCTTATGGTAGTCTTACCTTTATGTAGAAATTGGAGACAAATCCTATACAGTATCAGAAGTGGGAGAACTGGAGGTGGAACCAAGATGGCAAAGTAAAAGCAAGAACTTGTCTGAGCTCACACTCTAACCACTTCCAATACCTGTAAAAAAATGACTCTCAACCAGTTTTAGAGCTGCAGAACCCACAAAGTGAAAGAAAGAAACAAATCTCCTGCTGAATGCAGTCTGGCAGACCAACAGGAAGGATCTGTCACACCGAATTGGGAGCCATGTGGGCCCAGAACCAGGGCAGCCCCAACAAGTAGCCCACACCAGCCTGAGCAGACTTAAGGCAAGTGAATCACTGGCAGCTATGGTGATTTTCAGACTTCTCAACACATAAGTGTCAAAGAGAAAGTAAAAGGTCAGTGGGGAACTCTGTTGGAACTGTGTGAGAGAGAGCTCAGTATGGCCCTTGCCCCCAGGGCGAGAGGTAGTGAAGGCATGGGGGCAGCAACTGCTACCCTCTGGCTGTCTCCAAAGCTCCTGGCATACAGATCATAAGGGGACCAAGCAACCATTCAGAGGGTAATGGCTCTTGCTTTGACCTGCTTGGATGTGTGTCATAGTCTTAAGTGGTGGTCCTGGGGTGTGTGGCCAGTGTGCCAGAGCTTGTGGTAGCTATAGAGAGGCTGCCCTCCTCATAGTTCTGACACAGCTGTGAAAACCCCAGCAGTTTGGGAAACAGCTTTCTCTACTCTAGAAGCAGAATTCTACCATGGCAAAGAGCTTAAAAGTTAGCTGGCTGGCAAGATGAGCAAGCAGAAGAAGCACAGTCAGACCATAGAATCTTTTGGGGGGGACAAAAAGGATCAAAAGATGGAACCAGAAGAAGACAACAAAGTCAAAACTCTTGCATCAAAAGTGTCCGAGAAAAATATGAACTGGTTATAGGTCATGAAGGAGCTCAAGAAAGATTTTGTAAATCAAGTAAGGGAAGTAGAGGAAAAATTGGAAAGAGAAATGAGAATGATGCAAGAAAATCATGAGAGTCAACAGCCTGACTGAAGAAAATAACACCTTAAAAAATAGACTAACGGGGCGGCTAGGTGGCGCAGTGAATAGAGCGTCGGCCCTGGAATCAGAAGGACCTGAGTTCGGAGCCGGCCTCCGACACTTAATCCGCACAAACAAAAACCTAGCCGTGTAACCTTGGGCAAGTTACTTAACCCCAATTGCCCTAAAGGGGCGGCTAGGTGGCGCAGTGAGTAAGAGTGCTGGCCTCGGAGTTGGGATGACCCGAGATCAGATCCGGCCTCAGAAAATGAGCACCCACGCATAAATCAAATGACTAGCCGTGTAACCTTGAGCAAGTTACTTAACCCCAATTGCTTAAAAAAAAAAAAAAATAAAAAAAAAAATAGACTAACTCAAATGGCAAAAGAGGCCCAAAAAGCCAGTGAGAAAAGAAGAATGACTTAAAAAGCCAAATTGCCCAGATGGAAAAGAAGATAATAATTCCTTCAAAATTAGATTGGAGCAAATGGAAGCTGATGACTTTATGAGAAATCAAGATACTATAAAACAGATCCAAACAAATGAAAAAACAGAAGGCAGTGTGAAATATGACATTGGAAAAACCACTGACCTGGAAAATAGATCCAGAAGAGATAATTTAAAAATTATTGGACTACCTGAAAGCCATGATCAGAAAAAAGAGCCTAGAAATCATCCTTCAAGAAATTCTCAAGGAGAATTGCCCTGATATTCTAGAACCATAGGGCAAAATAGAAATTGAAAGAATTCACTGCTCACCTCTTGAAAAAGATCCCCCAAAGAAAACTCCTAGGAATATTATAACCAAATTCCAGAGTTCCCAGGTTAAGGAGACAATATTACAAGCAGCCAGGAAGAAAAAAATTGAGTATTGTGCAAACACAATCAGGATAACACAAGATCTAGCAGCTCTACATTAAGGGATCAAAGGGCTTGGAATATAATATTCCAGAGGTCAAAGGAGCTAGGATTAAAACCAAGAATCACTTACCCAGCAAAACTTAAGTATAATGTTTCAGGGGAAAATATGGTCATTCAATGAAATAGAAGACTTTCAAGCATCCTTGATGAAAAATCTAGAGCTGAACAGAAATTTGACTTCAAATACAAGAAGCAAGAGAAGCATGAGAAGGTGAACAGGAAAAAGAAATCATAAAGAACTTACTAAAGTTGAACTATTAATATTCCTTCTTGGAAAAATGATTACTGTAACTCATGAGACTTTTCTCAGTATGAAAATAGTTGAAGTGAATATATGTGTGTGTGTGTGTGTGTGTATATGTATATATGTATGCATAGGAGGGTGAATGTGTGTATATGTGTGTACATGTATACATAGAGGGCACAGGGTCAGTTGAATAGGAAGAGATGATATCTAAAAAATAAAATTAAGAGGTGAGAGAGGAATAAATTGGGAGGAGAAAGGGAGAGATAGAATAGGGCAAATTATCTTATAAAAGAAGCAAGAGCAAACTGTTACAATGGAGGGGAAGAGCAGGAAAGTGAATAGGTCAACCTTACTCTCATTGAATTTGACTCAAGGAGGGAATAACATACATACTCAATTGGTCATCTTACCCTACAAGAAAGTAGGGGGGAAGGGATAAGAGGGGGAATGATAGAGAAGGGAGGGCAGATTGGGGGAGAGGGTAGGTAGAAGCAAACACTTTTGAAAAAGGACAGAGTTAAAGTGGAAAATAGAATGGGTGGGGCAGGATAGGATGGAGGAAAATATAGTTAGTATTTCACAATATAAGTACTATGGAAACGTTTTGCGTAACTACACATATACAACCTATATGGAAATGCTTGCTTCTCAGTGGGAGTGGGTGAGGAGAGAAGAAGGGAAAGAATCTGGAAATCAAAGTTTTAAAAATAAATGTTAAAAAAATCGTTTCTTTTACATGCAAAGAGGATATAAGATATACAGGCACTGGGGTATAGAAATTCATCTTGCCCTACTAGAAAGTTAGGCAGGGAAGGGGGGGAGGATATAAGAGAGAACAGATTGGGTAAAGGGGTTTTCAGTAGGCTCACTATCTTGTGGTGGGTGATAGGGGAAAGTTGAGGAGAAAATTTGTAACTCAGAATCTTGTGGGAATGAATGTTGAAAATGAAAAATAAATAAATAAATTAGAGTAAAAAAAAAGGTGGGAGAACTGATCAGAGGTAAATAAAATGCATTGCCCAGTACCTGAAATCATAAGTGGCAATTGGTTTCCAATAGATCTACACAAAGAACTAGCATGACCAAAAATGTGTTATTTTATAAGGCTATTCACACTGAGGAACAGAGATCAAGGAAGAAAGTAGGAAAATTCAGTTTAATAAGCACCTACCAGTCACTATGCTAGACATTGGGGAGACAAAACAAAAATCAAACATTACTTGCCCTCAAGAAGCTTACATCATACTAGGAGCATATAGGTAAATATGCACATGTATACATACAAGCATCAATTAGCGTAGTGGATAATGGGGCTTTGGACCTGGAATAATATAAATCTTAGTTCAGATCCCATCATACTAGCTGAGCCTGGCAAAATCACTTAACCTCCCTGTACCTTTCTTAGTACTTAATTTCTTCAACTGAAGGGGTTTGGAACATGTATCCTCAAAAGTGCCTGCCTGCTTTAAAATTATGATCCTAATTTTGGATGGGAGTACAATATTTTCTGGGACAATTAGGAGTTAGGAAAGGCCTCAGAAATGAAGTGTTATACCATTGTGGCAGGAAATGAGGACAGCATTAGCCATGATATTTAAGAAAGAGGAAAGACGTAATGGTTGCTGATTAATCAACATGACTTACTTGGTGCCTTTAAGTCAGGGGGTTCTTAACCTAGAGTTTGTGGATAGATTTTACGGGTTGCATGAATGTGAATGTGAGAAAAAAATTACATCTTTATTTTCAGTAACCTATAACTGAAATTTATCTTTTCTACCCATTGTGAAGTATTTTTTTTTTAATTCTGAGAAAGGGTTAGAAAGTTTCACTGGACTGCCAAAAGGGGTCCAGTAACCCCTCTCCTAAAAAAAAGTAAGAACCTTTGCTTTAGGTGGTTTAAATTATTTGCAGATTACAATCAAGATCCATTTATAACACTTTGAGTATTATAAAAGCACTACTTTTTCATTCAAGTTTTCCAAAGTGAAATTTCCCTAATGTGGGTATAATTCTGTGTCTCTTCTCTGGTGTGCTTACCAGTGAGGAGTGTGGCAAAGACACACAGCTTATATGCCAGCTCACCCCATTCTTTGGCTATCTAACTCCATGTTACAGGGTTTCCCTATAGAAAGTGAAAGTCCTCCCGATGCTGCTACTTGTTACCAATCACACTATCCAGTGATGAGTTTTCCTATTACCTGTTATAGGACCTTTTAGAAACAGCTCTTTTTTCTTGGGGATAGGTTAGGGGTGGAGGATGGTGATGTGGAATACAAATAAGAAAGAGAAAGATAGTCCTTGTCCTCAAAAAACTTACAATCTAACGGGGAAAAAACAATCACATCAAGGAACAGATTGCCACAGCTTTGACATTGAAATCAAAAACACATTTTGTAGGGGAGATTTCAAAAAGATGCCAATATAGTGCTCATTTCTAGATGCTGCCACATTTCTCTAAAGGCATTTTCAAGTGCATACAGGAGACCTCACTGTAGGTCTATGCTTTATTGTCTTTTTAAAATAATTTAAGCCTCTTTAATATAAACATGGGTGAGTTTGGGAATTTTCTTTTTAGACCCATTTTAGTCCTTATCTAAAAGGGAGGGCAGTGTTTTCAAATAAGATAATCTCTTAATTTGCTAAAAGGTGGGGTTTGTTACCACATACTTCTCTGTATTAATGTCTCTACCCCCCCACATATTAGGGTTTTTTTACATTCAGCAAAATGCAACAACAAAAAGATTGTTTTCTGCTAAGAAACTTCAAGGCAGGCAATGTTAGACTTAATTTCCAAGTATCACTAAAATTTTATTTCCAGTAAAATTTATTCATTTAGTAGGAGGGTCTTGATGTCAATAAATTTTTCCCTCTATTTCTCAAGCGTGAACATGGTGTGGAGAAATATCCCTTAACACTCAAAAAAACTGAAAGCTCAATTCTGTTATCAGGTTTGCTTCTAACTTTATGGTTTTGGCTTTTGTGGGGTTTTATTGTTTTGTTTTGCTTTTTATTTTGCTTTTCAGAGGGGGAAGGCAGAGCAATTGGGGTTAAGTGACTTGCCCAAGGTCACATAGCTAGTTTTGTGTTAAGTGTCTGAGGCTGGATTTGAACTCAGGTCCTCCTGACTCCAGGGCCGGTGCTTTATTCACTGCACCAACTAGCCGCCCCTTAACTATATGACTTTAGATAAGTCACTTAAACCTTACTGAGTTTCAGTTTCTCCTATTGTAAAATTAAGATAGTTAAGCCCAAATGCTCTGTTTTAAGTATTTATTGAGAACTCCCTATATACATAATAGTGTGATAAATAAAAATATTTATTTGAAAAATTTATTATTACCAACAAATTTTAAGCTCCTAAATAACTGCAGACACTGATATTTTATATTTATAGATACTGATATTTTTTTGAAATTTTCTTCAACATGTATACTATGCTGCTGTAGTCACTATGATTCTGATTTGCTTGTTTCAAAAAGTGCCCATTACTCTATGTATACATATGTCAGTATACATTCAACTTGCATATTTATCTGTGATCCTGATTCAGTAAGCATCAGTTAAATTTACAAAGCCTCAGAACTGGAAGAGAATTCAGAAACCATCTAATTTAACTTGTCCCTGAGTAAGAATCTACTTAATAATATACCAGAAAGTGGTTATTTAGATTTTTCTTTGAAGGCTTCTCTTTAGCGTTAGCCTATGATCTCCTGTGGTAGCCCATTATCTATCTGTATATGAAGCAGCTAGATAGTGTAGTGGATACAATTATGGGCCTGGAATCATGAAGAACTTGAATTTAAATTCAACCTTAGACACTTGGGAAAGTCACCTAACCTCTGTTTGGCTCATTTCTTCAGCTATAAAATGAAGAGAACAGAACCTACTTGGCAGAGTTGTTGTGAGGATTAAATGTGATATGTGTAAAGTGCTGTAGTACCAATGCAATATTTACAGCATGCATGATCACAATAAAGACTGTGACTATAAATATCGTATGATGTTCAATCGCAAAACATACCAAACTCTCCAGAGAGAGGATAGAACTGAAGCATTTATTTAGACACCAGAAAACAGAATCCCAAAACCAGTAAGCTGATCCCATCATAGTACCAAAGATATTCAGAAGCCATAATAATTCTGAGATCCACAGCATCCTTTGGCCTTCCCACAAACCATTAGAAGATCAATATCTACTCATGAGCTTATCTGACTCTTTGCCTGAAGTCCTTCTCTCTCCCCCACCATCTGGCTATCTCTGACTACCAGCTTCCTGTGGGCTATGCTTCCCTTCAGCAAACTCCTTCCACCATAGGTTCCATGTGACAACAATCAGCCTATTATGGGGCAGAGTTTACTTTCAAAGCAGGGGAGGTCTTCAGACTCCCCCCTAGGTCTGTTAGGGGTCAGGGAAGATCTTCAGATTCCCATTCCCATCACAAATGCTTAGGACACTACCTGGCTGATCAGGCCCAACATTCTAGTTTTCAGGATCTTTTTGGATCCTGAGGACTCAGATCCTCTGAGATCCAGAATTTTAGCTTTCCTTACCTGTTTTGTGTTATCTGAACATTTTATTTCATTTATTCCTTTATCTATTTCTTTGCCAGAAACAAAAAATTACAAAGGGCCAAGCATAGATCCTTAAAGCAATCTACCAAGTTGACATAGAATAGTTCCTCATTACTCATTGGGTCCATCCCTTCACCTAGTTTCAAATCCACCTAACTATGCTATTGTACAGCCCAACCAAATCAGAATTTCAAAGTTAGAAAGACATTAGCAGTCCAAAGCACACTTCAGAAAGAATCACATCTAAAACATACTCTTGTTTAGCAGTCAGCCAGCCCATGGGCAGGGAACCTGTGATCTTGAGGCCACACGTGGCCCTTTAGGTCCTAAAGTGTGGCCTTCTGAATCCAAACTTAGACAATTTAATCTCTATTCCACCTGACAGCCCTTCACATACCTGAATACTTCTATCATATCTCCTGCCTTCCAAACCCTCCCCTGCCGAGTATTCTCTTCTTCATCTTTAATTTCCCCATTTCCTGTATGAACTCAAAACCTTTCAGTCTCCATCATAAATTTGATCACTTTGGGATACTGTCCAGCTTATATCTGTCCTTCCTAACACACAGTAACATCCAGAAATGAAAACATTCCAGAAGTGGCACATCTGAAGTTATAGACTGCTATGCCTCTCTTAACTTTGTATCCCAAAATTTCATTCACTTTATTGCACTCTACTAAACCCCCAGATATTTTTCAGAGAAACAGTCTTACCATTGCTTACCCTCATCTTGTGAAGTAATTTTAAACACAGATATAAAATTTCATATTTATCCTACCTAAGTCCAATATTCTAGCCTACCAAAACTGTGCGTTAACTGCCTTCCCAACTTTGTGTCATTTGAAAATTTAGTGAGCATGCCATCCCCCAGTCAATCAACAACCCTTTATTAACTGTTTAGTATGTGCTAATGATTGGCTAGGTACTGGGGATACAACTAAAAATGTGAGAAAATGTCTTCTTCCCCTGAGGAGCTTATAATCTACTAGGGATGGAGGAGGGGGGTACAAAATATTCATAGAAAAGTAAATAGAAAATATATACAAAATAAATACCAAGTTACTTTGGCAGGGTGTAAAAGGGACAACACTAATAATTGGGGGATCTGAGAGGGTCATTTTTGTTTGCTTTACTCTAATCCAATTTATTGATAAAAATATAAAAGCATAGGACCAAGTACAGACACTGGGGGTGGACAACACTCTACTGGAAACCCTTTGTTAATTTTACATGAAACCATTAATGGTTCTTCTTTTAATTTCATTATTTCTTGACCTTTGGGTTCTCAATTCATCTAATTGTAATATTATATAGCACTCATCTCTATATTTTTCTCAAGTTTGAAATCCTTTATCACAGGTAGCACAGAAGCTGGAACTATTTTTGTCACTTTTTTTTTTTTTTTGCAAATGGTTATTATGCAAGTTGTTATATGGTATCTGAAAGACAAGATAACCTAATGTCCTGTTAAATGATATTTCCTTTGCCATTAGATATTAAAAGAAAAAAAAACAAGCTCTGCCAAGGCCTTTATTTACCTCTCAAACAAGAACTTGTGAATATTCATTAGATTTGAGTTGAATTTGGGACAGTTTACTTGATATGTTTGAATATTAAATGCCTTTTTTCCCCCGCTAAATATCATGACATCTGCCTGTGGTCCTTTTGACTTGGTCATCTTGACTTAGATTAGATCAGCAGTGCTTTAATGAAAGGAAGTATGTACTTGGCACTATTTGGGTCCTTTAAAAGTGAATATGTTTATTAGAATGACTAAATTCTAAGTTAAAGTGTACTTCAAATATCATTACTATAAATACTGCCAGAGAGACAACTGATAAAGTCTTGAGTGCCATTGAAACATGTATTTTTTTCTTATTTTTTTGCAACATGACTAACACATATATATGTTTTACATATATATGTACATATATATAATATATATATTATATATGTTTTGTGCAACTTCACATGTACAATAGGTATTGCTTGCCTTGTCAATTTTAGATTTGGGGAGGGGGGGTGAGGGAGGGAAAAAATTCAGAACTCAGATTATTTTTAGAAAAATGAATTGGGGAGGAAGGGAGGGAGGAGGAGAAAGAGAAAGTGTGTGTGTGTGTGTGTGTGTGTGTGTGTGTGTGTGTGTGTGTGTGTGTGTGTGTGTGTATTCTGGCATGACTGTAGTTTGTCCTTTAGCTGTTAGGAGATCGCTAGACATCAGATTCAGAAATCCAAGTCTCAGATTTATGTAATAGGAAGTCCTGCCAGATATGTCCACCAGTAGAGAAATGTCCCACATCAAACCTGTAATCTCAAAATTCTACAGAATCTCCAAGGTTTTCAGAGCTAGGTTGAATAATTTTCCAACCCCAACTTTCTAAAGGTCAAAAAATGGAACTGGAACACAAATCTAATTAAGCATTGAGTACCCTCTTACCTACTGAAATTTCATCATTTTAATAATTAATATCTTAATAATATGAGCTTGCAATGAATTATTGGGTCTTTTGGTAGCAAGAAAAATTTAAGTGGAAAGGACTGCTAGAAGAACATTTTGTTAAATACATTTCCTAATCCTGTTTAGGATTATAAGTTGTTTATAAATTGTTTCCTGAGAATACCTTGATGCCCATATATGCTTTTAAATGTCCCTGATAACATATATACAGTAAATTCTTCCTAGTTCTTTTTATGTGCATCTATGCTCTTTTATTTATGTTGGAATTCTACTTCCTTTTCTTTATGGGGTGGCAATTTGGGGATATTGTTACATTAAGTTCAAAATGATATTTAACTGACTATGCCAATTATTTCCCACTTTTTTTATATATCCCTTATAATAGTGGTTTTACATTCTTAGTTGATTTAAATTTAATGAAGGTATAAATTCTCCTGGATTTTAAGACACTTTGATTGTGAAATAGTTGACAGTTTAACTGAAATGCAAATACATAAGAACTTTCAAGCATCAATTTATTTCTTTATAGTTATAGTCAAGTTAACTGATATGTGTGTATACACATGTGTATTTATCATGTAGCACATCTCTCTCTCTCTCTCTCTCTCTCTCTCTCTCTCTCTCTCTCTCTCTCTCTCTTTCTCTCTCTCTGCCTTTATGATAAGTATACATACATACATACATACATTGAATAGGTACAATTTGAGGACATCCAGTGGAGAAAATAACCTTGTTTTAAGGAATTAAAATCTCAAACTATGGAATTTAGGATATGGTACTTTGAGGTATTATGCTTCCCTATATTTAAAATTCATTATTTAACAAATATCTAGACTCTGCTTATTAAAAGCAATTTCTAGGAATGTAATTTTTCCAGATATTATCATCTTAAACTCCCAGAACTAGTCATAGGAAAATGAAGAGGTTTTTTTTTTTAGACTTTGTTCTAAAGTTCCTTTGTTCAGATTTATCAGTAAAATGCTTTCTTGATGTCATATGTGATCATATTTGTATCAGTCATGAAGTCTTGTAAAAGTGTCTATAAAGAATACACATTATAAGTTAACGGTTAAAAGGAATGCTAAATGTATATTTGATGTTTGTGTGAATATATACCTTCTAAGGTTTGTATACCTTCAGAGAAAATACAGTAAACCCAAAGCTATCTAGATAGGGGAGGGGGAAGACAAAATGAGAAGTAAGCCATTCTTTATAACTGAGAATTTAAGCATCAAATTTTGTTAAATTTTAAAATATTTTGGTTATAAAACTTTTTAAAATACTACGTGGTTCTTAAACTTTACCTAATATAATTTAACATTTTCTTGTAATTTAGTGTAATTATGAACATGAGTTTTTATACTATCTTTTTATACTATTATTCCCTCGGGACCTAAAGGCCTGTGCAACTGTATAGTAAATGTATCCTTACTTCTATGACATTTGAGTTTTTAATCTATGCCTTTTAGGTTTTGTTTTGGTTTTTTGTCTCCACTGTCAGTTATTTTACATTTCATTGCTGTCAACTTGAGTGCCTGCATCCTTATATTAGATCAGATCATCTGGACTCACACAGCTTAAGGCCTAGACCCCTGAAAATTCTAAAGGTTCCCAGGGGTTGTGGACTGACATTCCACATAGACCCAGGTCACAAATTGTTAAAAGAAAAGAAAAAAGATGAAATAGGATCACAGAAGGAACTTTAATAGGGGAAATGGATCCATTCAATTATAGTCTTTAGTATTTTTTTAAATGAAAAGAATAGTCTTCAAATGCTTTTCACCATAAGTATATTTTTACAATAATTCCAGTTTATAATTATGTGACACTTTTTGGTTAAAAATTATTTCACATAATCTTCACAACATCCCTGTGTTGTAGGTAGGTAGTACCTACACTGTTGTTCTCATTTGACAGGTGAGGAAATTGAGACTGATATTTGCTAAAGGTGGCCAAGCCAAGACTCTAAATCAGTCATCTTATAACTTCAGTGCTCTTTTGATTACTGCTGCCTTTTAGACTAATTATTTATGGAAACATATCTCATGTTTTCCTTCAGATCCTTAGTCCTATAGTATAAATGGACAATTCTATTAAATTCCATATTTTATATTGTGACTAAGTTAAATACATATTAAAAATGAAAATGAGGGAGCATAGTACAGTGGAAAGTATCTTGTATTTGGAGTCAAGTTCTGGGTTCAGATAATTAACTTATTACTTCTGTGACATTGAGCAAACCATTTAACCTCTCTGAGTTCCAACATCTGTGAGTGGAAGAGATTGCACTAAATGACATCTGAGTTTCTGTCCAGTTCTAAATCTATTCTCAAATGGATCTTTGAATCATACTGGTATAGATGTTCCTTCCGGTGATGCCAGTTGAAACCCATCCATACCTTTGCATTCTTTGCAGTTCTTGGCCATTCCTACCATGATCCCACCACTGGAAAGATAAAGATATGTAATATTATGGGGGAATATTGACCACCCAGTATATTTGTAGCTTTCCTAAATTTCTCTTGACATTGTAAAATAATGGACCATACAGTGTTCATTGGTTTTCCCCTAAATCAATCCTTCCTTTTTGCATATAATTTCACAAGCTTAATAAAATTTATTTAATTTTCTTCATTTGGTACATATTCATTGTGTGCACATTTGTGATCACGCAGTGATTATATTTGTGCAATAACTTTGCTAAACATTGTGGAGAATTAAAATATGAATAAAATGTTTTTTCCCCTCACTTGTAAGTTCTCAGAAAGTTCTTTCTCAATGTAAACTCTGAAGAAGCTTACATTGTAATTAATTTAAAATTACATTTTATATTTTCACTAAAATTTCTATTCTAATCATTGCACCATTTTAAACTGTAATTAGCAAATTCAGTTGGTGGCATTGTGGATATGACAGGTTGGACCTGGAATCAGGAAGACCTGAGTTCAGGGCCTTTCCCAGGCACTTACTGACTGGATGACCCCTAGGAAAGTCACTTAACCTCTTTTTGTCTTAGTTTCTTCATTTGTCAAGTGGGGATAATATCAAATGAGATAATAATTTGTAAGCCCTTCACAAACTTAAAGCACTCTGTTAATGCTAGCTGTTGTTATCATTCTTAGAAATCAGCCTGCTGGATCAAAGGCACTGACTCTCCAGCCCAGCCTAGAGTTTAATGCTCTGATTAAAAGGTAAATCTGGGAAGAAAGCCGTGCCTTCCTAGATAATCAGCCTCACTTTAGGAGCACACACAAAACATGGTTTCTTTAAAGCATCTGTTGTGGACCTGTCATCCCTGAAATTATCTAGAGCCATTTTGAAGTTCTTTGTACTTTAACCTTCTCTTGCTTATGGGATAAGAGATTTTTATAGATTTGTTAATAACCCAGTGTACCTTAGATCCATATCTTAAAAACTATATTATCTCCTATTTATATTATCCTGGAATTTAGTAAACAATTCCATATTCTTCATGATTTTATCAGTTTCAAATATTATACTCTCTTTGTCTAATAAACCAAAAAGTTAATCATTTTAATAAAACAGAAAAGAAAGTAGAATAATGGAAACCTAGATTTTACACATCCCTCTTTAAAACACTGTAGAAAAGGAAAGAAGTAGACAAAACAAACCTTCCTACCCTAGGATAAGTTGAATAGGGAATGTGAGTCATAGTGAAATTAAAGGCATTTTGGTAGACTAGGTATACCTTCAGAATAGGAGATCTGACTTCTAGTTTTAGCTCTGCCATTAATTCATTTTTTCGACATTGGACAAATTACTTAATCTTACTAATCTTCGGTTTCCTCAGCTGTAAAATTTTTAAAAGATAATCTGATTCATAGTCAAAGAGGTAGAAGGGGCTTCAGATAAAATCTAGGCCAACTCTTACCCAAATCATGAATCTTATCTACAATAACCCTAACTACTTATGATCATCCAAGCTATGCTTGAAGACCTTCAGTGAAAAGGGGACCTTGAAATAATCCATTCCATTTTTAGACCATAATAATTGTCAGTACAATTTACCCTGTTTTTAGTTAGAATCTGTCTCACTTTAAACTTCTACTCATTAGTTTTAGTTCTTTCCAAAAGAAAAACAATACCAAAAAATATATCTTATTCCTCTTCTACATAACCACCCTTTAACAATTTGAAGATAGCTTTCATAAACTTTTTAATCTCTTTTATTGACTAAATTTTACTTTATTCTCTTCAGGGTTTTGAGTTTCCCTAATTTTCTAGTTGCTTCCTAGAGAAGCCCCAGTTTGAGAATTACCCTCCTGAAATGTGGAGCCCAATATGTGTCCTGATCAGGGCAGAATACTGTTATCCAAAGTAGAGGTTTTCTCTTTGTTCTGAATACCAGAGTTTCATTAGTAGAAATTAAAATCATATTAAGGCTACTTTGTCTATCACATGGCTTATTCATTTTGAATTTGCAAATAATCTATTAGACTGTCTTCAATGAAACACTGTTTCTCCATCCTGTACTTGTACAGATGTTTTTCTTTTTTTGAACCATTTTTTTCTAGGATAGTGCTTTGCTCCCAAATTTCATTTTATTAGCTTTGACCTATTATTCTAATTAGTCAGGATGTTTTTGTGGGGGGATGGGTGGTACTGAATCTTATCACTTTATCTGCTTACTCTTCTAACTTTTTGTCATGTGCAAACTTGATAAGCCTCCAAGCTTTTATTCAGCTTATTGATACAAATTTTGGATTTAATAGAGCCAAGTAAAGAGCACAGAAACACTTCCCAAGAAACTTCCCAAGAGATTTCCAGGTTAACAGTTGACATAAGTCAATGGTTCTAGGGGATCATTTAGTTCCAATTTCTATATAACTATTCAGTCATCTCATCTGTGTTTATCCATTTCATCCACGAGAATATCATGGGAAAAATTATCAAATGCCTTTCTGAAATCTGAATATGCTATTCTATCCATAGCATTCTCTTGACCTAATAACCTACTAGTAAAACTCTTCCTTGTAACATAAACCAGTTATTGTCAAATATTGTAAAATGCTGTTCCTACTGGTAATGGTTTTTCAGTACTTTTCTCTCCAACTGGTGAATTAGAGCTCAGGCCCTAAATTCTAGGTAAATTTTTTTCTCTTTAATGGCAACAAAGTAGAAGGAAGTGACTGTTAGTCTAATAGTAAGGAAAACTCAGTAATTTTGAGGATTATTAATATTGAGATTATTAAGTTGATGATAGAATTAACTCAGGGAATTGACAGTTTACAAATATTAATAGACTACATATTGATTAAGTTTATTTTTAATTTAAGAAATTTATTGAATTTGTATTTGTGTTTGTAATAATCTTGTTTAACTGTATCATAAATCAGAGGGAAAGGAAAGAATCCTCTTTAATCAGATTGTATATTTTTCTGATAATGTTGAGAAATGTTTTGAAGAGACTAATTTTTATGACTGCTTTCTTGTTCCTGACCAAACTAACCTTTTCAAATGATCTCTCTGACATGCACGTATACACAACTTTTCATTTAAAAAACAATTCTTATTCAGATTATTGGTTTTCTTTTTCTGTCTTAGGTTGGTATATTTAAAGACTGGCCTTCTATACAGTTAATGATGCCATCCATTCTGTAACCTCATGCTTGGGCATTCCTTTTTAATCTATATAATAATTGGTTTCATTTCACAGGTCTTTGGAGTAGATGACGGTCAGGATTATAATAGGCCTGTTATCAATGAAAACCAGAAAGATTTAATAAAAGATTGGGCTCTGAATTCTGCTGCAGTAGTAACAGAAGAAAAAAAAACACTGATTACATCTGGATTTCTTGATTCTGAGGTAGAATTCTGTTCCTGATGATTAACTCTTTCTCTTTGTAAAAACATGTATTTCCAAAAAAAATTATTATTATTTGAAGTGACTAGGAGGTTTCTTGTAAAACACATTTAGACATCTAGTTTTCATGAGATTTTTCGTTCTAGTGCAAGCTAAAAGCAGTTCTTAAATAATTCAAAGTTTTCTAGATTTTGCAGTTTTGCTGTTGAATATTTTTCCAGCTATTTTCCAGATAAGAATAAAATTAATTCCATATTTTTGAGCACATAATGATGTTACTAATAACCGAGGTTTTTATAAATATTTAAAGTTTTTAAAGTACTTTAGGTATATTATTTAATATAATCCTCGCAAAATCCTGAAGGCGTTTTTATTCCCACTTTACAGATGAGAAAAATTGAGGCTCAGAGGTATTTTGGCTTGCCTCATGGTCACACAGCTAAGTATGGGAAGTAGAGTAGGAATCTAGGTTATTCCACAGCAGTGCTCTTTCATTTGCTACTTATGGTCAGCATGGCATTAGGTTTTATGGAAAATTGTTTTCTTCAAATAGAAAACTGATGGGGGGTGGCTAGGTGGCGCAGTGAATAGAGTGCTGGCCCTGGAGTCAGAAGGACCTGCGTTCGGATCTGGCCTCAGACACTTAACACTCACAAACAAAAACCTAGCCATATGACCTTGGGCAAGTTCCTTAACCCCAATTGCCCTCCAAAAAGCAAAAAAAAAAAAAAAAGAAGAAAACTGATCTGCTACATTCTAGGAAATAACCATCTACTTGGGAAGATCAAACTTAAGCACATATAGCAAAGTGTGGCATAGATCAAAGAGTCCTGAACTAGGGAGCAAGAGACCTGAGTTCTCATTTGATTCTACTCTGATTCTCGGAAAGTCATTGGACCTCACTAAACCTGTTTCCTCATCTTTAATAGATATGAGCACAGGTGATAGAATCAGAGAACCAGAGTTCCTATTTCCAACTCTGACACTACCTCTGTGACCTGGAGCAAATCACTGAACCCTTCTGGACCTCAGGTTCTTCATCTGTAAAATGAGGGGGTTGAACTTGACATCTTCTAGGTCCTTTCCAGCTCTAAATAAATGATTCTAGGAGATGATTATCTACAAGATTTTTTTTCTAGCTCTCATTCAGTAAGTTATTTTACCTTGGGAACAGCCAAAAAGCAAGTGATTTCTGTGTACTAGTACTAGTGTAGTATGTCTCTCTCTCTCTCTCTTTCACTTTCACACACACACACACACACACACACACACACACACACACACACACATCCCCATAGCAAGGGTTTTTTAGAGTCCTATAAACTTAGAGAAGAGATCTTGGAAAAAAAATATTGATACTGTCCTAGGATAATATATAATCCAAAATGTTAAATAAGTCTTGGGAAAAAAATATTGATACTGTCCTAGGATAATATATAATCCAAAATGTTAAATAAGTCTTGGAAAAAAAATATTGATACTGTCCTAGGATGATGTATATTCCAAAATGTTAAATAAAGAAAAAATTATCTAAATATATTGAATGTCTATTCCTCAGAAGTTATTAGACTCAAATGGATCAGTTGATATACTTAGATTGTAATTGCGTATAAAATCCTAAGACTCTGCACTTATTTTAACTAATAGATTCACTTATACATGTAACAGACAAAGTATCTCCTGTGACTGAAAATTGGTTAGTGTCTTTACATCAGAACTCTTGTCTCATGACTGTCATTCTCTGAAAGTGTCTATAAGAAGCCATTATGTTTTTATATATTTTTTCCTATCCTTAATTTGTTTCGTTGTGGGTGGTTTGCATGTATATTTGTTTTTTTGTTTTGTTTTCTTTTGATTTTTCTTATAACTGTTATTTGAAAGCAATTTTTGAATTGCTTTCTTGTCATGAATGTGAACCAGAGCCATATAGAACAACTATGATAGAGACCTGGATGCTTATGGTTGCTCAATGGAACTAACTGGCTTCAGTATTCAAGATTGTGTCCTAAGATACCTGTAACAAAATTTTATAGCACTATCATTTGAGAAATAACAAGCTTTTTGTTCAGTTAAGTGATATGGACCAAGCCAACGAATCCTAAGTATTGCTCAGTGAGTGTTTGCATATATTGAATGATGGTGGATAGATATTTTACCGAGTTCTGTTTATATCTTCTGTAGACAAAATAGTCAGTGGCAGTGTCTTTACTTTCAGTGGCATCATGAAGTGATATACCTGCTTTCAAGGAAATAGGATCTTATTAAAAGGCAGAGGTTAAACTGATTCTCTAGAAATTGTGATTTTGTAGAAGTCTTGGTTTATATTTTTTAAATGTGTGACTTAAATTTTTTTATTTCAATGTTTTGTTTTTATTTCAAAATTATTTTCATTATTTTACTTTTATTTATTCCTCTTTATATTTATACCTTCCATCAGTCTTTTATTTTGCATAAACCCATTTAGGAAAACAAGTGTACAGCTAACAGACATAAAGTAACTTGTAAATTTTTCAAAATAAGGTCTTAATTCTAACTTTACATTGTCCAGGCATCATTTAGTTCATATGTTCAGCATTAACTACTAGGCTGTCAAATTAAATCCATAATATTTTTCATTCAAAGTAAGGATATTTTGTTCCCTCTCCTTATTATCCTGGCATTAAATACAGCAATATAGACCAATGGCTTCTAGAATGATAGGACATCTTACAGGCTAAATTCCATTTATTTCAGGTCAGATTAGGCAAGAAGGTGTTCCAGTAGCACATTTATGTAAGGGTCAGATGTGAAGGACTTATCCTAGGCCAAATGCAGCCTCCTTCCCTGTCCTACATCCCTTGAAGTTCCCCAAGAGTTTTACATATAACCTGATTATTGGAAGTTTTCTGGAGAATTAGCAGTGTTGTTCCTAATCCCAGAGCTTCCCAGATAGAAATATGAGTTCCAGTTTCCCTAAATACTGTTCCATTCATCTACTCAACTCAGTAATCATTAAACACCTTTTATGTGTAAGACCCAACCATCCGTTGGGACCCTGAAACTAGCCTGTCCTAGAATATACAGAATTCCTCTATCAATCAATCAACAAGCATTATTTAGTGTCTGCAGTGTACCACACACTGCCCTAGGTAGTGGGGATAGAAAAGACAAAAATAAAACAGCCCTTACCCTTAAGGATCTTATTTTCTAATGACAACAGGAACATTATGAGTATATGCAAAATAAATACCAGGTCATCTGACAAGAGAAGGGAATTAGGAAAGGCCTAAGAAATGATTTGTGTTGATTATGGCAGTGTAACAAGACTGGTTTCAATTCAGTACAGTTCAAGAAGCATTAATTATACAGCTGCTATGTGCCAGTGAGCCTACCTAATGTCCCAGAAAGTTTTAAACTTAAGTAAATCTTCATACTTCAAGAATAATATGGGTTTTAAATAACAAATGAAAATATACTACATTTCAAAATACCTGGGCTTTACACTCAGGTGGCAATGCTAAATCAGGTCATCATTCTGTTTTGTTTTGTTTTGTTTTACCACCTCTTAAGTCTTATTCCAGGGTTTCATTGTGTTGTAAAGGTGAGTGACCTTGGGTTAGAAGACTGTGCTGACAGAACACAAGGTCTACCATGGTCTGTCAAATTCAGAACACTTTTAAGTTACAGGACCAGTTGTTTTAAAGAATCATATTCCTGATCATCAAGTAATGGCTTTCCCCTCCACCCCACCCCCAGTAGATACAACAGTTCATAAGAACTGTTTGCTAAAGGGTTGCAATCTGCATTGGTGGAGGGGACTACCTTCATCAATGAAACCACAGATCTTGGAAATACTGAAGTCAAGGGTGTGTGTGGGGGGAGGGGGGGGTGTGGGGAGGAGCTAACAAACAATTACTAAAATCACTTTGTTAGTTTCAGATGATTACTTTATGGGAATGTCAAGTGTAATTATAGCAATGTAAATGAATATAATGTGAATACAGTTGAATCTCAGATAACAAAACACATTGATTTAATAAGAATCATATATTTACTTTCCTTTTATAGGAAGGCACCACTTCATCTGGAAGCAAGAGATGGGTTTCACAGTGGGCTAGTTTAGCTGCTAATCATACGAGACATGACCAAGAAGACAGGACAATGGAGCTGTCTGCATCTGTACCTATAGAAAATGGTATTTTTAACTTTTTAAACTTTTTTTAAAACAATTTATTGGCAATTGGGGTTAAGTGACTTGCCCAAGGTCACATGGCTAGTTTTTGTGTTAAGTGTCTGAGCAGGGCCGGATTTGAACCCAGGTTTACCACCTAACCTCCTCCAGAAAATGGTATTTTAAATCATTTTCATGCATGACAATTTTTAATGTTAAAAACTTGATTATTTATCACAGTTAAGTTTGTGATAATGATGCTAAATTTATGGATTCATTTTTAATATTAGTGAAAATATGACTAAAGCATTATTCTAGCTCCAAATGATGAAATAGAATTTTCTTAAGTCACTGAGAAAAATCACCCCTTAATTGGTTGGCAGAGAAATCTAAAAATAATTAAAAGCTGTGAATAAGTTCAATTCTAAAGTAAATTTTAATTCCAAAGTATTCCTTAGAGAAAGGAAAAAAGTCAATTAGGATGAATTTTTTCATCTAACATTATGTGATTTTCATATGCCTGTAAATTTATATTCAAATACACCTGATAAGATCTTAGATCAAGAGCTACAAGGAACATCAGGGGTCATCTAACCCAAACCCCTCATTTTAGAGCTGAGGCACCTGAATCCAGGGAGTTTGAATGACTTGCCCAAGGTCACACAAAAGTGAAATTTTAATACAAGGCTATGACTGCAGAACCACTTCTTTTCCCACTTTACCATGATGATTTAACAAAAAATTTACACATGTATGTATGATCCTGTATAAAATTTTTTGGGACTACCACTGTCGTGGACTTAAGGTATTTGTAGGAGCCTTCCTCTTCCATGATCTAGTCACCTGTTTAATAGCTTTTACTCAAGTTCTCACATATTTATGTCACCTCAATCCTAGTTCATTTCCTCTTATTTCTCAGAAGAAATGAAAAAATAGAGCATTGTGTTATAGAGGAAAGAGTATTGAACCTGGTAATCAAAAACTTGAAATCTATGCCCAGCCCTAGCACTAACTGGAACAGTGATCTTAAGCAAATCATTAACCTCTGTGAACCTCATTTTCCTCACTTGTAGTTGAACAATTAGCCTGTTATAAAATTGATAGTAGCATTTCCACCATTCTCTAGGGGAGGCAAAATAATTTGAAGAATTGAGAAGCATGGTATATTCCCCAAGTTTCAGTGTAGGAAGTGAATAACAGAGTAGTTGAGTTATTTGGCCCAAGAATTAATTGTAAAATTGTAAGATATTAACTAAAAAAAATAAAATTTCACCATTTTTTGCAAGATGATCTCAATTAATCTCATTTACATTCTTTCTGTATCATGCTAAGAGAATTACTAAGTTGATATTTCACTGATATCATGAAACTTATTCATTGGACAAATATTTGAATGCCTGTAGAGTAGCTAGCATATATATCACACTTGAAGGCTTTCAAAGTGCCTTACAAATAGTATCACAACAGTCCTGGAAGGGAGATGCTATTATTATTCCCATTTTTTAGAAGAGGAAACTAAAGCTGACAAAAGTCAAGTGACCAAGTGACTTGGCTCAGAACCATATAGCCAATAAGGGTCTATACTACCTTCAGAGCACTACTAGGTACTTGCTGTGTAGCATACAAAAATAAATGACACATACCTGGGTCTACAGAGTGCTTAGACTCTCATGAAGGATGAATGACATACACATAGAAAATTTAAAGTTCTAAAGTCATTGATTTAAAGTGGAAAGACATCTCAGAGGTGGTCTCTTTTGGCTCTCTTATTTTATGGATGATGAAGACGATTATACAGGTAGTAAGTGGCACAGGTGGAGTTTCAACCAGGCTCTGCTAATGCCCTGTCTAGTGTTTTTTCCATTCTACATATTCTGTGTATGTATGTATGTATGTATGTATGTATGTATGTATGTATGTATGTATGTACAAACACCTATATAAACCTATACTATATATATATATGTATTATATGTGTATATATATGTGTGTAGAAAAATTTTTCTTGCGATAGGAGAAATGTTATTCTTTGCTGTTTAAATGCTGAAATCTTGAATTTCAGTGGAAAAAAGACTTTATCTAGCGTAATCCCCCTCCTTCAATAACATGCCCATCCCCAGATAATGTACTCTTCTTGTGGAGTCCAGATTCACTTTGTGCAGAATTCTTTGCTAAGTGTCAGTTTTCCCCTTGTTGCCCTATGGTAAACTGTAAGTAAAACCTCTAGGGAAATTGTTTGTACAAGGGCTCTATGATGGGAAGAGATACAAAAACAAAGGTATGCTAAATTTCCCTTCACTAAAATTGAGTAGAAATGTGTTTTAGCATGCATACACCTGCAGACATTTCTGTCTCATAAGGATTTTACTTTTTTAATTCCTGCATTAAAACCTATTTATACATCTCAGAATCTGCAGCTTTTTGTTGAGAATATTACTTGCTCACAATGATGTAACCTAAAAGAGGGTGGTGCTCATACTAGATCCAGGGTTTTGGCCTTGTATATTCTTTCTGTAATGGAAAGTTGCCTCTCCTTATGTGCTTTAAAATCTTTTTATTCAGGGCCAGCTAGGTGGCACAGTGAGTAGAGCATCAGCCCTGGAGTCAGAAGGACCTGAGTTCTGATCCGGCCTCAGACACTTAACGCACACACAAAAAAAAACCTAGCCGTGTGACCTTGGGCAAGTTACTTAACCCCAATTGCCCTCAAAAAAAAAAATCTTTTTATGCTATATTTGCCATTGATTTCCTTATCTTCTGCTTATGTGTGATTTCCTGCAGTGATATATTCTTCTGTCATCAAGTTTGTGATTTTATTTTTAATCTGTAGATACAGACATCAGTGAGTCTGGAATTTCTGTAAGAAGCACTGGATCAACCACTTCCTTGACTAGCCAGGGGGAGAGAAAAAGAAGGACCCTTCCTCAGCTTCCAAATGAAGACAAGTCTCTTGAAAGTAGCAGAGCAAAGATCCTGCCTCTGCGTTCAGAGATAGGTGAGAAACAAGACACAGAACTTCAGGAGAAGGAAGCTCCGACACAAGCATCTCCAAAAGAGCGGCAAGATGCTGACAAAGTCCTAGGGAAAATGAACAGGACTGTGAATGGTCAGCCTCTGAAAACTGTTGGAGACACCAAAACCCTGTTTCAGCTTAACAATTGTACTCCGGGGAAAGAAAAAAATGAGACTGACAGAGAATCTTCCTTGGTAAAGCAAGCATTGGCCAGAATTCAAGAACAGGAGCAAAAGGACCAGGCACAGTGGACACCCACTAAATTAGCTCCCTCAAAACATACACCAGGTCAAGGAGAGAAGGGTAAGGAGGAACCTCTTAGACAAGGGACACATGTACTAGACAAAACCCTGGGCCAGCCTAATAAAGGGGAAAGGGTGATACAAAGTGATGGCAAAAGAAGAAAGACTGAAGAAATTCTAAAAAGTCAGACTTCCAAAGGGCCAGGAGGAGACAAGAAAGAATCTGCAAAGTCCTTAGTGAGACAGGGAAGCTTTACTATAGAAAAACCTAGCACAAACATACCTATAGAACTTATTCCTCACATTAACAAACAAACTACATCCACTCCCCCTTCTTTTGCATTGACATCTGTAAGCAGCAGAATACGAGAGAGAAGTGATTCTGTAGATACTGATTCTAGTATGGACACAACTCTCATTTTAAAAGATACAGAAGCAGTAATGGCTTTTCTTGAAGCTAAATTGCGAGATGAGAACAAAACTGATGAAGGCCCGGATACTCCAAGTTATAATCGAGATAATTCTATTTCACCTGAATCAGACGTGGACACAGCTAGTACAATCAGTTTGGTTACTGGAGACACAGAAAGAAAAACAACCCAAAAACGAAGGAGTTTAACTAGCCTTTACAAAGATAGATGCTCCACAAGTTCTCCTTCCAAAGATGTTGCAAAATCATCATCTTCAAGTGCTAGAGAAAAAATTGAAAAGAAAACAAAAAGTCGTTCCACAGATATTGGGTCAAGAGCAGAAGGTCGTAAACTCGTTCAGACAAGTGGAAGAATAAGACAGCCTTCAGTTGACTTAACAGATGATGATCAAACTTCTAGTGTACCTCATTCTGCTATTTCTGATATTATGTCATCTGATCAGGAAACTTACTCTAATAAATCTCATGGAAGAGCTCCATTTACCACAACAGATGAACATACTCATTCCAAGCTAGATGGCTCCAAAATAACTAAATCTAAGACCTCTCCTGTTGCAGCCGGTTCATCTAGTAAATCAACCACTCTTCCAAGGCCACGGCCTACCAGGACTTCTCTCTTGCGAAGAGCACGCCTTGGTGAAGCTTCAGACAGTGAACTTGCTGATGCTGATAAAGCATCAGTTGCGTCTGAGGTGTCCACAACCAGCTCTACGTCAAAACCTCCAACAGGAAGACGAAACATCTCAAGAATTGACTTACTGGCTCAGCCTCGTAGAACAAGACTTGGCTCGTTATCGGCCCGTAGTGATTCTGAAGCAACTATGTCTAGAAGTAGTGCCTCTTCACGTGCTCCAGAATCCATAGCTAGGAGTGGTGCGAGATTGAGCCCATCTGATAAATTTTCTCCCAGAATTAGAGCTAATAGTATTTCTCGACTCTCCGACTCCAAAATTAGAAGTATGACTTCGCCACACAGCTCTCCCTCAGGTAAACTTCATACAGCCTTTTTACGGTGTATAACATTTTTTCTCATGTGTTCTTTCCCTGTAAAGGAGATTAAACGTGTTGCCTTTTCAAGGTGTTTTTCATATAAGGTCAAGTCATACAGACTTTTGTATCTTCTATTTTGCCATTATGTCACTTGGTTCCGTTCAGAAAACTGTAATCTAATATATTCTCATTATACAGATGAGGAAATAGAGGCCCAGAAGACAGCTTTTCTTTTTAGTAGCTAGATATAAAACACTTATTGGTAGTTCAGAAATCCTTTTGGGATCATTTTAGGAAATTTGCACAAAAAGTGTAATTGGGAAGGGATTTACATTGTCCCCCAAAATAAATTATAAATGATTTATCTAAATCATAGATTAGGAATTGATTTGTAGTATTAAAAAGAATTATTTAGTCTTTTAGAATTTTCACATAGTTTGTTTATCCAAAGTAAATATTATTTCTTTTGAAATCTGAAACTGAATAATGTACATTTTGTACAAATGGATAACTCATTCTGTTCAGAAATATGTTTAGATCTATTTTTTCTTTCATATATAATGAAATAAAACTGTAATTCATATGTTCTTATTTTAATGACAATATTCTTTTGGATGGGACAGGGAAAACTTTACCCATATACCTGTAAACAATATACTTGAGTGGTAATTCCCTGTAATCCCACAGCTAGTTTCTGAGGAAGAAAGTATGTGATAGGGAATCGAGAGAGAGAGACAGAGAGAGACGGAGAGAGAGACAGAGACAGAGAGAGAGATGATTTAACACTTACATACTTACATACCAGGTAACACAAAGGGGAGCTGGAAGATATGGAAGGAGTACAGAGAGCAAGGCTTTGAGGTGGAATGGTTCAGAGACAGAGTTGCCCTGCAAATGACACAAATCTCCATTTTTGTCTTGATCCTATAAAGTGCTCCTCCCCCGAAAAAACAAGCAACTTTATCACTTGGAAAGTGGTGCTTTCCCTCCATAATTTCAGTACTTTCCTAGATAAACTACTTAGCCTTTTTCTTCATATCCAGAGCTGACACTGCAAACATTGTTAAACAAGATATGACTGAGATAATGTGAATGTTTTGTGGGTGGTTTCTAAACATGATTACATTATTTTGTAGTCATATCTCATATACTAGTACTCCTGGGGGAAAAAAAAGATTAGACATTATTACAAAACACTATGTCTCTGTGAAGATTGACTGTCACTGGACAAGAATGTGAGTGTTAGAGGTAGAGGGAATGAAGACATATGCTATCACTAATATTTATCACAGAGCTGGTGAGGAGCCCAGAAGCATCACAAAATGTTACTTTTACACTTATGCTTCCTTTCCACCTGTTTCCATCTCTCTTCTACTTCTCTACACATATGTTTTCTGTAGCTGTTGGAAGGTAACAGTATCAACAGTGGTCAGTGATGCCAGCAGCAGTTGTAGGAGGTGGTGGTTCGTTGTCATGATCATCGTCATAGTTTTTTCTACTAACCTATTGTTCTTTTTCCTCACATCTTAAACATTGATTGGAGTCTACTTTGTGGAATTTAAAAGTCCTAAATGCTTATGTATATTTTAGCCCATGGTCATAATTTTTGTTTTTTGTGGAGATGTATCCGGTGACTTTGCTCCTTTGCTTCATAACATTTGGCTCAGAAAGAACCACCATATTTCAGCTGCACACCATCTGTGTAGGTTTCATTTTGACATTTCTTTTGCTGCCCTGCTTATAGTCTTCCTACTTTAGTTTACCATGTAGTAGAATGTTATCCATTCCTAACATGTATCTCACAAAGAGAAGTTCTACTATTCAAATCACAATATCTAGCAGACTGTACTTCAGGATCTTAATATTTGTGATTGTGTCTTGCATTTGAATGCTATTAGGAGTTAATTATGAAACTAGGAAACCAGCTATGATTCAGAAGTAGGTATAAGTCACAGTTATATCTAGCATACTATCACTATCCTTTATCTCTGATGATTAATTGCCCATTTTGGGCACCTTTGTACATTATTGGATAATGCAAAATATTATTAATTTTCAAGTATTCTTTCCACTAAAGAATTTCTTTGGTTAAATATAGGGATTCCTCAGGGGAGAAACCTGGAAACCTTTAGTTATCTTTAAGGCTAATATCAGAACAACACTAGACAAAATCAAAGAAGTTTTGCTCTAGAAGGGTACTTAGAAAACATCCAGTTCAACAATTTTGATTATAAAGGTAAGAAAACTGAGGCCCAGAGAGGACAACTTCCCTGAGATCATACAACTGAAAGGCAAAAGCTAGAATGCAAAGCTAGGTACCTTGACTGACTTTGAAATCCTATGGCATGTCTACATATGATGATTGTATTTCCTTGAGTAAAAAGGGAAAAATCAAAGTTTCTTGACTTTTAGAAAAGAATAACAGAGATTTATTCAAATCATTGTGAAATCAAAATGACTGATATAAGTAGATCAGGAAAACATAACACCCACGGGTATGTAAAACTGCTACAAACTTACAAATGTTCACTTAATTGCTTAGGTCTTGAGATCAGTAATTGGATTATTATTATTTGTCAGTGTGGATAGGAAAAGGAAAATTCGACCTCTTAGGCCTCTTTACTTGGTTCTGATATAATTTGTTTTCAGTATTTAATCAGTACTTGCTATTAAAAATCCCTTCATTGACCCTTAGATTTCAAATTATAGTGAATAACTAGGTTGGCCTTATTTTCATAAGTTGAATATCATTACAAAATTGCTAAAAAATTGTTCTTTTTCCTTAAACTTAGCAAATAGCTTTTTGACAGAATCCATATTATGTTTAAAGTGATTGCTAAAATTATATTAAAAAGTACATAGATAAAATGAGTAAACTGAATTGTTAATTAAATAGCAGGTTTTGATTTTCCTAAAATTGTAATGATTATCAATAGGGCAAGAGGGTTTTATAGAAATAACATTATTTAAAAATGTACATACCTTATTTTGAGATGTTACTGTTTTGTGTGCTAATATCGTATAGTGAAGAGATTTCTAAAACATTATTTGTTTGCTTATGCCCTTCAGTTTGAATGGCAATGTAGATATCAATATACATTGTGTGAAATGTGTGTTTTGTCACTAAAATTCTGAGATCAGCTGTGAAGGATTTTTATAATGACCCTAGTGTAGAGTGCACACATTTTCTGAAAAGTATTTATATAGTCAATATATAGATCAAAGGATTGTTAACTAGAAAAGGAATTATTTTGTGATAATAACATATGCATGTATATAATATTAATAGCAGTTTCTTGCTGGTATTCTTTAGCTATGACTCATTCCAAGTTTATATATTTAATGCTATAGTATGACATAGTATGTGATAAAAAAAACATAGCACACCCATAATATTTCTAAACTAAACTGCAGATAAATTACAAAGAATAAATTACGCAGTAAATCTATGGAGTCTAGTACTTTAGTAAACAGAAAACTTTTAGAAACTAGCATTTCTAGTGTCTTCAATGCAAATATTTCATCGAAAAATCCTAATATGCCACTGAAATTCAACTGCATTGTCAGTAAGCTTTTAAAAGAAGTCCATCAAAAGATACAAAGTTATTTTTTTTTTCAAATTGTTGTAGATAAGCACAATAAAATTGAGGGGCAGGGAGAAATGAACTCTTTTCCCTAAACTTCATAGATAGAAATTTTATTAGTATATTGCATATGATCAGTATTCCCAAAACTTAAATGTAATTTAAAATATGACAAGATTTCTTTAAAAAAAAACCAGTTGAATCACTGTGTGAAGTACTTTGGACATAATGGAAAAATCCCTAAACTCACATCAGCAGACCTTTGACTCTTTTCCTTGCTGGGTACAGTGACCCTCATTTCTTCCTTTGAAATTAGATTAGATGATTTCTAAGTTCCCTTCCAAGTCTCTAAGTCTGTTATTATGTAAATGAGCTTGGAGTACAAGGGATAGAAATGCCTATCTGTATGCTACTAACCAGTTGTGTGACCTCAGACAGGTCATTTAACCTTTTAGGACCTCAGTTTACTCATCTGTAAAATGAGATTAAACTAAATGATCTTTAAGTGTGTCCTTCCATCTCTAAAACTTTTTAGCTGGAAATTGCCTTTGAATCACCTAGACATATTTAAGGGTTAGATTTAACTCAGATCAAAGCTGCAGCTTCAGTAGGTCAAAAGCACAGAGAGAGAAAGCAGAACTTTACACAAATTCTTGGGAAACGGCAGCTAAAGGTAAGTTAAGAGTCTAAATGTTTGTTAGTTCACCCTCTTTTGTTTAATTGCCCATATTCTTTGCCCATATTTAAACTTATCTCCATCATCTCCAGCTGTATTGCATCTGCAACATATAATTAATCCCCAGCCTGGATTTTGCCCACTCTGTTTATACTCTAGTCATGGATGGGGAACCTGCAGCCTTGAGGCCACATGTGGCTCTCTAGGTCCTCAAGTGTGGCCCTTTGATTGAATCCAAACTTCACAGAACAAATCCCCTTGTTCAAGAACACTAGTTCCCCACCCCTGCCCTAGCTAACTGATACAGAGACAATTTCAGATTTGTCCCCACAGTAATACATGTATAATATGCAGTTGGACAATCAATGAGCATTTATTAAATGCCTGCTATATACTTAGGCACTCTTGCTAAACTTAGCTGGGAATACAGAGAAAGGCATAAGTCAGCCCCTACTCTCAAGGAGCTCACAATCTAATGCATTCCATTGGATCAACATAAGTGTTTTTTGTTGCTGAGTCATTTCTGTCATTTCTGCCTCTTCATGACCTCATTCAGGATTTTCTAGGCAAGAATAATGGTGTGGTTTGCCATTTATTTCTTCAGTGGATTCAGGCAAACAGGTTAAGTGACTTGCCCAAAGTTACATAACTAGTCTCCAGCATGGGATCTGAACTCAGTAGATGAGTCTTTCTAACTCCAGGCCTGTCAACCTATCCACTATGCCACCTAGTTTCCCTTAGTATAACTGTTACTTAACTGCGATTTTTTATTAACCAGTACTCTCAGTTTTTCCTAATGTGCTGAATAACAAAGCTTTTTCTTTTTTTTTTTAACCACATTAAGGATGTTTAATCATTAATAATAATGATAATCATTAATACTCTTCATATTTTTCCTGCCTCTCTGCCATTTTTCTTCCTTTGATTCCTAACAATAATTCTAATCTTCAGATATCTTAAAAAGCTGTGATTATATTTAATGAAAAACTGTTTACTGACAATCTCTACTCTGAAAAATGCTGCAGCTGTTGCCAACCAAGGCTTTCAGTCTCCCTAAGGAAAAAGTTACTCTTGCAGCTTTAGTGATTAGAAGGATTATTCTACTAGAGTAATATTTCATGGTTCTTTTTTTATTTCAGTAGCAAAAAAATCTGTCAGAAAAGGAGAAAGTTACAGAAATAAACATATTCCTAAATGTTCTAGTTATTGACTGTTAAATTTAAAAATATATCCTAGTACCAAAAAAGAAAAATCAGTTTATCAGCACACATTATTAAATGGTTTCTGCCAGGCCCTAGGGATATAAATATAAATCTAAGACAGTATTTGCCCTTAGGAAGCTTGCATTCTAATAGAGGCATGTAAACATATATGAAGAAGTATTATCTCATGATTAAGAAGTATTATTCAGAGAAAGGAATTTTGGTCTAGGCAGTCAGATATTATATAGCTGTAGAATGTCATATCCTTTGTAGTAGCAGTAGGAAATATTGAGTTGATTATTCCCAGAGCTAAGCAAAAAGGTGGGAGGTAGGTCAAAGCAGAAAAATGTAGATGGCAAAATGTCACTATTGAATGGATGTCTGATCGGGATATGAAGCATTCTGGGGCCAGCTAGATAGAGTGGGATGAGCTAATTTCTTACTTAATTTGCCAACCAATCCGAATTGCTCAACTTCAAGGCAGAGTCCCACAGCCCCACAGCTCGGTGAATTAATTCTCCTAAGGGTGGGGAAGTGATCCTTGAGGTCAGTCTCTTGCAAACTTGCATTAAGCTCCTACTATATGCTAAGTATTATGCTAGGTATTAGGTACAAAGCAAGAATTAAATAACACCTGCCCTCAAAGAACATATTCTATTGGAGGTGATAGCGTATACACCTAAAAGAATATACAAAATACAAGGTGATTTTGAGGAGAAAAACACAAGCAGCTAAGGGAATAAGAAAGACCTTATATAACAGGTGGTGGCTATTGAGTTGGTTTTGTTTTGTTTTGTTTTGTTTGTATATTGGAGGGTGGTTGGGGTTAAGTGACTTGCCCAAGGTCACACAGCTAGGTTTTTTTGTGTGTATATTAAGTGTCTGAGGCCAGATTTGAACTTGGATCCTCCTGACTCCAGGGCCAGTGCTCTATTTACAGTGACACCTAGCCGCCCCCTTGAGTTGAGTTTTAAAGAGAACTAGAGATTCTAAGAGATAAAAATGAGAAGAGAATCCTTTGCAGATATAAGGTGCAGCCTTTGCAAAGGCACAGAGGCATGAGATAAAATGTCATCTATAATTAAAATCAAGAAGACTAGTGTGGTGGAGTACATCTTGTGAAGTGTCATTGTTGAGCTGTTTTCAGTCGTGTTTGATTCTTCCATTTGCAAAAATACTGGAGTGGTTTTCCATTTCCTTCTCTAGCTCATTTTACAGATGAAGAAACTGAGGCAAATGGGGTTAAGCGACTTGCCCACAGTCTTGCAGCTAGTAAATGTTTGACGTCTTCCTGGCTCCTACCTAGCACTCCATCCATGGTGCCTCAGTAAGATGGCATATATACCATAAATATATATATGCCTTATATACACCTAGCTGCCCTTTGTGGAGATGTGTAATCAACTTAAAAGTGGGCAGTAATTAGAGCCAGGTTGTGAAGGACTTCTGGTACCAAACCAAGGAATTTGGATGTCATACTAGAAACAATAGGGATCCCCTGGAACTTCCTGAATAGAGAAGTAGTATGGTCAGATCTTTTTATTTTAGAACTTTATAAAGAATGATTTAGAGGCAAGCTAAAGAGATGAGGCAGGGAGACCAATTTGAAAGCTATTGGAATAGACCAGATCTGAAATAGTAGTGGCAATGTGAGTAGAGGGAAGGGGACAGATGGGAGAGATGGTAGAATCAATAAGACTTGGCTACTTATTGTATATGTGGAGTGAGGAAGAGTGATGAGTTGGGTCACCCTAGGGCTAGAAACCTGGCTAACTGGAAGGAATGTGATGCCCTTAAATAGAACCAGATTAGATTTTAGTGAATTTAATTTTCATAATTGGTGATACAAGATTAGAATTCAGATAAGCGACCAATGCTCGATATATAAACTGAAATCCATCTTCATAGAGATGATAATTGAACCTATGGGAGCCTATGAAATTAACTATGAAGAGAATAGGGAGAGAGTAGAAAGGAGCACCCAAGGCAGAACCTTGGGGTACAAATTCCAGCCTCTCCAGAATATTTCTCCTAATGTCTCTGCTGAAATTTTCAGTGGTAGCGTAATATTATCTGACTTTTCATGTTTTTTCCCCTAAAACTGAACTGTGCCCCCAGTATACTAGGCTCTCTACATATAGATGCCAGTTTTTCAGTGAAAATTAGATCAGTAAGATAACCAGATGGTCCAGTAGAGTGCTGGGTCTGTAGAGAGGAAGTCCTGAGTTCATTCAGATTCCGCCTCAGGCACTTACTAACCATGTGACTCTGGACAAGTCATTTAATTTCTGTTTGTCTTAATACACTGGAGAAGGAAATAGCAAACCACTATAGTATCTTTGCTGAGATAACCCTATACAGAGTCATAAAGAGTGTCAGACAAAACTGAACAACAACAAAAGTTTCTTTCATTAAATGATAGTCATTTTTCAGCATGTTTTCCTCTTTTTAAAAATTTGTAAACTGTGTTAAGAGAATAAAATTATTTTTTCAATACTAGCCTCAAATTCTACATGTAAAATTTATGTGAAGTTTATACACTTCTTCTTGGAAAGGAAATTTGTTTAAATTTGAACTTTTTCTAAATGAAAAGAATTTATATATTTCTGTCATAAATTATTAAATGTAACTTGTACTATAATTTAATTATAGATGATCTCCCCTATCAGTCAACAGGTATTTATTATAAGTATTAAATGCCTACTATGTATAAGACACTGAGGGTAGGCCCTGAGGATAAAAACCAAAGGTGAAATGATCCCTGCCCTCAAGGAGTTTGTATTCTTTTGAGGAAGACATCATGGACATGTGTAACTATATAGTATGCATACAAAATTGACATTAGGTAATTTGGGCCAGAAGGGCATAATCAGCTTAGAGGATTTGAATCTAGAAAAAACAATAGGGATTTCAAAAGATGGGGACAAGGGGGATGCATTCCAGAATCAGGGACATCAAGGAATGGGGAGGATAGAGGCTATACAAAATCATGGAGATGGATAATGGAGTGCCTTTATAAGGGGGAGCAGTAGGAACATTTATGTAGCTAGTAAGCCACAATGTGTATGAAGGGAGAAAAGTATATAATAAAACTGGAAAGTCAGATTGGAGCCTCATTTTAAAGAAATTCAATTGCCAAATAGAGGAGCTTACATGATAGGGAGCCACTGGAGTTTGGAGAATGACATAGTCAAATATACTTTAGAAAAATCACTTTGGCAGTTGTATGAAAGATGGATTGAAGTGGAGCCACTATTGCAATGTTAGGCCATAAGTGATGAGAGCCAAAACCAGGGTGGTGGCTATGTGGATGGAGGGGACAAATACACAGTTTGGTAACCAATTGAAATGTGTATGTTAGGTGAGAGTAAGAACATTAAGTATATAAAAGAAATTATATATGCAGATTGTCCTTTTCTTTTTTCATGTGTGATAAATGGCATGTAGTATTATATTAGTTATTTAGTAATTTAAAATTTTCCTGTTACTTTAAATTTATTTTAATTTTTTGCTCTTCTCTCATTTTAGTTTTTAAATACTGGTGACATCTGTTTCATTTCCTTTCTTAATAAATTACATTCTCAAAGTAAGCTTCTAAAAAAATCTATTTCTCAGGATAGTCTACCTTAATTCGTTATATTCCATATAATGACTTCCCTGCCCCTATTTAATATGCATTTATCAATAGATTTTTTCCTTTTGGTTTCTTTTTCCTCTATCAAGTCTCAAGAATAAGGATTAAGTTTCATAGTATCTAACAGCTACAGGTTTCCATATTCAAAAAATACATGAAGGGCCTGAGGAAAAACACTGTGGTACAGTGGAAAGAAAGTTGGCTGGAGTCAGAGGACCTGGAGTCACACCTCACTCTGATACTACCTATATAGCTTTGAATAAGTAACTTAATTTTCTGGGTCTTACTTTCCTCTAGATGGCCTTCCAGGTCTAGACTTACAAATAGAGAAGCTTTAGGAACTCCCAGTATGAGAATTTTCCATAATTTTTCAAACTGAAACCCATCCATGACTTAGTAGAGAAATCATAGGGAGTTGATCAAGTCTTATAGAGGCTAAGTGACTTGCCTAGGATCCCATAGCTAATGGATAAAGTAAGATATGAATCAAGGTCTTCCTGGCTCCAACCCCACCATTCTATTAAGTATGCCATTTTTGTAATAAACATTATAACATGTTATAACTTACACTTGAAGAGGAAAGAAGTATAAACAAATAATAAAAGACTTTTTTTTTTTGCTTTTTGGAGGGGGAACTTAGGGCAGTTGGGGTTAAGTGACTTGCCCAAGTCACTTAAAACAGCTAGTTTTAAGTCTCTGAGGCCAGATTTGAACTCAGGTCCTCGTGACTCCAGGGCTGTTGCTCTATTTACCGCACCTCCTAACCACTCCAATAAAAGACTGTCTTAAATGCAAAAGAGAGGTCCAGGGAAAGTGATATGAGAAGTATAAGAAAACAGCAATTATTTATCCATTATTTAATATTTGTGTGTGTGTATATTGTGAACCTCTTTGGCAGTCTAATGAAACCTATGGATTCCTCAAAATGTTTTTAAATTCATAAAAGAAAATACACAAACTAGCAAAAGAAACCACTTATATTGAAAAATAACTGTATTTTTCCCCCACTCAAGTTCATAGATCCCATGTGATTTATCCACAGATGCCTTTGGGGTCCATAGACCCCATGTTAAGGAAACATTGACCTAGAGGAATTGAGGAAATCTTAACTGAAAAGATGGTACTTGAGTTGAGCCTTTAAGGAAGAAGGGGTCTTCAGAAGAAGGAGGTGAAATAGAGTCCCTTCCTTATCCATATAGAGGATAGCAGATAGCATGTACAGAGATGAAAAAGAATGGGGTCAAAGGAAATCCTATTTGGCTAGAACATAGAGTACATGAAAGAATAGTTTTAGGAAAAGTTGCTAAGGTAGTACTTGAATGCCAGAATTAGTCATTTATACTTTATTTGATAGTAATAAAGTTTTTGAATAGAGAAGTGGCATGATCACAGCAGTGTGTCCTGGAATTTACTTGGGAAGAAGTATGAAGGATGAATTGAGAGGGAATAAACAAGAGAGATATCTAGTATGGTACTTTTGTTATAGTCCAGGTGAAAAGTGACTAGGCTTTGAGCTTAAGTAGTTAGGATGAAAGAGGAAGTAAAATAGTCCAAATGAGTGGACTTTGTGGCATATCACTGAATTCTGGGTTATATTTCTTCAGAGAACTCAGATAAGAATAAGCTAGATCTGAAGACATCTACTACCTCAAACGCAACCCCAACCCACCACTCCATCCAAAAAGAAACCAGTTAATGTTGGGGAAGAGGCAGAACTAGAGGAATTCTAAAATTAGGGCAAATAGACTCAAAAGCAACAACTAAAATGCAGGGCTCTACCAGTAATAGGGCAATCAGAATTTATTTCAGGTAGATTATGCTACCAACTCTTCCTACTGTAAAAAACCATAAGATCACAAGATTTAGAGTTGGAAGACACCTTAGAGATCATTTAGTTTAAGCCCCTCTATTTTAGGCTCCTTATATAGTAGCTCCATAATCTGAGAAAAGGAGATGCTATGTCAGTGGACGTTAGCAATCTTCTCTGTTCCTCACCCCTGCATTCACTACTAAGTTTGTTTCTCATATTGATAGGAGTAAATATGTCTTTAGATTAATTGGAATTCTAGTTTTTCAGGTGTTTTAGCAATACTGTTTTTCCAAGTGTGTTGCTAACCTTAAAAGTAAAAAAGTGATTACCACTTTCTTCTACTCTGAGCCATCCACAGTATCTTGTGTCTTGAAAGTCAGTGGTTGTGTGAATATCCTGTGACTGAGTTCTGTTCTTTGTAAGTTTTATGCCATTATCTGTTTTCACCATGATTTCAGTGTCAAAACAGCAGATTTGAACGAATCTTTTTACCATTAATTGTCGTATTATTTACCCTGTTAAAAGGTTTATTCCAACCTTAGCATTACAGGATGTTGAATGATGGAGGTAATGTTTTTCTGCCATAGTTGCATAATTTCCACTACCAGAATTATGCACATTTGTATGTTGGGAAAAGAGGGTTATTATTACCATCTTCATGTTTGAAGTTCTTGTGGCATGTGGAAATCTTTTCCTCATCTCTTTTTTGTCATCATCTTTTATATCCATATTTTAATTCAAATGAGAAAAAGTATTTTATAATCAAATCATACACCTGACTACAGAAATAAATTTTTATCAGTAGAGCTTGCTTATTCATTATCAGTAGATTTTTCATCTGAATGCCTATTCACCACCCTCCTAAAATCCTCTCTTTTAATTGTTGTTGATTATTTTTCCACTCACAACAATGTAATTTCTTTATCTTTAAGGGGTAGTAGACAAATGATTATTGTGAGGTATGTGGATAATTATTATCAAATAGTTGTGTTTTGTTTTCTGTCATGGTGTTTTTGAAGTCATAACTTTATGTAATCTTTTTTAAATGATAACATAATAATTCTTTTTTAATGATTGAACAAATTTAGTAAATTCAAGATGGAGGCGCTTTCCTACTGATTATGCTTCCACCTCAGAAGATGAATTTGGATCAAACCGTAATTCCCCTAAACATACCCGTCTGCGTACTTCTCCAGCCCTGAAAACCCCTCGAATGCCGAGTACTGGCGCAGCCTCGCACACTAGCTCTTCATTCAAGCATCGAATAAAAGAGCAGGAAGACTACATTCGAGATTGGACTGCTCACAGAGAAGAAATAGCCAGGTTGGTTTTAATGAAACACCTTCAAAAGTTTAAATTTTAAATCTGTCTTTATAACTTGAAACAAATGACAGGAACATTGTGATATAGAAAGAATTTACATTCACCAGAGAACAGTTTTGTTGATAATTTTATTCCCCATCCAGCTTTTTTAAACTGGGGTTGCTAATAAAATGACTGAACTAATTAATATGGCTTTCTACCCATCTCTGATGTTTGTTCTGATGCGTAGTGAAATGCCAAAAAATGCATTGGGGAGGATTAATAAGAATAATCAAAAATTGTATTCTTAAATCAGTAACTACTTTAGCTTACATAAGAAAGTATAGAGGTAGCTGGGTGTTATCACTCTTTGTGGGATAATCTGTTTTGAGCTTGATGCATTTTCAGAATTAATGGTAGGAATTCAGTATCCATAATGAGTCCAATCTTTTATTTTCAGTAACCTCATCAAAATACTGATTTTGACCAGTAAAAAGTTTGATTATTACAAATTTTTAAAACATGTAAGTAAAGAGAAAATTGATGTCAATAGCATAACATGTTATAGTGTTTTCAAAATATAATGTTTAATTCCTGGATTTTATGGTAGTTTAAGTATTTAAGAAAGGAAACACAAAAGCAAAATAATGTGCATCAGTATGAAGTTTTACAAGGTGTTAAAGGTTCAAATTTTTAAATAAAATATGTATTGATTTTCAGTGTGACCTAAATACCTTAAGCTATGTTATAATTACTTTTTCTTTGACTTCTAAGGTTTCTAGATTCAAGTTTTGTTTCTTTTTCGAAGTAACAGTACATTAATCCATAGATTCTTGCAAAGCAGGGAAAAGGACAAGGATCATTTAATATAAAAATCTTAGAGTTGGTAATGACTTTAGAGGTCATCTGATATAAGCTCCTTCTCAGTGCAGGAATACCCTCAGCAACATCCCTCACAAGATAGTGATGGGAAACTTAGCACATGAATAGGTAGACTGTGACATGTTTGGGTAGGTTTACATGTTAAAAATACCTTCCTTATGAGCCAAAATCTGACCCCTTGTCACTTCTACCTGTTGGTCCCAGTTCTACCCTCTAGGGTCACACAAAATTAGTCTCCTCTCACTTCCCCACAAAAGTCCTTCAAATATGTGAGACTGTTCAAACCTTCAAAAGAACGGCATTTTCAAGAGGATAGAAGTAGGTATGGATATGGAAAAAATATAACTAGCAAAATTCCTTAACAACAAATTCTGACAAACCATGGATTCATTCAGTTCATTTCTGCCTTCCTCAGCGTTGCTGTTCAGTTTGAGGATTTTCTTGTTGCTTATTGAAGGTTAATTTTTAATCACTGAATTTGTCTAATTTATTCATTTATATTTTTTATATATTCTACTTGTGACTAAAATCACACCTTTTAGATTTTGGTACAGAGGCTGTTCATTTGCAGGTGGGTCAATGGATACCGCAAAAATGGCTTAAATCACTTAAGGCCTTTAGTTTTGTTGGTAGGCAAGTCATAGGAATAGGAGGAGTAAACCAAGGTCCAAGTGGAAGTTTTTCTATTATCTTCCTCTATTAATCTATCATTTTCCAAATAGGAATAGTAATAAAGTATTCTCATGACTATATAGTGTTCCACTTTTATAGAGCCCTTTCCTCACAATATCCTATGTAAGGTGATGCAATGGATAGAGTGCCTGGCCTAGAGTCAGGAAGATCTGATTTCAGTTCCTGCCTCAAGACACTTATTAGCTGTGTGGCCCTGAGCGAGTCACTTAACTCACTTGTCTGTGTACCTGTTTCCTCATCTGCAAAATGAACTAATGATAATAATAATAATTCCAGGGTTGTTGGGAAGATAAAATTAGTTAGTATTTGTAAGGTCCTTTGCAAACCTTAAAGTGCTTATAAAAAACTGGTTATTGTCTTCATTATTATTATTCTTTTATAGTTAAGGAAACTGAGCTTCAGGTGGACTACTTTTATATAACACAAGTACAAAATACATTTGTATAACCTGGATTGGGTTTTGTTTTATATCTCCCAATGTATAGAATAATATTTTGCCCATAGCTGTCTTATGAATGTATATTGAATTCTATATCTCATGTGATACCCTTACCTATAAACTTCAGAGAAATTAATTGAATTGGTCATGCCCAACTAACCTTATTGACTTTTTTCTTTTGTTTTTTTTGGGGGGGAAGGCAATTGGGGTTAAGTGACTTGCCCAAGGTCACACAGCTAGTAAGTGTTAAGTGTCTGAGGCTGGATTTGAACTCAGGTCCTCCCGACTCCAGGGCCAGTGCTATACTCACTGTGCCACCTAGCCACCCCTATTGACTTTTTTTTTTTTTTGGAGGACTTGTTAGACTACTAGATCAGAGGTATACTTTAGAGATAAAGGGCCATAATCTTACATTTTTAGGGTTAGGTTTTAGAGTAGCCTCATCTAACTCCTCGTTAGGGCCAGAGAAATAAAATGATTTACCTAAGGTCACACAGGTAGCAAAACTAGAATTTCTACTCAGAGTTCTCTAGTTCTGTAGTGAGTACTAGTTATAGTTTGTATGATAGAATAGTAGTTTATTTTTTTTTAATTTTTTAGTTTACATCATTCATTTCCACAAGATTTTGAGTTACAAATTTTCTCCCCATTTTTCCCCTACCCACCACCCCAAAACAGTATTCCTACTGAATATCCCCTCCCCCAATCTGCTCTCTCCTATATCTTCCCCCTGCCCCCTCTGACTTTCCAGAAGGGCATTGTGGATCTCTATGCCCCAGTGCCTGTATATCTTATTTCCCAGTTACATGTAAAATAATAATAATAATATATTTTTAAACATTTGATTTTAAAACTTTGAATTCCAGATTCTTTCTCTACCTCCCTCATCCCACCCTTACTGGGAAGATAAGCAATTCAATATAGGTTGTACATGTGTAGCTATGCAAAACATTTCCATAGTGGATATATTGTAAAAGAGTGAGTATATTTCCCTTCATCCTATCACACCCCTCACTTGTTCAATTCTCTACTTTGATCCTGTCCCTTTTCAAAAGTGGGTGCTTCCAACTTCCCTCCTCGCTGCCTGCCCTCCCTTCCATCATCCCCCCTCCCACCACCTCCCCCCCTACACTCCTGTAGGGTGAGATACCCTAGTTAGTGTGTATGTCATTACCTCTCTAAGCCAAATTCATTGAGAATAAGGTTGACTCATTCCTTTTTGCCTTCCTGTTCTTCCCCTCCATTGTAACAGTTTCCCCTTGCCTCTTCTATATGAGATAATTTACCCCATTTTATCTCGCCCCAACTCCTCTCATTATATTCCTCTCTCACCTCTTAATTTTACCTTTTAAGTATTATCCTTATCTATTCAACTGGTCCTGTACCCTCTGTCTATGTATACCTATACACATATATACACATACTGACATATGTATTCATACACCCATATACCCTCCTATATAGACATACACACACACAAACACACACACACACACATTTCTATTCCCTTCAACTATTCTCATACTGAGAAGAGTTTCATAAGTTACAATAATTGTTTTTCCACGTAGGAATGTAAGTAGTTCAACTTTGATTTCTTTTCCCTGTTCAGCTTCTCATGCTTCCCTTGCTTCTTGTTTCTGAATGTCAAATTTTCTATTCAGTTCTGGTTTTTTCATCAAGAATACTTCTAAGTCCTCTATTCCACTGAATGACTATATTTTTCCCTGGAACATGATACTCAGTTTTTCTGGGTAGGTGATTCTTGGTTTTAATCCCAGCTCCTTTGACCTCCAGAATATCATATCCCAAGCTCTTTGATCCCTCAGTGTAGAAGCTGCCAGATCCTGTGTTATCCTGATTGTGTTTCTACAGTATCAAATTATTTCTTCCTGGCTGATTGTAATATTTTCTCCTTGATCTGGGAACTCTGGAACCTGGCTATAATATTCCTAGGAGTTTTCTTTTTAGGATCTTTTTCAGGAGGTGATTGGTGGATTCTTTCAACCTCTACTTTACCCTCTGGTTCTAAAATATCAGGACAAATTTCCTTGAGAATTTCTTGGAGGATGGTTTCTAGGTTCTTTTTTGATCATGGAGGAGTATTCAGTCTTGATACACTTAGAACTAGGAAGCAATCCAAGGCTTTTGGATGAGAGCAGAGCCTGAGGAATGTAGTAATTTGAGGTAAATTAGTCTGGAGTCAGAATTCTGTATGGATTGGAGGGAGGAAAGAAAGAACCTGGAGATATCAAGGAGAATATCATAGTAAAGAAGCTCTATGGGGTAAGTGTATAAAATGCTAGAGTAGTTCTATATCACTATGAGAGAATCATTGAATGTCCAAGTTTCCTATCTCTGTGAAATAGGGACAGCAGTACTCTCTGTTAGTGTAGTATTTACCTTAACATTGTTTTAAGACTTAAACTAGAGAATGTTTATTAACTACTTTTCAAACCTTAAAGTGAAGCTCTAAATGTTAGTTGTTTTTCCTGGGTTTTAATTAAGGTTGTAGCAATAGGATAGAGGAGGATCAGATCCATATTAGAGGCTTTCTAAATTGGACTTAAATGTTAGTAGGACATGGCATCACTGGGTTAAAATGTAAACAGTGGTGTCACTTGGTTAAAGTATGGAATATTAAAGATAATTTAAACTTTTTTTAAGCAGCAGACTATAAAATGGTTGTTTTACTTATATTGTTAATATAAAGTACTGTTACTGTATAAAACGTTGGGTTTTTTAAAAACATTTTGCTTCATCCATATCCTTTTAATATCCCTTAAATTATAATCAAAATTCTTACATGTTCTATTGTCACTTCTTTTTAAGCCACAGGGTCATGTTTGATTATGGGCAGTATGAAGTTGTGGTTGGTCATTATGTTGATGAGATCTTTTTAGTCTCTCAGAGTTATTGATTTCTCCAATGTTCTTGTTATATAAATTGTTTTCCTGGTGCTGCTCAATTCTGTCTTCCAGCAGCTTTTTTAAAATCTTAACAGTTTTATCTGAAAGTGCCCGCTTCATAATTTCATACAGCATAGTAATATTCCATTATATTCATATAACATAATTCATTCAACCATTCCCCAATTGATGGGCACCCCCTTCATTTCCAGCTATTTGCTACCACAAAAAAAGCTGCTATAAATATTCATGTACATATGAATATTTTTTCCTCCTCCTTTGATCTCTAAGATATGAACCTAGTGGTGATATTACTAGTCAAAAGGTCTGTACAATTTAGTAACTTTTTGAACATAGTTCCAAATTACTTTCCAGAATTGCTAGACCAATCAGTTTGCAATGCCTCATCATTCAACAGTGCATGTAATCTGCCTGTTTTCCCATAGCCCCTCCTGTATCTTTAGATTTTAAGTTTTAATTTATTTTGCCTTCATTAAAATCATAAGAATTGTTTTACAAAATTCTGCATCAGAAGGGGAAAGTAAGCTTTTAGATAAACTGATGCTTACCTGTTGTTAATTTCATGAAAATTAGCTTTTATCCACTTAACTTTTACTTCAGGAAATTGGAGGTACAAGAATATAAAAAAATAGCTAATGAAACTTGTTAAAGTAGGAAACTAATATGGCATCAACAATTATTCAGTTCTAAATTACTTTCCTAATTTACACTTTCCATAAATTCTTGACTTTTTCATAGAATTGAAGTATATTTGAGTGTTAATAGTTGTTTTGTCATTAATGGCTATTAAATATAATTATAGGTATTATTAACCTGAAGTCTGAACTTTTAAAAAATATTTTGACAACTATTTCAATATGACTAATTTTCTTTTTAATTCTGTGCATTTTATTTCATACACCAGACTATAAGTGATCTGTGACACAAAAAAGGCTAAGAGCCCCTGTTCTATTATACATGACATGGTCTAGGCAAAATAAATGATAGAAAGAAATAAAATTTTTCTTTGTATATGTCACACATAGTACCCCCAGAAAAGTTGCTCCAGTTTTAAGGTACTCTATAGATCTTCATCTTTAACATATGAATGCCCACTAATGTATTGACTTCTGCTGGTCATCCAGAGGACAGAAGTAGGTTACAGTAGAGGTTTTTAAATTCAATATTATAGTAACAAAGGTAGGAATAGAATATTCTTCCCATAAACCTAGAGGACACTCCACCACAAATATACAAACCATTGAAGGGAAGTGACCATTCCTAGGGAACACAGGTGGGCAGGCACAGACATCATATGTGGCTAGGGAACATGTGTCTAGAGGCATCTGTCCCCTTTGATACTACAGAGCTTGTGATGTCTTATGATGATGTTATATTGCTGTTCCTAATTAGACCTGATCCACTCCCCTCTGACTTCACATGACATGTAGTTTCTGCCTGATATGCAGTATGCTAGCTAGTAATCTGTTATCTTATGGGAATTTCCCTTTTGATCACATGTTCATTGTTCTGTTGGGCACATGGTTGAGGTATTTTTCTGTTAGAAGCTTCTGGGCTTTTTCTGGGAACTTCGTTTATCTGGAATGTCCAGTGAGGCAAGAAGAAGCAAAAACTGAAAATAGAATCTTAGGAAAGGTTTGTATTTAAACATCAGAAAGAGATGGAGTCATCACAGACAAAGAGAAAATAATAAGAACACAGTGTCATGCAAGTCAGTGGAGAAGAGATTGAGGATGAGGAACTGATTTAAGTACTAAATAGAGGTCTAGGAAGATTATAATTAATTATTAGTTCAGGCAATTAGAAAGGTACAGGTAACCCTCAGGAGAAAGTTTTCAGTCATTTAATAGGACCAGAAACTTTATTTTGAGAGTTTAAAAAATAAGTGAATATTGATGTAAAAGTGGGAACACCACATATAAACTATTCTTGGTCAGATTTTTACAAAATTTTAGGTGAAATAACACATAAAGTATATAAGTTATAACAGCAAAATTTTCTTGATGCTTGAAATTTTTACACTTAAGTCACTTGACAATTTAAAAAATATATTTTGTTGTATATTATTTTAGTCATATAATTTTGTGCTATTTTATTTTAATGTAATGAACATTTGAGTACCTGATATTTACATGGCATATTCATCTAAACTAAATGAACAGAAAATGTTAAAAGATTCTCATAAAATCTATCATGATTTTATATTACAATAAATTTCCTAGATTGATAGTTGCTTTATCAACTTTGTAGCTTGTCTTTTTTTTTCTTCCACAGTATTATTGACTGTCAAGATTTATAGTTACTTTAGGACAGTGTCTTTAGCTTCCAGTTAACTTCTATGAAAAAACCTGAAATGTGTGAAGGAGTTTATACCTCTATTCTCTCTAGACACACTATAGATAACTTATTTTTCTTCATGGAAAAATGACTTTAATCTATCACTAATTACATGTGGATATTAAAATTCATCTGTTCTATATCCAACTTTTAAAACAGGAATGTGTTTTTGAGAACTATTAATGGGATAGAATATTTTAGACCTCCTAGGTTATTATGGCTTACAAAATCACTTGATTATTACTAATTCTGAGAGCTTAAAATGTATTTTCAATGTAGTATCTTGTAGAAAAATTTTGAATTCCATTTTTAGAAAATGTAATTTTGCGACTTAAGACTTTGTAACAAAATACTTGACATTTCCAAAGAACCTAAGGTTTTGGCCTAGAAACTTATTTAATTTTGTTTCTCTTATGTAATTTTTTTCTGAATTTGTCTAATTTTGTTTTTTAGAAAGATTAAACTGCTTTTTTTGAAATCATTACCAGGATCAGCCAAGATCTGGCTCTCATTGCTCGAGAAATCAATGATGTAGCAGGAGAGATCGACTCCGTAACTTCATCGGGCACTGCCCCTAGTACCACAGTAAGCACTGCCGCCACCACCCCTGGTTCTGCCATAGACACTAGAGAAGAGGTAGGAGATCTTCATGGAGAGATGCATAAGGTTCTTCCTTTTCTTGATTTCTTTTGCTTTTAGCTTTTTGCAGAGTTTGTTTCAGCTGTGCCTTCCCTCCTTGTGTGCATGAACCTCTGCATTTTCCTCCTTTGCCTTAACATATCCCTTTTACATTTCTTAACACAACTAGTGAAGGCTGATGTCGGATCCATGATGACTCTAAAACTGTAGAAGGTATTATATCTTAGAACATGCATCTTGTTCATTAACTGTTAGTTACTTGTCCATAATTCATATAAAAGTGAACATAAAAAAGCATCTGAAAATGGATGCGTCTGAAAATATTTCCATAATTCATATAAAAGTGTACATAAAAAAGCATCTGAAAATGGATGCGTCTGAAAATATTTGAAGTTGAGGCTTTTTAAAAAGCAAAGAGTTGACTTCTACACATGTCCTATAGATAAGAAAGTATGTTATAAAGAGATAATTTTCAAGAAATCCCTCATTATTAACACTAAAGAAAAGGAAACAAAAATACTAGTTTTCTAAAGGTTCAGACTTCATTTAGATTTGCCTTAGACCATAATTTGTGCTTTTCCACCTCCTCAGCGTTATGAAATGCTTTGTCAAATTATAGTTTAAAATGGCAAATAATTTTGACAGATTTAAATCCAGTAAATAAAATACTGCTGTTTTTTCTCCTATTGCCTTTTTTATGCTACTTTTTATAGTCTTGTTTTTAGTGTTGATTTTTGTTGATGTTGTTGTCTTGTCCCTAACTATATGGCAAATAATGTTTGTTTCATTTTTTGTATTGTTTTGTTACCATATTAGTCACCTATAGTAATGTATTGAGAATGAAATTATTATTTTCGTAGAAAACAAAGGCTATTCTTGGTGGCAAGACATACATAATTTTTCTGGTGCAATTATAAATGAGCAAATATTATTTTCTTAAGTGCATAACTAAATTTCACCTAATAACATAAATATATAGTTTCTCAGTCCCAGTAAAACTAATCACATTCCATTTAATAAGGCCTTTTTTCCGTTTTGTTTTTTGTCGGAATCTGAGTTATTGTGTAATTTGTGTAAAATTTGTACTATAGATGGCAGTATATAGGTATATCTTTTCTGTAAAATTATAGGTATTACCAGTAAAGACTAAAATACCTGTTTTGTAGATTATTCTTTAATTTTCCTTTTGTCAATTGGAACTTGCAATTTAATATATCTTATGAAGAGAATTGGCAGCACCATTTTGGGGAGAAAAAAGAAATTAACTTATTTTACGCTGGTAAAGCAATGTGAGTAAAATTAACTCATTGTCTATGTATATAACTCAACCTTTATTTTATCTACCATCTGTTTTCCACATGGGGGCAATCATATCCATGGGAGGATAATATTTTATATACATACATATATATGTGTGTATCTATATAAATATCTCTCCATAGAGAGATAAACACATATATATGTACATATATTTTGGATATTTCAAAATAAGAATCCATATATTCTGTAAAGACCTGTGTAATTCTATCATATAAAAGTAAATGCATGTTAAAGTACACATAAAACAGAATAGTGGGATTATTGGAGATCTCATACTTCTATTATTATTAAGGAAAAAATCAATCTAATCATAAAAATCATAGTATTACTACCAATTAATTTACTAAAAATTATAGTTTCCTCACAGCTGTCCTTCTCTCTGTCCTTTCAGTTGGTTGATCGTGTGTTTGATGAAAGCCTCAACTTCCGAAAAATCCCTCCATTAGTTCATTCTAAACCACCAGAAGGGAACAATAAGCCTAGTGATTCCAGGCCTCAACTAACAGAGAATCCAGAACACTTAACAATTACAAGGCGGAGAACATGGAGCAGGGATGAAGTGAGTATGTCAGTCTAGAGAAACAGTTGCTTAAAAAGAAGGGTAACCTAAAGGGAATTTATTTATTTATCTTTGCAGGGGGAAGGAAGGGCAATTGGGGTTAAGTGGTTTGCCCAAGGTCCCACACTATTGAGTGTTAAATGTCTGAGGCTGAATTTGAACTCAGGTCCTCTTGACTTCAGGACTGGTACTCTATTCACTGTGCTACCTAGCCAACCCTGAAAGGGAATTTATAATGAAACTCTGAGCTGAGACCTAATTAGTGTAGCCCTTTACTTTGGTGGTATATATCACAGCTCATCTATACCTACCCATGTGGTGTGGTTCTTGTCTATAGCCTTCCATCTATCTTCCACTGAGGGTGATCCAGTGTTTTGGGCCTTCTCATTCTTTCATTGTTGAATGGGCTAACTATTTTAAGGGTATATCAATTGATTATCCCTTGATCTCACTGTATGATGGGCTTACATCTTTTTCCAGTCTATATTTCTCTGATAACAACTCTTTTATCTTTTTTACATGATTCCATGTTTGAAATGCTTTATAGATTGCTTAGGCTAACCATGTGTTTCTCTGTTATCTTTTAGTTGATCAACTCTTAAGAATATGTAGTATTCCATGTCATCATAGCCATACAGCAACACTGGAAAAATATTGCTGATACAAAGATGATCGTTTATTTCACAGAGAAGTTATGGTGGCATTAAGAGCACTGCACTTTTTCTCAACAGAAATCCAATTTATTTTTTCTTCCAGTTTAATTCAAATATAGCTCTTTGTCTTTCATATGTATGTATATTTGTATGTGTATGGATGTGTATATGCATACACACGTATTTACATGTATGTATAGATATATATTCATACATACACACACACACATGCACATACATATTCTTCTGACAAACAGATTGCTCTTTGGGCTTTCCATCCAGTTAAATGTCTGAGCAATGGGGCGGCTAAGTGGCACAGTGAGTAGAGCATCGGCCCTGTAGTCAGAAGTTTGGATCCAGCCTCAGACACTTAATCCACACAAACAAAAACCTAGCCGTGTGACCTTGGGCAAGTTACTTAACCCCAATTGCCCTCCAAAAAGAAAAAAAAATGTCTGAGCAATAAGAATTCTTTATCAACTTACATTTTTCCTTGTATAGAGCAGCAAAATTTTTTGAGTAATTATGGATGCCATTTAGTAGGTTTTACAAGACAGGTTGATGCATTCAACAGTGGCATCAATACAGTTAGGAACATCTGCAGAATCCACACAACAATAGAAAATCCCTCTTTGGTTTGAACTCTGGAGTAGATACCTTTGGCAAGCATGTGTGTCCTTTTATCTTTTATTTGGTATAAGTAATGAGAATTATTGATTAAAGTTCCATTTGTTATATCTTTTAAGGGATCTTGTGTGATTTTAATATGTATATGTCATCTTGCTAGAGAAGAGCTGTTAAGATGGAATTGTACTTTGCCAAATCAATGTTTTTTAAGATAAAAATAATAATAACAGTTAACAGTTACAATAAACAGTCAGCATAGTGGGTCTTATATTCTCTATCATTTCCAGTCAGTTTCCTAATTGTAACTATGTGTTTGCCACAGAATATCATGGAATCAAAAATTTAGAACAGAAAGGACCTTAGAAATCATCTAGTCCATCCCTCTTCTTTTACAGATGAAGCGATTGAGGACTTTGCCCAAAGTTACACAGATAGTAAGTAGCAGAAATAAGATTTAAGCCCAGGTCCTCTGACTCCAAATCCATGGAGTACTTTCTGCCATGCCATTATTCTTTACTACTCATATTTTCATCAAGGACACCCTGGATGTGTGTAAAGATATTCTATTTTGGAGAAATGAGACGGTAGACATATGAGTCAATAGCTGATAGTATGTGTCACCAGTTTTGGATAATAAGGTCTGAGACTATTGGTGAGAACAAAATAACGTTTTGTAGGCTTTTACAATAAGGTATCTTTATTATATACATCACGATAATTCAGAATTCCTTGGAAGATCTAGCAATAGAAAGAACCCTATTCAATGGCCCTCAGATAATAAATATCAGGCAGCACATATAATAAGGGAGACATATTCTTTCCAAATGTATTTATGACTGTGGTGAAAGCAGTGTCCAGGTCAGGTAATTCACAGTGAGATCTTTCATGGGCTGCTATTTTCCACTTCTTTCTTCCATAGCTCTCATTTCTTTTCCAGTGCTTCCATTTCATTTGCAATTTTTTTTACCTCTTGATTCATCTCTTCTAGCAATTTTAGTTGAATTTTTGACCAAACTGTGTTTTTACTCTGAGGCTTTGTTTATTAATATTTTGGAATTATTTTCTTTCTCTGGGTTTGTGTCTTGAACTTTCCTGCCGCTGTAACAGCTCTTTATGGTAGGATTCGTTTTTGAGTGCTCAGTCTTTCAGACTACTTGCTCACTTCAAACTTGATGTTTGGCCTGGGCTATATACCATGTTGGAGGGAAGTTCTGGACTGATCCTGATGCTGCTTTCTTGGGGTATTGAGTATTGTGTTCTTGCCAGATCTCAAGGATAGTCTGGGTACTTGTAAGGTCTCACTACTCCCAAACTAATCTAATTAGGGACCAGATCTGATTGCTGCCTCTCAGCAAGTTCCTTCCCTGAGTTTGGATTTGAACACCAGTAGACTACTGCTGGACTCAGCCCCATTCAGACGGCTGGAAAACTGTTGGCTCAGAGTGGCAGGCTCATAGGCTTCCCTTTGGTTGCCTTTGTTACTCCTTTGTGGGCTCAGTTAGATGCCAGAACTGAGAACATGCTTTGCTTCTGGGATCTGAGCCACACAGCTACTGCTAGCTTCAGAACTTTGTCCTTTCTAGATATACCAGTATAGTGCCTCTGTTCTGTCTACCTCAGAACTCCACCTCTGTGCATAGGTCACCTTCTTAGTCCACCCTCTGTCTATGGCCAGAAGTAGTGGGTGATGGGACAACAAAACTGCCAGCTTTCACCTGCCCTTGACATGGGTCTGGTGGTACCCTAAATACAGATTTGTAGACTACTCTTGTCCTTGTATACAGCCTCTCCCTGTGCTGCTCCTCATGTGGTGTGCTCCTGGCCCAACCCCATCCTCAGTGTTCATAGACCTCCCCATACTCCACATACCAGTTTGGGCTAGACAAAGACTCTTAACGTTTTCTGGATTTCCCCCTCAGAATTTGGTCTGGTACAATTTGTAGATCTTTGGGGCTTAGTTTTGTGGAAGGCAGCTCAGCTGGACTGCTTTTTAACCATTTCACCGTCTTGCTTCCATGTCTCTAGCAATTTGTTTAAATAGGTTAAACTGGAATCATTTTCATTTCATGTGATTTTTTTCCCTTTTTAAAAAAAAATTATTCTTTTGGTTTTGTTAACTCTGATCTTTTCTTGAATGAATTGGTGGTTTGACTGTATAGACAGCTGTTCAGGAATGATTTGAATAACTATTCATTTTCTACCTGACAAAATACAATCAATTTTATTTTTGCTATTTTGCATTCTGTATGTTTCCTCCTGACTCATTTTTCACAGAAAAAAATCATGAGACTTCCATGTAAACCAAATATTTGGTCATTCTCCTTTATAACTAAACTACTTTCCAAGATTTTTAGATCTCTGCCCCTACTTAACCTTTGAATTGAAAACACTTTGGGTAAAAATATAAGTGATTTAATATGGAGGATCATACTGAGTTCTTCATAGAATTTCTCTACCTCATTATTCTCTTCAATAGCTGTTGGCACAGAATCTGTTTTTCATGGTGTTCCTTTTGTAAATATTTCTTATTAGCCCATAGTATAAGATGTAGATGTCCCATGAAATGATGTTAGATGTTTAATAAACATTTATTAATCATTGCCACTATGCTGTGTGCTGAGGACATAGACACAAACAAAAAAGACAAGTTTTGTTGTTGGGGAGCTTATGGTCTTAGTGGGGGGGAGGGAACAGAACATAAAAAGGAATGAAAAACGAGGTAGGAGGTAGAGGGAGGAAGGGAGTGGGGTCAAGGAGAGAATGAGATGATATCAAAGTCCAGAAAGTGAGAACCAGAGCCAAGAGGGGAATGAAGTTTAGTCAGCCTGAGTTTCTTCCCAAAATGGAGTCCTGGATTCATCAATAGGAGAAGAGGACTGGCACAGAGGAGGGATATTCCAGGGTGAGGAGGTCTCAGAATAGAATGATTGTCCCATTCTAGGGAGATCCCAGACAAAGAGGGTGATAACTGTGAATGTGGCGTGGTAGCAAAGTCTGGATACTTAAGAAACAGAGCCAGGAGGCCCTACCCCAAAATGGAGGCCTTGAGAAAAACTCAACAGTGGGATAAAATGGACTCTGCCAACCCCATTAATTACTTCTATAGGGAGAAACTCTAAGCTATTTTTCCATTTACTTTTAAAATCCTTTTGTCTTCTGGCTTCCTATATGGCAAGAATATTGAAATTGCCATAGTTCCCTTTCTCCAGTAATAAATCTATCTACTCCTTAGTCATTGGACAGGGATCTCATATTTAGACTACAAACAGTTCCATTGATGCTCATAGTCTGAAAACCGTGGTTTTTTAGCATCTCCTACTTCTTTTTCTCTCTGCCACCATTAATGCAGAAACAAAGGAGATTGAGGATTGTTTTATATTCTTCTCAGCTTCCTAGGGTGCTACTGCCAAAGAACATATCACTTAGGTAATGAGCCTCTACATTTACCTAAATTAGCCCTGGAAAACAGATAATAAATAGGCCAAGATCATACTTGTAACTTTTCTAACAGAACCTGCAAGAGTTGAACTCCCCTGGCAAAACATTTAGGACTCATACCAGGGCTATTTCCACACCAGAATGAAGTGTCAAACTTTATGGAGAGGATATAAGTGCACCTCCCACATATTAGGATGAGATTAAGGAACAGAAAAATAAACAAATTATAGTAAGCTTCCTCTAGAAGGAGTGATACATGTTACAAAAGGAGAAAAATACTGCTTATTTTTCAGACCATTTCATGTTATAAATTGTATATAACTATAAATATAGACACACTTTTTTTTGTTTAATCATAATCAAATGGTTAAGCCTAATGATTGAAGTGTATTCCTATGTACTCTTCACTGTGACTTATCCATCGAGTTGTGCCTTCCTTTCTTTTTTTTTAAACAAATGCTTTATTAACTTCTGTTTTACATCATTCATTTCCACCAGATTTTGAGTTACAATTTTTCCCCCATTTTTTCCCTACCCACCACCCCAGAGTAACAGTCCCACTAGATATCCCCTCATCCAATCTGCTCTCTCCCATATCTTCTCCCATACCCCCTTCGACTTTGCCATTAGGACAAGGTGAATCTGTGAGCCCCACTGCCTGGACATCTTATGAAACATTTAATTTTAAAACTTTGAATTTCAGATCCATTCCCTTCCTCCTTTGCCACCCACTCCCTCTGAGAAGATAAGCAATTCAGTATGTGTTGTACATGTATAGCTATGCAAAACATTACCATAGTAGATATATTGTAAAAGACTGCTTATATTTGTGCCTTCCTTTCTGTCTCTTCCAGGATCTTGCTGTAACAATCTTTGTTTCTCCTAGATCTTCAGCCTTCTCCATTCAGCTGGTTCTCACATGATCTTCCCTCAGCCATAAAATGCCATCCAGCTACAATGCATTCTCTAGCTTCTGCTACATGGCTAAACCAGTTTAAACAGTTTTCTAATGCCTCCACTCCCCCATTGCCTAAACTTTCTTTAACCCTATGTAATATGGCTTTCATCTTCACCACTCCTCTGAAATTCTTCTCAAAGATCACCAAAACTTCCTAATGACCAAGATCATTTGCATTTTTTCTATCCTAACCCATGTTAGTCCCTTATAGCATTTGGATAATCTCTTTCCATTGGCTTCAGAAACTGCACTTGTTTTCCAAGCTTTCTTGGAAATATTTCTGGGCCTTCTTCAGGCAATTGTTGCCCTCCCTTACTCTCCTTTGGCAATACTATTTTCCCCTATAACTTCAACTCTTAACCATATACACATGATTCACATAATTCTTTATTTCTAGTTTTGATTCATATCCTGAGGTTCAGACTAGCATTCTAGCATTTGGAAGCAGAGTAATACAGGGAAAAGAACACTGCCTCGAGTCAGAGAATCTGGGTTCAAGTTTCACCTACCTCTTACTACCAGTCTGACATTGTGCAAGTCACTTAACCTCAGAAGTTCTTACTTTTCTCATCTGTAGCATCTCCCAGCTCCAGAGCTTTGATCCTATGATCTTCAACCTCCTAAAAGACAGTTCTGCTTGAAAATCCAGCTGACACCTCAGATTCAGTATTTCTAAAACTGACCTGTATTATTTTTCATTCTAAACAGTAGGTTTCTTCCTTCAGGTTTCCCTTTTTCTATTAGTGCTGCCCCCATTTACACAGACCATCATCTTTAAAATCTAAAGATGATGCTTGTCTCTCCTTTTTCTCCCTCAGCTATCACATACAATCAATAATAACTATACCACATATTTACCTGGTTTTCAAAGTACTTTATCCACAATAGCCCTGTTGGGTACAGAGTACAATTTATGCTCACTTTGCAGAAAAGAATTGAAACTCAGAGGCAAAATGACTTGCCTGTGATTACATCTCTCGTAAGTGTTGCCAGTTCTTGTTAGTTTCTACATACATAGTATCATTCAAATCCATCTCTTTCTTTTTCCATTGCCACCACCACAGTATAGCAGTCTCTCATTACCATCTTCCTAGGAGTAACCTCAAAACACATCGTTTCACTTCCTCAAATTGACCCTTCATGTAGCTACACTTACCCTGGAGCTTATTCTATCCTGTCTTCTCTAGCAGATTGATTGCTTTGTCATCCCCACCCTTTCACCTATCTTCAGTCTTTATCTGTTTACTGGTTACTTCCTTGTTGTTCTCTAAACACTCCCTTATCTTCTACCTCCTTAGAAAACCTTCACGGATTTTTCAAATCTTTCTTGATAAATAAGTAGTCTTTACCAAATAGGTTATGTTCTTGGGTTTATCCACGGATTACTTTTCTATTTTTTAACAAGTATCAAATAACTTTAATGTTACCAGTTTATAATATTATTTGAGGTCTGGAAATGTTCTTTTAGTTTACATTTTTTCCTTTCTCTTGAGATTCTAGACCTTTTTTTCTTTATCGTGTGTATTTCTGTGCAGTAACTCCTTGTATTTCATTAGATCCATAAATTAACTGTGGAAGTATGTTCATTTTCTATTATATGAGCATAGCTCAACTATGAACAATTTATCTCTCCCATGATTTGTGAATTCTTTATGTTTATCTCTTCTTAAAGCAAAATAAGAGTCCATTATACTCAAAATGACATAATTTATTCAGCTATTCCTCTGTCAATATGCACCAATTTTGTTCTGCTATTAAAAAAAAATTAGTTTGTTATATATGAGGCCATTTTTTCTGAATTAACTTGCTTAGAAACATATGCCCAGTAGGGAGATCAGTGGTATGGACTGTTCCTCACATAAATATCCATTGTTTTTATAAATATTTGAACTTATTCACACCTTCACCATTGTACCTTATTCTCCTCCACATATAAATGACTAAATCACTTTTTAATCTTTGCTGTCTTTCTAGGTATGGCATGAAACCTTCAAGTTTTTATTTGCATTTCTCTTATTATCAATCTGTAGCATTTTTATGTAATTGTTGATCATTTGCCTGTTTGCTTTCAAGGATTGTTTGTTCATCTTGTTTGATCTCTTATTACCTATCATTAACAATCCATTCTTCTTAGTTATAATCAAGGAAGTATGTGTTCTTTAGTTTCTCAAATCCTTAGCTTTTGTTTTTTTAGTCACTTCTAGGTCTTTGTCTAATCTATTTCCGTCATCTACATTTCTGAATTTTAACTATTTGCCACAAAAAAAATTGAAGATTATTATTTTGTTGATATAGTTAAAATCTATTATAACTAACTCCCCTTCATTTTTTTTCATTATTTCCTTGAGATTCTAGACAAGTTGTTGCTCTGAATTACTTCATTTTTTTATCTGTCTATAAAGTAATCCTTTAATCATTCAACTGTATAACTCTAAATTTGTAAATTAATTTACAGTCATGTTATTTCATTATATTGATACTACCCAGATGTCTAATAAATGCCTTTCCAGTTTTTTATTTTCCCTTATTTCTGTCTGTTGTGTTCTGTTGCACCAAAGCTATTAATTGTTTATTAATTTTCTTTGAATTTCTGGGTTTCTCTCTATAGACTTTCAGGCTGTCTGTAGATAGCAGTAGTTTTGCCTCCACTTTGCTTGTGTTCACTCCTTCCTTTTCTTTCTTTTGTTTTACAGAACTCACCTTTGTAATACTAGAAACAATAAACATCTCGACTTTATCAGTTCTTTTTCAATTCCTTTTCACTTGATTCATTTTTTTTCTTTCTCCTTCCTCTGTTGAAAAGAGAAAGAAAGAAGGAAAGAATCATATTGTAACAAATATGTGTCGTGAAGCAAAACAAATTTCCACACTTGTCATGTCCAAAAAGTTTGTCTCCTACATTTCATCTCTCTGTCAGGAGGTGAATACCATGCTTTATCAGTGGTCCTCTGCAGTCATGGTTGGTCAGCTATGTTGATCTAAATCTTTCAAAGTTTTTCGTTTTTGAAATGTGCTAACAATAGTAGTACCAATTATTGTCCTGTCCTGTCACTTCATTCTGCATCAGTTCAGTACAAGTTTTAACAGGTTTCTTTGGAATCATTCCCTCAATCATTTCTTGCAGCACAATAATATTCTGTTACAATTATGTACTGTAACTTTTTAAGCCATTTCCCTCTTAATATGTTCTGGTTCTTTGTCTACACAGAGTAGCTATAAGTATTTTTGTACATATTTTGTTTTTCTTTTTCTCCTTTCTTTGATCTCTTTAGGACCTAGATCTACTAGTAGTATAACTCAGTCAAGTGATATGTAGAGTTTAATAACTTTGAGGGAGGAATTCCAAATTATTTTCAGAGTGACTGGACCAATTCACAGCTCCACCAACATACATTAATGTACCTGCTTCCACCTCTTCCAGTACTTACATTTTCCTTTTTTTTTTTTTGATCAATTTTGCTAATTTGGTAGATGTGAGGTCTCTGTTTCCATAAAATATTTTCTGGTGGTATTCAGAAAGTTTCTATGTTTATCTTTGTAAGTAAACTCAAGATTTTTTTACATTTCATAGCTATTTTGGGTTTTGTTGTTGATATTGTTTTTGTTTTAATTTAGTCCCCATCTAAATTAGTTTTTTTCCAGTTTCGTTTTTATATCTAACTTCTCTTTCTCCTTTCTCTGCCCATTGAGAAGGAAAGAAAAACAAAACACATTAAAAATATTTGTAGTCATGAAAAATCAATTCCCACATTAGTTATGTCTAAAAAAAAAAGGAGGAGGAAAAGAACATATGCTTTGATCAGTACTCTGAGCCCTTTCTCTGAAGGTAGATGGCCATGCTTCACCATGAGTTATTTGGAATTATGGTTTAGTCATTGTAATGATTAGAGTTGCTGAGTTTTTTTTTAGAGTTGATTGTCCTTATAATATTATTCTTATTGCATAAATTATTCTCTTGGTTCCATTTACTTCACTTTGCATCAGTTTATAAAAGTCTTCCAACATGTCTCTGAAATTGTCCTCCAGCTTTTCTTACAGCACAGTCATGTTCCATCACTGGTCATATGCCACATTTATTTTGAAAGGAATTTCTCTTTGTCTCTTCCTGCTGGATTTTGTTGGTAATATACAGAAATGCTGGTGATTCGTGTGGATTTATTTTATTATCTGTAACTTCGTTGAAATTATTATTTCAATTAATATCTTAGTTGACTTACCTAGGGTTTTCTAAGTCATCGTGCCTTTATCTTGGATATCATTAAGAAAGCATTTAGTGTTTTCTGAATACAGATATTATTAGATCTTTTGTTTGATAATATTAAGGAAAAGTCCTTCTCTCTTGAGCTTTTTAGTGTTTTTTAAGCTGTATTTTATAGAAAGCTCTTTCTGCATCTGTTGATATAATCACAGTTCTATTTTGTTATTAATGTGGTATATTTATAGTTTTCCTGATGTTAAACCATCTTTGCATTCCCAATATAAATTCAGCCTTGTGTTCAGTAATCTTTTGAATGTAATGCTATTGCTCCTTCAGTAATATTTTATTAAAGGTTTTATGTATCATGTGAATCCATATTTTTCTAATTCCCAGTCTCCCTCTATTCTCTGTAACAAAGGTGTCAAAATTACCTCACTGTCCTCTGTAACAGAGTGTCACAGGCCTCAGTACTTCTAAGGACAGCCTGAACTAGATAAAAATGTAATTGGGAAACATTTAACAAAATAAAAAAACCAAAATTTTAACATGTGGTTTTTATAAGTCATATGCCAGCTACAGAGATCCTTATATATGATTTAGTGCTCCCTTTTTCCTCCCTTAGACATGTATGGTTTAGTGGTCCCTGTTTTCTATTTGAGTTTGGCTACACTGTTCTATGACATACTTCTTCATTTCTACCAATATAGTCTTTTGATTTACATATTTAATTTTTTCTAAAAAGAAAACTTTGCTTCTACAAGCAAGAGTGAGATTTTTTGAGCTTCCTTACTTTTCCTATCCCTCTGTCTTTTTATTTGAGTAAGTCTCTGAATCACAACAATTATAAGAAATAATGTTTTGCCTGCTTCTCCCCTTCTTAAGTATTTCTGCTTGATATTCAAGCACATAGCTGATCTCTTTTTGTTCAGTCACTGACCCTTAGAAGAATATTATAACTCCACAGGAACAGTCTTTTCTCTCCCTTTTAAAAGATAAGTGCTTATTCATCATCTATCTAACTTTTAAAATTCTTTTGTCTGTTAAGTTTTTTTTTCCTTTCCAAGAATTTTCCTAGTTTTGGTTTTCTCAGCTGAGATGAGTGAAAGTTATGAAGTATTAGCCTATTCTGTTAGGATTATGCTCAGCTTTTCATAGCCACTTGGCACTGTTTTTTACTTTGACTAGAAATTCTGGGTCTTGCCATCTTTATGTCTTGGTTTGCTATGTCTTAGATTTCTCTATTACAGTGACTTGTAAATCAGTCTCTACACTTTACCATTTTTTCCAGTGCTCCTGGCAGCTAGAGGTACAGTGGGTAGAGCTCATCTGGAGTCAGGAAGACTTGAGTTCAAGTACAGCCTTAGATATTTACAAGCTATGTGACCATCAGTTTTCTCATCTGTAAAATGGGGATAATAACAGCATCTAACTCTCAGGGTTGTTGTGAGCGTTAAAGGAGTTAATAATATGAAGTGCTTAGCGGAGTACCTAGCACATTATAAACACTATATAAATGTTAGATGCTATCATTACTTTTTTAATGATTTGTTGGCATTTAGTATTCATGTTTTTGTTTTATCTTTTGGGAGCTGCCCAAGCAGTAGGAAGGGAACTGGTAAGTGAAGTTTGAAGGATACGAGGAGAAGGGGAGAAATAAAATTGAACTGGAGAGAACTGGAAGGGATGGGACGAAGGACAAATGTAGCAGAGTTAGCCTTGGCAAGGAGAAGGATCATCTCATTATTAGAGTGAGGAAGGCAAGGAGAGAATAGGAGGCAATATTACAGGTTCTTAAGATGGGAAAAAGGAAGATTTGGATTGTTATTTTTATTTTTTGGCTACATTCAGCCAACTTTTAAAACATTGTTTTTGAGATCATGGTAGAGTCAGACACAACTAAACAAACTTCTAGGAGAAGTTGGGATTTTGGGCAGCTGGGTGCTGCAGTGGATAGAGCACTGGGCCTAGAATCAGGAAGACTCATTTTCCTGTGTTCAAATCTGGCCTTAGACACTTACTAGATGTATTACTCTGGGCAAGTCACTTAACCCAGTTTGCCTCAGTTTCCTCATCTGTAAAATAAGCTGGAGAAGGAAATGGGGAACCACTCCAGTATCTTTGCCAAGAAAATCCCAAATTGGGTCATTAAGCGTTAGGCACAACTGAACAAGAGAGAATTGGTTTTTTTCCTGAAATTTTCACTCTATCATTCTGTCAGAAGCACACCTAATTATTTTTTTTTTTAATTTTAAAACATTTCCTTTTTTTTAATCAAGATCCCCTCCCCCCACCTCATCTTAACCTCCCATACTTCATTGAGAAGACAAGAAAAGGCCCATTACGGGGATATATATATATATATATAGTCAGTCAAAATAAATTTGCACATTGGCTGCGGTCAAATAACTATGTCTCATTTTGTATTCCAAACCTTTCACCTTTTCTGTCAGGAGGTGGGGGGCATGTTTCATCCTTAGTCCACTGGAATCATGTTCAGCACAATAGAGTTCCATCACATTTCTATGCCATATTTTGTTCATTCCTCAATTTATAGTCATCCCCCTCACCTTCACGTTCTTTACCGCCTTAAAAAGAGTGCATATATTTTTGTACATTCTTAGAATCTGTTTGGTTTAGGACTCATTCCTAGGACTCATTAGGACTTAGTCTACTTCCTAACTCATTTTAATAGTAGTCAATTCAGTTTTATAACTATCTAGATAACTTTTGCTTTATAGTTTTCTAGGGTACTAAACTGCATGTTGGCACATGCCACATGCAGTTGTCCCAACCAGTGTTGTTTTGTAAAAACCATTAGTTAATAAATTCTAACTAAACTCTACCATTAACATACCCAACCTCATTGTGTAAAGCTATTCAATTAGTCACAATTTATTTGTAGTATTTTACCTTGATAATTTCTCCTATCATGCCCTTATTTCTAATGCAGTATTTTTATGGAACTAGTTGACATTTAGGAATAACATACTTGGATCGAAGTTCTCTTCTTCAATATTTCCCATCTCTAACAAAAACTTCTCCCACATTCTCACTCTCCCTAAACTCTTAAATCCTTCTTCATCTTGTATTATTGACCCTATATATTTGCTCAGATAATTTAATACATTCTTGCTACTCTGTATTCCCTACTGACCCAGAATTTTTTGATAAGTTTCTTCACTGTGTCCTAATATACCCCTCTATTGTTTTTCCTCACTAATCCTAAGGCCTTTAAATCTAGACATTCTAGTATCTTTGCTGCTTTGCATTCTTGAAGAAAGTCCCCAAATCAAGTGGACTTGATCTAGGTCAGATTCATCTTCTCTATGATTACAACTCTTAGCCTATTGAATCTACTTGGAAAATAATGATATTGCTTCTTGTTATTGATATCACTATATTAACTATTTAAAACTTTTCTTAAGAGAATAATTTTCTTAAGAGAATATTTTTTTTCCTTTTTTCTTCCTTCCCTCCCCCATATCTTCTGCTTTTGCAGAAGTTACATTTGCAGTTACATTATTATTCCTATTCTGTAAAGACTGGAAGCATTAAACATGAATTTTCCCAAGTATTCAGGAAATCCTTTTTCTAGTTTTACAATCACCAACTCTGTCCATTCTTTCTGGTTGCCAAAGATATCTTCTATAATTTGATGTCCCTACGTTTCCTGCTTTACTTCTTACTACTCTCAAACATTTACTCTCAATTGCCATTAGGATTGATTTTTGCCATTCCGTGAACACACCAAAGCTATTCCTATTAATAGTATGCCTTTACTAATTCTCTGAAACTTTGATTTAGATCTTCTTCCTTTTATTCATAGCCTATCTAATTCTCAGGCCCTAACTCAAGTTCCATGAAGCTTTCCTGACTGTTCCAGTCTTCACTGATTATCTCCCTCTCTTCCAAACTCCAGTGACCCTTGGTGTTTATACCACAGAATTTAGCAATTATATATTCTTTAGTACTTTTTGTTATTAGTCTTTATGTTAGTATTCTTGTTTCTTTAACTATAGTATACAACTAGTTCTCAATTAGTGCAAAATAATGAATCCTATGAAGTCTTCACATTATTTGAATTCACACATGTCCACTGGACTAGAACCAATTATAATATTTTACATAATTAAAACACAGAAAAGTACAAATTCACATGTATACAGCTTTTTCATAGAATTCATTATTTGCATTAATCAGAATCTAGCTGTTAGCTCAAGTCAGGGACTTTATCTTAGGCTATTTGTTCCCTCAGAGAGCCTAGAAAAGTATTCACCACCTACAAGGTACTCAGTAAAATACCCAGTGGGTTGTAATACCTTTGCTATGAGGGAGGGTATATGATATTAAATATACAACACACCATAGACTGACATGAAGGCAAAATGTGAGTCTTTGTCTCAAAAGTCAGCATGGAAGGAGCCATTAACTCAGAATAGCTGGGAAAGAAGGCTGTTAAGGCCTATTCCTGCATCTACCAGCTCTGTAATGGGCAAGGCATTCAAACCCTTTGAGTCTCAAGTTGTTTATCTCTAAAATGAGGAGAGTATAAATGGTGACCTAGAACCTGAGGCTTGGAGGCTTCAAAATCACTATTTAGTTTTTGGCCACACCAATCTGGAAGACCAAGGTAGATAACATAAATTCCAAGGATTAATGAAATAGAATACCAAAGCCATAACAAAGAATATAGTTATACATTAAATGCCCTCAGCAGCATCTGGTGATATAGCTGCCACCTCCGTGTATGTCCAAGATGTGTTGCTAGTCTCAATTCTCAGTAAGCCACTTTGTCTCAAAAAGACAGAGGAAAAGTATACATCATTTCATTCATGGAACCGTGGTGTGTTGGTGTGTATGCATTCACGCACATATGCATACACACACTTAAAAACATTATTTTAAGAAGGATTCTATAGCCTTTACCAGGCTGTCAAAAGAATCCATGACAAAGAAAAAAAGATTCATAAGAAAAATATATAGCATATACCAAGTTCCTCCCTCCTTTAAGCACCATCTGAATGTTCTCTACCATGTCACGTATCTTAAATGCCTGAATTTCCACAGAGGTTGGTGTATATTTTAGATAAATAGTACTATTCTGCTGTATTTTTTTCTGATCTGTTCTTTTAAATGAAACATTACATTGCCTTATTCCAGTCATGAGTAGAAGTACATAAAATATTATTGCTATTTTTGGAAATATTTACTTTTTTGCATTCACTATAGTATTATTATTACAGCAACTACCATTCATATAGTGCTTTTAAAATAATTGTTTTATAATTATTGTAATATATAATTTTATTATCATTTCATATATATATATCTGAGCCCTTAAATATTGATTCTGACCCTATTGTGTATTGTGAATTATTGGGCATCTCTACTGCTGTTTTTCCTATGTTTTTAATTTGTAATGCTTTCACACAAACTTTTATACTATTAGAAGTAGTAAAAATATACAAAATTAATCTTTTTAGTGGAGATGGTGAATAGTTATTATTATTAATTTAAGGATAGTCATGGCAATAATTTGATATTTAAAAAGAAGCATTCTTTCATGTCTTGTTAAAATTATACAAATTATATCATTTAATTCCCTGAATCTAGGCATCGTATTTTGGGTAGAGAGAAAACGTGTTGGATTATTCTTCACTGTAGTATAAATGCCTCTTTTTTTCTTTTTAATTTTTCAGGTTATGGGAGACAATCTATTGTTGTCATCAGTCTTTCAGTTTTCTCGGAAGATAAGACAATCTATAGACAAGACAGCTGGAAAGATCAGGTAGTATCCTATGCTCCAGATTCATAGCATTTTTCTTTACATAAACTTATTTGCTTGAGCCATTGTTTTTTAGCAAAGGTAAGCCTATTTTTAATAAGTTTTGTTGTGACTTTTAGAAAACTTTGTTCATTTTCAAGAAGCCTCAACCAACAAACATCTCAATAACAGTGCTATTGTTTCCCTTTTTCCTGGGTTTTAAATTTTTCTTCTTTTTTTAAATTTCAAATCCAGTATAGGTCCATTTTTTTCCTCAATACAGATTTTTAAAAATTTCTTTGGAACAAGCTTTTACACAAAAATGAGGATAAGCAGTGATAGAGAGAGGAGACCAGTGACGGGGTCTCCTTTCACTTACATACGGCTGAGCTGTGTGCTTCCAAAAATATGCTCTTTAATATATAGTTTAATAATAGATAGTTTTCAAAACTTGTTCTGTTGTTTCAAGTTCTAAAATAGGCTGGATTTTAATCATTTTATAAAGCAGAATACCTTCTTTTAAGAAATATTTTAAATTACTAAAATACCCAAATTTTTTATGATGCAAAGGTATGTGACTAGGAAAATACATAGATTGTAAATCTAGAAACATTCCAGAAATGTACCTTTATGCTCTCTGTTTCCCTAGAGACTCTTATTTAGACATATCAGACTGTCCAATTAGAGCCAGTGTTCATTTGATGACATTACAATGACAATAAATATAAAATTATATTTGTGTTTTTTTCAAAGCTGAAAAAAACAGAACCATTTGTCAAAATTGTGTGTAGCCTTATGTTAGAGCACTTCCCCTGGAGCTGGTCATATGCTTGGGCCATTTTGACTGACACATATGCTCTAGTCCCTTACTCTAGGGCTTTCATGGGCAGAGGGTCTTGACTGGTGCCTTGGTCTTGTGAATGGGGAACAAGGGAGGGAAAAGGAGGGCTGGAGAGGAATGACAAATGAACCAAGAAGAGCTACCTGTATGGTGGGCTTTAAGAGAGACCTTCCAGTCTCTATCAAGGTAGCCTCTTTGCTGAGATAGCACTAAGGTGAGCTCTTCTGAACTTCCCCACAGAGAGATGAAAGAATTTCTCTCCCTTCCTCCACCATAACTGCAGTTATTGTGGTTCCCTGTACAGTGCAGCAAGAACATGTGCAAACCTGAGACCAGATTTTGAGTCTTGTATCCTCTTCTGCTTTATACTTCTTTCCTGGAGCACAGATGACTGAACAGTGATCCTGAAAAGGGGATATTACCAGCTGTGTGGTGACTTCTTTTACTGAAGAGGTGCAGAATTGTTGAATTAGGTTCTGATTTCCCAGTGGGTGGTTGTTCCCTGTAACTCCACCCTTTTCATGGGAGAAAATTACTCTTGACAGAAAGACGAGCCATGAATGCCTATATGGCACTTGAATGGGTTACTTGCATAATCCAGATCTAAAGTGAACATAAACTACTTGCATCTAGTCAACATTTCCACAAAGTGTTAAGTATCAACTTCCTATGAGCAAAGATAACTTTACAGAATGAAATGCTATTTCACATTCCCCTTAGATCTAAGGAGCTCACAAATGACTATCTCCTAAAAGTTGCGGGAATCACCTCCCTTTGGGGAGTCAGCGCTCAACTCTGGAACTAAAATTTCAAGCTCACAAAGTAGCAGCCAAGACTAGAGATATCTATTTCTCACGATAGGTATTTGTTTCCTGGACTCAGGGAAATAAATAAGAAACAGAAAAGGAAGAAACTTGAGCTTCAGTCTATGACTTACCTAGGCCAACACATGTTTTCACTGCCATCTGCATGCAGTTGCCATTGTTGCTGGGATAAAGAGAGAGCAATCTCCATCTGTCTCTTTTCTGGAAGATCAAGAACTGACAGTGCCAATAAAAATACTGAGAAGAGACTGTTGACAACTGGCATCCTGGACACTCTGCTCTCCAGGGTTTTGCAGCACCACTCTCTGCTAGTTCTTCTGCCTGTCTGACTGTTCCTTCTCATTTTCCTCTACTAGTTCATCATCTATATCATGCCCACTGTCAGTGCTCCCCAAGTGTCCATCATATATTCTTTCTCGGTGACCTCAGAAACTAACATAGGAGCTAAAAGCATCTCTATGTCAGTTACTCCAGCATCTACAAATCCTGCTCCAATCTGTCTTCCCCAAGGAACAATCCTACATCACTCATTTCTGATTAGACATTTCAAAATTAATATCTTGGTGATATCTCAACATATTGAAAACAGAACTCATCTATCTTTCAAAACCTACCATTCTTCCAAACATCCCATTTCTCTCAAATACCACCTTTGACTGAGTTTCCCAGATTCAAAATCTTGGCATTCTCTTTGAGTCTTCTTTCTGCCTCACTGAACATAGTCATTTGCCAGATCTCGCCATTTCTGTTCCTACATCCAGCCCCAGCCCTGTCTTTCTACTCAGATAGCTATCACTTTAGTGATAATTTACGTTGTCAGAAAAAAAAGTGTTTTTAGAGGAATAGAATCTTCTAAATTTGTTATATGTTCTACTTTCAACAAGAATCACAATATATACTATGCTTGTGAAGGTGTTGGTAATTCATCACATAATTTACATGTAAAAGTTTTGCATAGTTAATTCTAAATATATTGCTGTTAGAAATTGACTAATGAAATTGCAATATTGTCTACTCTTGATTATTATAATGGTATGTTTCTTCAGTATGAAATTGAACAGATTTTCCAAAATTTTGATTGTTTCCATTAAAAATACCACAGATATTATGAGTTTAAAATATGAAAAATAAAATGTTTTCCTTTTCCTGACTTTAGAATATTATTTAAAGACAAAGATCGGAATTGGGAAGAAATAGAAACAAAGTTACGAGCTGAAAGTGAAGTTCCTATTGTGAAAACTTCAAGCATGGTATGTGAGCCCTTTCATGGCGGGGGAATGTTAGAATTGTCCTAAGTCAGAGATTACTTGTTAATTTAAAATTTTTTTACAAGAGTTGGGGTGGAGGGGGGGGGGCGCGGTGGCTAGGTAATGCAGTGAGTAGAGTGTCAGCCCTGGAGTCAGAAGGACCTGAGTTTGGATCCGGCCTCAGACACTTAACGCACACACAAACAAAAACCTAGCCATATGACCTTGGGCGAGTTATTTAACCCCAATTGCCCTCCAAAAAAAAGAGTTGATGGGGAAATTTTGGGGTAAATTTATTAGGATGGGTTTTTTCCATGAGCTCTCTTATTGAAGTTCAAATATTGATGGTTTCAGGATATGGAGAAGGAATATCTTGGGCCTTCTCATTATTATATAGTGAACAACATGAAGTCAGTGAGAAAAGACACAGTATTTATTGCCTTTTACACAATTAGTGGAATTGAAATTTCCTTTTTGAAAACTTGGCAGTTTTTATATACAGTCAGAGATTTACCCTAATGCCAAAGTCACTACCATTTTGTCCGTTTTCCTTGTAAAAATTCTTAGGCACTAGTTACACACATGGATAAAGTTGTTATAAAATTGATCAGAATTCTCTTTGACAAAGTGTTCTTCAATGTGTAGTTGTCATCTTCGTTTCTCATTGTTAAACTATAGAAAATTTTAGCATGAGGTTTTGGGGATTTTTGTTTGTCTTCTTTTTTTTTCCATTTCAGACCCTTTAAACAGTGCCATACTTCCTGGATTTTCATAATTCTTCCTGCTGTTAACACTCATATAGTAGCATATAATAATGTTAAGTGTACCAAGAGAACAAGATCCATATCTGTATTTCTGATATAATTTTCATGTCAATTATGAAATGCTAATTTTGGGCCTTTTCTTTTCAGGAGATTTCTTCCATTTTACAGGAGCTGAAAAGAGTTGAAAAGCAATTACAAGGTAGACACATTTCTAAATTGCCTTTAAGGGAAAAAAATGACTGTGCTGGAAGTTTTCTTGAGACAATTGGGATTTTTTTTATTATTATTAAGATGTTACTTTTTAAACTTCACTGAATTTTTAGCTAGAATTTAGAAGTGTAGAGCTCTGCATATAAAATCCTAAAAAATACTTTGAAATCAATATAGCATACATGCATTTGGAACTACTTAAAAGTCAAATTTCTACCATTCTTAGTAAAAAAAAAATCCATATGGGATTTATATTATCAATTCATTCACAGAAACATTATTGAGTTTTTATACTATACATGAGAGTATTTTCATCCCAGATTGTTATTTGCTATTTATAGGTAAGCTATATACATCTATTTTTAAATTTCATTGTGCATTGTAATTATATTTTGAAAATTCTTTGGTTATAATCCATACTTTCCCAATTTTAAATAATAATAGCAAAGCAAGGGTATGGGTATGCAAAGTAGACATTTGTCTATGACTCATTATCCAAGAGAGCATTTATAATTGTTTCTTATACATTTCCCAAAGGCCTGTATTGGGGAAGATGGGGGACAGCAAGAGCAAAAGCAAGCCAGTAGATCAGTGAAACCATAGGTCCAATCCCTCTCACTATTTTTAAGGTTAGAAAATTCTTCTCATGATGCACAGATCCCATATTTATTTTGTTATGTCATCTTGCATGTGCTACAATGAAGACTCCAGTAGACAGTAATGCATAGGAAAGTACAATTTTCAGATGTCAGGAGATATAGTTTGCCAATGTTTTTTGTGGTACACAGATAATCTCACTTCCCAGGCTTGCTCAAGGGATAGCATCAGCCACCGATTGCTTATTGTTCATAGTGTAGTAAAAAGGAGTCAGAAGAGAGAAGTGCTCTTGGCATTCCATGTAGAGGTTCCAAAGCAGTTCCACTTGCTTTCTGCAATGTCCCATGGTGTCGGGCACATGCACACGCCGGTGGAGACACTGACAATTAGGCTGAGGCTCAGAAGAAAAGGGAGCACTAGTGTGGAGGTGCTACGTGCAAAAAGTGAATTATCAGGTCTGTTTCTAATATTGGAAGTGTTTATGAAGTTGATCAGCAGCCTTAGCATGAGCACTGCCAATTATCAAATGAGATTATCCAAATGATAGGAAATAACCATTTTTAGTTATCTAATTTTTGTGTCATGTAAGACTTAAACCCTTTTTTCCTCAACTGCAATTTTTTTCCAGTAATCAATGCTATGATTGACCCCGATGGAACTTTGGAAGCTCTGAACAACTTGGGATTCCCCAGTGCTGTCTTACCAGCCCAGCCAAAACAGAAGTCTAGTCCTGGGAGTAACCATGAAGGCCCGGCTCAGACCTCACCCCTTTGCCAGCCAGAAGCTCGGGCTCTTCGTCCCACTGACATCTCAGTCTCAGCTGAATTTGACAATGTGGAATCTGAGGCTGATTTCAGTATACATTTCAATAGATTCAACCCAGAAGGGGAAGAGGAGGATGTCACTGTACATGAATGACTTATTCTTTATTGTTTTTTAAAATTACTTAAATGTGGAATGCCTAGGGATATTGAAAGGGTCATGATGTTGATTTATACAAAACAAAGTAGCTTGGTCAACTGCAATATGGTCACACTTGTCTTCTTTATTGGGAATGCTTGGACTGTCACGTTAATTCCTTCAGAACCATTAAGATAGCCATCCATAGAAGGGAGGAAAAGTGAGTTCCTGGCAACTTTGTCCTTGGTGGTTATTGTGTGCTTTGAAAATAGAATTTAAACTGCAGCTTTTCTTTCTTAGGTCTTGTTTGGTTTTGGTTTTTTTAAGCCCTGATGTGACCTGCAAGCAGACTTCCATCCAACAGATCTGAAACCCCAAGTTTCCTGTGCCAAGCTACCCTCTGAAATGGACTTCTCTTCAGTTTGTACAGATTTCTTAAACAGTTATATTTGTTTCTGAATATTAGGATTTATATTAGGATACAATACCTTTGGGTACAATGACACATTACTGTTCACAGTAAGACAGACATTACAGTGCTTTCATTCTTGTGTCCTGAACTTTTCCAACAGTTACGTGATTTATATAACTTGGTTGCTAGGTAAATTGTCTTGAGATTTACACAGTTTAACTATTATGTTTGCACTAAGAATTTGCTGGGAGTGGTAGGTGGACTTGTCTATATATCCTTAAGGACTACCAGTCTTTTTATGTACATAGATAATACTGTATTTGTTTTAACCCACAGTGTTTCACTCCACTTTCTGAAAGTTCAATTTGGCACTTTTTTTTCTCTTTTTTAAAAAATAAAAGTAGAAAGATTTCATCATCCATTTCAGTCCAGGTGGCTATTGGAATGATAAAAACAAATTTAAACACATAGGTGGAGTATATTTTTAAAGAGAAAAACATGTATATTGGTGCAAATAGGCTCTCCGGTGTTACCAAGTTTCTATGTGACAGTTTTTAAAAATTTCTCTTGGAATGATCATGAAGTATAAAATTCTTCTTTAGGACTCAAAGAACCAATAGGCATAATTTAGCTGATCGATAGTCTCACTCCCAAGCACATAAATAGCTTCTGTATGTTTCCCTGTAGACTCAATAGTAAACCCCTGTCTCTGCTGTATACATGTATAAGAACTTGGAAAGACAACTACTAACATAAGACTTTTGGTTGAAACCACTGAATAGAAAGTCTGTGAAAATATCCTATATAAACTCATTTTCCTTTTGTCGTCCCAGTAAGGTAACATTTGGGTATGTTTAAAAAAAAAAAAAGGAATTGACCTTGTATTTCCAGAACACTATAATTTGGAGAAATATTAATTCTTTTAAATATGACTAGTAGGCTTGAATTTTCCCTTGATTATATCAGTCTCTAAGGTTAAAAATACAATTTTTGCAGCTTTTATGAAATGGTCTTTAATATTTCAGCAATAATTCTATGCTATAATTGTTTAAGAAAAATACTCGGTCTGTACATTTAAAAACTCTACAGGATTACTGAAGTCTTGTAAAGTTGGACCAGGTAATAAAAATGCAAAAACCTTTTTTGTAGCAATGTAAAAAAAAAAACCAACTTGTTGTATAATGGATCTCATATTTTTCTTTAAATCTTAAAAACATAATATTCTTCATATAAAGCTAAATTCCCCACTCTATCAAGGAAGTCTCAAAACGGTTACAGAAAAAATGAAAGGAAGGATAGAAATAGTTCAAAAGAAGTAGTAAAATGTTGAAACAGGGTCAGTCCACATAAAAAAAAAATTCAGCAAAATAATCACCATCATTCCTACTTTTCCTCAGTGTTTGGGTACTGAATTTAACCATATGGAAGTGGAAGGTAAGGAGTTACTTAGAAAAATATTACTCTAGAATTGTCTCACAAGATTTTTTTCAAGAGTTTACACATTTTTGTTTGGTGATAAGCATTTGGCCTTTTACTATGTTATTATTTTGTATGAACACATTATTCTCCTTATTTATTTTTGTTACATTTATTACCTATGTTATTTTGTTATGCATTTACAGCTCCATTTTTAAATAAAGTGTTTCTGGAACTTTATGTAATGACTATGTACATTTAATCTCTTGTATCCTTTGGAGTTACTGATAACTTAACTTGTTCCTAGACAAGGCCTAGCAAAAAACAATCTGAAAACTCATAATAGTATAAGATCAGTGAAGCCCCATGTTTTTTGGAGTGCTTTAAGAAGAAAATAAATGGTAGCCAGTCACACTATAGTAAAAACCTTTTCTGATTTTCCATTTCACTCATGTGCATATATATAATGGATATTTTTACTAATTTTAACTTATGGTCTTTTTTCATGGATAGTTTTCATATTTTAAAAAATATCAATGACACAAAGAATGTTTGTTTCTATGAAGTCACTGTCCTTTCCTTTATAAAATCATGGTCTTAGTAAACCTAAACAATTTCTCTTCCATATCATTTAGTTCCATCATGTCACTAGTGTGCTTAAGGATATGTTACTTAACAGATTTATCTATAATATCTCTATATAGCCTATTGAATCAAGGCCAGACTTCTCAACCTTGCATTCATAGTCTTTTATGTTCTGCCCCCATCTTACATATCTCACTTATTTGCCAAGACAAGCCTTCCACTGCAATCAGTTTTCATTGACCTCACAGAATTCAAACTCATTAATTTTTGTGTTTGTGTCAGTAATACCTAGGATAGTTTTGGCTACATCATAGATGCTAAATAAATTCTTATTGGTTGATTCACTCTTCTATGTCTCCTTCATATCAAAGTCCTACCTAAAGTTCCGAAGAAGAACCACTTCTTCCATAAAAACTTATGTGACTCTTTAGCCCATAGTCATTTTTATCTTCTCAGAACTTAGCCATAAGGCATAATCAAGTACTTGAATAAATACTGACTTGGGTTCCTCTCTTGCTATTTCCTACGCGTATTTTGTCTTCCCAACAAAATCGTAATCTCCTTGAGGGCAAGACCTATGTATTTATTTTAAAGAAGAATAATCCCACAGCACCCCAATCCATCTAAACACATAATAGGTACCTCAAAAATAACTTCTTGAATTGATTTGAAATTTAGTAATAATCTCAAAGGAAATCATTGTTCGCCTTTTCTCAAAAAATGGTCAATACATAAGGGGCATTTATGGAAGCATTCCCCTACTAAATAGCAACCCCCTAAAACTGCAAGGTGTTTTTTTATAATTCTTATTATTACAGAAATTCAAATGTATACAAAATACCCAAGAAGGGACAGTGGCATGGTGGATAAATACATTTGGCAATGGGATTCAGGCAGGCCTGGCTAAAAGCCTTTGCCTCTAATACATATTATGTGATCACAACCTTTCAGTTCCCCAGGCAACTAGTTAAGCAGCAGTTCTGATCTGCATTGATGGAGCTGGTTGATACAAATCACAGGTATATCCTGTCTCAAATAACCCTAAATTACTGAATCTGCTGTAGGTTTCAATTTAGAAGATTACAAAGCACAGGTCAGTTTTAACAGATTCTTCAAAAAGTCACAGAACTGTGAAGCTTCAAAAACACTTAGGTAAATTCCTTTATTTTAAAGATTAGGTAACAAGTTCCCGGAGCATTAAGTAACTTCCACAAATTCTTGTAAGCTAAATAATGTGAAAAGTCAGGATTAAAATTTAACATCTTAATTCTAAGCACAGTATTCTTGTCATTGTTATCTTGAAAATACTTTAAATATATGCAAATACCTATTAGAGCCTGACAAAACCAAAATAATTTCCCCCATTAGGCTTGTAATATCTTTTTGAAATTTGATCTACAGATTTTAATAAAAACAATAGTTTCCTTAAATCACAAATCTCCTTAGCTAGAAGGACCTTAGAGACTAATTCTTAACCTAAATAAGACTCCTTCACAAGATAGGTGGCAAATGGTCCTACAGAATTTGCTTAAAGACTTCAGGGGAAGGAGCCCACTCCCTTCCTTTCTGCTCTAGGATGGTGCTAATTGTTACTTTCCACTTTCCATGGAGGGAGTTTATCTCTAAAAAGAATGATTTGTTTAAATGTAGATATTTAAGCCATCATCTAGGTAGCTTACTAGGTTTAGTAACTCAGGTTAATTTTACTATGAACTAGGATTGGTTTGTGATCTCATTTGAGCACTACCTCTAGTATTAAATACCAGGAACCACTTATACCACCATAAATTTAAGTTTTAAGCTTGCAGAGAAAATCTGATGTAGAAATAAAACCTGGGGACTAATTATCACTTTTTCAATGCCTCCATCATACTCTTAACTCACCCCTCAACCCTTTCCAATCTGACTTTCAACCTCATCAGTTAATTGAAGCTTTTCCAAAGTTACCAGTGAATTCTGAATCACCAGGTATGATGGTCTGTTATGTTGCCTAATCCTTCTCAGCCTATCTGCTACATTTGACACTGTTGACCACCCTCTCTTCCTAGATTCTCTCTGCCTTCTGCATTTTCATGATTCTGTTCTCTCCTGGTTCTCCCTCTCCCTGACTGCTCCTCTGCTTCCTTTGCCCCCTAACAGTGAGCGTTCCTGAGGTTCTGTTCCAGGACTTTTCTCCTCCCTCTATACTTTCTTTGTAATTTCATCAGCTCTTATGAATTTATTGTTTCTATGAAGATGACTGCCACATCTACATGCCCATCTCTAATATCTCCCATGAATTTCAGTCTCAGGTCATCAGTCACCTATTGAACATTTCAAACTATATGTCCCAGAGACAACTTAAGGACATGTCTAAAGCTGAAATCACTATTGTTTTCTCTAGAACCTTTGCTGATCTCCCCATCTGCTAGTGTCCAGTCTCCCAAGCTACCTCGTATTTAATTAATTTACATATACTTGTGTCCCTCCCCCCCATTAAACTATGCTCATTGCAAGTAGGAATTATGCACAGTGTCTGAAGTGTAGATGGATCTTGATAAATGTAACTAAATCCTGATGAACAGAAATGTTTAAAAAGCAGATTAAATCATAAAATCCTCTTCCATCAAGATTTAGCTAACCCATTGGTGAGGAACTTAGGGCCTCATGGATGCATGTGGCCATCTTGGTCCTTGGTCCTTTTGACTGAATCCAAAGTATTACAGGACAAATCCTTTGATAAATGGAATTTGTTCTGTAAAGTTTGAATTCCATCAAAGGGATGAACTTGAGGACCTAGAGAGCCACATGTGGCATTGAGACCTCAGGTTCCCCACCCCTGTCCTAAGGGTTTGGAAAACACCTCATTTCCACTCCCAACCACATCTCCTTCCAACTATAGTATTCTCTCTTCCTCAGACTTTCCTAGAATGCATTGTTTGTTTCTTCTTTGGCTCCATGGCATTTGACCTTGAATCTGTGCAAATTTCCCCCCACACTCTTCCCTCCCATCCATAATTCTAGATTAAGCCCCTTGGAGGCAGGGGCTTAATCTAGAATTTATCTTGGTATCCTATGCATGTCTTACATGGTGCCATGCCAAGGGTATGCTGGTAAATATTTAACCACTGGCTCTCTAAAACTGCACAATACACTTTTAAGTTTAATCTTCTTTTTTTTTTTTAACATTTTTGCCATCACTTTCTAAACCTAAACTATCAACCAAACAAGAAATCAAACTTTGATTTAGAACATCTGCTGGTTTCTGAGGTGTAAATGTTCACGCTGAAAATTTGAGTCAGCTGTTGTGAACCCATCAGAACTGAATCCAACACAGTGTTCTATAGTAGGGAGTTAGAACTGTGATTTCAAAGGTCTAGGGAACTTCCAAAAGAGAAACTGCAAGAGGTAACTTCCTTGTAACTTTATGGTGCTAGAGAGTTGCCCAGAGCATTGAGAGTTTGTGTCACTTGCCCAGGGTCAGTCAGTATGGGTCAAAGTAGGGGCTTGAATGAGATATTCAAGGCCAGCTCTCTGTCTGGTATAGTGGAAGAGGACTGGGTTAAAATACCATTTCAAACATTTACTACTGTATTACCTTGGGCTAGTCACTTGACATTCCTAGTTTCCTCATGACCTCTAAGGATCCCTTCCAGTTCAAGATCTATGATCCACTGTTTTGTAGCACATTGTAGGTATTTAAATATTTGTTTAATGGAATGTATGTTTTCTTTTTCTACAGAATTCTTTCAGCACTTCCTTGCTTCACTTTCTTGCTACCATAACTGTGTTCATATTTTATCCCTTCTCCCTGCCCCCCTTTATTTGTTTTTGTGTCCCACACAATTCCATAACACAATGTCTTGAACATGCTAGTTATTCAATAAATATATTCTGAATGGATGAAAGTATTTTCTGTCTCTCTAGTTAGATTGTAAAGCCTCTTAAAAGAAAGAACCATGTACTCACCATTTTTAAAAATCCCTCTATGGTATCTAACTGGAGTTTGGTACATACACAGGTACTCCAGAAATAGAGTTCATTGAGTATTGCTTACCATAGAGCACCGATATCTGCACCATATTTAATTTAGAAGAACTGATAGGTCAAAAAACAAATCATAGAAACAAAAATTTCATTAAAAAGGACAACAATGAAATATGAAAATTTTTAGAATGTAGCTAAAGTAGTCTTTATGGGGGAATTTATATTTCAAAACACTTGTCAACAAAAGAAAAACAACAGACCTATAAATTGGGTATGCAACTTTAAAAACTAAGAAAAACAACAAATTAAAAACCACCATTAAACACCAAAATTGAAATATTGAGATGATTAATAAAACTGAAAGTCCCTCCAAAATTAATTAACAAATAAAACTAGAGGGTTTTTCTTGGTTGTGTGTGTGTGTGTGTGTGTGTGTGTGTGTGTGTGTGTGTGGTGGGGGAAGAGGAGGGAGTAACAATAAAATAGGTCACTAGCTAATTTGATTTTAAAAAGAAAAACTAAGTTACCAGTTTCAAAAAATGAAAAATAAACACAGTTAATGACGAAATAATAGATGAGAAAAAAGCTGAGGAAATAAGTATAGACAAAAAAGAAACACGATAATTATTTTTTGCAAATTATGTCATGGTATATGTAGAGAACCTAAAAAGTGAACCAAAAATAAACAAATCTCAAGAGCTCTATGTAGTTATTTGACTTCATTTTGACTTTGTTATTTAATCTCTACTTAGTATAACCCTCTATTCAGAATATCAGAAAGTTAATTTAAAAAACAACATTTTGCATTTCAAAATCCACCCCTCTCCCCCATCCCCAATTACTTTTCTGGGTAAAGCTAGATAAAATTTTGTTCAAATAAGTATTTTGACGTGTAATTTTGTGGGATTCTGGTTGTAATTTTAGCTGTGTGAAGAACTGCCCAAGTGGAAACTCTCTGTATCAATGCAAATCAATAAATCATCTGTAACATTGTTTTAGAGAGTTACCTGGAAGACTGAGAGATTAAGTAATTTCCCCAGTCATCAAATAGCAAATACGTGCAGATAGGACACATGGGTCATATAAGTCTTTCTGAAGAGGGAAAGGAAATGAGTATTTATAGCCTCTGGTCTATACTAGGCACTGGGCTAAGCATTTTGTTGTTCATTTTTATTTTACAAACATTACCTCATTTGATCTTCACAACAACCCTGAGCAGTAGGTAGGTGCTATTATCCCCATTTTATAGTTGAGGAAACTGAGGCAGACAGAGGGTTAAGTGACTTGCCCAGGGTAACACAGCTGGTAAGTTTCTGAGGTCAAATTTGAATTCAAGTCTTCTTGACTCCAGACCTAACTCTATCCACTGTACCACCTAACTGCCCGACTCCAACACCTGCCCTCTATTCACTACTTTGAGGCACCTCTCTACACAGATAATGTTTTGGGGTTTGGTTTTTTTTTGCTTTTTTTTTGAAAGGCAATTGGGGTTAAGTGACTTGCCCAAGGTCACATGGCTAGTTTGCACACTTGTGTGTGTGTGTGTGTGTGTGTGTGTGTGTTAAGTGTCTGAAGCCAAATTTGAACTTAGGTCCTCCTGACTCCAGGGCCAGTGCTCTATTCATTGTGCCAACTAGCTGCCCCATAGATAATGTTTTTAAAAGAGCTTTCAAAAAGTTTTTTTGGAGTCCACACCTGTTTTCATTGATATAGGGAACTCCCAGTGAGAGGGAGGGAAATAACTTGTACCCATGCAGATTTGGAAACTTCTCAACAATTTATAATCTTAGAGAGTTGCCTAGAGCACTGTTAAAGAAGAGGAACTTGAAATTGGAGAAGTTAAAAAAGAGGAAACTAAAAGCCAAGGAAATTTTATCCCTTGTTTAAGCCATATAGGTAGTAAGCAGCAGAGCAGAGACTAGAATCTAGATTCTCCAATCCCAAATGCAGCATGTTTTCCACAAACCCACCCTTTCTTTTCCTACAAGGACAGTACCTTGTAACCCCAGAAATGCTATATGTATATGATGTATATGTGTGTGTATACACACATATGTACATACATACACGAACACACACAAATATACATATACATATATATACATATATATATATACACACACACACATACACAATGCCAGGGGAGCTGTTATTAGACATTGCGGTAGGGAATTAGACCTGTGATTTCATTGGCATGAGGAATTCTCAGGTAAAGAAACTCACTCTACCAATGCAGGTCAGCAACTTTTCTACAAAGTATAGTCTTAACATCTGGGGTTACACAGACATGATGGAACAGAGATGAGATTTGCACTCAGGTTGGCTTGGTATCTACTATGTCATGTTGTATCTCAAACTACTTCTACTATTACTATTATTAATAATAATACTTATTAATTTATCAAATGCTTATTAAATTTTATTAAACATATCAAAACACTTCTTAATATTAGTGTTTATTGAATAATCTATTGATTAAATAAGGGCAATTATTTCATTAATAGATTTGCTAATATTTAATTAGTCCATTTCAGGGTGGCTATGGGAACTCTGGACAAGTCACTTGTCAGGGATTGAGGCAAATCTTTAAGACTAAATTGTGAAGTAAGTTTTGATCTACATTGGTAGATGGGAGGTTCTTCCTAATGAACTCCCTGCAGCAATGAAATCACAGGTTCAGACCAAAACCAAAACAAGTATAAAATCTACCTTAAGAATGGGCAGAGGCATACTTGGACATGGGGAAAAAACAGCTCAAAACTGTGTCCTGAAAGTTCTCAAAGCAGCTAGCTTTCTAGTAGTGTCATTGATTGTATTGATAACCTAATTGTACTACACAATGGCCTTTCTTCTCAACTCTCTTTTATAAATACTTAATTCTCCACTATAATTTGCTTATTCTGTTGATGAGACGAGCCTCCTCTTCATAGTATCATTTTTTATCCAGACTCCTACTCCCCTGGCCACCCTTTAATCCTTAACATCCAGATACAATACCGGGCTGAACCACTAGTTGTGATGCTCCCAGAGACTACAGGACTACTCCTTTGTATTTCCTTTCCCCCTACTCCCACCTTTCCACCCTCTCACCTCCTGGACTCTGAGAACTATACTCAAGTTAACTCTATTAATGCCTTTAGAAAAGGGCCTATCAGTTGACTTCCCTATTGTTCCATTGATTACCTGACTTCCCAAACAAAAACTTAATTTTTTTGGCCACCATTTCCCAATAAGTGTTGCCTCCCACTATTACAATGTAAGTTCCTGGAGGGCAGGAACTGTTTCACTTTTGTATTTGTATCCCTAGCTCTTACACTGAGCTTGGCACATAGTAAATACTTAACAGATGCTTTTCACCCATTCATTACTTACTATAGAACTTGAAATCACTATATTTATGGAATCCCTACTATTTACAGGTTCAGCACTGTGCTAAAAGCTAAGGAAAGGAGACGATGCACTCCTATCCTTCAAGAAACTTAAGAGTTCAATTAGAGAAATAAGAGAATGTATGCATGGGAGAAAGAGTGGTCCAAGTATAATAGTGTTTCCTTTAAAGACAGTGCCAGATTTCAGTTACCGGCTCTCCTGTTTCCAGACCTTGGACACTTGTCTCTTAGCCTCCCTGTGCCTCAGTTTCCTTATCTGTAAAATAAGAATTGGACTGGATGGTATCTTTTCCAGTACTAAATCTATAATACATGAAGTGATTTTAAAAGCCAGGATGTAATCAAGTGCCAAAAGGAAGGTCCAAGACATTGAGGGAGTAAGTAGTTAGTGATGACATTATCAGATTTGCCTGAATTCTTGATAGAATTTAAGTAGTTACACAAATACTACTCATTCACTCCATTCATTCAAACATTCAAGAGTATCACCAAGCTTAGTCCTCTAGGTGCTGCTATAGGGCAGAATGTTAATACAGCAGCTGTGACAAAAGAATGTTAGAGATTAAAGAAACTATAGAGACCATTTAAACCAATTCCTTCATTTAACCTGTGCCTCAAGATATGAAGTGGGCCCACAGTGTATAGTAGGGGCCCTGATCTTCTAACTCCCAATTCAGGGCTTCATCCACTATATACTAATGCTGCAATAAATAGGTAAGCAAATAAGTAAATCAATGAAGTCAGAAGCCAGATCTTTTAACACAGCATAGATACTAGTGTCCTTTGCATTCTCTCTCTCTCCCTCTCTGTCTCTCCTCCCCCTCCTTCCCTTCTTCCACATGACTGGTCCATTATTTTCTTTTATAGTTGTATATATCCAATGACACCCTTTAGATCATTTCTCTTGAAGAAGTCTTTGTTGGTAATTGGTAATTTTCATGACCACCAAGAGCCTTCCCACTGTCCTTTGGGTGACTCTCAATTTCAATTCTTTATAGACATGCTATTCCATGAATATTGGAAGAATATTTTTGCTAATATGATGTATGTTAAAAGATCTGGCTTCTGACTTCACCATTCTACCAAAACTGTTCTCTCATAATCTCCTAATTGCCAAAGTCAACAGTCTTTTCTCCATCCTCATTCTTCTTGACCTCTTTGCAACCTTTGACAACAGTGATTACCCTCTTCTCCTTGTTACTCAATTTTTTCCTAAGTTTTCAGGACATCACTCTCCCCTGATTGTCCTCCTTTGTGTCAGATTGTTTCTTCTCCATCTTGCTGGATTCTCATCCAGGTCACGCTCACCAACTATATGTATCTCACAGAACTCTGTCCCGGGCCTTCTTTTCTCCTTTTCTACTACTTTACGTGGTGATCTCATCAGCTCCCATGGATTTAATTATTGACGATTCTCCAATCTACCTATCCTATCCTAACTTCTCTGCTTATCTCCAGTCTTGAATCTCTAGGCCTGTCAGACATCTTAAACTAGAGGTCCAGTAGACCTCTAGAACTCAACATGTCCAAAACTCATTCTTTCCCTTTAACCCCCCTTTCCAAATGTCTCTATTACTGCCAAGGTCACCACTATCCTGCCAGTCCCTCAGTCTTGCAACCTAGGTCTCTTTCTTGACTCCTCACTATTTCTCACCCCCCCAGATCCAATCTATTGCCATGACCTGTCAATTTCACCTTCGTGATATCTCTCAGGTATACTCCCTTCTCTGCTCTGATACTGCCACTGATGCATGCTCTCATCACTTAAACTTGGACTATTGCAATAGCCTATTGGTGGATCTGCCTGCTATAAATCTCTTTCTACTCTAGTCCATCCTCCATTTAGCTGCCAAAGTAATTTTCCTAAAGCTCAGGTCACTTCCCTACTCAACAAACTGCAGTGGCTTCCTATTACCTCCAGGATCAATTATAAAATCCTCTGTTTGGAGTCAAAAGTTCTTCATAACCAAGATTCCCTCCTCCCCTACCTTTCCTGTCTTCTTATATCTTGATCCAGTGTATTCTTGATATAGTGACACTGGGCCTCCTTTTTCCACAAACAAGATCTTCCATCTCTAGGTTCCAGGCATTTTCTCTGACTGTCCCCTTACATCTAGAATGTTCTTTCATCTCTTCCTCCTGGCTTCCTTCAGGTCCCAACTAAAATCTCATCTTCTTTAGGAAACTTTCCCCAACCCCTCTTAACTCTGGTGCTGTCTCTCTGCTGATTATATCCTATTTATCCTGGATATAGAATGTTTGAACATATATTCGTTGTTTCCCCCATTAGATTATGAAATCCTTGAGAATGGAGACTGTATTTCCCCCTTTTTTATATCTCTTGTACTTAGCACATATAAAATGTTTGCACATATATTCGTTGTGTCCCCCATTAGATTATGAAGTCCTTGAGAGTGGAGACTGTATTTCCCCCCTTTTTATATCTCTGGTGCTTAGCACTAATAATAGTAGGTTCTCAACAAATACTTATTGAACATGGCTGATGTGGAAATCTATTTTACATGAGTACAAATTTGTAATGGATTTCATATTTTTTGTCTTTGCAATTGGTGAGGGAGGAGTAGAGGGAAGGAAAGATTTTGAAACTGAAACTAAAATAAAATTTAATTTAAAAAATAAATGCTTATTGGCTGATTGATTTAAAGGAGAGCCCCAGAACATCGAATGGAATCCTTGAAGATTTATGGGAGGATGAGAGGAGAGAGCAAGGGTGTGTTACAAACTGTATCATTGGATGGAATACCTATGTCAGTGAGATTCCATCCACAGGAGCATCAAATATTATTTGAGTGAGGCTCCAGAATTTTTTAAGCTTAGTGAGTCAAGAAACATTTATTAAGTACTCTAGATTTGTGTGGCTATGGTGATATAAAGAATTTAAGAATTTGTTGTTGAATCATTTCAGTCTTCTTCCAATTAGAATCAGAGAGGATTAAATCAAGGAAAGCTTCCTGCAGGAGTTTTGGATATGGAAGTAGGAGAGGAAACAGGGAGGTTATTCCAGGCAGAGAGAGTGTCAAAAACAGAGCAATGAAGGTGAGAGCAGTCCAGGCAAACAGCTGGACCAAAGCTGCATAGAGAGAGCATCAGTGATTCTCTGTCCATTAAACACTGCTGCCAGATACTGACTTAGAGGAAAATGATCTAATATGTTTTCTTAATTTTGTGGAATGCTCTGTGTGCTCCAGAACAGGGTGTTACACTTGAACTGTTATAATACCCTTTTACAATCCAATCCTTCTTTGTGAAAGTTACTTTGATTTCCCTGGGGTACAGTGAGATTATTTCTAATCATCTGATCTCCCTCTAGTCATAAATTGCTCAAATTCAGATCCAAACATTGTGGTTAAGGACAAAATTCAAGGCTGGGCTGCCCAGAGTCCTGAGGAAATAAAAGCTCAATCTGCAGATGACTTATGGGGAATTGAAACCTCACTGTGCTGGGACAGTTTTTTATATGCTTTTTTCATGAAGTTTCCCTTTTTCTCTTTCTTACTACACTATTTATGATGGGTGCCTTTCCTTGTAGGGAACAGTAGGTAGAATGCTAGACTTGAAGTCACTAAGTCTTCAATTCAAATCCTGTTTGTCATTTATACTAGCTCTGTGACCATGGACAAGTCATTTAATTTCTTTGAATCTGAGTTGTCTGGAGTATTCAGGGAGAACTGGCACCCCTGGTGTGAGGGCTTACTTGAGCCATTTTCAGGGCTGCTTGTTGTAGCAGCAAGCACCCCAATATCCCCAGAGTGACTGCCAACATAGGTTCTTAGATCTGCTTTTCAAAAGGAAAGCAACTCAAAATGGGTTAACAAGCTTACTTTAATCAAACAAACATATATTACTTAGTTCAGGGGAAAAGGTCAGCACCCCAAACTTCAGAGTATACAGACAGATCAAACAGACAGGCTTCCAAACTGTCTAACCATTATATCAATACCAAATCACAGTTACCAGAAAGGGAAGCATCAACATCTGGGTTTTCAAAGCCGGGGGGCTCTCAACGGCTGCCCAGAGTCTCATCTGGACAAATCACACAACACTTCTCAAAGTGAGACCCAAAGCAAAAGCCTCAAATCAGGGATTATATAGTCTTCTCCTGGCTCAGAGAATGTAACCACCCTCTTGACCCACTGCCCAATCACACAGCATCAAGGTGTGACATTGGCTTTCCTATGTCACATTTCCTTTCTTACACTATACTCCCCTCCATGTACATTCCTGAAAACCAAGCCTCCCACCACAGGCTCCATGTGACCACATTCAGCCTATTAGGAGGCAGAGTATATTTTCAAATTAAAGAAGGTTCTCAGAGTCACTTAAGCCAATCAAAGGACCTTAAGCCAATCAAAGGGCCTAGGGGCAGGGAAGATCTTCAAATCTGCGTTTCTATTACACTTGTCCTTTTGGGGTTTTCTTGGTAAAGATGCTGGGATGGTTTGTCATTTCCTGCACCAGATCATTTTACAGATGAGCAATATGAGGCAAACAGGGTCAAGTGACTTTTCCAGGGTCACACAGCTAGTAAGTTTCTGAGGCTAGATTTGAACTCAGTCTTTCTGGCTCCAGGTCTGGCATGTTATCCACTATATCACTTAGCTGCCTCTCCCATTTGGGATTTTCTACCTCTGGGGGCAATAATAAAGGAAAGGGCAGATCAGTTGATTGCCCTGCTGCTCTACTCACCATCTCTAACCACCCAGACCAAAAGGCCCTTGCCCAGCCAACATTCCCCATAAGTATTGTCTCTCATGGGGTTAGCTTTCTTTGTATCTAGTACCTAGCACAGAGCAAAACTTCCATAAATGCTTTTCATGCATCCATTCTCTCTTCATTTTTATATTCAGCAGAGCTCTGCCCTCAAAGCATCCTATTATCTAATGCCTAGGAGAAACCGAGTTGTTGTCTGAGATGGTGTCTATACAATACCTCCATGGACCTATAATTTTAAAAAAATCTGCCAGAAAATACTTTTATAATCAGTGTTTAATAAATGCTTTTTAATTGACTGGCTGATTATGGGAGTTTTAAACAGGAGTATTACTTTGGGGAAAAAAAAAGCCATTTATATAGTACCTACTATGTGCTAGGCACTCTTAAGTTCTTCACAAATATTATCTCAATTGATCACAGTGGAATAAAGTCTTCAAGTAGAATCTAAGTGACCATTTTTGAGACTGGCTTAGAAGGGATTGTTTCTACAGCAGTTATCTAGGTGACCTCTGAGAACCTTCTAATCTAGTTTCTATGATAGGATGCTCAGTGAATTAATCTGGTTCTAGATCTCAAGGATCAGGAATGTTGTCTTCTACAACCTTTAAATCTAAATGCAGGGTTTATTAATTACATGCATATCACAATACTAATAGGATATGAAGATAACATTTTGACTGGCACCCCAATGTTTTAGCTGCCCATTCTAGTCTCTGAGACAAAGCAGTTCAGAGTACTTCTGAAGACACCAGTCCTGCAAAGTACAACAGGCCAGGCCCAAGTGGTGATAGTTGTATGCTGAGGGCAAATGGAGAGGGGTGTAACGGAAATGCAAATTTAAAGATCTTCCCTGCCCCTAGCTTAAGTGCACCTGGAGTTTGTGGTGGGAGGCTTGTTTTTCAGGAATGACCACACCTTGATACTTTGTGATTGGGCAGTGGGTCAAGAGAGTGGTTACATTCTCTGACCCAGGAGAAGGCTATATAATGCCTGATGGGAGGCTTTGCTTTGGGGCTCACTTTGAGAAGTGTTGTGTGATTTGACCAGAAGAGACTCTGGGCAGCTATTGAGAGCCCCCTGGCTTTGAAAACCCAGATGTTGATGCTTCCCTCTCTGGTAACTGTGATTTGGTATTGATATAATGGTTGGACAGTTTGGAAGCCTATTTGATCTGTCTGTATATTCTGAAGCTTGGGGTGCTGACCTTTTTCCCCTGAATATACGTTTGTAATATACGTTTGTTTGATTGAAGTAAGCTTGTTAACTTATTTTGAGTTGCTTTCCTTTACAAAAGCAGATCTAAGAACCTGTGTTGGCAGCCACTCTGGGGATGCTGGGGTGCTTGCTGCTACAAGGGGCAAGGGCATGCAGGAACCATTTCTGACCAGCTTGTGAAACCCAATTGTTAAATTTTCAGAAATAGGGAATAGGGACAAATCAGAACTTAATTTATTGCATTGATTGCCTGGGCTTAAGAAAGTGTTAATAGTTCAGATTAAACTAAGTGCATACTTTTCTCCAGAACCAGTTTGTTAAATATTTGCCAGCACACTCCCTGTATTGTTCTATAGACAGGGGCCAGCAAACTAGGCCAGAGGCCAAATCCTCCCACCCCTTGTTTTTGTAAGTCCCCAAAGCTATGAATATTAAAAAAAAAAAACCTTTAAAATAAAGTTTTATTACATTCAAATAAAAACCATCCTTAGTTAACAGTTGAACCAAAACCAGATTTGGGCTGGCCTTAGTTTACCAACCCTGTTCTATAAACATTAATTGAACTCAATTAGAGGGCAGCAGAAACTCAGGCAATGAAGTGGTCTCCAGACTGGAGGCCTCAAGGCTACAGGCTAATAAGAATATAACAACTGGTATTTATGTAATCCTTCAAGGTTTGCAAAGTGCTTTACATTCATTGCCTTATTTGAACCTGAGATCGCTTGGAGATAGAGGAACATGACCAGATCGAGGAGGAACTTTTCTGTTCTTACTAGGGAAGTTTTCCATTTTTCAGATATTTACAGATCCTCTCCACTCTCCAATAGTACACTGATAGTGAATAAATATGATTTATTTATGAATGGACTGATAGTAGATTAGATAAAAATGGAAGGGACCAAGTCTAAGGGGAGAGGACAGGATTCTTTTGGTGAAAGCATCTGGTTATACCCTTGGGTTTATTGCTCACTTTTTGCTTTTTCTCTCTATTATGCTCTCTCCTCCCTCAGAGGGGTGGAGAGTCATGGTGAGTGGGGTTCAGGGGTGGGGTGAGCAGGGGGTCCTAATCTTCCTAGAATACATCCATATGCCTCATGCTTCCCTCATGTCAATGAGGAGAAAATTCTAAACTTGTACATGTATGAAATGGAACCCTTTAATCATTTATTATAAGAATCGAGAATCAAGTGGAAAATCCCTAAATCTTACTTTGGCTATTAAATTAAGGTGGTTGTTGTTGTTCGATTGTTTCAGTCATGTCTGACTCTTTGTGACCCCATTTGGAATTTTCTTGGCAAAGATACTAGAGCAGTTTGCCATTTGTTTCTCCATATCATGAGGAAACTGAGGCACACAGGGTTAAGTGACTTGCCCAGGATCACACAGCTAGGAAGTATTTGGTTTTTGGATTTGATCTCAGATCTTCTTGACTCTAGGACCAGTGATCTATCCATTGTACCACCTAGCTGCCCAAATTAAAGTTCAAAGAGACTAAAAGAAAGATGCTAATTATTTTCATATGTTTAAAATAGTTTTGGAATCACTGTGTATCCCAGGCCAACCATAACTGATCCTGGGTGAATAGAATTGTACTCTGAATATACCTCTAAGAAGGAGGCAGCTAGCTGGTGGTACAATGGATAGGTCATTGGGCCTTGAAACAGGAAGAGCTGAGTTCACATTGGCCTCAGCCCTTTGCTAGTGGTGTGATCCTGTGCTTCCACTTACATCAGTGAGGATAATTAACAGAACCTTATGTGCCAGAGTGGTTGTAAAGATTAAATGAATAATATTTGTGTAGTGCCTGGTACATAGTAAACCTTTAATAAATACTTGTTCCCTCCCCATCCAAGGTGGAGAGGGCAATATATTCTTGAACTGGCACCCAGAGAGAAGGTAACAAGTAAATGGTGGGGTAGGGAGGGAAGAAGGGGAAGAAAAATCTTACATGACAGACTCTTCAAGCTGGGTTTCCTCCCAGAAGCAGAAATAATGGCAGTGATGACAGGAGGCTAATGTTAATAACATAAACAAAAGCATGGCCCCAGGCCCTATGTCATTTTTCTTTCTCAGCTTTGGCTTTTATGTCCCTGGGACCTGTTGATATAAGGTCACTCCCCTGTCCCCGCCAATCCATTAACTTGGCTTCCTAATATTGCATCAACTGACAGTGACAATAAGCCTCTCTGAGGCACATCTCTGGGGCAATTTTTCACAAAGCGCTAGGCCCAGTATCCAGGGAAAATGTCACTCCTCACACTTTACACTGACAGCTGCTTCATCTTCTGGCTCACTAATAAATGTCCACATGGGCAGTGTCATGTTCATAGGAAGGAACTTCAGAAGCCATATAGTCCAGACCTCATCACTTTACAGATGAGAAAACTGAGGCCCCAAAGAAAAGTGAAAAGATAAAAGCAGTAAGAACTCAGTAAATGAACTGCCTGGCCCTGAGCTTTGCTGCAGGACAAACAATGAAGGAAAAGAATAAATTCTGTATGGTACCTCTCCTTTGATTTTCCATTGTCCTTTTTCCTTAGACATACAATGTTGTTATATTCCAAAGTTTCCCCATCACACCACTTTAAAATTAATCTAGGAACTGAGCAGGTTTCCAAATCTCACTTTTGGAAAGGAAAGGAATATACTACAATAAAATAAAAAACCGTGGTAATGAATGAAAGCCTATGTATGCATAGTAGTTAAAGCATTAGACCTGGAGTTACAAGTCCTAGGTTCAAATCCTGTCACCCTCCCATCCCCCACCATGATACAACCTGTATAATCATGGGTAAGTCACTTAAATTGCCTGAATCTCAGTTTCTTCAACTGCAAAAGGGAGATTGTACTATCTCACTAAAGTTTTACAAAGCTCAAAAAAGATTATATACATAAGGTACCATTCAACTTCTAAGCCAGCTACGACCATTAATAACGATAAATAATATTTGCATATTTTGCTATAAAGGCATAGCTAGGCTCCCCCAACTCTCTCCAGGTTCTTTCTTCCTTCTTCAGATAGGACTGGTTCACTTATCTCAAAACTGCACCCAAAGGGATAGCCACACCACGACAACTCACTCTCAGTATCCTAAGGGTAACCCTGGTTTGGGGGAAATACATGTTTATACTCACAAGCATAGCTCGTAGGCCTCCACCAGTATGCTTCCAATCTGCACAAATTAATCCTAAGGACACTATTATCTCTTAAATAAGAAACACTTATTAAATGAGAAGACAAAAGTACAAATAAACATATAGCATTTACTAAATATAAGTCAAATGCATGAATAATCAAAACCTAACAATCCAACATAAAGTTGGGTCGCACTCTACTGCATAATTCATATAACTTACAAAGCCTAGTTGTGAGGCACATAAAAAGGGAAACCTCCTGAGGTGGCTAGGTGGCACAGTGAATAGAGCACTGGCCCTGGAGTCAGGAGGACCTGAGTTCAAATCTGTCCTCAGACACTTAACACAAAAAGTAGCCACGTGACCTTGGGCAAGTCAACCCCAATTGCCGTCCAAAAAAAAAAAAGGGAAACCTCAGTGATTGGGGAAATTCCCAACTCTGAACTGCAGGGTCTTTGGGGAATAGTCTACAACTCTTCCCTTATTCCCTTTGTGATCTTGGACAAAACATTTACCCTTACTGGACCTTAGCATCCCTATCTCTAAAATATGAGGGTTGGATTAATTCAGGGGTGGGAAACCTGTGGCCTTAAGGTCACAAGTGGCCTTCTAGATCCTCAAGTGTGGTCCTTTGATTCAAGGTAATAGGTTTCTCACTCCAATACACTACATGTCATTTGATGGATAAGACCACTGCTCCTCTGAGCCTCCCTGGCTCTGCAGCTGAATGAAGACACTTCTCTGCTACTCTTGGACCTCTAAAACAATATTAATCTTCTTTAGCTAGTAGCAGCTTTCAGTCTGAGATTCTATAGACCTTCTATGGTCTGTTCCCTTGACTAGCTGCTGAGTGATGAGATGCTTTTTTGGTAAGAAGAAGCTCCCTTTCATCCTAGCTTCTGCCAGAGCTATTGAGGTTTTGTTCAAATCTTGGTCTTTGACAGGTCTTCCCTCTTTGAGTCACAGAGGACAATAAAGGACAATGTAAGTAAACCTTTGAAGGGTTTTCTCTTTCTTTCACTCCTCACCCACAACACAGGATAGGATTCTTCTTTCTTCCCCCTCAGCTCTTTCAAACAGCAGAGATTTCTGCCAGTCCCATTAATAGCAATGTCTGTAGTCACTTGATCTCAGTTTCTGTCAGTCTCTCAGTCCCCCAGCTTCTACTTCCTTCTTTTGATGTCCTTGCTTCTGTAGGCAGATTCTCTTAGTTCCCCTGATCTCTTTCCTGCACTCAGTTTCTTCAGTCTTTAAATTCCCACCTAATTTTGATCGCCTAATCTAACTTTTTTTTTTTTTTGCCTTTTTGGAGGGCAATTGGGGTTAAGTAACTTGCCCAAGGTCACACGGCTAGGTTTTTGTTTGTGTGTGCGTTAAGTGTCTGAGGCTGAATCTGAACTCAGGTCCTTCTGACTCCAGGGCCAACGCTCTACTCACTGTGCCACCTAGCAGCCCCTTAATCTGACTTCAAATAAGGGTAGTATCATGAGGTAGTGAACTATCTCTTACTGAGGGAGATAGTTGAGAAACCACAAATTCATCTTTCTGACAAAGAAGACAAAAATAGTAATTCCAGGTTGATACGACAATCTATTGCTGGGTTGGATCAAGCAGGTCACTTTGCTGCTACACTAACACATCCCCTGACTTGGCTGCTGTTGCTACTAGTTCTTGTTGTCAGTGGATGGATCCGATGATGGCTTTAATGGATCTCCTACTCTACTCTCCTATGCTCATCTGTCATCTGGATATTTCCTTCTGAGAATACTTGGTTTGCCTAAAATCAAGACAGAATAAACACAGAAAAGAGTTGTTTGTTCTTGGACACAAGGGTTTTGAGTGGGGGAAATGTGTTTCAGTGGTTCCTAAAAATTATCTTCATTGAAAACCCACCAGGGAAGAGAAATCACAATTACCCATTTGGCTCTATTGTACACACTCATTTCCAGCTCAGCCTCTCCAACATCAGTCAGTCTTCTAGTTCCTCAGACAACTGGAAGACTGTTCATCACTCCACAGTTCTAAGCCTTCAGATGCTCTGGTAGAAAGTTAACCAGACCTCTCTATACAGTAATGAAATAATGTTCTGAAGTTGGGGAAAGGGTTCCTTCATCAGGAATGTTCAGACAAAGACTGAAGCTTACGTTTTCACCTATAGAGGGGATGAGGAAGGTCAAGGGACCTTACAATCCATATAGTCCCTAAACAGATCTTTTGTAGCAATTTCCCAGTGATAAACTTTCAAGTCCCCAAAACAGTCCTCTGCAAATAAGCTACTAGGAAAAGAGGCACCATAGCCATTTGTCATTAATTTAGTCTCAGAGAGGAGATGCTTTTTCTCTTGTCCTTAGAACTCTTTGTGGTATTTTTTTAATTGCTTTTCTCTGTGTTTCACATGAAAATTTTTTTCAGTCCCTTCCTCCATCCCCTCCTCCAGTAAACAAAAGATCCACATAATGAAAGAGAAGTGTATTGAATTTATATAGTGCTTGATGGTTATAGACTGATTTTACATACATTAGTTAAAGGCAGCAATGGTGCACTGGGATTGGTATTGTCTTTAGAGTCAAATGAACTGTGCTTAAGTCCTATCTGTGCTACTTAGGATTTGCATGCTCTTGGGCAAACCCCTTAACTTCCCTGGGTATTCATTTTTCATCTGTACAATGGAGAAACTGGACTAGGGGACCTCTAAGGTCCCTTTTTGCTAGGTCCTAAATTCTAAAGATCTGTGGCCAAAGGTTCATTACAACAAACATACCCATCTTGAAGATGAGGATGTGGAATCTGAGAGGGGTAAAGTGATTTGCCTGAGATCAGAGAGCTACCAAGGGGAAGAGCTAAGACTTGTGTTCATAGGACCATAGATGTAGAATTACAAGGGACCTTAGTGGCTAGCTCATCTAACTCCCTTATTGTCCAGATAAAAACAGCACAGAGAAATTAAGAACCTGCTGAGGGCCACACACCTACTTAAGTTTCTGGGGTAGAATCTGAACACAAATCTTTCTGTATCTAAGTCCAGTTCCCCATATACCATATCAGGCTGCTTCTTTTGATTCCAAGTTCAATGTTCTTTCCACTAAACTTTGACTCCTCTCTGCTAACATAATATTATATGGAAATTTCCAAGTTCAGAAGAAAATTTGTTTGTCCCAAAGACAAAAAAAAAGGAAATACATAATTTAAGATTTAACTCCATTATCCCCTGCCCCTTCCTCTTTAAAATTTGACTTGAAGTGTGAGAACCAAAATAATGAATTGCTTAAAATTGATAGCAATTTTTTGGCATGTCTAACAAAGAGTAATTCATTGGATTGACTTGGCACAGTACTTGATGGAGGCAAAATGTAATACCACAAAAATTCTGGCGCAGAGCATCTTTTCTGAAACTACATTACTAAAATTACATGAAAGAACAAATTCATAGAGAACAAATCCATTAAATCAGAAATTCATGCAGCTGGAGGGGACTTGCAAGGATCATATAATATATTCTACTTTCTACTCCATCTTCAGTGGGAAAGAATTTTCTGGCATCGAGGGCTTTTTTAACATTGCCTTGAGCATAAAGGAATGAAATTTGGATAGCACAAATGCAAATTATTCGATGAGGAAGAAAATGAGAAACTGTCTAAAAGAGACCAATGTTGTTACACAAAGGAGCTCATTGACCAACTTGGATTTTTAACGGATGCACAGAAGATGAAAATAAGAGCAGATAACTAACGAGGAATCCAAAAAAACGGTATGGTTCTGCAAGAATAACAGCAGGAATGCTAAGAGTGAGCTATGGCCTGAGATAGGAAGCACAGAATGAGCTTTTACTTTTTAAAAACTGCATTGAAGGTTAAAGGAAAAATAAAGAAAGGATAGAGCCACTTCTCAGAGTGCATAGAATTAGGATAATGAATTACAGAAAGGGCTTATATTTCTCTACTAAGGAAGATGAATTTTAGATAAATGAGGAAGGGGCAGGTGAAGAGAAAGAATTCAGAATGAAAATAAAAATAAAAAAATTAACTGAGACTAAGTAACTAAATTCTTAAGAATAGGTGGGTCAAAGAATAAATCATATAAATAATAACTATTTATTACACATTAATTATTATTGTATCTATTTTAAATGGAGAGCAAGCATTATATGTAATGGGGATAAATTAGAGTCCTTTAAAATGAGATCATAAGTAAAGCAAGGATGTTCATTATCCCCATTGCTAATTAATATAATGCTAGAAATGGGTAGTAATGCTAATTAATATAATGCTAGAAATGGAGAATAAGACAAGAAAAATAAATTGAAGAAATAAGCATATAAAAAAGAAGAAATAAAACTATTGGGTTTTGCTCATATTATGATAGTATATTTAGAGAACCTTACAGAGTAAACTAAAAAACTGTAGTCCCAGAATATGAGAATGTAGAAACATATAGAAAGGGTTAATGTTAGGACAAATAAACATAAGGATTGTTTGACACATCAAGTGCTTTTGATACATTAAGTACTAAATTTATTGCCCATAATGGAGCTAGAAATAGCTTACAGCTTAAAAAAAATGGTATGGATGAATTTGTGTATAGTAGATTTCCAAATAATTGAGAAAAGTCAGAATGTTTTTATATATATATATCCTCAACATTTTGGGGATGACACCTGGCAGGACAGCTAAGCAATTAATCAAACAATAAACATTTAATAAGTCCCCACTATGTACTAGATATTGTTCTAGACTCTGAGGATAAGTGAGACAGTTCCTGCTCTAAAGGAATGTACGTTTTCTGGGCAGATATATGTTCACTTATTTGGGACTGGTCAAACAAATTGTAGCATGTGATTGTAATGGAATATTACTTTGCTTTAAAAACTGATGAACTTAATATGTTCACAGAAGCATGGAAAAACATATGAACTGATGCAAAGTGAAGTAAATAGGAAAACATTATACACAACGACCACAACAAAATAAACTGAAAAAATAGTAATCATAAAAACAATTGAAACAATATTTCCAAATGACAAAAAACAAGCCTGGCTTCAAAGAAAAGATGAGGGCGGAAACTTCCCTTTGCTCCTTTGTAGAAGCTGGGATTTATACATATGGAACATTGTATAAGATATAATTTTTTATGTGTTGATTGATTTTATTGATTTTTTTCCTCTTCCTTCTTCCTCTTTTTCTTTGAAAAAACAAAACAAAACAAAATAAACAACCCATATTAAAGGAAAATCTAGGCAATATAAAAACAAGATATATCAATCCAATCTAATTTTAAAATGTATTCTATAGAATAAGTTCTTATCAGTCACAGCTTAATGCTGTCTTTATCACACTGTTGGGGACTCTTACTGTTGTACCACCTTGCCTTTTGGGAGCAACTTTCATTGACCAAACCCCTTTACCTAAGTTGCTGTAGGACAGTTGCAGTCAAATGCAAAAAAAGTTATATAATTCTGGTTTTAATCTGAGTCATCTGAAGGACCTGGGCTCTTCTAGGAATTCAACCTAGAACTGAGTAAGTCACAACAATGAACAATTACCCTATCAAAGAAGAAAATCAATATTCTTAGTATTTCTAAAATTGCTCCTTAAATATCCAGACTCATGAGACTATTGTATAATATGATCCATTTACACAGCACTTTTCATACTCAAAGCATACACAGTTATTCCATAAATTAATTGCAGTGCCTAAGCTACAGAAAGGAAGGGTCAACCTTACTGGCAGAGGAAACAATTCACAATGTATAATTTGAGCAATGCAGGGAAGGCCCCTCCCACCAATGAAGCCAGTGTGAGTACAGGCAAACAAGTCAGAAGCCTATAAACACCCTGACCAGAGATGCTGTAGGACTACCTAAAACCTGCAGCCCACTGTTACTGGGGTGGGGGAGGGAGAATGTCAGGAAACCCAGCGTGCCCAGACAGGGGAACTTCTAGGGTGTCAGAAACCCTCAACTTATTCAAACATGATAGCTAGCAATATTCTGACTACAATGCCCCAGGGAGGCTGAAGTCATCCACACACAGATGCTTTGGGGTGGGGTGAATTCTCAACTTGGGAGTCCATGAACTTACATTAAAAAAAATTTTATAACTGGATTTCAATATAATCAGTTTTCTTTATATCCAGATGTATTTTGTTTTACATTTTAAAAAATTATATTCTTGTAAAAGGTCCATAGGCATGACCAGACACTACCAAAGGGGTCCATAGCACAAAACAATGGTTAGAAATCCCACACTGTACCTGAAATCTGCATCATGCTATACTGCTGCACTCTGCAGGAAAGAAGCCAAAGTGCTTGAATGGGGAAGCTTAAAGAGAGTCAGAAACTCTCAGAACTCTGATCACTCTAACTATAGATGAGAAGCTTGAGAAACAGAAGTCCTCTAACTAGGATGCTCCAGGGGAATCAAAGTCAGCAGCAAAATGACCTGGGATCCTCCAGGAGATCCTGGAGAATGTAGTACTCAGAATCTGGATCAACAGGGGTAGGGGGCAAAGGGGCTGAAACTTACTAACACTGAGCCAGAGACACCAGATAACGTGATCAAATAGACCCTGGCTATCCTATCAAAGAAAGGATCAAACTGGGTCCTAGCACAAAGCCCCAATCAGAAACTGAGGTTGGAAATATGAGTGAACAGAAGATATTAAATACTATAAAGAAATACTGTAAATCAAGACATGCCCAAGAGATAATCCCAGAAGAGTACAAACCAACCATCCGAGTTAAAAATGACTTAACTATAAAGACTACAAGGTTACATGTCAAAAATGAAGCAAAAGTTAAAAAATAAAATTTTAAATGAAAAAAGATCTCTAAAAGAAAAGTTGGGAAGTGAATAGATTAGAACAAATGGTAGAAAGATTTACCCAAGTAGCAGAATCCCTGGAAACTTGAATGGAGCAAAAAGAATTCAATGAATCCATGAAAAAATAAGAACTAGGATAACAAAATCAAAAGATTATCAAAGAAAAAGAAAAGAAAGTTTAAGATTTCTATTGTCAGAAACCACTGACCAGGAAAACAAGTCAAGAAGAAATCAGTTAAAATTCATCAAACTTCCTTAACATCATGATTAATTAAAAAAAAAAAAAAACCCTGGATATTAGATTTCTAAAAATCAGAAGTGAAAACTGGCTGTATCTATTGGAACCAGGAAGGAAAGGAAATTTAGAATCCATTTATAATGCTAAAAGAAAGGAGCAGCTAGGGAGCACAATGGATAGAGTGTCAGATCTGCAGTCAGGAAAACCTGAGTTCAATGGCCTCAATATTTATTATTAACTGTGTGATCCTGGGCAAGTCACTTACCTTGTGTTTGCTTCAGTTACTCATCTTTAAAATGGGGATAATAATAGCACTTGTCTCCTGGGTTATTGTGAGGATGAGTATCAAATAAGAAAATAATTATAACATTTGCTTATAAAATTACAAATAATTACATATGTGTGTATTAGCATAGTACACAGCACATAGTAAGCACTGTATAAATATTGACTCCTGTTGTTATTAGGAAAGCTAGGTGGGACAGTGGGTAGAGTGCTGGACCTGGAGTCAGGGAAGCCTGAGTTCAAATCTAGCCTTAGATACTTACTAGCTGTGTGACTTTGGGAAAGTCACTTAACCCTGTTTGCCTCAGTTTCCTCATCTGTAAAATGAGCTGGAGAAGTATATGACAAACTACTCCAGTATCTTTGCCAAGAAAACCTGAAATGGGGTCATGAAGAGTCAGATACAACTGAACAACAGCAACATATTTTTATTATTATTATACCCAAATGAAAACTCCCAGAAATATTGTTGCTAAAATCCAGAGCTTCAAGTTTTCACAGAAAAAAAAAATACTTCAAGCAGTCAGAAAGATATTCAGTACCATCACACTACAGTCAGGATTATTATATAAGAACTGAGAGGAGACTTCGGAGTACAGTATTCCAAAATGCAAAAGGTAAAGGCTTACAACCAAAAATAACTTATCCTATAAGACTAAGCATAACCATGGTAGAGGTCGGAGGGAAGAAGAGTGGGGAATGGATTTTTAAAAGAATAGAGAAGTTTCAAGCATTCCTGATGAAAAGACCAGGGCTAAGTAAAAGTTCGGAAGTACAAATATAGAAGCAAAGATAAATCTAGAAAGATAATCACATTTGAGAAACTGAAAGGGTTTAAAAATAATGAGGTCCTTACAGTTAATAATGTGTGGAAAACTTTCCCTTCAGAACCTAAATGTCTCCAAGGATTGAAGAGGGAGTTAAATAAAGCAAAGATATGGTCTGCTGGTGGTTTTGTTTTATTTTGATGGTCTGAGAAGAGAAAAAAGGGAGGGGAAAAGGAAATACTAGGACAGAAATTAAGAAGGGGCTAAATATACCAATTCTCTTCATTGCAGTGTGCAAGAAGAATACATGAACATGGGGAAAGGGGTGCAGGGAGTGGACATTAAAAAAAAAAAGCTTTGCTCTTATATGAACTACATAAAGGAGGTTTGAATACACATACACATACACATACACACATATTAAAGGTTTGGTATGGAAATACATTAAACCCAATAAGGAAGTAGGTTTGGACAGGGAAAATGGAGAAAACAGTTTAAGAGGGGATTTAGAGTGGGGAAGAAATAACTGCAAGCAAAACAAACCTCACCATCAGAGAAAAGATAGTAAATCACATATTAGATGGAGAGAAAGAGTAAATGCCAGTAATTGGGATCTGGATGAAGGGAAGAGACAAGGGTCAGTAGAGAGGAAGCAGACTACTTCTATTATAATTCATTGTTGATTACATTCTTTCACTTTAACTTCTTTGCAAAGAGGGGATGGCAGCAAATAGAGGGGAAAGTATGAGTATATAATGGAAGGAAATATACAATGAATAAGAAAAACTATAAATGTTTGTGGGGTAAATGCCCCCATAAAATAGAAGATCATAGCATGGACTAAAAGCAGAATCTAACATTATGCTGTCTAGAAGAAAAAACTGAAACAAAGATTTATGCAGTTTTAAAATGAGAGACTGAAGTAGAATTTTTTTTCGTTCAGTTAAACTAAAAAAAGTCAAACAATGTAATAGTAAAAATAGATATGATTAAAAGAGATAAACTAAGAAGCCATAATATACTTGAAGAATATAGAAACTGATTATAATTGTACTGAATGGCATAATATCTAAGTACTTAATGGGCAAGATAGTTAAATTATAGGAAGAAATGGTAAGCAAAACTATGATATTTAAGCATTTCAATATACCCTTTTCAGACATGGACAAATCTGACATAAAGATAACAAATGACTTAAGCCTCTGAATAAAATTTTAGAAAAGTTTGATATAATGGATTATCTCTGTTGCTTAATGAATATATTTATATGGATGTGTGTGTATTTCTCAGCTATTTATGGCATCTTTCCAAAAAAACACCTGATCATGTACTGAAACCTAAAACATAACATGTAGAAATAAACTATTATGAATTATAAATGTTATAAAAATTAGAAATATTAAACACATCCTTTATTGACCACAATCAGTTAGACAATAAACATTTATGAAGCATTTACTATGAGCCAAGTACTGTACTAAGTGTTGGAGATAAAAATACAATAAAAAAGAAAGTCTCTGCCCCCAAAGAGCTTACATTCCAATAGGAAGGAAATGTATAAAAAGGAAACTTAAAATCATGAGTAGGAATATGCTTGTAAGAGAATAGTAGCTAAATTTGGATGATCAAGCATGGCTGTTCTTCCTGAGGCATGGTGGCTAAGAGCAATAAAATTATAATGAACAAAGAGCCTTTGAAGAAAGGTTTTACATTTACATAGAAATTAAAATAATTTAAAGAAATGGTGAGTCAAAGAATACATTACTGAAACAACAGATGATTTCATCAAAGAAAATGACAATCAGAAAAAATACTAAAACTTTTGATACACAGCCAAAGCAGTCCTGAGGGGGAATTTAATATCTCTAAACACTTTTAGCAATAAAAGAGAGAAAGAAAAGATCACAGAATTGGGCATACAACTCAAAAACAATAAATGAAAAACCTTAAACTAAACACTAAAATAAGAATTGCGGAATACAAAAACAAGATTAACAAAATTGAATATGTCAATCCATTGAATTTATGAATAAAATTAGAAGCTGATTTATCTTTTTAATTACCTAATAAAATAAAAAAATTCTTACCACATTTGATTAAATAAAAAGAGACAGGAAAATATAAATGATATCAAAAATGAAAAAAAGAAGAATTCACAACAAATAAAGGGCAAATAAAGGAAAATATTATAATATTTTGCCCAGTCATATGCCAACACAACTGATAAAGAAAATGGATAAATATTTACAAATCTATAAAAACAGATTAAGAGAATATGAATTAGAGACTTTAAATAACCTAGGCTAAGAAAAAAACTTTGGACAAGACACAAATAAACTCCCAAAGAAAAAAACCCTAAGAACATATGGATTTATGAATGAATTCTATTAAACATTTGCAGAATAGTTGCCCCTAATATAAAGTAAATTGTTTGTAATAATATAACAACAAAGGATCTTACCAAATTCCATCTATGATACAAATATGGTCTTGACATCTAAACCAGGGAGAAGAAAATTCTAAGCCAATATCCTCAACACAAAATATCCTCAACACAAAAATAGTGAATAAGATATCAACAAGGAGGCTATGGAAAAGTACTAAAAGATTAATCACTATCACTAGCTTGGTTTTATAACAGGAATGAAGATTGTCTCAAAATCAGAAAAACTATAAAAAAAAGAGGAAACAAAATAATTAATTTGGGGGATGATATGATCTATTCAAGAAGTCAGAGATTTAATGAAAATTAATTAAAATAGTCAATAACTTCAGAAAAGTAGCAGGAAATAAAATAAACCAACAAAATTAGCTTTTCTAACAACAACAAAATCCAAAGGGATGAGATAGAAGGAGAAAGGCTATTCAAAATTATAACAGAATTTATATTTGGTAGTCTACCTAACAAGACATATAAAATTGGGGAGAGGGGAAAAGAATAAGCATGTATATGGGTTTCATTGGGACATTTGATTTATAGGGTAGAGATTTATTTATACTACCTTACTATAAAGGGAAAAGCAAAAGTGCCTACTCGGGCACTATATTAAGCATTTACAATATTATCTCTTTTGATCCTTACAACAACCTTCGAGGATAGGTGCTATTATTATCCTCATTTTACAATTGAGGAAACTGAGGCAAACAGAGGTTAAGTGACTTACCCAGGGTCATACAGCTAGTTAAGTGACTGGGTCTGCATTTTAACTCAGGTCTTCCTAATTCCAGTACTCTGTCTACTGCTCTCCAATTCTCAGGGAAGTTATCCAAGCTATCAACAACCATGTTAAAATGCTCCATGTCTCCAACAAGAGCAAACTGAAACAACTCTGACTTGAAACCCATTACATTGGCAAAAATGTCAGAAAAGGGGTATGACAACTGATGGAGTGTGTGTAGGAGATTAGTCATAACAATGCTGTATTGGTAGACCTGTGAATTGGTTCAGCCATTCTGGAAAGGAATTTGTAACTACACCTAAAAGGTCATTGAGCTGTTTATACATTCCTTTTAATCCAATTATAACTACTAGGCATATACCTCCAAGAGATAAAAGAAAGAGGGAAAGGACTCATATGGGCAAAAATATTCATAGCAGCACTCTACTGGTAAAGTGGTAGCAAAGAGCAGAAAAATAGATGGGTGCCTGTCAGTTGGGGAATGATAGAATAAATTGTGATATATTAATATAATGGAATATTATTGTGCCATAAAAATAAGTTTCAGAGGAAAATATGACTTGTATGAACCAATGCAGAATGAAGTAAAAATAACCAAGAGAGCAATTTATATAATGAATGTAATATTACAAAGAGAAACAACTTTGAAAGACTTAAGAACTCTGAGCATCCAGAAAATGGATGATGGAGCATGCTACCCACTTCCTGACAGAGGGGATGGACTAGAGGTGCAGAATGAGAGGAGAATGCAGAATGCATTTTTTAACTTGATTAATATGTAGATTAGTTTTTATTAACTAAAATAAGATTTATTATTTGTTACAAGGGAAGGTTGTTTTTTGTTGTTGTGTTTGTCCTTCTTTATCAAAGAGGCATCAGGGAAATGATGACATGATTCGCAGTTGACTTTGATTTGAGTGAGGGAGGGCTGGGCAAGGTCACCAGTCTCACTTTCTCCTCCAGAGCCATCTGGGTCCAGTGGCCAGATATTCATCAGGATGACTGGAGATGTGTTCTTTTTATTTTGTCAAGGGAAGTAAATTGGGCAGCAGAGAGGACCTAGCAATAGGGATGCCAAAAATAGGAAGAAAAGAAAGCAAAGAGTGTTATTGAGTATTTTTTAATACACAGAAGAGAATAGAAGAAAATTCAAATTCAGACACAAAATCAAGAAAGCATTTGTGTTTGTTGGCAGTTGTCATGTTCAAAATAATAAAGAAAAATTGATTAAAAAAAGAAACTGGGAACTTCTGTGTTGAGAATTGAAATAGACAATTTCCCCTTGAATACCATGGACTTGGGAATAGCCAACAAGTGGCTATGTTATTTGGCCCCAGTGATGCATACACTTTTGTAGTTTTTTTCCCCTTTGAATGTACAATGTTCTGAGCACGTCTTTTATGTTTAATAAATATTTCTTAATTAATCGATTAAACTAAAAAAGTATTGTCATAAGTATTCAGATTCATAAGAGATGAAAGGAGGATTTGACTTTGTTAGCTGGAGGAGATAGCATATTATCTTTCAAAATAGTAACTATTTCAGAGGAAAGAAAATACATTTTTAAAGCTCTTTGGCACCACAAGTGATTGTTCCAGTTGTCAGTGCCTCTGGCGATGCCGTGGTGCATGTACCTGGCCTGACAGGGTCACATCTGCTCTTGTGGCTCCCCCATTGTCTGCTGCAGCACTAATAGAGACCACCCATGTGGCAGAAGTTGGCAGTTGATGGCTCCATGGAGGTGGGTCTGCTGGCATGGCAGAACCTAGGGGAACAATGCCTGATTTACTTCAGGGCAGGCATTCTAGAAACCAGCAGATGGTGCCCACACATAATTGATTATTTTCTCTCTGGCTGTATTTTCTGACCCTTGCTTGGGTGCCTGGCCAGACCACAAGACTGGGAAACAGCTTGCAATTTCAGATCAGAAATTCTAGTAATTTGAAAAGATAAGGAGGAATTTATAGAATCATAGAATGTAGACTTTAGAGAGCACCTAGTCCAAAACCTTCATTTTTCAAATGAAGACCTTTCCAGTCTTTTTACAATTCTGCTATGCTCTCTCTTCTGCCACCATCTGTAATCCAACTACACTCACCTAACTTGTTGTTCCTCACACGTGATAATACACATCCCAAATCTCTGCCATTGCACTGACTGTCTCCTAGACAGACCCCTCACTTCCAACTCTTAGCTTTCCCTGGCTTCTTTCAAGAGTCATGTTAAATCACACTTTCTGCAGAAGGCCTTTCTCTGTGTTCCCCTCTCTCCATCCACTGAGTGCCTTCCCTCAGAGACTACCTTCTATCTACTCTATATACACGTAGCAAGCATTCTCTGACCTCACTTTTCCAAAGCCAGGAAGGCTAGTTCTGTCCCTTGGAGTTCTAGGCTAACCTGAAGGAACTGGGGGTGACTCTTCTTTAGTGTGGTCTTCTTGAGCCCTTAACTCTTGGGTTCCCTCACTTCTGGATGCCAGTGAATGGCTATCTCCGTAGTTACCCTTAAATATTTATCATCAATTAACTTTTACATAAGGTTATTCACTTTGAAGACGTAGTATAAACAAAGTACACACATTTTCCTCAACACCTTGGGGTCACATTCTCCACTATACCATTTTAGAATCTGAGAAGAGTGAGAGCTCAAACTTAGTTCATTCCTACATAGCATCAGTCCCACCAGGTTCACATGCATGGAATGAATGCCAGATGAGTCCTCATCTCAGTTACCACTGGGGTGGGTCCCTAAAGTCTCTTCCAGGACATTAATGCTGAGCTGGCTACAAAACCCAGAAGCTTGGAATGCTAGGACATTACTCTCCCTTCTTGTAAAATGAAAAACACAGATGCTGAGGCAGGCAAAAGGGTCTCAAAAGGGAGCAGCCCTGGGACTGCATATGGAGGCAAAATTCCTGTGTGCTTCTGCAATGAGATTAATATGTAATGGGGAGATGTTTAACAAAACACATAAAAATACAATACAACATAGTTAATGTTAATTTGTAGTTTTCAAAATCAAAATGAGGCCACAGGGATCCAAGTTTGATACCCTGCCTTATAAAATTGTTGCTTACCAGATGTCATTAGCAAAAGAGGTACTGTTTCCTTTGAAGGATATTAGAAAGTCACTTCCATTCCTTTGCTTTCAGATACAGTCATAAACCATTCCAGTCCTGGGCCAACTGTGAGGAATGATTAATAGAGTATCTACTTACCCAATGGCCTCCTTTTTCATTATTGTTCTTCAGAATGGGTGTGAATTTCTCTGAGACGGTTTAGATCCGAAAGTTTCCATTTTAATAAGTCAAAAAGTAGGGGCAGCAATTATGGGCTGATGACCCATTAATTGAGTGATTTGATTTTGAGTACACTGAAAAGAGGAATTTGTAGATATGGTCAAAATAATTCAAAGGGAGTTTTGTATATCAAAGAAGGTGTGAAATAACTATGCCTTCTTAGTAGTAGCAAGTTCACACAGGAAGAACAGCTCCCTTTATAGTCACCAACATTTTCTCATTACTTGTGAATTGCACTTTACTCCTGGGAATTAACAGAAGTAACATTTTCTTAGAAAAGCAACATTTACTCATATTCATTCATTCTATGGAGCCCAAATCAGGCAGAATGCTGGCTCCCAATCAAGCTTAGATTACCTATGGTCAGAGAATCTCCAAGTTGGACTTGACCTCAGAGATAATCTATTTCATCCTATGCTTTAATTAGATTTTTTTCTACAACCTTTGTTTGAAGACCTCCACTTTTCTGCATCTTTGAACCATTATTTCTTCTTTTATTGTTCTGGGCCTCCATTATATCAATTAAGTGACAGACATTTATTAAATACCTACTGCATTTAATAGTAGCCCATCAGATTTGCAGAAGACACAAAGTTGAGGGGAAGGGAAGAGAATAAGTATGTATATAGGGCCTACTATGTGCCAGACACCATGCTAAACACTACAAATATATCTCATTTTGAACCATACAACAACTCTGCAATGTAAGTCCTATTATTACCCTCTTTTTACAGGAAACTGAGCTAAGAAGAGGTTAAGTGATTGCCCAGTCATACAGCTAAGTATCTGAAGCCATATTTGAACTCAGGTCTTCCTGACTCCCGGCCCAACTTCCTATCTTCTATGTCACCTAGCTGCTAACATAATGGACAACAGAGTTAGGATACAAAAAGATTTCAACAGGCTAGAGCACTGGGTGGAATACGATAAGATAAAATTCAATACAGATAAATGTAATGTTTTGTACTTGGGTACTGTAACAGCAAGCACCCCAACATCCCCAGTGTGGCTGCCAACTCAGGTTCTTAGATCTGCCTTTCTAAAGGAAAGCAACTCAGAATGGGTTAACAAGCTCACTTTAATCAATCAAACATAGATCGTTTACCTAGCTCAGGGGAAAAAGGTCAGCACCCCAAACTTCAAAGTATACAGACAGAACTTACAAGACAGAGAAACAAACAGATCAAGCAGACAGGCTTCCAAACTGTCCAACCATTACATCAATACCAAATCACAGTTACCAGAGAGGGAAGCATCAACATCTGGGTTTTCAAAGCCCGGGGGCTCTCAACAGTTGCCCAGAGTCTCATCTGGTCAAATCACACAACACTTCCCAAAGTAAGCCCCAAAGCAAAGCCTCACATCAGGGGTTATATAGCTTTCTCCAGGTTCAGAGAATGTACCAAATCTCTTGACCCACTGTCCAATCACACAGCACCAAGGTGTGGACATTCCTGAAAACCAAGCCTCCTGCCACGGGCTCCATGTGACCACATTCAGCCTATTAGGAGGCAGAGTATATTTTCAAATCAAGAAAGGTTCTCAGAGTCCCTTAAGCCTATCTAAGGGCCTAGGGGCAGGGAAGAGCTTTAAATTTGCATTTTCATTACAGGTACAAAAAAAAAAATCAGTATCAGAAGTACAAGACAGGGGAAGCACAGGTAGAAGCTGTTTTGGAAAAGATTTGGAGGGGAGGGAATTGTGGGAAGATGGTGGAATAAGGCAGGAAACTACTTGGCTCTCCCAAATTCCCACATAAATAACTTAAAATAAAGCCTCCAAGTCAATTTCGGAGCAGCAAAAATAATTAAAAGTCAGGGGAAAGCAGTCCTCTAGCCTAAGACATCTAGAGAGGACAATAGGAAGATCTGACCTCCTGGGGAGGTGGAGAGAGTGTCTGGTGCAGTCCTGGGAAGATACTGCTAAATCAACAGACAATAAGCTCTGGGGGCAGCTGTGTCTGAGACAGCCTTAGCTTCAGGAGATTTTGCCCCATGGAAGGTGTCAGGGTTGGGCAGCTGATCCAGGGAAGATTCAGGGAGCTCTCTGCTGGTGCTGGACTAGGGTCCCATGCATGCTGACCAGATGGGGTGCCAGTATGACTGTGGGGTAGGAGGAGCAAACACACCCAGTATGGCAGAGGGGAAGGACCCTGTTGATTATGTTTATTCATGGGAGAGCAGAGTCCCTGGTTTCAGTTCCAAAGAGGTGAGCTGACACTCGGAGCCGCCTTAAGGTCCACAAGGAACAAGAATGCTTAAGGTAGCAGCAGTTCTGGGGGCCCTGGTCAGAGCTCAGGAGCAGAGAGGAGTAACTGACATCACTCATAGACCAAGGCATAAGTGGGAGGAGCAATGGCCACACTTGGCCTTGGATTACAGAAGATTGGAAGAACCAAGATGTCAAAGCCCTCAGAGAAAGAGATCAGGAAACAACAGTATGAAAAAACCTGAAACCTGAGATAATTATCCCCCACACCCTGGGAGCAGAGCTGATCCCTAACATAAAGTGAACAGTTGAGAAATAGCCTGTTTAAAAAAATGAGTAAAAAAAACAGAGAAAGATCCTGATCATAGATAAGTACCTTGGTAATAGAGAAGATCAGGGTTCAAACTCGGAAGAAGATACAAGAGCTTCTTGTCAAGCTTCAAAGAAAAATGTAAAATAATCAGAAGCCCAAAAAGAGTTCTTGGAAAAGCTTTAAAAAAAAACTTTAAAAATCAACTAAGAGTGGGGCAGCTAGGTAGTACAGTGAATAGAGCATCGGCCCTGGAATTAGGAGGACCTGAGTTCAAATCCAGCCTCAGACACTTAACACAAAACTAGTTGTATGACCTTGGGCAAGTAATTTAACCCCAATTGCCTTATCTTCCCCCCTCCAAAAAGCAAAAAAAAAAAAAAATCAAATAAGAGAAGTTGAAGAAAATTGGGGAAAAAAATAAGAGTAATGCAAGAAAAGCAATAAAATTATGAAAAGAAAATCTACCAATTGGGAAAAGAGACCCCCAAACCATCAATTAATATTATTTTTTAAAAGAGGGAAGAAAACCAAATTGTTACTATCAAAAATGAGAAAGGTGAACACAGCACTAGAAATTCTAGTGATAGCAGTAACAGAAAAAAAAGAAATTGAAGGTATCAGAATGGTAATAAAATTTTCTTTTTGCAGGTGATATGATGGCATAGTTAGAAAATCCTATAGACTCGAACTAAAAAGCTAGTTGAAAAAATGAATAGCTTTAGCAAAGTAACAGGATATAAAATCAACCCACACAAATCATCAGTATTTCTATATATCACCAACAAAACCCTGCAAGAAGAGACAGTAAGAGATCATTTAAAATAACTGTAGGTAACATAAAATAGCTGGGAGCATACCCGTCAAGACAAACCCAGGACTTGTATGAACATAATTATAAAATACTTTTTTATACAATCAAGGGCAGATTTAAATAATTGGAGAAACATTAATTGTTCAGGGATGGGCTGAGCCAATATAATCAAAATGATAATTTTAGCTAAAGTAATCTATTTATTCATTGCCATCCCAATTAAATTACCAAGAAAGTTATTTTATTGAGTTAGAAAAATTCATTTGGAAGAATAAAAAGTGAAAAATTTAAAAGGAATTAATGAAAAAAAATGTAAGAGAAAGAGGTCTAACAGTGCCAGGTCTTAAACTGTATTATAAGATGGTAATTATCAAAACTATCTGATGCTGCCTAAGAAATAGAATGATGAATCAGTGGAATAGAGCAGACATACGATGCAGAGTAGTAAACCATTACAATAACCTTATGTAAAGATTTAAGCCTTTGGGATAAGAATTCGCTGTTTGGTAAAAATTGTTGGGAAAACTGAAAAACAGTCTGGCATAACCTATGTATGGACCAATTTCTTATACAATTTACCAAGATAAAGTCTAAATGCATATATGGCATAGACATGAAAGGAGATACCATAAGTAAATTAGAAGAAAATGGGACATAGTACCTATCAAAATGATGTATAGAAGAAGAATTTATGAATGAACGAGAGAGAGGGGGGGGGGGGAGAGGAGAGAGCGCATTATGAGATGTAAAATGGGTAATTTTGATTATTTTAAATAAAAAAAATTGTACAACTAAAACCAACATAACCAAGATTAGAAGGAAAGCAAAAAATTGGGGGGGATTTATGGACAGTTTCTCAGATAAAGGCTTCATGTTATATTTCAAATATATAGAGAACTTTGTCTAATTTATAAGAATATGAGCCATTTCTCCAATTAATAAACAGTCAAAGGATATGAACAGGTAGTTTTTAGGGGAAGAGATCAAAGTCATATGTGGTGATATGAAAAAACATTCAATGATTACTGATTAGATAAATGCAAATTAAAACAACTTTGAGATACCATCTCACACCTATAAGATTAACTAAAATAATAGAAAGGGAAAATGACAACTGTTGGGGGAGCATGTGGAAAAATTGGGGCATTAATATACTATTGGGTATTAGTATTCACTATTGTGAACTGATTCAGTCATTTTGGTGAGCAATCTAGAATTATGTCTGAAGAGTTTTAAAACTGTATTCTTGATCCAGCAATGCCACTACTTTGTCTATTTCCAAAGATGATTAGGAAGAAAGGAAAAGAACCTACGTGTTCTAAAATAGTTATTTATAGCCGTCCTCTTTGTGGTGGCAAAGATCTAGAAATTGAGGGGATGACTGAATAAGTTCTGGTGTATGATTATAACATAATATTGCTGTTCTATAAGAAATGATTAACAGGTTGATTTTTGGAAAACATGGAAAGATTTGCATAAAATAATGAATCGTGAAATGAACAGAACCAAGAGAACATTGTGTACTCTAACAGCAATATTGTTCAAAGAGTAAATGTGAATGACTAAGCTATTCTGAGTAATATGAATATTCAAATAAACTAAAAGGACCTAGGAAGGAAGATGCTCTCCATCTCCAGAGAAAAAACAGATACCTGGAATTATGTATTGTATAGTTTCACAGATATATCTGTGTCAATTGTTGGCCTTCTCTAGTTTGGGACTGGGAGGGAAACAGCTTGGAATCAAATGTAACAAAAATTAATAAGATAAATATTTTTTAAAAAAGAAAAGAAGATCTGGAGGTTTAGTGGATTATCAGCTCAGTATGAGTCAGCAGTATGATGTGGCACTTGTCCCAATTATGGATCAACTTTTGGAGCAGCTTGAGGATTTAAATAATCCCTTTTATAACGAAATATGCAAATAACCCCAAGTAAAAGCAGTTCCCAAGGTGTTTTTTTTTTTTTAATGGTAGTTAACAAAAATAAAAGTGACTAATAAAGAGTTAGAAACAGCTCAGTGAAGTTCTCTGGGAGTCTCAAGGAGGTCCTAGAAGCTGGTCTTATATTCTTCTTGCTCGAGGGGCCCACCCCTTGAGTCCCAGATCTGAGAATTAAGAACAATCTAAACAGGAAGCAAAGTTTATCCAAATTGCCCCAGGTCTGCAATATATCTTCTTCACTTATAATATTCTAGGCCAGAAATTTGGAAGGTTAACTAATACCTCCTGAATTCCATCAGTATCTAGATCCATAATAGCAGCCAAAAGAGCTAATGCAATCTCGGGCTTCACTAAGATGGGCATAGCTTCTAGGCATGGGAAGGCTACAATCCTGCTATATTCAGTTCTCATCTTGATTATCGTGCTCATTTCTGGGTACCAGAGTTTGGCTTTTTTTGTTTTTGTTTTTTTGCTTTTTGGAGGGGGAAAGGCAAGGCAATTGGGGTTGTGACTTGCCCAATGTCACACGGCTAGTAAGTGTTAAGTGTCTGAGGCCAGATTTGAACTCAGTTCCTCCTAACTCCAGGGCTGGTGCTCTATTCATTGTACCACCTAGCCACCCCTGGGTACCAGAGTTTAAAGACATTGCTGAACTGGAGGCTCCACAGGAGAGCAGCCAGGACATTGAAGGACTTGAGTACATGATGTATGAGGATGAGGAATTGAAGCAACTGGGCACATTTACCCTGGAAAAGAGAAGATTCAGGAGGGACATGATAGATGTTGAAAGACAGGTCATATGGAGGAAGCATTAGGCTTGTTTTATTTAGTCCCAGAACCAACCAGGAGCAATGGATGAAATTTGCAAAGATATAAATAGGTAAATTTAGACCTGAGGTCAAGGGAGAAAGCCTAACAATTAGAAATGTCCAAAGGTCTGATGGGCTGCTTTGAGAGGTGGTGGGTTCCCCTTCCTTGGAGGACTGAGGATAGATGACTGACCACCTGTTGGGATTACTTTTGTGAACGGGTTGAACTAGATGGCTGCTAAGGTCCCTTCCAACTTTCAAATTCTGTGGTTCTGAGTACAAATATATATTTAGGATGATAGCCTTGGAATTTGGGAGACCTGAGTTCTAGTCCTGACCCTGATACATACTAGTTGTGTAATCATAGAAAATTTCCTTAATCCCTCAGTGCCCCAGGTAACTCACTAAGTGAGTTAACTTGTGAATGAGTTACCAGTCTGACATCGGTGATAGGAGTTTCCATTCCAAGAGTTCCTAGAACAAGTGAAAACTCACAGTTCTTTACCTTCCCTTCTTCTCCAAAATGCACAAGGAACAGTGCTAGGTGTTAGAAACAAAAAGACGAAGAGTGAAATAGCATCTATCCACAAGGACCTTACATTTTCTGAAGGGGAATACAGTATATACAACAATAAATATAATACAAAGAAAGGAATGGTGAGTGGCAAAGCAGGCATGGGCAAAGTGCTCCAGGAATAATAAAGAAGGGAGAAAATACTATCAGTTGAGAGGGGTAGGAATAAGGGAAACATAAAGAGAGGCAACACAGCATTCTAAGAAGAGGCCTGGAGTCTTATGTGGGTTAGAATCCATTCAGACATTTATTCACAAATGGCAAGAAGTAATTCTTCTATGATATGACTCATGGGCTTTTGGTTAGGAGAAGGCTTTGCAAGAAGTGGGCTGATTCTTATTTTAGCCTTACCGTTTAGCTACACACAACTTTTAAAAAAGAGGTATTTAAGTCAAGAAATCTCTGTAGTCTGATTTCAAACCTCACAATTCAAATGAAACTGCTTTCCCCAAAGTTACCCATGATCTTTTGATTGCTAAATCTAATGGCCTTTGCCTCAATTTTCATCCTTCTCAATTTTTCTTTCTTTTTATTTTTGGAGGCAACTGGGGTCAAGTGACTTGTCCAGGGTCATACAGATAATAAGTGTCTTAGGCCAGATTTGAACTTAGATTCTTCTGATTCCAGGGCCAGGACTCTAGCTGCCCCTTCTTGATCTCTTTGTAACCTGTTGATCATGTTGTCTTCCCAGATACTCTATTCTGCCTAGGTCTTTGCGATACTGCTCTTTTGTGCTTCTTCTCCTGTTTGATGGTCTTTCTTGGTCTCCTTTGCTGGCTCGTCATCTAGGTAATACCTACTATTTGTGAGTGTTATTCAAGGCTCTGGCTACAACCTCTTCTTTCCCCTCTCTATGCTATGCAACTCCCATGGTTCAATCACCATCCTTATATATATGATTCTCAGGTCTATATACCCTGTCCTAACCTCTCTCCTGAGTTCAGTCCTGCCTCACCAATTGCCTTTTGGACATTTCAAACTGAATGCCTCTTAGGCATGCCAGACTCCACACATCCAAAACAGAATGTGCTATCTTTTCCCTTGTAGCAGCAAGCACCCAAGCATCCCCAAGGTGGCTGCCAACACAGGTTCTTAAATCTGTTTTTCTAAAGGAAAGCAACTCAAAATGGATTAACAATCTTGCTTTAATCAAACATATGTCATTTACCTAGTTCAGGGAACAAAAGGTCAGCACCCCAAACTTCAGAAAATACAAAAAAGTTACAAGCAGACAACAAATACAGAGAAACATCAGCAGACAAGCTTCCAACTGTCTGACCATTACATCCATACCTAGTCACAGTTACCAGAGAGGGAAGCACTAACAGCTGGGTTTTCAAAGATGGGGGGCTCAATGGGTGCCCAGAGTCTCATCTGGTCAAATCACATAACTCTTCTCAAAGTGAGCCCCAAAACAAAACCTCACATCAGGGTATATATAGCATTCTCCTGGATCAGAGAATGTCACAGCCCTCTTGACACAGCCCACTGCCCAATCACAAAGTAACAAGGTGTGGATATTCCTGAAAAACAAGCCTCCTGCCACAGGCTCCATGTGACCACATTCAGACTATTAGGGGACAGAGTGTATTTTTAAATCAAGGAAAGTTCTCAGAGTCACCTAAGCCTAGCCAAGGGGCCCAGGGAAGATCTTAGATTCCCATTCCCACAACATCCCCCAAGCTCTCTTGCTCCTAACTTTCCTATTACTATTGAGGGTACCATAATTCTCTCAGTCACCCAGGCCCAAAGCTCAGTGTCATTCTTGACTCATTCTTGATCACCCCACATATCTAATCTGTTGTTACGTCTTGCTATTTTTACCTTCACAATATCTCTTGTATACGTTCCCTTATCTCCACTCACACAGTCACCACCCTATACAATCCTCATCACCTCTTGCATGGACTATTGAAATAGTCTTCTAATTGGTTTTCTTGACTTAAGTCTCAGATTTGATCATGTCATTCCCCTACTGAAAACACTTCAATGGCTCCCTCTTACCTCCAGAATAAAATCCTCTGTTTGGCGTTTATAATGTGGCCTTTTTCTATCTTTCCAGTCTTATACTTTACTCACCTCAATGAACTCTGCAATCCAGTTACACTGACTTGTTTTTCACATTATAGTCCATACCTTTTCACTAGTTACCCCTCATACCTGGAATGCTCTCCTTCCTACCTCTGATTCATAGCTTCCCTGCCTTCTTCCAAGACTCCTTCCTTCAAGACTTCCTAGATATATTGTGTGTATACGTACATATACACAAATATACATATATTATACATAATATATTGCATTATATAGTTATTGGCATATTAACTCCCCTCTTGAAGTCCACTCATTCCCACTTTAAAATGCTTATCTTTGATGAGTGCTACAAAACCTTAATTACAATAGGTATTTGCTGCTTAATCCATGCCCCTAGAGGAGGGATGAAATCAATGCATTCTTATGATTAAGGAACAATTAACAGGGTCTGGGGAAAAGAACTTTCCAGAAAAATAGAGGACAGTGGCCCAAGTCCTAATTCAAAAGAGTAAACAAGATGGTGTGCCAATGCAAGTTAAGAGGTCTTAAAATTAAATCATAGGGCTAGGTTGAAAGTGGAAGGTGGAGTTTATGGCAGTGAGCTAAAACAGGGAAAGTCAACAATGTCAGGGACATGAAACTCTAAAGAGGAAAAAGATTTTTGTGATCAAAAATGCTTGAACCCAAGTTTATTGGCTTTCTCTCCACAATGCTGCAGTGATTTTCCTAAGATCGGAGAAATCTGTCAGAAGTAGACCCGGAGTAACTCAGCAAGAGAATTTCATTTTGGGTATATGTCTTCCATAGCCTATGAGAGAATGACCTTTTTCATCCCTTTGTAGAATTTATATCTGTAATTTTTACTATGAGAGGGTAATGTGGGTGACTAGTGAGCTATCCTCCAAGTTGGGAAGACTTGAATTCAATTCTCACCTCTGATATGTACTGACTAATCCAGGCACTTAGCCTCTCAGTGGTCCAAATAACTCTTTTCTAAGACTTCTAGAAAGGTTCTGACTTCTCTTGGTTTTAAAGTGCTTTCACATTTGGATTTTCCTGTGCCAGTGAAATCACAGGTTCTATCCCTATCCTAATATTTGAGTATATGAATAAAGGGTTTTTGATAATGAAAATCCGCAAGAAAATTCTAGAAGATAATTTCCCAGTGGGGATATGGAACAGCTGTGTTATGAGTCAGCAAAGAGAATTTAGAAGTTGACAGAACTGGTATCCTGAGCTGGGAAAGATCTGATCATTCATTAATGTTAAGGAAAAACAACATTGTTATCAGAATGTGCAGGTTGACTGAATTGCCCCCAATTCTGCTTCGGACTGAATCACAAAATCTGATTCAAGTACTTCTATAATGCTTAAGCTGAATACACAAAACCCTGCTGTGCAGGACCCCACAAATGTTGTACCTAACAGGCAATTAGGGGCTTTCCAAACCAACTTTCATTTAGAAACAGATCATTTCCCATTGGCTCAGTTCAAATGCCACACTATACCCCTGCCTGCTTGTGTACTCTGGATGAGCCTCAAAAGCCATTTAAGCCAAATCTGTACCCTAGGAGGCCAAAACTGCTACTGGCAAGCAGTCTTCATTATTGTGCTAATAAATTTATTTTCCTATCAGTTTTATGACTCACTTTATTTGACCCTCAGTCATATGGTCCTAGTGGTGGGTGAGATTTTCCTCAAGTGCCCAAGGAATGCAATATGAGAAGTCCCCCAATACTGAGTGTGGAGCACGTCAGTCGTCTTTCCTCTGTTGAGGCAGAGATGTCCCTCAGACAAGAAATAGGAACGTTATGGGTGATATAAAAAAAGGGTATGGGATTTGAAATAGGAAGAAACTGAGTCTGGTTTTGGCTGTTGGAAGAATGTGGCATGATCAATCAATTAATAAGTATTTATTATGTACTTGTCACATGCCAGGAACTGTGTTAGGTGCTAGGCATACAATGACAAGAGTGAAACAGTTGAGGCCCTCAAGGATTGGACAGTCTGTGAACCTGAGCCTTTCTGAGGCCAGGGATTTTCTCCACTTCCACTGACTGTATGTTCTTATCTCCAGTTAGGCACCTTTCCTTTTATTTTCTCTCAAGGTTCTAGGCATTTTTTAAAATTTTGGGGGCCAGACGTTTCTGGATTTCATCTAGCCTTGGAGATATGGCTGTTTCTATTTGCATCCTTTTCTATAGACAGGAGAAATTGGGGCCAAAGAGATTCATTTTCATCTCAAAGGAAATATCATACTGCCAAGCTCCCAGTGTTCATTCTCACTGTCCCAAAGGAAAGGCCAAGGTCAATATGTCATAATCCTAATGAACAGCTGTGGATTCATGAATGTCTCTAAACCTTCCTGAAGCTACTTCCTTATTTAGCCTCTGAGTCTCCTGGAGGCAGCAGATTCAGGATTTACTACCAACTGTATGAGGTGGTCCAGGTGAATTCTCCTTTCAGCAAACCTAACATATTAAAACTTGAATTTACGTAGAAAAAATGAACAATGACAAAATAAATTTCTCCCTATTATATAGCCAGGTTGGGACAGCACAGAAGATATAGCCTTGGGCCTGGAATAAGGAAGACTCATCTTCATTAGTTAAGATCTAGTCTTAGACACTTGCTGTGTGACTTTAGCCAAATCATTTAACTCTGTTTGCCTCAATTCCCTCATCCACAAAATGAGGCAGAGGAGAAAATAGCAAATCACTCCAGTATCTTTGCCAAGAAAACCCCAAATGAGGTCACAGAGTCAGACATGACTGAACAACAACACTATAGCAGAGATGCTTCTTGAAGCTGAGAATACAAAGATACAACTTCCCCCACCCCATGATGTCAGGGTGCTTACATTCTTGTGTGGATACACATGGTGAAGAAGGGAGAGATATAACATGCAAACTGATGCAAGATAAGTTGAGATGGGAGAGGGCCCTAATGATTAGGGGGAATGGGAGGGCCCTAGAATAAGGGAGGGCATTTGCAGTGGCCACCAAAGACTTACATACTTGGCAACATGTACTTTGGACTTCTTTGGCTTCTCTGCAATGCCCCAAGTAAATTCACCATCAGTATAGCTCATCAATTTATAAGATTCTATCAGACTTGTTACTCTCTTATTGCACTATTAGTATCTTCTGCTCTTCTGATTGGAGGGTGGAGTCATAAACTCCTCCATTTAGGGGGTGGGGTGGGGTGGTGGTGGTGGTGGTGGCAGGACACATATCTCCTCAGACATTTCATTATCCACCTGGATGCAACTCATTTTGAACCTCCCAACATGAAGAGTTGCCATATTCACCATCCCTTTTCAGTTCCCTTTTCTCTTCCTCCAGGAAACTGTAAGCTCACTGAGGACAGGGACTTTCTTTTTTGTATTTGTATATTTTGCTCTGGCATACAGTGGGTGCTTTATAAATGCTTATTGACTCTTTGACTATTACTATGGAAGGAAATTAAATTAAAATTTAGTTAAATTTTAATTTAATTTAATTAAAAAGCAAGGGCCTGGAGGTATTGGGGGACACACCGAAGCAGAAGCTGGAATGCTGAGTTTGGGGTATAGCATATGAGCTTGTTTGGCTGGGATGGAGAGTATGAGTGTTCATCATATAAATGACCAAGTCAGGAAAGGTCAGCTACAGCCAGCCTGTGAAGGGCTTTACTAAATGGGGTCTCCATTTTGCAGAAGGACTTGCCATAGGGTTCCTTAAAACAGCAAGCTCCCCAAAGACATTGCCTTTTCACAATGCTTGTATTTATATGCAACCTTTTGGAAACATCTCCAGTTTTCTTTTGTTTGTACTAAAAGGTGCCTAGTATTTAAGTACCTGATTATCTTGAAGCCACACTCAGCAGGGATGTCAGAGTGCAGCCTGTGTTTAGCATGGTCTCCTGGTGTATAATCCCTGAGTTGTGTCTTATCTGTAAACCCAGAATTGAATCAGGGTTTGGGGTGAGCTTCTGTGCAGGAAACTCATGCCCCAGGAAAAAAATGATGTATTGGGGGGGCTAGAAAAAGTCTCTTAAGACCCAGTCAGGCTTTCAACCTCATTTGTTGTTGTGTTTTTTCTTCTCACTCTATTTCCTGAGATCTCTTTAAATACAAAAAAGCAGGGGGAGAGAGGATATAATTAACATAGGGTGCCTAGTTTCTAGTCAGCATGTGAATACTAAGTCCCATATGGCAACACAGGTTTTTAATTTAGCTATGTGCTCAAATTATTTATTGATCCCCATTAACCACCACCTCCCTCCCTCCCCAACATATTCTGGCTTCATATTCTGGCCTGCATTTTCTTTATAGTCTTTTAGAAATGACATCTGCATTATAAACAGGGCCGGCTGTTTAACTACGTTATGACTGTTGACTTTCTGGGGATGGCATTTGTCTCAGCTTGGTTTTGGACTGTTTAGCAGTAGCCAGTAATTAATGCAAATGAAAGCCAGTTCTTAGAGGCTTCCTTTGCCTTCCCCTTTAAGGTGTCAAACCTGAGGGTGTTTAGATATGTTGTACCAATAAGCAATGGTCTAATGTTGTTCAGTCTTCCACAGGAAGAAGATGGTAATGAATATAGAGTCAGAGAGTATCAAAATAGAAATGTGGTAGAGAGGGAACAGGACTGGACAGAAAGACAAACGACAAGTCCACAAGTTTAGGGGTGGTGTGTGTGTGTGTGTGTGTGTGTGTGTGTGTGTGTGTGTGTGTGTGTGTGTGTAGTTGTGGAATGGGGAGAGGGATAGTGAGCTAAAGTAGGAAAAACAAGTTCTTATGGACCTAGTCAGACATAACACCATGAGTTCAGGATAATTTGCTAGGGCAAAAAGATATTTACCAGTGGAATAGGTAGAAAAAGATCCAGCATCTAGGGAAAGTCAGGCAACATAGATTTCATGGTACAATGCTGGATTTGGAGCTAGAAAAACTGGGTTCAAATCCTGTTTGGCGACTAACTACCTGTGTGACCTTGGACAATGTAGTAATCTATCTAGGTCTTGTTTTCCTCCTATAAAATGAAAGGCTAAGACAAAACGATCTCTAAGGGCTCTTCTACTTCTAAACCTCTGACCTGATCTTAGAAAACTTGGGAAACAATAGCAGGATGTTCTAAGTGAGAATTCTGTTTTGGGTACCTATTAATTGACCCTGGACAAGTCACTTAACTTTTCTTCATGCAACCATTTTTTCAGTTGTGTTCGACTCTTTGTGGAGTCATTTTGGGTTTTCTTGGCAAAGATACTGGAGTGGTTTAGCCATTTCCTTCTCCAGATCATTTTACAGATGAACAAATGGAGGCAAATAGGGTTAAATGACTTACCTAAGGGGTGACAACATCTGTTAAGTGTCTGAAGTTGGATTTGAACTCATAAAAATGAATTCTCCTTATTCCAGGACAGTGCTCTACCCACCGTGCTAACCAGCTGCCAGTATACCATCCTTCCCTAAAAGCTTCAATTTCCTTCTCTTTAGAATGAGGATAATAATAGCACCTATTTTACACTGTTTCTATTGGGCTCAAAATAAAGTATTCAACAATCTATATAAATGTAGGCTATTGTTAGAAGGAGATCCTAACTTATAGAGCTTAATACCAATCTCCCTTGTCTATTATTCTGATTCCTTGTCTAATTCTGCCTCCTTCTGACTCAAACTCTTATGCCTAGCTCTTGACCATAGGTCCAGGGCACTGGGCACTCCACTGTACTTTCTATGTAACTCCATCTCAGGCCCAGAAGTGGTTTTTAACTGTCTAGATGAGCTTGAGGTCACAGGTAGAGACAATCCTCAACACCCAGCTGGAGTGGCAGAGTGGGGAGTAGGGCGAAGGAGTGAAGCAGTCTCTGACAGAGAGCTGTTTATATCACACACTCATTAGTAACACTATTAATGAACCCCACTTGCTTGCACAATGGAGTCTGTTACTTCTAATTTATAACCTGCAATGTTCTCTAGCAAGCCAAACGTGAAGATTTAAAGGACCAATGAATGGTGGTTTAAAGTGTGTGTGTGTGTGTGTGTGTGTGTGTGTGTGTGTGTGTGTGTGTGTGTGTGTGTGTGTGAGGGAGGAGGTTAGGGAACATTCTTGACATTCTTGGTTATCATAGGAGTTGTTCTGGAAGCTGCAAAAGCTATTACGATCTACAATCATGCATCTCCCCAAGAGAATCATAGTGAAATCCTTAGAGCTATTACAGTTGCAACAAGAAATTGCCAGGAGTTGTGATTTAACATTTAGGGATATGGTTCTAAGAACCTCATTAATCTTCAGTTAGCAACAAATAAGTCCTTCTCCACCCTTACCCCGCCCCCTCCTTTTTTAAACTATTGCTTGGTTCTGGTCCCAAGAAACCTTAGTCTGTTCTGAGCAAATGCAATTATGTAAGCAGATAAAGAACTTCAAGGCACGTCTTGCACATAGGTAACCAACAAAATTCAACCAAAGATATTGTCTTTGAACTTCCTGACTGATGGCTTGGGTGCATTCTGCCATGAGAGGAACCATCCTTGATATACATCACTGGTATTATTTACTTGATCTTCCTGAAAATAACACACTCACAAATATCCTACCTAACTATTTCAAAGAGGGCTATTATGAAGATAATTAGGTCAAGTCTGTACAGTGCAGGGAGCATTATATAGAGATGAGGGGTCAGAAAGCAGAGTTCTAGTATCCTTCAGAACTAGGGAGAGAAAACAGGTAGGGATCATTGATTCTTTCTGCTGGGGGTTTTGGGGGAGTTTCTGGGAATTTATAGAGGCTGATTATGGTTTGGGATTAGGGAGATGAAAAGGGAATTATTCAGAATGCCATCAGTGGTACTGAAAGGCATCACAGCACAGTGGTTAGAACACTGAACTGGAGTCAGGAAGCCCTGTGTTTGACTTCTGCTTCAGACTTTATGTCCTGGAGAGAGCCACTTGACTTTTCTAAGCCTGTCTCTTCATCTATAAAATGGAATTAATAGTGGTCTCTTTTGCACAGTGTTGTTGTAAGGCTCAAATGAGTGGGAAGAGTTCTGACTGAGTCTGGAGTCAGAGAAGCTGGCTTCAAATCCTCCCTTTGGCACCTACTACCCCGTGTGACCTTGGACAAGTTTTTCTGTTTTCTCATTTGTAAAATGAGGTGGTTGGACTAAATGACCACTGAGGTCCCCTTCAGCTTTGTTTTTTTTCTTTTTGGAGGGCAGTTGGGGTTAAGTGACTTGCCCAAGGTCACATGCAGCTTTGTTTTTATAATCCTGTGATCCTCTGTTAGGGCTTCTGCATACCTTGAAATACCATATTAAGACAAAATTATTTTAACTGGAGGACTGGGAGCTACTTCCATATGACATAACATTGTGTCTGTCCATGAACTGGGCTTCTGATGCTCTATGTTCTCTGCTTAAGGGTGATTCTCTCTTTTGAAATTTTGGCAAACTCTCACTGGGCTTGAGGTGCTAAGCTTTGGGATTAGTCCAGCTTTGTTTATTTCTGGCAGGAATTTTGGTTTACACACCAAGCTACTTTCTGAGATTGTCTCCTGTATGTACAGAGTTGTTTGCATGTTGTCTCCCTCATTAGACTGTGAGCTTCCTGAGAGCAGGGATTAGGTCTTTGCCCTTCTTTCCCATCTCCCCCTAATGCCCCACACAACACTTCACACAGTGTGTGGAAGTAATGAGTTTATCAAATGTTTGTTGGCTAAGTGATCATCAAAGTTCACTTTTGGTCCAAAGAACTTCACTTATTTTAATAAACAGCACCTTTTGAACTCTTTTCAGAGCAGGAGGGGACTTTGTGTAAGCAGGGCCAGTGCCATACCACCTGGATTGTGTATTTTTACATGGGTGAGTGGGGAAGATGGACTCCACATATTTCTGTTGTAGAAAAAATACATAAAACCTGGGAGGAAAGATCTTTCCAGAAAAAAAAAATGACATTAGAGGTCAAAGAAAAGGAGTTAAATGATTGTGTAACTAGAACTTCAGTCTGTATTTTATTCAATAGCAGGATAAGCCCATTGATTTTATCTGGAAGGAGGTCTCCATCATAGGAAGAAAGGGTGCTAAAGGGTTTGGTAAATAGACAGCTATGTGTCACAGAGGCTAGAGTGCCAGGGCCCAGTGTTAGGGAGACCCTTCTTTTTGAGTTCAAAATTGGCCTCAAACTCTTCCTCGCTGTGTGACCCTGTGCGAATCACTTAACCCTATTTACCTCAGTTTCTTCATCTGTAAAATGAACTGGCAAAGTAAATGACAAACCACTTCAGTATCTTTGCCAGGAAGAGTCAGACAGAACTGAACAACAAATATAGACAGATTCTCACTCTGTATTTCAACAGGATAATCCCATCGATTCTTTCTTGAAGGAGATCTCCACTATCATGAAAACCTCCTGCTCCACCTGGATATTCTGTACAAGTTACATCTCCAACATTAAGATAGTCCCTCCCCACCCCACTCAATCACTTGATATAAAGTGTCTTAAGCAACCTTGCCTGAAAGGCTCATTTTGCCTCCTGAAACGTTGTATCTCTCCCTTTGTACTTTGGGGCTTTTACCTTTGTACCAAAGGTCCATCAGCTGATGCTACTTAAACTTTTATTTTTCAAGCCTTGCCTCTTGATTTATTGACCTCCAGTCAAATTTAGGACCCAGGTGGGAGGAATTACTCTCTAGGAGGACCCTAGGATCTCTGGCTTGAGGGATTGCTCAAAACCATTATTCCATTTTCACCATGTCTCAGAGTGTGTCCTGTCATAATCTCATAGGACTTTTGGTTCCTGAAAAAAGGGAGATGGTCCTGGGAAAGTTGTCTTTGGATTGTAACCAGGAGAGGTAAGTTTCTTTCTTTCTCTCTCTCTCTCTCTCTCTCTCTCTCTCTCTCTCTCTCTCTCTCTCTCTCTCTCTTTTCTTTTGCCATGGAGCTCTTTTTATTCTGCACCCAAGATGAACCTTGAGAAAGACTAGAGAATAATCTGATAGCAGAAAGAATTTATTTGCAAATCTACATCATTAACTACCTAATTCTATTTCAATCCTTACTTTACCTTTTAGAGCTCTTCTTTGATGAAGAATCTGGTGAATAGAGTCCCCTCTCTAAGAGGGAAAGTTTCCCAGAAATACCATAATTCTTTGGCATTTTAGATTTTTTTTTTATCCCAACCACCCCAGATTTTCTGAAAGGCTGAGTCTCTACATTTATAAACATACTTCAGTGTTCTGGAGGGGTTTCTAAATAAAGTAAAGTAAGTCATCATACTATGGCTTTGGATATGCCACTCATATTTGCCTCATAAATAAATGTAGGTATAGGGAAAACCTGGAGCAATGGAATACAGTGGTATCACTATGGTATAGAGGAGAGAGGGTGACAACTAAAGTAAAGGTTTGGATATTGGCTCCAATATTTACCATCCATTTCATAATAAGTATTTAATTAAAGTTGATAGATATTATTTTTTGCTTTTCTGCAGGAGGGATGGCAGGGAAATCGGGGTTAAGTGACTTGCCCAAGGTCACGCAGCTAGTAAGCATTAAGTGTCTGAGGCCGGATTTGAACTCAGGTCCTCCTGACTCCAGGGTTGGTACTCTATTCCCTATGCCACTTAGCCACCCTTGTTGATAGATTTTTTGGTAAAGCACTTCATAAAATTTATAGCTATGTGAATGTGTCTTATTACCATCCTCCTCTTACCCTCCACCCTAGTCACAAATCTCTTATTCTTTTGGAGTAAATTGGAAATAGGTTAAATGCATCAATTGCTTCTCAGGGATCTAGCAGTAAAGCATTTTGTAACTGCTTCTCCCCATGCCCCACCTAATTAAAAAGAAAGGCAGCAGCCTGAGGGCATTTATATTGAAAAAACTGTGAAAGATAACCAGGGATTAGGTCTGGTAATGGAAAGGAACTGAAAAAGGAAAAGCCAGAAGGGTGACAAGAATACACAAGAGAGATACAAGATGAGAAGAAAGATACAAGAAAGATCTTAAGATCACGGATCACCATGATGGTACAAGATCCAGAACCAGACACCTTGGAGAACCAAGTCAAGGAAGCTGTAGGAAACACTGCTAACAATAAGCCTAGCAGAGGTGATAGAATTCCAGCTGAGTTATTTAAAACCCTAAAAGATACTTCCATTAATGTGCTACAGTCAATATGCCAGCAAATTAGGAAAACTCAGCAGTAGCCACTGGTTTGGAAAAGATAAATTCATGTCTCAATCCTAAAGAAAGGCAATTAATGCCAAGGAATATTCAAATCACCAAACAACTGTGCTCATTTCACATGCCAGCAAGGCTAAGCTTAAGATTCTAAAAGCTAGGTTTCTACAATATGTGAAATGAGAATTGCCAGAAGAGCAGGTTGGCTTTAGAAGAGACAGAAGAATTAGAGACCAAATTGCCAAGATTCACTGGATTATGGAGAAAGCAAGGTAGTTCTAGAAAAAACTTCTATTTCTGTTTCATTGACTACTCTGAAGCCTTTGACTCTGTGAATTGCAACAAAATGTGGCAAGTCCTCAAAGAGATGGGAGTACCATATCATCTTACTTGTCTCTTGAGGAACCTTCATAGAGACCAAGAAGCAACAGTTAGAACCAAACATAGAACAACTTACTGGTTTAAGATTGGAAAAGGAGTATGGGGATGGCTAGGTGGCTCAATGAATAGAGCACCTGCCCTGGAGGCAGGAGGACCTGAGTTCAAATCCAGCCTTGGCACTTGACACACCTACTAGCTATGTGACATTGGGCAAGTCACTTAACCTCAATTGCCCTGACCCCACCTCCAAAAAAAAAAAAAAGGAAAAAAGAAAAGGAGTATGACAAGGTTGTATATACCTTACTTATTTAACTTCTATGAAGACTATGTCATGCAAAATATCAGACTGAATGAATCAAAAGTTAGAATTAAGTTTGCCAGGAGAAATATCAACAATCTCAGATATGCAAATGATACTACTCTGATGGCAGAAAAGTGAAGAGGAATTGAGAAACCTCTTGATGAGGGTGAAAGAAAGAAGTGTAAAAGTTGGCTTTGAAACTTAACATCAAAAAAACCAACTTGGCAACTGGTCCCATAACTTCCTGGAAAATAGAGGGAGAAGAAATGAAAGCAGGGCCAGATTTTATATTTTTGGATTCAAAGATCATCATAGACAACAACTGTAGATACAAAATTAAAAGATGCTTGCTCCTTGGAAGGAAAACATGGACAAATCTGGAAAGCATACTAAAAAGCAGAGACATCATTTTGCTGAGAAAAGTCTGTATAGTCAAAAGTTTTTCCAGTAACAATGTATGGTTGTGAAAGTTAGACTATAAAGAAAGCTGAGTACCACAGAATTGATGATTTTGACTTGTGGTGCTAGAGAAGACTTTTGAGAGTCACTTGGAGATCAAGGAGGTCAGTTAATCAATACTTAAAGAAATAAATTCATGTATTCACTGAAAGTTCAAGTACTGAAACTGAAGCTTAAATATTTTGGCTACATAATGAGAAAACAGGACTCATTAGAAAAGATCATGATGTTGGGAAAAATTGAAGGCAAAAGGAAAAGGGGACTGCAGAGAATGAGATGGATAGATAGTGCCATGTAAACAACAAACATGAACTTAAACAGACTTTGAGACATAGCAGAGGATGGAAGGGTCTGGTGTGCTATGGTCCATGGGATCATAAAGAGTTGGACACAACTGAACAGCAACAGAGAGATGGCAACTATAGGATGATGTAAATAAGGGATTTTCATTGGCCTTGACCTCCCTCCCCACTGTTTTTATACTGGTTAAAAGGGATCTTGTAGGATTTTATGGGACAGCCAGGTGGCACAGTGGATAGAAGTTGGGTTAAAATTACCTTGTGTGAGTTCTCTGTACTATTTAGTCTTTGCTTAAGTATGTGTTTGGCATTTTAACTATGTGACCAGCTTATTGGAGTTGCCTTCTCTGCAATAGAATTTGAACATTTGGCAGTTGACAGTTTAGCTCTAGAGAAGACCTTAGTGTCTGGTCCCTTATCTTGCCAGCCAATCTTTAGGATCTTCCTGAGACAATTCAAGTGGAAACATTTCAGTTTTCTGGCATGTCACTGATAGATTGTCCAGGTTTCAAAGGCATAAAAAGTGTAGTCAGCATAACAGCTCTGTAGACTTGCAGCCAGATACCTTTTCTCGCCCATGCTTCCATTTTGAGCCTCCCAAATGCTGAGCTAGACCTAGGATTGCATGCATCAACCTCAGCATCTATGTGAACAGCCCTTGAGAGTGTACTGCCATGTTAACTAAACTTATCCACAATATTCAAAATCTCTGCATTTACTGTGACCAATGGTTCCATGTTTAGATGGTATGGTGCTGGCTGGTAGAGTATGCCTGTTTTCCTGGTGTTGATTGTCAGGTCAAAATTAGCACAGTCAGCAAAAGTGGAGCAGATGAGGAGTGGGTAGCTTTCTGAGACTTGGTTTTGAGCCTGCATTTGCTGAGCTGGGTCAGAACACCTGTAAACATCAGGATTGGTTCGATGAAAATGATGGGGAAATTCAGTAGCTGCTATATAAGAAATGAGAACTCCACGGGGTTTATCAGCAGGATAGCTTGTCCATCTCCAAGAAAGAAGCATTTAACTCCATTGAAAGCAAAGTGCAAGTGAAGCTTAGAGAGATGTAGGATTCTTGGCTCAGCAAGAAGGCAGATGAGATTCAACTTCATACTGACAGCAGTAATCACAAAGACTTCTATGATGCCCTGAAGACAATTTATGGGCCAAAGACCCTGGCATGTTTCAAGTACTCAGTGCTGATGGAGCCACACTGATCAGTAACAAGGACATCATCCTGGAGAGATGAGGTGAGCACTTCCATAGTGTTAACAGACTGTCATCAAACAACGCTGAAGCCATTGATTGTGTGCCTCAGAACAGTTCCTCTCTAGCTGAACTTCTAAATATAGAAGAAGTACTGAATGCCATCAAGATCCTTTCAAGTGGCAAAATGTCATCCCAGTAGAGATCTACAAGGCAGAGCATCCATTGCTCCTACAGAAGTTGACTGAGATCTTCCAGATTATATGGCAAGAGGAAGTTATCCTCTAGAAGTTTAAGGATGCCTCTACTGTCCATCTCTGTAAAGAAAAAGGAAAAAGGCTGTCCTGTGACAACCACAGGAAGATCTCTCTCCTAACCATTGCTGGCAAGATCCTTTCCAGAGTCTTCTTAATTGATTGATTAATCATCTGGAAGACTCAAGAGTCAGTGTGACTTTAGAAAGGGTTACAGAATGGTTGACATGGTGTTTGCTGCCCAACAACTGCAGGAGAAATGTCAGGAGAACAGAGGTCCGTATACATTTATCATCCTGACCAAGGCCTCTGATACTGTCAGTCATCAGGACCTGTAGAAGATCATGGTGAAATTGGGTTGCCTAGAGAAGTTCAGCATTGTGTGCCACTCTCTTGATGGCATGCTCACACAGATTCTCATTGAAAGAAGATGCTCTTGTGGGGGGCAGAGCCAAGATGGTGGAGTAGAAACAGCACTTCCAAGGTGCTCTCCCCCACACCACTTCCAAACAATGTAAAAGGTGGATTCTGAATAACTTCTGGAGCTCCAGCACCCAGAGAACAACACAGAGAAGCTAACCTCCCACTGAGGACAGCTCAGCAGCCCTGCAGGGAGCAGCCAGCACAGCACTCTGAGAGCTGAACCCAGGCCCACCTGAGTTGTGGTTTTAGCCCCAGGGTGGCCTGGCCAGCAGCTGGCTGGAGGGAATCCAGAACACGAGCAGCTGTGGTGATTCCAGAATTATCAACACAGACATGCCTAGGACAAAATGAGAGGTTAGTGCCCTATGGACTTTGGGACCAGTATTTGGGGAACATGTCGGCTTCTTCCCCTGGGGGCAAAAAGCAGCTGAGGAGACGTGGCACAGATTCCATTTTGCAGCTTCAGTGGCAGCTTCAGCTCCTGGTCTGGGAACTGTAGGGAGATCCAGTGATCAGTCTTGGGGGGTAATCACTCTTGCTTTAACCTCCATGGATCTGGATTGTGGTATGGGGGGGGAGCTTGTGGCGTTGGTATCCAGCTTGCCAGAGCATGAGGAAGCTCCACAGAGGCCACCCAACTAATACCTCTGGAAGTTGTGAAGACCCCAACATCTGGGATGGAAGCTCCCCTGTCTGGTGGCAGAGTCCTACTGTGGCAACAAGCCCCCAAATCAAGTAATTAAGTGGCAACATGTCTAGGCAAAGGAAACAAAATAAACAGAAAAATGCAACATTAGACTGCTATTTTGGGGGCAAAGAGGATAGAAGCTGGAACAGGAGGAGGACTGTGAGGTCAGAAATCCTGCAAGAAAAGCCCCAAATGAAAATATGAGCGGGTTACAGGCCATAGAGGACCTTAAGAAGCAGATAAGAGAAGTGGAGGAAAAATTGGGAAGAGAAATGAGAAGGATGCAGGAAAAGTATGAAATGAGAGTCAACAGCCTGACTGAGGAAAATAACACCTTAAAAAATAGACTAACTCAAATGGCAAAGGAGGCCCAAAAGGGCAATGAGGAGAAGAATGCCTTAAAAAGCCGAATTTGCTAGATGGAAAAAAAAAATCTCAAAAGCTCACTGAGGAGATTCATTCCTTCAGGGTTAGACTGGAGCAAATGGAAGCTAGTGACTTTATGAGAAATCAAGATGCTGTTAAACAGATTCAAACAAATGAAAGAATAGAAGGCAATGTGAAATATCTCATGGGAAAAACCACTGACCTGGAAAATAGATCCAGGAGAAATAATTTTAAAATTATTGGACTACCTGATCAAAGAAAGAACCTAGAAATCATCCTTCAAGAAATCCTCAAGGAAAATTGCCCTGATGTTTTAGACCCAGAGGGAGAAATAGAGGTTGAGAGAATCTAGAGATCACCTCCTGAAAAAGATCCCAATAAGAAAACTCCTAGGAATATTATAGCCAGGTTCCAGAATTCCCAGATCAAGGAGAAAACACTACAAGCAGCCAGGAAGAAACAATTTCAATGTTGTGGAAACACAATCAGAATAGCTCAGGACCTGGCAGCTTCTACACTGAGGGATTGAAGGGCATGGAATATGATATTCCAGAGGGCAAAAGAGCTGGGATTAAAACCAAGAATCACCTACCCAGCAAAACTGAGTATTTTGTTTCAGGGGAAAATATGGTCATTTAGTGGAATAAAGGACTTTCAAGCATTCTGGAGGAAAAAACCAGAGTTGAATAGAAAATTTGACATTCAGACACAAGAAGCAAGAGATACTTGAGAAGGTTAACAGGGAAAAGAAATCAAAAGGAACTTATCAGAGTTGATCTATTTATATTCCTACATGGAAAGGCAATAACTATGACTGATGAAACCTTTCTCAGTATGAAAATAATTGAAGAAGGATATATGGGCATATGAATACATATGTGAATGTGTATATATATGTTTACAGGTATACATGGATAGAGGGCACAGGTTGAATTTGGTGGGAAGGGATGATACTTAAGGGGTGAAGTCAAGAGGTGAGAGAGGAATGTGGCAAGAGGAGATGGGGAGAGACAGGGTAAGGTAAACTATCTCATGTAGAAGAGGCAAGGGGTAGTGGTTGCAGGGGAGGGGAAGAACAGGAAGGCACAAAGGCAAAACCATATTCTCATTGAATTTGGCTCAGGGAGAGAATGATATATATACTAAATGGGAAATCTCACCCTGCTGGAGAGTAGGGGGAAGGGAGATGAGAGGGGAAATGATGGAGGGGAGGGAATTCTGGGGGAAAGGGAGGTTGGAAGTACCCACTATAGAAGAGGGACAGGATCAAAGTAGGGAATGGACCAGGTTGGGGGGTGGGATGGGTGGGAGGGAATTATAAGCAGCCTTGTACAATATATCTACTATGGTAATGTTTTGCATAGCTAGATATGTACAACATATACTGAATTGCTTATCTTTCCAGAGGGAGTGGATGACAAGGGAGGAAGGGAATGGATCTGATATTCAAAGTTTTAAAATTAAACATTTTAAATATATATAAATACTATTATTAATTCTATTTTGCATGTAATTGAGAGATAAGATGTGCAGGCATTGGGGCACAGAGATTCACCTTGCCCCAATGGAAAAGTAGAAGGGGGTATGGGGAGAAGATAAGGGAGAGAGCAGATTGGATGAGGGGATATCTTGTGAGGGGTGGTGGGTAGAGGGAAAATGGGGATAAAAATTGTAACTCAAAATCTAGCAGAAATGAATGATGTAAACCAGAAGTTAATAAAGCAGTTGTTTAAAAAAAAAAGAAGATGCTCTCATGCTTCCCTAGTCACCAATGGAGTGAAGCAGGGTTGTTTGTGTGCTTGCTCTCGTGCTCTTCAGTGTGGTGTTTTCTGTGATGTTGTTAGACACCTTCAAGGAGCACAAAAACAGCAGCAAGATCAGCTTCTGCACTGAAGGCAAACTGTTTAACTTGAAAAAGCTACAAGCCAAGACCAAGGGCATTTGGTGCTCAACTTTGTGTTTGCAGATGATTGTGCAGTCAAGGCAGCCTCAGAGGTAAAAATGCAACAGGGTGTTCTACTGCCTGTCCTAATTTTGGCTTGACAATCAAGTCCTATGTAACCCAAGTATCAGAGCACATTGGTATGGAGCTCTTTCTTCATTAGTGGAGATTGGTTACTCATTGTCCTAAGCCAATATAAGAGACAGAGTTAGTGAAGGCTAGAGAGAAGAGATTTTGTCATCCTTCTGGCTTATGGCTTCAAGAGAGAAGTTGAATGATTCCAAGCTCTCTTCAGGTCCACAAAGGGAGAGAAAAACTCTGGGAAGAAGATGACATGTGAAGAAGTTGGCAATCTCTATCACATCCCTATCCTCAGCTTGTTATAATTGAGACTTCATTGGCTGAGATCTGAGGCTCTCTTGGTTGATCTGCCTTATCCCTCTCTCAGTAGGAGAGTGCATTTATTCTCTGTTATCTGGTGTATATTCTTTGTATGTATACTTTCTTTGATTTCTGCTTTGCTATTCTTGAGTACAACTTCACCCTCCCCTTCCCCTAATTGATCTGTAAGCAGGAAACTCCATCCTTCTCCTCCCCTAATTGATCCCTGGGTGGGAGTTTCAGCCTAGGGTAAAATCCCTGCTCTATTCTTTTCCTTTCCCCTCCCCTCTACCTCCCTAGCTGGTGTGCCCCATCTCCACCCATTCTGGGTTCCCTATCCCTCAGCCTAGGGTATACTTCATGCTGGCGGGAAATTAAAATGTACACTGACCAATCACTGATTGTAGTTTTGGCTTATGTAACCTGGCTATTGAATCTCTAAAAATCCGTACACTGTCTGTGTCAGCACTGTCTGATTTGGGTAACCATGTAACCCCAACAGTTCCATGGTAATAAAATCCACTTCTAACTTTTAATCTTGGGGATCTTCTGTCTTGCTCAATTATGCTCTTCACTATAGACTTGGATAAATGGGGTTTATTTGCTATTTGCTATATATATTCATTGTGGAACTGATATCTGGTAGAAGGGAGTCAAGCTTTGGTTACATAGCTTGGGGTACTCCTTCCTTGTTAAGGGCTAGAGACTTGGAGTTCATCTTGATTCTAAAAATTATTTCTCCTAAACTAACTAAATTATTTAAGGGAGCAAATAGATATAATTCTAGCCTGATTTCCTCTCTGAGAAGAGCAGAGAAGTCAACTTCTGGCCCTACCCTCCTGGTAGGAATCAAAGTGTTCTTTGGAGAAGGGTAGGGAAAAGAGACTCTAGAAATATCTGCTCTTGTCCTCCCTGTGAGTCTTAGATCAACTCACCTACCTGGGCAAAACAAAAATTACACCCCTCTACACACCATTTTGGCCCAACCTCAGCCATATTTCCTTATATTTATAAGATCTGAATGGTCTACTTCTCATTAGCAACTCCATAACTGAGCTCCCATTCCTTTGTCAGATTCCAGGCATATTTCAATGAACATAACATCTTAATGTTATGCTGCTACATATGCTTTGTTTGGAGTTACTGTTGGATAAATTCATGAGCTTTTATAGTCCAACATGAAATTTATAGTATATCTTTTCCATAAAAGCACAGCATGGTTTGATCATGACATTTCTTTGTGAGTTTTTCTTTGCTGGTTGTGGAGTCTCTAAAACTGTATTTTACTGTTTTCCCTCTAATACTTTTAGGCAGTTTTCCTATATGATTCCTTGAAATATACTATTTAGTTTTTATTTCTTGGTTTATTAGAAATCTTCTCCTTCAATTATCTCCTGGGATACTTTCTTTAAGTTCAATATCCTTGGTTTGTAAAGTTTGTAGGTGTTCCTCAAAGCTTGTTGTCTTAATTTTATTTAACTAATTTTCCTTCCTCCTCTGAATTTTTTTGTTCCAATTATGTCATTTTCTTTTTCAGATAATCTGCTGTTTTAGAGGGTATTTATGTCATTTGTTCTTAATTCTCTATTCTCTTGTTGATTTTATTTGTTCTTTCAGTCCAAATTCCCCTGCCCCTTTTTTTGTCTTATTTTAATTCTTCCATTATTTTTAGAATTTTAACAGCATATATGTAGATCTAGGAGAGACCTTAGAGGTCATCTAAGGTCCCTTTACCCTAAACCTTCCTTTATGCAGAACCCAAACTCTGGACTTTATTTTGCAACTGCATCTCTGTTTTGTCTCAACTTGTGGCACAAGATGTTCCTCCTAGGATATGCCAATCAACAGAGACCTCTTCATCCTTTTGTTTAGCTCAGCCTTGAATATAGTCAATGCCTTCCCACCTCCTTTCCCTCTTCTCCCTTCCCTCTGATTGAAGGGCTAGAGGATGGAGCATTGAACTCCACCCAAAGCCTTCCTTATAGAGGGTAGAACCTTACTTATTCCACTCAACTCCACTGAACAAAGTTGCACCCCTCAGCATATTCTTCCCCCATTTCTAGCTTCTTCTTGTGTTTTGGTTGTCTTCCCCCATTAAACTATAAGATTCTTGAGGGCAGGAACTATCTTTATTTTCTTTATTTGTATCCTCAGAGCTTAGTTTAGTACCAGGAACATAATAGGCACTTAATAAATATTTATTGAATTGAATTGAACCTAACCCACTCTTCCCCCTCCATTCCCTATTTGTATACATGAGGCAACTGAGACTCAGAGATTAAGCCGTTTGCCTCCCACAGGTAGCAAGTGATACAACTAGGATTCAAATCTTGGTCCTCCAAATCCTTCACACTTTATTTCTGGTCATGCTGTCTCTTTTGAACCACTCTGAAAGTTCTAGGAGTGGTTCCATTTTGGGTATTGTAATAGTTTCACCTTCCTCAGAGGTATTGGATGCTCCTTTATCTAAAATTGTATCTAAAATTGCAGCAGCTAGCTTGGTGTCCTAGGCCAGGGTGGTGAGGCTGTCACTGGGGAATGCTAGAAGCAGTGAGCTAGGAAGGTAGTCCATCTTCTGTTAACTCTGTGGGAATTAACTCATGATGACTTTCACCTCATCTTTTGTTGTTGTTGCTGGTTTTAGCACATTGTCGAATGTCTTTCTTATTAATTTGAGGGAGCCAAGATTACCCCTTCGGATGTCATATTGCAGCCTTCTCCTACTTGACTAGCAATAGCAGAATGAAAAGAATATTGGAATTGGAATTCAAAGATCTGCGTTCAAGTTCTACAATAACTACTTATTATATTTGTAACCTTGGGTTCGTCAGCCCATCAGAGCTTCAGTTTCCTAATTTGTAAAATGGGGATAATATAGACTACTTGCCTACCTGAGTTGAGGCCTTTCCTAGTACCCCTGAACACTAGTGACTTTCTTTTTCTATTTGTCCAGCATAGTACATAGTTTATAAGGGGCTTTGCACATTGTCTTCTCTTTGAGGACAGGGGGACTATCTATTGCCTTTCTTTGTATCCCTAGAGCTAAACACACTAGGCACTTAATAAATGTTTATTGCCTGATCAGCTTTGTCATCTGATGCTGGGCACGGACCATAGCACCAACTTTGCACATTCACTCCAATAGGAGCATAGAATGTCAGAACTGGAAGGAGCTTAAGGGATCATACAAGTCATTTTACAAAGGATATTGTGACATAATGAAGAGGGCATAGGTTTGGAGTCCTAGCTGTATTGTTTCCTAGCCATGTGAGTTTGGGTCAGTTACCCAATTTTAGCTTCATTTGTTAAGCAATTATTGATTATAATACTTGTCTTACCTAATTCATAAGGTAGCTAGGTGGTATAGTGGATAGAGTGCTGGGCCTGGAGTCAGGAAGACTCATTCCTGAGTTCAAATCCAGCCTCAGATACTTCCTAGCTGGGTGACCCTGAGCAAGTCACTTAATCCTGTTTGCCCTTAGCTTCCTCTTCTGCAAAATGAGGAAGAGAATTGCAAACCATTCCAGTACTTTTGCCAAGAAAAGACCAAATGGGTTTATGATGAGTCACTAAAAAGACTGAGCAACAACAGCCTTGTTGTTGTGGTTGTGGGGAAGAAAGTGCTTTGTAATTTGTAAAATGCCCTATAAATGTAAAGTATTCTTATCTTGGATGAAGAAGCTGAGGCCAAGAGAGGTTACAACTTATTCAAGTTCACATATCTAGTTAGAGGGTGAATCTAGGTGAGAAGTAAGGTCTTCTGAAACACAAATCAATATTCTCTGGCTTGTATGGCCCACATTTTTTTTTTCTAAATTCTTGATATTGATTGGAGTATAAGAAGTTTTAGGGCACAGGAAGGAAGAAGAATTCACATGCTCCCTTCAGAATCAAGATCTGAGAAAATATTTTAGACCAACTGTCAAAGCGAAGGTACGGAAGCAGGGTACTCCCACTGTGTTATTTGACAGGCCGTTGTGAATCTGAACACTGAAAGGAGTTAGATACAAGCTCTAATGGGCTGCCAGTGGTGTTTGAGGTTCAGAAGGAATGTATGTATGGGGATAAGATAATAAACTTGAAATAAGATCAGGGAAAGGACACAGCCTTCAGAGTTCACTGAATGTTCAGGACATCAAGACTGTGGGGGGGATTCATATATATCAAAGTAAACTTCAGGTTTACTCAATAATTGGTAAGTGAGAAAGTCTCAGAGCATCCTTAATAAGCCTGGGGCAGCAGAAAGTGTGAGAAGAATCTGATTAACTAAGGGGGATATGATGGCCAATCTGTCTTGCAACATTAACTTAGCAATAATGTTAACAGGTTAAATCTTCTGCAGTGTGTTAATGCCCTAAAGAAAGCTTGCTTGAGTTTGGCTGGCTATAGGGCCAATTTTCCCAATGGTATGAGGCTTTTTTGATTATAAAGCCCTTTGTCCTTATGATGTTGAGTACCTTGGAGAGAATGCACATTGAATAATTGCCTGGAAAGATAATGAAGGGCTAAAGAAGTTATTCAGGAGAAGCCTAGGCTATATCCAAAGTGGGCCTTTTGGGCTACTGACATTTCCTTTAAGTATAAAAAGCACCTTGAGTGTCATTCTTACAAGTTCCTCATTTTGCTTTCACCTGGTAGAATGAAGAACCATGAGGTTCCTTGCTTCACCCAAGTTAGACTATAAGCTCCTCGAGGTCAGTGACTTTCAGTTTTATCCTTGAAGCCCCAATGACTTGGGAAGGCAGTGTGACATACTGGATAGGGAGCCAGATTCAAAGCCAAGAAGACCTTTGTTCAAATCCTACCTCTGACACACATTGACAGTATGACCCTTGAGAAGTTACTTGAGAAGTTACTCTCAGTGCACAATTTTTTCACACTATAAATTGCAATGTGAATTCCTGGGAGTTTCTTCACCTACAAGCTGTCCGTGGTAATGAAATCACAGGTCTGGCTCCTAGTTCTTACCTTTGTCCTAGACCCAGCACACAGCAGAGGGCCAGAACACAGTCAATACTTATCACGTGCTTGTCAACTGATTGGGCCAAATTTATTTAGATGATTTCGATGACCTTGGATTAGATTATTTAGATAATAGGATCACTGAATTAGAGCTAGAAGGGTTTGTATCCTACCACCTAGTCTCACAGCCTCATTATACAGATGAGGAAATGACTCAGAGATGATGAGTGACTTGGGCCAAAAGTCACAAAGGACAGAAAGTGACAAAGGCAAGTCTTCAGATTTTAAACAGGTCTGAAATTTCCTGAACCAGTCTTCATAATCTCAGAGCTGGAAGAGGCCTCAGGGACCATTAATCCAACAAATAACTAAATGACCATCTATTCTACCACATACGTGACATGGTCACTTGATCATTGCTTGAAGACCTCTAACGAGAGGAATCATTGTCTCTCAAGGAAGTGTATCCTCTCTGATTGTTAGGAAGTTTTCCTCATATTAGGCCCAAATCTGCCTCTCTGCTACTTTTCCCCTTTGTTCCTAGTTTTGCACCAGACTACAAGAATTCAGAATGGGCTCTAAAAAAGTCAAGGAGTTGCATTCTCTCTAATACCCAAGGCACTTTTGGTTTAGGTCAGGGGATTTGCAACCTTGGGGCCACATGTGGCCCTCTAAGTCCTCAAATGCAGCCCTTTGCATCCAAACTTCACAAAACAAACCTTATATTCCGTGGAGTTTGGGTGCAGTCGAAGGGTCACCTGATTTAGGTTCTTAGAAGTGCTTTTATGCCTTAAAAGTACTGGGGTACTTTTAAGTACCCAAGTACCCCCAAAGCCTTTGATATACTACATCTCAGACTCACATTACAAATTAAATACTTGCCTGAAAACCTGTGGATAAAACCAAAAACTATCTCATCATTTCCATATGCACAGAATATAAAAAGAGGATTTTATACAAAACCATGAATCTCTTTGTCATACAACTTGCTTTTAAAAGAAACATATGATAAATTCAGTACATTACTTTCAAAACTATCCTGTTTGTGCTTCCTTCTGAACTTCCTTCTGTGTTATTCATTTAAAATGTTTCAGGGGTCCTTTTTTGAGGGGGGCATTATT